>JAUCEF010000008.1:1200000-2400000 GCA_033558025.1 Phytophthora sp. 'mugwort' | reverse complement strand
ATGTCAAGCGCTTCCGGAACCACAAAGGATCCATCTGCACAATTTTGCTCATCGCGGGCGACTGGAACAGAGTGTGCTGCATTTACCCCGGTGCGGAGGGGAGTGCTCACAACCCTATGGCTTTGCAGTGTATTCACTTTCTGGAGAGTTTCAAAACAAATTACGTACTCGCTGACGCCAAAGTGCTGACACCTTTTCGCCGTGTGCACTACCACCTGAAATAATGGAGTAGATATTCTAGACGGCCCCAAGATGGGAAGGAATTATTCTACCTGCGGCATGCCAAGGCGGTCAACGCGTGATTGGAGTGTTGAAGAGCCGATTTAGAGTGTCGCGGACATGTATGGACAACGAGTTATTGAACAGCAAGGCCATGATATTTGCATGTGTTAGTGCAAAGCTTTATTCGGGCTGTTGATGTGAACAACCCCGGCGAGATTTCGAAGAGCTGATGAGGATGTAGGCGAAGCCCCGGAGACCACTCACGATGCGAGCCAAATCTTTTTTTTTTACTTTTAAAATGGCATGACGTGGAGGAAGTGACAACGAAAATGTGGAGAGAATATCAGGACTACGGGCTCAGTAGCACAGTGGACGCCACGGTTACAAGCTCAACAAGTGAAGAAAACAGTGTTGAATATTGTCTACTTATGGAGATATATTCAAATATTATATCTAGCGATAGTGAAGATGCTATACCCCCCAGTGAAGACGACAGTATTAGCTCTGTCAGTTTGTTATCAGGGCACACTAGTGAAACGAGCGAGTAGGTCCTATATTTTGTGCCATAAACTTTCTTCATTTGGCTTAGCATGCAATATGCTTCACGCTTCACTGACTAATATAAGAGACAGGAGGGTGATATTCATTTCGCTGGCTGAGTACGATGCTATCCAGCTAGATAAAAGCTTCAAGCTCTTCTTCATCGTAACCTTCACTATCCTCTTCAGCGTTGTCCTCGGCCACAACATCGTTCCCTTCTCCAGTAGCACTGTGTCTCACTTTCATGTCGGCAACTTTTATTTTGATGCACACCTTAATAGTGTGCACCAATGGCTCCATCTTATGGTCCAGCGATCCGCCGACCTTGATCTTCTTTTGCGCGCGGTTAGCGAAGCCTTTTCACATATTATCGACTCGTTGCTGGTGACTCGCTGGCTGCTTGGTGCCTCTGCGTCCTCGTTCAGTGCAGGCGCGGTAGGCATGGTGGTGTCGCCGTCGCTACCGCTATCCGTGATGCTATGAGCATCTTGATATCAGGGGGGCTGGCATCCGAAACCTCATCTCCGCAATTTCTTGTAGTAACTGCGGGATGGTACGAGCTTGCTCGCCCATTACGCGCATATCGCCTGTGAGTTATACACTCGTTATCACTATGTATGGAAGCGAATAAATCTCATCGACACACCGGCTATCAATTAGCAGATCGTTGTGTGCACAAACCCAGCCTTGCGAGTTTCCTTAATTGTGGCCTTGCCCTTCGGCTTGGACTAGATTAGTTGCTCCCATACATCTACATTCAGCATTAGGATGTCGAAGTTCATACCCCCACCGTTCAATCCAGTGATGTACTGTAGAGCTTGTAGTCATTCTTGAACTTCCGTCCAAGTTGTTCGTTGCGGTCCGTTGCTCTTGCACTTGCCCATTCCCTTGAGCCCTTCGCAGCTACGTTACGCCCATGGACTCCTTCGACTTAGCGTGCTTCGCAGCAGTGTCATCTATCGCGGAGGACGTATACCTGCTGCTCTTCGCTGAGAGGGTTCCGTCGCAATTCTCCCAACTGACGTTCAGAACAAGTAGGCCATTTGCCTAAGGGGAAGCACGTTGGTTAGTGACACGAAGCAGACTGACACCTCAGTTAGAGTCAAAGCAAACGTAACTTAGCAGACATCATGGTCTCGCCCGAATTTTGAAATGGCATGAAAACTTGATTATAGAACGATAACATGGTTGTCTTTTAGTCGTGTTCGAGGTCGCGATTTCCCTCCAAAACCATTTATACCCTCCAAAACATCATTATCGAGCGATCGCGAACACGTAAAATATTCGCGCTACATGAGCATAATTTACAGAAGCAATCACGAAGTGTACGTGTCCTAGTGGATACCTCGCCTGGTCGAGCTGAAACACGGCGTCCACATGAGAAGAACATGCGGTCGGGTCTCGATTAGCCGATCGCAGCAAACGTCGCAGATTGTGTCTTAAGGCAGGTGAGCTTCTTGCCATGCCATCCACGCTTCGTAAGCGGTGGTACAGCGTTGCGCGGAGTGCTCGGTAAGAGGCTCAGTAGTGCTCAGCAGTGCTCACACATAATAACACAAGGCACGTGTTGCTGTGACCATCTAGCCCTGTCACATTTTAGGTTTACACTGTAGTTTTCTATAGAAGGTCCCGCATCTCACTTTTACCCTAGCCCTCCTGAGGAACGATGGTATCGCTGTGTTGGGCTTTGCTTCGCAAAGGCAGTCGCTGCGATCCCGCGAGGAAAATATTCTAAGGTCGGCCCGCTACAGTGCTCGGCTCCCTGGAAAGCTCGACGCTGATCCCGCCTCCGCAAATACCGCGCGGGTTTGCTGTGGCTACGCGCGCTCGCAACCGTTCTCCTCCGATGGTTGTGTTATGTTACTTTCACCCCCTCCCTTTTCAGTGGGCGCAGCACTCACTCTCTACAAACATACATGTACGTACCGGACGACCGCAAAGCCAGCTTGAAAGTAACTGTCATACATGTACAGCGGAGGTACTCGGTTCTTGTGTGCTAGTATCTACGTCGTCAAACCCAAAGTCCGTCGGTATTTTTGCGTCTAGGTAGAGGGATCCATACGCTGCGAGTTTTCCGATCTCGTTGCACCTCGTGACGTTCCAAAGCCCGATGACGTAACACGAGTTGCCTCTCGTTTGGCCCCTTTCGTTTGCTCCCGGTTGCGCTGTGAAAAGCGCGAATCTCGCCTCGATTTTTTGTTGCGCCAGGGTTGAGGCCCTCAAGTAGAGGGGGAATCCTCGTGAGATTGGGGGCGGCTTGTCCACTGCGTTTCGCACACCGGTACTGTATGGCATGGTCCAAAAACAACTTGATTCACTTTTTCAACTAATACAGTCCACCCAACGGCGTGGCAATTGAGTAACCATGACATTGCCCCTAACGAACGGTTGGCGAGAACAGCTTGATTGCATCCTTCTAGCAGATAACAGAAGAAGTATTATAATATACATGTACTTGTATTACAGACAAACACGTTTAAAATCACCATCTTCAAGTTGTGCTTACCTTATCGTGTCTTCGCAGGACAATTTCGTCGCATATGCCGAGAACACTGCTCCATGATTTGAGCCTCAAGCTTATTGTTGCCGTTCAAAATAGCGGGATAGCCTATCGAGTATCCGCAGCTGCGCAGTTGTTACCGACAGCTCTGCAATCCACACCATTCAGGTTTCACTACCTACTGCACAAGCCACCAACCAAAGCCAAGCCTCTCGTGTCTCTACCATGAAGGTCATTTCGACTGCTGTCATCGGATCGATCGCCATCGGGTCGGTTGCTGCCATTCTCGGCGGAGAAATAGTTCCGAAGGACACGAAGACGTACTCAGCTAAACTACGCATGACCATCGACGGCGACGCCGTTTGTGGGGCTACGCTTATCTCCCCGGACCACGTGCTCACGGCTGCGTCGTGCATGGGGCAAGGACCTGCTTTCGTAGCGGTGGGGACTCACTACGTTAACGGCACGCAAAGATGGTGAGCACTTTAAGACTGCGTCGTCTCCGCTGCACCCCAAGTTCTATGGTCCCAACTGAAATACGACTTGGCTTTACTGACGCTGGAAAATCCGAGTAAATTCCCACCTGTCAAGCTTCCGAAGGCTGATGGTTCTGACCTGAAGCTTGGACTTGGGCGGCATCTATGGGTTGGGGCAGTGTTGATCCTTCCAGCATTTTCGATCACTCCGAAGAGCTGCGCACTGTCGACATGGAGGTGTGGAAGAACGAAGACTGCAGGAAGGCGACTAACTTCACTTACATCGACCGTACGTATGTCTACGCTGGAGGTGCTGAGGGTAAGGGGTTATCTTGGTGACCAGGGCGGCCCTCTCGTCAAAGAAAACAAATCCGGCGATGCAGACGATGTTCTGGTTGGTGTCCTCAGTTACGCCGTCGGCCACGCTGACAAGGGCAAGCCTTCTGTGTACACTCGCGTGACGGCTGGTCTTGATTGGATCAACTCTTTGACAAAGAAGAACTAGGCTATCCACGCGTTGCGGTGTATGCCAGTACGCCGTTCCATACGGAGTTTCAACGAATAAATCCACAGTTGCAACTAACAATGAACGTAGTGATTTCATTCTGATGATAATCATGAGAATGGTAATTATCGAAGCTCGCACTTACATCACGAATGGCTCGCGATAAAGTACTGATAAAAAAAAAAGTATACTGTATATCATTTTCATAAACATTGTCGAATCAGAGCACGGTATTGAGCTGAATTTGTAGGTTACCGGTACAGTAGAACGGTGCACGATAGAAACGCATCGAACTTGAGGTTGTCAAGCATCAAGAACTGCTGGAAGTGCGCGATGGCGATGGCGGCGCGTTGGAGCTCACGCTACATGGACGTCAGATCCATCTGTCAGGTATATAACCGCACGTAAATGACAACCTTCACTGATCCAATACCAGGTCATTCACCCATTCACCTTTATCTATTTGCGTTCCGGCGGTTTATCGGATCCTCTAGTCCGCGATTTGCAGCGGCAGCCGCTCGTATTCGTCGACGCCGCTGAAGAGCGCAGCGGGGACATTGTATACGGCCTGCAGGCGAGTGATAAATAATGCCGACCGACTTTCTAAGTATGAGAAGGAGCTGCAGATCTTCCCAGCCGGCATCAACCCGGCGTCGCTCTGGTGGACGATGATGCAGCTCCACATGCCCGAGAAGACGGAGATCGAGCTCGTAGAGTTCCTCGAGGGGGCCACAATGGCGGCTAAAAGGCAACTGGAGGCGGTCAACTCGAAAGAGTTCGCGGAATTTGCGGCTGGGTTGACGAACAAGTCAAGCATTGCCGACGAATTGAGTGGTTATTGCACGCCGAGATTCTTCGATAACTTGAAAGAGGCGGCTGCGGGCACGTTGAAGGACAGAAATATGACTCTGGAACTGCAAGATATTGATATTGAATGCGCCGTGGTGGCCGATGTGGGGTATGCGCAGCTGACCCAGACAGAGTACGAAGCGCAGATAGCGGGACTGGTGGCGCTTCCGTTTCTGTGGGCGGCGGATGCGAGTATTGAGTACATGCAAATTCATGTGAAGACGAGGAGCCTTGAGACCACTAAATTGACGCTCATTGGGCAGGAGGAGTGTATTGCGTTGCAAGACAACTCGCGTATTTGGACGCTTGGAAGCAAGGTCGGCAGTCCCGAGGAACTGGAGTGGCGTATTATGAGTACGGTTGCATCCAACAACGCCGCCAAGCAGCTTTCGCGTACCGTGTACGCTGATAAAGTCGACGATAGCAAGGTTATGTCTTTGAGGAGAGAGCACAAGCTGTAGGCACGACGTAAATGTCGAGGTTGCGAAATGCCTCCTATGCAGACCGGAAATAAATGCCAGACCAGTTCTTTTAATTCCACACTCCTTGAGGACGATAATTTTTTTTTCCAAAAGTGTGATTGGTAAAGCGAATAGCTCTATACGATTTCAGATATATTTCGGCTATGAGTACTTCGAAGTAGGTGCTAACAATTTGGTAGCTCTGTTTCGAGCATGAAGGCTGTCCATGGGAGGCGGCAAATACTGCTCATACTGTTCTGTAGTTTAGTCTGGGTTCTTCAGCCTCAAACTATATCTCCAATTCGCACGATTACAGAATTATCATTACTCTATTAGACAGCAGAGACACAATTGACGATGCCCATTCGGCTCCCATCTACAATAGTTCTCACCTTGGACAATTTGTTGGCGTCTTTCAAGAGATTGCCGAAGTTTGCAAGCTGCTATGTGCAAAAAATTATCCAGCTACTTCCGAGAAAGATGAAAGCAGCAATTACCTTGAAAGATGGTCACTGAATACATATATTAGAAGTACTTAAAAGATCAGGTTCGAGCGGCTCTCAGCGATCCCAAAAATGGTTGGAAAATAGGTCAGTTTTCAGCAACAACAGCCAACTTGGGAGGTATTTTGTACCACATTTGTTAGGGTGAGTGCTACCATGAAGGGGGGCTTTCAACGCTGCATCATGTGTATGTTCGTTTTCCGTTTCCCTTTTGCGCCTCAAATCATCAGCCTTTGTGAAAATCTCAGTTTCCCATTCGAGGCAAGGTCACTCGATCAGTCAGTCTTCCTCAGTTGATGTCACCTCCCCCCCCCCCCCCAAAAAAAAAAAAAAAAAACAAGGCTAGCGTCGAAGAGATAATTTTCATCGCTTGCCATCCTTGTTTTCTGAAGCAACAACCGGAGTAGGCCGAGCGCCATTCAAAGAGTTCAGATGGAACAACGTGCTGAGTGCGGCACTTAACAAAATTCTGGAAGTGTACATGTACACTTCCAGAATTTTACTTTTACAAGAAAGGTTGGTGAAAAACTACTAAAAAAAATAAAAGTAGTAGTGAGAGAGCTTGAGTTCTTTCATCCAGTGCATATGAATCGCAAAGAAAAAGGAAGCAAAGAACCTGCCAATGAATCTACAAAATACCCTTCCAATGCACCCTGCCGATATTCGTACAATACACAGGACTTGAATGTGAATCTACATGTAGATGTTTTAGATAGCAGCGCATGTAAGTGTCTGTAGCTGGACGTACAGAGCGTTAGTTCTGATACACCGCAATATTGAAGCTGATCTCCACGTGTTCGGCGAGGAAAATAGCGCGTTAGGCTAGAGGTTTATCGAAGCACAATTCTTGCTGACTGACCTTAATTAAACGTGCAAGTTCGCGAAAGCAACAACAGCATGAGAAAACTGCTGAACTACACGGAAGTCATAACTCCGACACGCGGCATTTTAAGCGCTGCCTTCGCCTTCCCAAGCACTTACAGTATTGCTGTGTGTGCTTCGAACTGTTTGGTTTTGAATATCATGGACCTCTCGTTGCGATGAGCAGCCAGACAGTCTTCGTACCAAGTTCATTCGCCCCGCATCTTGCGCCCCTGTTCGCGTTCACGAAAGCGCTTCAGCCCAACAGGCCCCCTTCCTGCACGTGCATGTCCTTTCCTCGTCCCACTCGCTTTTTATCCATCACCACACGTTTCCTACTCCACCATGCGTCGCTACTTTGGTCGCTTCGCTAGTCACCCGCGCGTCGTCGCCGGCCGGCAGACGCCGCCGCGCGCCGTGCCCGTGAACATCCTGCGCCCTCCGTACGCGGCGAGCGGCGGCATGTCGGACCTCAAGCCCTTCATCCCCATCTTGGACGGCGAGCAGCAGCAGCGACTGCGTGCCGCCTGCGCGCTGGCAGGAGACATCCGCGAGTTTGCCAAGCCGCTGTGTCAACCCGGAGCCACAACGGACGATGTCGACCGTCTCGTGCACGAGGAGATCGTGCGACGTGGTGCGTACCCGTCGCCTTTGAACTACGGAGGCTTCCCCAAGGCCTTATGCTCGTCCGTAAACGAGATCGTGGTACACGGCATCCCCGACAGCAGGCCACTGGAGGACGGGGATATTGTCAACATTGACATATCCGTCTTCCTGGACGGATTCCACGGTGACACGTCGCAAACCTTCTTGGTGGGGGAAGTGGACGAGGCCGGAAAGCACCTGGTGGACGTTACCAATCAGGCGCTCATGGGCTCCATCGAGCACTGCTGCAAACCACTCAACCGGTTTGCTAATATCGGAGATTTTGTGCAAAGGCTGGCAGACAAGGAGGGATTGGGCGTCGTGCGAGAGTATACGGGTCATGGCATTGGCAAGGAATTCCACTGTCTGCCTTTCATACTGCATCATCGCAACGGTGAGCGAGGCAAAATGTTACCGGGGATGGCCTTCACGGTGGAGCCGGCACTCACGGAGGGCAGTCCGGAGGTGAGGTTTTGGGAAGGTATACATAGTGGTATGTGCTCGGAATTTTTGTTCCTCATAGATTGTTGTGATGATGCTAGATTGTGCATTGGGATGACGGCTGGACCGTGGCCACGGCAGATGGCGGACGATCGGCGCAAGCGGAGCACACAGTCCTGATCACGGAGGACGGCGTCGATATCTTGACTTCAGAATTGTTCTATCGTTCTATGTAGATGGAGGATTGAGTCAAGCTGTCGGCAACGAGTATTCGTGAACATGTTAAAACTACCACACGATCGCAACTGTCACGCTTACACGAATGAAGAATATACATGTAAGATTGGCCACGATGCAGTTCTTCCACGTTGTCCTAACTACTTCCAAGTAGGTATTATAGTTATTACAATAATACCATGTACAACCCGAATTGGCGGCCACGATACATGCTTCAACATCATCCTAACGACTTCGACGTACATGTAGGTAATATTAACAGCCATGCGGCAGTACTAAAAAGTTTGGATGGTCCCTGTTTCGCTCGCACGAAAGCTCGCTCCACTCCTAAGAAAGCTACCTACGCTACCGCTCCGGTAGAAAACGCCCTCGCTCCGCTCGCAGGGGCTCGCTCCACTACTCTCCGTGTTAGGTTAGATATTGAGCTACGCCTTCGGCTTCGGCGGACCCACTAGATACGAAGAGGTTACTGGCGGCGCTTCGCTCGGCAGCATTTCAGCCAATAGGGGTGCCGCCTTAGCTCCGCTCGGCAGCCTTTTTGTCCAATGGAAAGTCTTAAAAAGCGTGAAGCTAAATAAAAAAGGTACTGCTGACAGTCTAACAGACCGACCGACAGGTTGCTTTCGTTGATGTTTAGCAACTAGGCAAGCGCCGCCCGCTTTGCTGGCGCGCGTGTTTGTGTTGGGTCCCACCCGTTCCGCTCGCTGTTCCAGCTCGCTTCACTACTCCTATCGCGGTCGTCGTGGCAAGCGCCACAGTGAAGTCAAGACACAAGGGTTGAACAAGCGGCGGTGCCTAAGACATGCAGACAAAACAGTTACAGCAGCAGATGCTGGAGTTGGTTGTGCTGCATGCAGGCTCGGAGGAGCTGTTGAGTTTTAGCATGCCTGGCAAAAGTTGCTGAAGGCCGGATGGTCATCGAAACCTCCACCCAGCCGAAGTTTAGACTCACGCTATCGCTATATTAAACCCGGTGGAGCCACCGCCGGGACAGAAGGCCTAGATTTCTTGTTGGGCGAAACGTCAGTTCTGCAGTTTTTGGCAAACCAGCGCTGTGAATTATTCTCCATTGGAAACGTTACCATCCCAGGTACGTTTGCAGCATGTTGGCAATAGGTATGCCACAAACTAAGTCTGATTCCCCGCCAATAGGAACTAAATAGCGAGTCATGGCGATCGAGACGGCGATAATGCTGGTGGTAATGTTGTTATCCACGCAGCAGGCAAGTGGGTTTGTGATGATTCCGGACGCGGAGCCGCTGGAGGTAGACGTGGAGCCGTTGATTGGGGGGGGGGCTGTTGACCACGGACATGGTGTTTCCGGACGTGGAGATGCTATAGGTGAGGCCGACCAATGTGGTGTCATTGGTAGTGGTACTGCTGATCGTTGCTATAGTGCTGACGGTACTGAATATGATGCTGGCGTACGCGATGAAGCGGTGGATTTGGCAATAGGCGGTGGCGGCGGAGGTGAAGAAGTGGTCACCTTGGGTGCATGAACTGCTGCGGTTGCGTGGTGCCAGTCCACCTACTAACTGTGGATTTGCATGCAAGTAGGAACCGGAAAAGAGGGGCAGGGTGATCAAGGCGGTGGAATCAGTCGTGACGGACGTGCTTTTCACGGTGGTACTACCGGGTATGGGTGTGCAGCCGGACAAGGCGGCGCTGCTGGTCGCGGGCGTAGTGTTGCCGGCTGTGGAGCTGCTATAGGTAAAGCTGCCGATCGGGGAGATGTCAGGCGCGGTGGAGCCGCTGGTAGGGCGTCGAAATGCAGGACGTGTAACCGAGAGACGGCACTGTTGGCCGCGGGCGTAATGTTTCAGGACGTGGAGATGATGAAGGTAGGTCCGACCGACGCGGTGTCATTGGGAGTGGTACGGTTGAGCGTTGCCGTGGTTCTGACGGTACTGGATGTGATACTGGAGTACGCGACGAAGCGGTGGATTTGGCCACAGCGGTGGCGGCGACGGTAAAGACGTGGTCACCTTGGGTACGTGAGCTGCTGCGGTTGCGTGGCGCTAGTCCAGCTACTAACTATATAATTGCGTGTAAGTAGGAGCCGGAAATGAGAGGAAGGTGGATCAAAGCGGCGGAATACGTGGTGAGGGTGGACGCGCTTTTCATATCGGTACGGCCGGTCATGGGCGTGGAGCTGCCGGACAAGGCAGAGCTGCTGGTCTCGAGGGTGGTATTGCCAGCTGTGGAGCCGTCGTAGGTAGGATCGACGGCCGTGGAGCTGTCGGACGCGGCGAATCTGCTGGCTACGGGAGTGGTGTAGCAGGACGTGGCGCCTCCGAGAATTGTACTATTGGGCGTGGCCGCGGATTTGGTGGATGTGGTCGTGGACGCGGACGCGGGCAAGGTGCTGCTGGGCTAAGTGGTGTTTCTCATAGACGTTTGAATTGGCCTGAACCAACCGATGAGACCGTATGTGTTCGTGCAGGTGGCGGGGAAATGAGAAAGCCTGGCGAACATGCTATCGAAGTATTGATTGAGGGAAATCCTCTTGCCAGCGGAGCTAGAACACTGGTATCGATGAGGCCTGCTTGTGGAGACGGACCAGAACGAGCACCTGGTCAAGGCAATACGATCCCAATCCGCACTCCTCCCACATTGCCTCAAGCCATTTATGTGGACAAGCTCGTAGCATGCACGCCAGAAAAGGAGTCGTGGATGATGACTAAGGCGTATAGAGTGGTCGGCATAGCCTACATCATCGGGAGGGTGTGTCGACGACTCAAGAAGGGCCAGTTTGCGTCTCTCTTTCAAATCCGTTGGTTGGATTCGCAATTTCAAGGCGTTGTTGAACACGCCAGTGTGGGGGTCGTACAGACCGGCATGGAGAATTACCGGTCCTTGACTCTGCTTGAAAAGAACCCGAACCGGACCGTTCTAACACAGGCAGATGGTCGGACGAGATGGAACTGGATGACACATCTGAGCTGGAAGTGGCCGAAGTTTATGAGGAGTATGAGTTTCCAGAAAGGTCGTTAACGAGCATAGCTGAAATCGAGGCTATCAAGAACATGCGCTTCGATCCGGTGGGTCAAATAGATGAACCAACAGATTTGTTTCGGCATACCGATGGCTCCGTGAAAATTCGCGTGCGTCCTGAGTACAAGCATATTTTTGAGCACTCCGCCAGTTCAAGTTTTTTTTGTTTGCCTACCTCCCGCTTTACTTCTGGCGACAGTATTGCATGAAACAAATGGGTACGCTGTCGCTAACAACATCCGAACGTCGCAGGCATTCACGCTGTCCGAGCTAATGGCTTTCTTTGTGGTATTATTCTTCATGTCGTTGAACGACAAGGGAAAATCCTCGAACTATTGGGGATAGCAGCCGGAAGATCTCGCTTTTGGCGGAAGCACCACTTCAATGGACAGCGTGATGGCGATCAACAGATTCAAATTGCTTTGGCGATGCCTAAGCTTCAACACAAACCCCACCACACTTGCCACAGATGCAGCCGCTCGCATTAGACCATTGCTCAATTTGCTGAAAGTGACGGGCGACAAGTATGTGAATTAGACCATTGCTCAATTTGCTGAAAGTGACGGGCGACAAGTATGTGAATGTTGGTCGTGACGTAGCCCTTGACGAGGCCAGCGTGGCTTGTCGCTCTCGACAAGGACGGCATATGATTGTATACATACCGGCAAGTATCATTTCCGGTTGTATATATTTTATGTTGCTCGACGAGCTGGGTTGCGCTAAACTATCGCGGGCATTGCAAACAATCGGACATTGGGGTTCGTCTAAACGGAGTAGTATCCCGTCAGGAAGCTCAAGGGCTAGAACAAGAGCTGATCAAGGTTTCGGCTATCCGACAGCATGTATTAGAAGTGACACACCAACTGTTTGGCACAAATGGGGTGGTCAACATGGACAATACTACACATCGGCCCAGCTACTTCAGGAGCTGCGTTTCAAGGGGCTATGCACGCACATGGTACTATCCGGGCAAACAGCAAACATTTTCCGGGACACACTATCCTTGAACAAGAACATGATAATTGTCAACGGGGGGATTTACGCCAGACAGTCTCGGCAGACTATAGCATCATTGCTGCTTCCTGGTGCGATGAAAGTATTGTAAACATGGTATCCAATGCCGATACTTCCACAATCACTCCCGTATCGCGTAAAACCGGCAGCAGAGACGTTGCCGTTCCAGCATCGACCTATGTTAGCGCATACAACAGCAACATGCAGGGTGTCGATCGTCTAGACCAGATTCGGGGAAGATTCTCTAGAGTGGATGGTCACTCGTTCAAGCGGTGGCATAAAACTCTGGCATTGGCTTTGGTGACGTTGCCAGGGAAACGCATATTTGACACGACGGCTTGTGAAACCACCGACCGCTCGCGACCCTATCGCTCTTTCATGATGAAGCTCGTTAGCGAGCTTATTGGTGGTCAACGGGTTGGTGCACCAATCGACGGACGTATGCTATTCGGGAGCAGGCCACTGCATGACCTGGAGGTATCAACCGTCAATGATGCATCAATATCTAGTACACGGTCGGATTGAACTCTTGGAAGCTCAATTGCAAAGTGCGCCTCCGCACTTCCACGGAGATATACGCAGACAAGAGCCGAAAGCACCGTCGCTGCATCTTCTGCAGGTGGGAAGACCGGTACACTACGGAGAGGACCAACCTCTGCTACTCACACGGTGTATGTCTTTGTAGTATAATTCATCATCGAGAGGTCCAACCATGGATGTGCCCCCAGGTCACTTGTACGTGTTGGGAAAAATATCACAGGTTCTACCTGCAGAAGAAACTGTTCACATTCAAAGGAAACATCAGACGAGGTTCTAAACTCTTCACGGCGCGGCGCGGACATACCGGTGATGACAACAAACGGCGTGCCTTGAATTTCCCCGCCGTGGTACGCCAGATCGAGATGATTATCCAGAACGTGCAAGCACGTTCGTATCGCGTACATTCTGATTGAACAATTTTGAAGGGATCAACATGAGCGCGGGCGTGCTCCTGCTTGCTGTGAGCAAGCAGCGACCCGGTCGAGTTGGTGCACTACATGGACGGCGTGGCGAGCTACATGATTGTGGTGGTGAGTGAGGGGTGAGCACTTGGCGCTACTGATGCCCTGGCTGCACCGCCTGTGTGCCTCCGCTTCACCTCTCTCTCTCGTTCCAGTCGCGATTCTCCTCCGTTGCCGTTTTGCACCTATTTTGACGTCTTCGCCAACGCCGTCGAAGTGCGCTCGCTGATGTACGTCATGCTGCTGGACGAGAGCAGCAACAAATATTCACGACACCCGCAACCAGCAAGGCATCAAGCTGGTGTCCACAGCTGGTGCGCACCGGTTCGAAGGGCAACAACGAGCGCTTCGTGTCCATGGCGCCGCCCAGGCTAGCACGTTGCACCCCGAGCGCCACCGTCGCGAACCACGACCACCTACGTATGCCCCGGCTTCACGACTGGGGGAGAGAGCGAGCAGCAACGTCCTCCACCACGATGAACCGCCAGGCGTCCGATAAGCCGACGACTACACCCGGATCACTTCACCACCAAGCGCCAGAATCCGAGACGTCGGCAAGCAAGGCGGATGCGCTGACAAATGGCGACGTGGACGTTATACTTGGAAGAATATGTTCATATGTATATTGCAGCTATAACTTGCGCTCGTCAATGTACAAGGGATGGAGACTTGCTTTCCAGCTACATTGTCCCCTTATTTCATACACTAACTGCCACCGTGTGCAAAACGGTCGTGCGCATGACGCGCGGTGCCGCGGACAAATAAAGAAGTTGCCACAACGAGGCGTGCACACTTCATTGCACTAATTTCTCGCGAAACAATCAGTTTGGCGTCTTCTTCAAACAAGAAAATGTTTGCGAAGACACTAGTAGCATTGCATGTTGGCTACTGATCCGACAATGCTGCACCCCTTACATCGTCGGGTCTCATCATTACCTTACCTAGCACAGGAAGCACTCCCAGGTGACGTTTCACATGAGCGTTTGCAAATCCGCATAGCTCCACTCGTACATCAACGCCAATGCATGCACCGACGTTCGTTGTCAATGCCACTTGGACAAGGACGTTGCCAATACTAGCACTAACATCCAGAAACACATCTGTTTGCTCCAGCTGGAAGAATTTCGCCGGAATTATCATGTATGCGCCCAGCTTCTTGACGAATGTCCTCGGCAGTGACTTTGGCAAACATCATACTCACGATTTCAGCCGCTTCTGCTTGTGAAAGTAATCTGTTTGCACGCTTGTCACAACGTGTTACACTTGTACTGACGCCAGCACGCTTGTTGCAGGGCCCTCATCGCCGTTGTCTTGTTCACAAGCGTCTCCAGCACGTTCAGTCGTTCGAAACCCTCGGTCCACACCGCTGCCATCGTCTCGGACGTGACCACTTCGAACTGCTCACCGTCCCACGCAAGCACACCTTGACCAGCTTCAACCCGGCCGCCTCGTCCTTGGCGTCCGTGTACGTCGCCACCTTGATCACCAATGTCTCCAGCACGCTCAGTCGTTTGGACCCCTCGGTCCACACCACCGCAACCGTCACCCACACCACCATGTTCGCACTGCTCACGGTTCCAACAAGCAGTCTTGGACAGCGCCGACACACCCACTTTGGCCAGCATCGCCAAGACCACATCGTCCTTGGAGTCCGTGTACGTCGCCGCCTTGCTCACGGACGAACTCAATCGTTTCGGCCCCACGGCCCCCTTCATTGAAAACGTCTCGCACACCATCCATCCGGCGCTGCTGCTCGCCTGCCATCCCCCCCCCCCACGTCTCCCGCTCAGTTCGCCGAAATATTCGCTCATCTCGCCATCATGTCGATGTACGCCACGGCCATCACGGCCGCGTTGGCCACGACCAGCGATACGATGCACTTCCTGGTGGATTTCAGCGTTATCGGCGCGAACGTGAGCTGCACCGTCACCGTTTTGTCCTTGCTGTTCGCGAACCGCTGGAACAGCACTACTGCGGCTAAATAACCGCCCATCGTATGGGGGTTTGTGCCACCAAAGAAACGCCATGGAACGTTTCCCAATATCTTACCATAAGTGCGCTTCAGACTAGCGAGTCGTAACGTAGCTGCTAGCGTACGCTTCGAATTAGTCATACGGCGTGCCACATAACTCCACGTTACTCGTAAACAGTCTCGCTCGAATTGATATGCTATTTGAACTAGCTGCGTGTCCTCCCAGTCTTAAAAGCTAGTCCGCATTATTCTAGAACAATCGAACAATGAAAGTTGTATGCAACTTACTTGAGCATGCAGGGAAGGTGTGGTGCATGTATCAAGGAATTCGTATGCTCCAACGTTTGGTGAGCATTGGCCGGTCAGCCAAGAATAGGGAATGCTAATTTTATACCCGACCACGGCGACATGGCAGCAACGGGGTGCAGCTGTCGACATGAAATGGGGTTTATCACATGTTTTTGATTGGTAGAAACACAACAAGGTACCATTTCCCGTTATATACCTAAAAGGGCGCTCCCTGCGCCCTTTTAGGGCGGCGTTTTCTACCGTGTTTTGATAGCCGTTTTAAAAGGCGCATCTAGCGACCTTTAGCACGAAAGAGTTAAAATCGCCTAAGTAGTCCAATGTAAATTCGAGTCTGATTGAACCTATCTCGTACCACCTGAATCTCCTGAATCATGCCCTTCTTCAACCACTCAACACGTACCTACTTCATACTTGCCCATCCCCGAGGACGACTGCTGATCGAATCTCAATCCGCCAGATCGCGGATGTCAGAATATGTATGCTGATCTGACAGATCGAGGATGTCGGGACCTGTATGCCGATCGTCGCACACCGATCGACCCGATCTGCTTGATCTTGACAGCAAGATCGATCTGATCTGCACGATCTCAGATGACGGTGTGTAGGCCGATCTGGACGCCGAATCAGCCCGAACTTCCGATCCTTGAATGCCGGATCGGCACGATCTTCTGAACCTTGAAGGTCTGATCAGTTCGATCTGCGGATCCCATCATCGATTGGTCCAATTTCGAACGTCCGATCGAATTGACTTGTCTGATCGCGGTCAACTGAGCATAACCCTGCCCACGGATGCCGGATCAACATGTCTGGGCCCGCTCAAGATGAAGCTTGGAGTTAGGTCCGGTTTTACCGAATCCGTCGTCGCTGACCAGTCCTGATCTCTTGCATTCCCCCGATCCAGGCTTCAAATATCCGTCCGATCCCTGATTGGTCGAGTGATCACAGTATAACAGATCTGTATTAGGTGGTTGCCCGACCCTGGTTTCCTTTCCTGTCGCCAAACCATCCCCTCACACCCCGGATTAAGTCGGACGTCGCCCGCCTTTACCTCGTATCTTGATCCGGCTCGATCGTCCCCTCTCTTCACAGCTGGGGCCGCCTTTCTCACCGATCTGACCATTTCATGGGGATCTGATATTCTTGCTTGACGCTTCTCCACACTAATGAGAAGGGGCTTAAGTGGTCACGCAGTGCTATGTTTGCAATTTCCGGCAATTGTTTTCGAGTCGGAAAGATAGTGGGATTCGATTGTATGGGCTGGTAGCGGTACTAAACGCAAAGCCAAGCCATGCCGAAAGGAAGGTGCAGGCGGGCAGGCAGGATTCGGACAGACACACACACAGGTTCCTTCAATTGATGTAAGGTAAGTCATCGCTTTCGTGGCCCTTTTTGATGCACCAAGTTTGATCGTCCCTAAGTTCACTTCTATAGAGGCTACAACAAGACGAAGGGTATCACCGAAACCAGGAATTTCGCGACTATTTTTGAGATTTTGATGCGTCTTGCTGCTTGCATGCATTTACTGGCCATCTTCATACACTACCCAGAATTCTCTGCGTACCAGTTTTGTGGCCCTTTTTGATTTGTGCTCAGTAAGAAGCCAGCCTTTTCGTCACTTTTTGGTAAGTACGAATTAATGTCCACCAGTAAAATCAAGACGCAGGGACAAAATGTTATTAAGTTTAGCAGTGCATCGGCACTCCAATCACACCACAAACTCGTACTCGACTGTCGATGCGACTGGCATCGGCGCAGGTGGTGCTGCAATCTCTTTCTTCTGAAGGCGCTTCGGTCTCTTCGCACGGTCTTCGATTGAGCCGAAGCTATCTCATCCAGCAGTTCTCGCGTAAGAAGTCCTCCCGCCACTGTGCGTTTTGCGTTGCTTCCGAACAGGAGCAAGGAACACCAAGATTTATTGCTGAAAACGTGTTCCACTTTGCACGCTGTACTTGGGCCGGGGCGCCATTCCGCTGGAAGTTCGCCAACTTGCTCAGCATCTTAACAATCGAATGAGGGTAGATGCCGCAGCTCTCGAACCCCCTACTTGATATTCTTGCCGGAGTTGCAGGCCTCCCACGCCAGCGAGGCTAAGCGCATAGCCGCCGCTTTACTAGCGTTCACCTTCGCATTGTCGCGGTACAGCTCCTGGGCTCCCCAGCGCCCACTCCTCAATGCTTTTCTCCGCTTCTTCGGCCAGCATAGGAGGATAGCCCGCCGCCGGCGGTTAAGAGGATGGCCAGCACGAGCAGCAGCTACCCACTTCTTCAGAGCGCTTGCTGAAACGCCAGTCTTTGCGCGCGTAACAGCCATCATCTCCCCGTCGAGCGCCGCTTGAACTGCAGTCCTCAGCGCCTCGTCAGTGAGGCCATGGTGGTTTTCTTGCTCTTCACGAAATGATTGTTCTCAAGCTATCGGAGGTTACCTGCCTTAAGAGCTTGTCATTGATTTCTGCTCATTTAAACGATCTGTTTCAAATGAGGCCGTTACATTGGTCGATATTACTGGGTCACGAAACTCGCAGGGGGCCACGAAGCGGTGACTTACCTCAGGATAATTCCACTCTCCAATCTGCGGCTCAGATGGCACGTCAGTACAGATACCGTCCATTTACTTGAACAGCTTCAACGTTTTAGCTACTACAGGGTATTTATATGCACAGTAGATATACTATTACAGTTGGTTACATACATGTACAGTACCATTCCATTCAAATTAACAGCTCAGTCATCTGAGCACTTGCGGTTTTGGGAGATCGCTCTCATCAGTAGAGAGCATTCCTTTCTTGCGAAAGCAGTTCGCTATCGTGGACACCTCTTCATCCATCCACCGACGGGACGGTCCACCTCATAGCCTGGGGCTGATCGACGTAGTATATAGTTTTTCTTTCAGGTGTCGTCTCGGACCTTATCGGATCTATCCGTTCACGGCTAGTTCCATGCGATTGTTTCGGTAGCCAGTTTTTAGAGCAGCTATGATCCGTGGGCTGAAGATGCGAGCTTATATTAGGTAGGAGTTTCTGAAGAGTATGTCGTAAGCTCTCCCAGCATCAACGCCATCCAAT
The DNA here is from genome assembly GCA_033558025.1 of Phytophthora sp. 'mugwort'. NCBI lineage: Eukaryota > Oomycota > Peronosporomycetes > Peronosporales > Peronosporaceae > Phytophthora > Phytophthora sp. 'mugwort'. The sequence goes on along the minus strand of JAUCEF010000008.1, from coordinate 2,381,409 downwards.
TAATGGGAGTACGCGCCATCGACCAAAATCATGATATAGCTCGATGCTTGCCTCATCTCGCTGTCAAAGTTCCGAATCCACTCACCATTTTTAAGCGCTCCGTCGGCTTGTCGTAGAAGTTTACCTAAACATTCACTCTGCATTCCGCAAGCAGATCGTAATTTTGAGTTTCGGCAACGTTAAGAAACTTCCTCCTTTGTGGAATCGATAATAAAAAAACTTTCAACTTTGTTAAAACACCTGTCATCTTGCATCCAGCCATTGCTCAGAAAAGACAGAGAGAGGTGGGATTCCATGCCAAATAGAAGACGAGTTGACGATCAGGGATATCCCGCAGATTTCCATCCACGGCGCCACGTTTACGTTACACGTTTAATAGCAACACGAAAAACACGATCCTTTCCTAAACAACGCACTCCAAAGTGACTTTTTTCTCTTGCGGGAAGTTAAAATAGGGGACAAACCACAGTGAACGGGTTGTGATTAGAGTTATCGGTGTTATGTAAGTGTTATTTATGCAGCAAAACTTTTGACCTTCGTTGCCCTTAGCGGCAAAGATGACAAGTTTATTTATTTAGCCATCGACCCGACAATTCGATCAAAGGCTGGACACACGGAGTTCCAGCACCAGCCTAGCTAAAGCACACTGACGATCCGCCAGTCCACATCCTCTGGCTGTGTAACAAGCGATTCAAAGCGCCACACGGTGGACGTCTTCTTCTCCAGCACTTGATCTGCAGTTTCAGCTGTAACGACTTCCAAATGCTCCACGGTATCCAGCAACACATCCAACCGCAGGCGCTCAATCATGGTCGCGTGGTCATCCTCGCTGATATCTGCCATGGGGTTCACCACCACCTTCTCCCTGTCCTTTACTATACCTCCCTTTCCTTCCTGCTTCTCCAACTTGGTCACCTGCGCTCGGTTGTAGGCTTCCAGAGCCTCCTCCTGCTTCAGCTCCGCCAGCGACATCCTGTCCCAGTTGACGTCGTACAAATAGACACCGTTGATATCCAGCTGCTTAAGCGTGAATCTGTTGCCGGCCTTGCTTGTCTGCTTCATAGCGAACAGGAAGGCATCGTAGCTGCCCTCAGACAGTCCGGACTTCATCTTCTCGGCCGCGGGGGACTCAGAGATGGCCCCCGTGGCGTAGTTTACGAACTCCCGCGAGTACATGGTGTTGACCGCCAAGTCGCAGGCAAAACGCGCTCCGTTCAGAAATTCGACGGCGTCAATTTCCGTGTTAGTGGGCAACTGGAGCTTAATGAAGAGCAAGTAGTTCTGCAGGATCCCGTTGGACGGCGGGAAAACGCTATGTTCGCGGTATCTGGGCATCTGGGTGGTGACACGTTCCACAGCGCGGTTGACGAATTGCAGGAGTCCTTCAGGACCATCGAGAACCGATGGTTTTGCGTTGGAAGAGGACGAAAAGTGCTGTGGGGACAAATGGACAATTGATACACCGCGCTAGCAGATAATTATGGACATGTTGAAGGACGTTTGTGGCAAAAAAAATATGAAAGAGGATGGGTGACGCACTTGCAATGAAGTGGGCAGTGACAGCGCGACGTGCGAAGGTCTGCGGAGACGCAGCGGGGTGCGGACGCGACGGGCAAGCACCTGCATCTTTGCGCCGCGGGGGTGATTGTGTGGCTGATTCAAGACCGCAATGTGATTGGTAAATATTGGAGAAAAGTAATTGTGGTTCTCTACTTCACCGCGGTTGCAAGTTTAGGGTGACATGTTGCAATTATAATTGTAGGGTGCGTATGCTTCGCCAGACCAACATGCTACGCTGGACAACCGGCCGCTCTCTGCGACTCCTGCGCGGCGCCCAGTCCTTCTCCTCCTCTCCCGATGCTCAGCCTCCAGGTTCCAACTTTTACAGGAAAATATCGCAGTTTGTCAGGCGTGTCGTGGACCGGAATGACCAATTCAGGCGTTATCAAGAACACAGCGTCTTCCCCCCGAGTAACTGGGACATCCACAATTATTATCTCTACGCGAAGCTACAACTGCCGTCTAAGACGGAGGTCGACGCCGCGGAGTTTCTCAACGGCGCCAGGTTTGCCTGTGATCGCGTCATCCATGCGATGCACTCGAAAGAGCTGATAGCCTTTGCGACGGGTAACGCAAAGAGACCCCAGATTGCCGACGAGATGGAGCAAATGCTCGACCCCACGTGCTATCGTGGACAGTTTTTACCTCGTGTGAGGCAACTGGGAGCGGGTATCTCTAGTGTCGAGTTGAAGGAGCTTGACTTTTCAGGGGTCTATCTGAGTGGAGTCAAATTCAAGAGGGCAACTCGTGCGACCTTAAAGAAGAAGGAGATGTTTCGTGCTGTGGTCGGGAAGAAACTTGTGGAGATGATGGCGATGGACAAGATAAACATGCAACAGAATGCTAGGGAGATGGCCTCCAACCTCATGGCCGCTACGAGGAAAATGAAGATCGAGGCGTTAGAGGAAGACGGCTCGGAGATCCTCGAAAAAATGCAGTTAAGCGCGTTGTTCCATTCCACGCAGACGGTGGAGGCCGTTGTTGCGAAGACATCGAAGCAGGTCACAGTGAAGACCGACGTTAAGACGGCGCTGTGCTTTGAATCCTTGGTGACGGAGCCGGACGACGTGGATTGGAGGATTGTCAAAATGAAGCGAAGCAGACACATTGTGAGCCGCACCACCCAGAATTAGCCCGAGTCGACCGCGAAAGACCATCCCTGATGTCAGGGTCATCACTTTGTACCACTTTGGAATCGAATTGATGTTCCTGGCTTTCTCCTCATACTTCATTGGGTTAATGATAATGTCCGTGGCACTTAAAACCGATTTTTGACTAGCCACTTTTAAGCAAAAACTACTCTTACGCCCGACACTCTGGAAAATGAGAGAGAGAGAGAGAGAGAGAGAGAGGATCAGACTGTCTAATCGACCTCGCGGTTAACATGATGTTTGGAATGTCCAAAACCAGGTTAGCAATGCCGGTGTCGATGACCGATCCTGTGGTTGAACCTGACTAACTACAAGGCATGGCGCGCGCACACGAAAATACAACTGTTAAGTGTCGGTCTACTAGCGAGACAACCAAAAAAGCGCAAAAGAAACAAGGCACGGGACTACTCTTATCATAAGAAATGTCGTCTATATTTTTGTGTGCGCTCGACTCGACTTCTTTCTCTTGTTGCCAGCGCTCTCAGGTCAATTTTGAGATAGCTGTTTGTTGCCTCAACACTGTGGTCAAAATTGTATAACATTTCAAATTAGTTTTCAAAAGTGTACGTCCTCAGCAAGAAAGTATCGTGTTGAATATGTCACTTTCGCGCATGAGAGCGTTCGTACCAAACTGACGGCATCGGTGTATATGTACGGTCCCAAGGTGGACGCGTTGTGGCGGTCATGACCGCCGCGATGGTCTTGCATGGTACAGGTGGTTGGTACTGGACGCAGTATATATGAATGGCATTGATGCAATTTACGTAGCGAGCACCACCGAGCTGGTCGTGCGTGTCGCGAACTCGCTCTTGGGCAATAGATACTGGCGTATGGATCGACACGAGCGCGTGTCGGAACAAGTCCATGTAGTTCCAGAACTCTTCAGTACCCTTAGTAAGGGTCCCTTACAGGCGGCGACCTCCACTATATTCCCGTACAAGATAATAGGGGGGTGTCAGAGTTGACGAAATTGCCGCGGAGATCGCATTCGATGTCGCCCTGAAATGTCATGGGATTTCAGTACGGTATGTTTTCGAATATTATAGTGTTCCACCTGAGTATGGTTTAATTCCAAATAACAAACACTTATTCTGGGAGTACCGTTAGGTATGGACAACCTCAGCGGATTAATGCGATAGTACAGTGCGGGCATTAATTATACTGCCACCGATGAAAACTGTCCAATTTCAGCGGGTAGTTCGATTTAGAATTTGATTTTCTAACTAAATGGAAATAGCTTGTCCAAACAAGGCGAACATCGTTGGAAGCGCTCCATTTCCGCAAATTCTCTTGCGGGGCAAGCAAAACCGTCACCAGACAAATGAAAAAGCGGGAAAAAGCTATACTGCCGTTGCCATTTTCGTCCCCCACAAGCGCATTGTGCTCCCGCTAGTATCTAGTTTTGGCTCCACGACGCTCAAGGACTTCGATGCACCGCTTGGGCATCGACTTGAGCAACTTGGCGATGAGCTCTGACCCGATCTTTGCCCATGAGTCTTGAGTGGCCGCAATGAGGTCTGCCCGGGTTGAAAATTGCCGCCCGTTAGCGTAAACTGCACGGGCGAGGACGCCCCACATGTTCTCGACAGGATTTAGATCCGGCGACTTCGCTGGCCACTCCATAAGCTCGACGTTTTGCTCTTGGAGGAACGCTTTGGTAGTCCCCGACGAGTGGATCGACGCATTATCCTGCTGAAAAATGCAGTCGCGCCCGTACAAACGATCGATAAAAGGCAAAAGATGCTCTGACAGGGTGAGGATGTATCACTCGCTGTCTTGCGTACCGTCCAAAATCACGAGGTCGCTTTTACCGTGAGAGCAAAACGCACAACACGCGCTGCCGCCGCCACTCTGGCACGTCGAGAAGAACTTTTTCTCGCGGCGGAGGTCATGCCAATAGTACTGGAGACCGTCCGGGCCGTCCAAGTTGAACTTCTTCTCGTCGGAAAAGACGCACTTGGCCCAGTTGGCCTCGTCCCAGGTCACCTTGTCACGCGCCCACTTGAGCCGATCCTCCTTGTGCTTCTTGGTCAGCATTGGCGACGCCTTGCGCTTAGCGTACGTCAAGTGCGTGCGTGCTCTCCTGAAGCACCTGCTTGACTCGGCGTACTCCAACAGGCAGCTCAAGCTGCTCCTGCAGTCCTCTGGCGCTCAAATCCCCTTTCGACGCCTCGCGCAAGAGGCGCCGCGTGGCAGCGGGGTCAGCTTTGGTGGGCGGCCGGGCCGCTTGGTAGTGTTGTAAGACTTCGGAGAGTTCAGAAAAGTGTGGATTGCAGGTCGCGAGCGCCCTAGGTCCTGTGCGATTGCTCGCTCGCTCATACCGCGTCTGTAGAGGGCTAAAATTGCTGCCTGCTCATCCGTTGTGAGGGTCGTTCCTCTAGGCATGCTAGCGTTAAGAAAAAATATAGCGGCAGACACCAAATGTATGAGCAAACGCGCAATATCAGCGACTGCGCCACGTATAGGCATCACGCATAAGCAACGCCATTAGCTCGTAATGTACGCAGTGGCAGTATAGCTTGTTCCCCTTCTACAAGACGTCGCGATCGTTGTCGGCTTGGCTCGCAGCGAGTATTTGTCGAAATGGAGCGCTTCCAATGGTGTTCGCCTTAATTTCGAGCGCTCTTTTCATTGGTAAGAACGCCATGGTCGCTAAAGAACTATTGACTGAAATTTGACCGTTTTCAGGGGTGGCAGTATAATAAGTGCCCGCACTGTACCATTGGTACTGCGTAATGTCATCTCGCTCAACATTGGTGCAACCTTCACCGGGTCGTCAGAACCTATCACACCACTGCGGCCGCAGCCATCAAAGTGTACCAAACTTAAGTTTTTGATTTTATTTGCGATGTCCAAGTGTCGAGTAGCCGCAGTATTCTCTGAAATATATATTTCGGAGATCGCTGTGGACGTATGATTTTCCAAAACAAGAATATCCGGTAAATTATTTCACAGTTCACATACCACTTGAAAGAGGATGTATACTAAAATTTAAATAGAGCAAGTATCATGACGATACAGGAAATACCCGAAGAAACTGATACATGTCCATAACGTGCATGTTACCTGTGTCACTCCATCATTCTAAGGTACGTTATGTATTAACCAATGGTTAGAGCGCATGTTGCACGAAGGTAGCGATGACGAAGATAGTGCCGTGTAGGCTAAGAAAGACGTGAAAGTATTTTTCCCTTCCATGCAGTAGAACTTGTTACTTGGCGCTATCTTGGGTCGCTGTGGATGCAAAAACGTATTGATGGTCATCTTGACGAGGATTGTGGTTGTTGCGCTTCCTCCCGCTGCTAGCGGGTCCACAGTCGGGCGGATCCTTAAAGCGATACCCAGTGTGGGTGTTTTTGAAGGTTGCAGACTTAAGAAAGTGTTCCTGTCGGCACTAGAAAACTATGCACGACGTAAAAGCATTTTCTTTCAATATAGTAGAAGTTGCTAGTTAGCGCTATCTTGGGTCCTTGTGGATACAATACGTATTGGTAGCCATCTTAAAAAACTTTCCGATGGTTGCACAAACATTTTTAGCGGTTCAAAGGTGCCACTCTTTCCGGCTTTTGCTCTAGCTACTTAGAAGAGTCAATGCCGTACCGCGAATAAAGTGGTTATTGGACCGCTCCGACACCAGACAAGGCGCAAACCTCAACGCTTCTCCTTCTACGTCACCGTCACCCGCGTCAAATCCATGCAGAACTTGTTTCTCAAGGAGTCGCTCACTCTTGGAATATCTTAAGTACTTCACTCCCTCCCGCAATGCACTTTGTGAAACACGTCGTCTTCAGCGACTTGAGCAATAGTGATATCATTGCGCTTTCAGCAAGATTCAGGATACAAAGTCCTGATAATTTCAGAGCCTCCTCGTGCATCGCGCGACTTTGTTTCGAGATGCAACTTATGATGAGGATGCATCGCAAGAAATATCGTCTGCCAAAAGAAAGAAGCGCAGACAAGCAGAAAACACGAGGTTGTCTCGCGACAAAAAGAAAGGTTGCTTTTCAAAATCTTGCCAAACTACACCTCTTCGGTGTTGAATCATTTCTTTCAGCTCGCGATACGAGCAAGAAACATTGGAAGGCCACCTACATGAGGCAGTATCGGCCGTCCCGAAAAAATCGAAGGACAAGAATCAGGTAAGAACAACGCGACGTTTTACCTCCTTCCACTTGACGTCACTTTGTGTGCTCACTCCAACCCAAACCTTTTCTACCCCAACCCCGTCCCCACCTGAAACATTCCAGAACGCGGAGAATAAGAAGAAGCGCAAACTTGCAACAAGCTTCATCCACTCCACGCGGCACTACACCATCTATGAACCACACCACTCTTCCATTCACATTATCATCTTCCTTTATTTAAAAAATCCTAGTAGATGTATTCCCAGCTAAAGTTGAAGACGACTTAATATTGCGCGAAAATATCCACCCCAAATTGATGGACTACCAGACCTCCACGAGCGTCCACTGCGCTGCAAGCAGCAGACAGTCGAGCAACCCAGTGTGTATTCTGAATTTGCCAAGATGACTGAAAACCCCGCATAGACTCGCAATCCAGCCTGCTAACTGGTGCTTTTCCTGACCCGGCACAGCTTGGCTAGTGTGCCTCGAAAAGGAACCGTCAAGCTAGATGTCGCTGCATTTGGGATTGTTGAGGATATGTACTGATTCCAGTTAGTGTCATTGAAGTCTATGTGAGGCAAGACGAGAGAGAGAAGAACAGAGAGAGAGAGAAGTACTGTAAGGTGGCTTTAGCCGCTATGCCGGGGTCACACAGCACCTTGCAAGAGGAAGTGTGCAGCGGAGAAAATGCAAACTCTTAGTGAACGGCAGTTCACAAGCCCAGGAGGACTATTTACCAAAGTAAAGTAGATATAGTCACGAAGATCTGGCGATGCCGCACCAATGTGGCAACTCTCTTGACTGCACCAAGCGCCAATCGCCCTCCTACACTACGAAGCCTATCAAGAGAGGAGGTGGCACGACGCGTGCGGCAGCGCCACATTGCCAGATGCAGGCGTTCGTCTCCATACCGAGATCCGCGGCGATCCCGAAGTCGATGATGGTGTCACCTGAAAGCTGGAGCGCATCGCCGCGTCGTGGAACACGAAACCGTCCCTGACTGACAGACACAAGTTTCGACGCCTACTTGTTGCGCTGGGCCACGTTCAGCACCCCAATGTATACTTTTGCTTGCTACTGTATTCTCATTATACTGGATACTAACGGGCGGCAATATTATATTTTGTGATCTTAGAAGGTAGGATGTATCGACTGCATCGCACAGATGACGTGGTCCATATTTGATGATAATGGTTTAACCTTTATAAAGCTTTCAACGAATTTGATATTGCTCCAACTGAGCCGCTGCCATAAGGTCTACGCCTAATACGAGGTACCTCGGCAATGTGATGTTTCTGGCGACGATGCCTCGAACTCGCACAACTATAGTACGAAGCAAGCGTTCGACGGAAAGATCGGCATTTGGCCGATCACCGAACGCGGCCCTGCCAAGGGTTCGTCATCTAGCGACCAGCTGGTTCCATGGTGGCGAAGACCTTAACATGACGCGATCAATCTACAAAAATATGATGAAAGAGCGAGTCCCCCTGCAATTCACAGTAAATGGCCCTATTGCACTGTATTAGGCGGATGCTTTGGTGACAGTGCTGTAATATCTTCTGCTTAGGACGGAAGAGGTGGTATTGCAGGTCCATCAAAGCAATGCAGGACCGCATGTGTCCCTGTACAATCCCGATATGGTACAGGCGGGTGGCTTAATGGCTGGCTAATCGAAATAATGTGCCGTTTGCTTATGTCGCCTGATCTTAACCTCAGCAACTTCTCTTCGCTGCAAGTGTACCAGTATCGACTTGGAACGCCGACAACTTTTTTTTTGAAGCTGTAAACGGTGCGTTGAGATGATTCCGCCATCACCGATTGACATGTCGTTCGTGACGCTGCAGAAAGTCATGCTGTGCGCGGTTGAAAGCGGCGGTGACAACGACTACTTCTTCCTCGTGTGCAAAGGGAGCATTTTCTCGACGGTGTTGCGCCAAAACCTTTGCCTTCAAGACGGAGGTAGTTGAGTGCGGGTTTAATCTGCTGAACGATATGGTGAATAACTAAATAAGTAGTTTGTGACTAAAAAGTAGTCCAATTCGTTCCGTGGATTCAGTTGGTTGTTATTCTGCTCATTCGCAGAGTAAGCGATTGTAAAACCTCATTACAAAGTACTGTCACCTTATTCGTTAGACAGTATTTTCTGTCCAGACCGCACCTCCCGTTGTAGATCTCTGTGTGCTTGTCGCTATAGAGCGAGCTAATATTGCTTGAAATTAATAAAGTTACTAGGTAAACGTTTTTCCTTTAAACAGGTCGGATCGCATAAGGATTTGCTATACGTTGCCTAAGACTAACAAAAATACTGCCAAACCGCAGTTTCTTGATGCTGGCAGAGTTATAGAGATTCGCTCTACATCAATCAGTATAACACAAAAGTTTATCTATGGTAGAATCGAGACGTACATAGATAGCTCGAAATATATGATGTCGGAAGTGAGAATATATCGATAGCTACATTTGTCACTACTGTTCCAACACGCAACTTGTTGTACCACACTAGCTAGTAGTGGCTATTCGAGACGCCACAGTAGCTACTAGAAATCTCAGACGGGGCGTGAGGGGTGCATATACCGCTAGCTGTTTCGGCGGACGCTATATCTCGTTTCGGCAGCATTCGACCCTTCTGGTGTTTACATCGCCTGTTACGCACGCTGATCCCAAACCGCAGGAAGCGTTGCTATGTAGGAGACAAGGTCTTACGAAAGGTCTTGTCTAGGTGCATGTATCTAAACTTATCCCTACCTTCATCCGACAAAATTAGGACATTTCATCCCTGATCTGCTGGTAGCTCTTTCGCAGGTCTGAATAGACGAAGGATTGTTGTCATTCTGTCCTAAATTGCTTAAAAGGTGGTCCATTGCTCAAAACGGAGCGCATACATAGGACTTGCTTCTTCAACAGTGATTGGACGGACAGGTTAAATGCACAAGAATTCTGCTTCGGTGGCTCGCCAAATCATATCTTTATCCCTAAACACGCTTGCGAAGGACCTACAATTTGAGGTCGGATTGACCATAGGCCGGGAAAAAAGACACAATGCATGAAATACAACCCAAGAGAGTATGACGTTGGTAACCAGTGGTGCGAGTGAGCGTACGACTACCACAAAACTGTGAACTCGCACCTCGGATACTTAATTAAGTATCCGACGCCGGAGCATTGGCGCAAGGGCTAGAATGACGGCAGGGCTACTGGTGCAGGGCTAGAATGACGGCAAAACATGATGATATTGAGCAGTTGTGACTACGCATGGGAGCTTGTATTGGGCTAAACACAAGGCAACGCACTATTATACCAGTTTTGACTACGTAGCTTTTGGGCAGTTCCGTTCAAGTCGCGCGACGATCAATTATAACGCAAGCAAAAGTTCACATTGCCATTTCAAGGATGGGATGCGGTATTGTCGCAATTTGCGGATATGTTGACCTCCTTGTGGAGAAGCGTCAACCAAAAATATCAGACCCCCAAGAAATGGCCAGATAGGTGAGAAAGGCGGACCCAGCTGTGAAGAGAGGGAACGATCGAGCCGGATCAAGAATCGAGGTAGAGCGGGGCGACGTTCGACTTAATCCGTGGCATAAGGGGATGCTTTAACGACAGGAAAGGAAACCAAGGTCGAGCAACCGTCCAACACGGATATGTTATACCGTAACCACTCGACCAATCGGGGATCGGATGGATATTCGAAACCTGGATCGGGGTAACGGATAGAGGCAAGAGATCAGGACTTGCCAATGACGACGGAGTCGATTTAACCGGATCTAACTCCAGTGTGACCTCGGTCGGACCCCAATCGTGCTGATCGGCGTCCGCGGGATGGGCTATACTCGGTCAATCGCGATCAGACAAGTTAAGTCGATCTGACATTCGAAATCAAGCCGATCGATAGTGGGATCCGGAAGATCGAGCCGATCAGACGTTCAAGTTGTGGAAGCTCAAGCTGATCCGGCTTTCGCAGATCGGGCTACCTGTCGCCCGAGATCGGACAGGCCAGATCGATCTTGCAGTCGAGATCGAGCCGATCGATAGTGGATCGGGCAGATCAAGCCAATCCAGCGTTCAAGGTTCCAAATATCGGGCTGATCCGGCGACCACAGATCGGCCTACTCTCCGTCGTCTGAGATTGGCAGAGCGGATCGTCCTTACGGTCATGATTGAGCAGATCGACAGCGGATTTAGCAGATCGGGCCGAAGTAGTAAATACAGGGTATACTGTATGTAAGAAAATCTATCACCCACCAACTAACCCAAAAGCCCCATAACCATGTAAATAACCCAAGAAAATATAAATAGGCAAGACCTCTCGAACCCCTCTGGTGCGAGGAGGTATCCTCCAAACCTCTCAGCTCCACAAATCATGTCAAGGGCATGCAGCAGATCTTGGATTTAAGCATAGAAAGAACGATCGATCCTTATAGATAAATACAAATAGAAGAAATAGATAATACCAGTGGTTTGTAATTTACCATTATTAAACTGGACCTGTGGATCGTAATATTATGTTGGACTGGATCCGTGGTTAGTAATACTGTGTGATCGGTGCTACTTCAATATTTGACGAAACTGAACGGCTAATGTATCAGTTATGGTGTTAGAATGCTGTGACGAGACGAGACACGACTGGTGTTAGTGTTAATATAAAAATTAGCTTCGAGTAAATGAATCGCATTTGGATTAAAACAGTTAGTCGTAATATTAGACGAAACTAAATCAATGGTTACTGGCAATATTGGACAAGACTCGACCGGAGGTTAGTCGTAATATTAGACGAAACTACTTCAGTAATTACAGGTAATAATTAGACAAGACTTGACCGGAGATTAGTGGTAATATTTGACGAGGCTGGATTTTAGACAAGACTCGACCGGAGGTTAGTCGTAATATTAGACGAAACTACTTCAGTAATTACAGGTAATAATTAGACAAGACTTGACCGGAGATTAGTGGTAATATTTGACGAGGCTGGATTTTAGACAAGACTCGACCGGAGGTTAGTGGTGGTAATATTAGACGAGATTGGATCAATCGCTAGTATTAATATTAGACTAGATTGATCTGTTATTAGACTAGACTAGATCCGAAATATTAGACTAGACTGGAGCAGGGGGTAGTATTTATATTAGACGAGACTAGATCAATTTTAGTGGTAATATTAGAGAAAACTGTTGGTGTTAGTAATATCACTAGTCAAGACTCGTAATATCATTAGTCAAGATAAGCAAAATAGTAGTCAAGATTAGTCATATTTTAGTCGAGATTAGAAAAAATATTAGTCGAGACCAGAGCGGAGATAATATCGTTAATCGAAATCAGAGTTGGGGTAATATTAAAATCAAAGTATCTGTTGCCATAATTGATTAAAATTTCTCAAAAACATTAAAGAGCTATGTGTATAGATACATCCAATTGATAACATGTCGAGCGAACTAACTTTTGGAAAATACAAGAGCGCCAAAATCGAAAAAGTATATACTTCTGATCCTGGTTATTGTCGATGGATATTTAGCCAACCCAGTGTAAATATTACCGAGAAAATCAAAATATTCTCACACTCCAAATTCCTAACTGATGATAAGTCATATATGATGACTTAGGATAAATTCCGAGGTAGTCTCTTAAGCAGATCAGTCGAATTGATCCCAATTACATTGTTGGCTTCGTAAGAATCAATTTGTTATTGAGAAGTGTCCTAAACTACTTCAAGAAATAAATTAAGGTATTGAGTTTTTTTTCTTAAGCAGTTGTAAATCGATTACTTCGCCTTGGCATCCAGCATCCACACCTTGAATCTGAATCGCTTGAGGACATCACGCTCTGTTAGACGAATAACGCCAGCAATGAGAACACGCTAGTTAGTGACCACGTCTGTAATCAAGAAGACCACTAACGAGCTCAGGGGTGAGATCACCAGTGATCGAAGCTATTTTAGCTACCTCATTAGAGAAGTGATGGAAATCATAGTCATGCCTGATGTCGAAGGTTTGGTGGGAGCCAATGCGGGAGCCAATGCGAACATTGAAGTTGCGGATACTCGAACCAGGCTGAAGCTTCCAGGGAGCCGAATCAAAAGGACTTTGAAACCCCTGTACAGCAGCAGAAGCGAAATTACCAGTCTGCTCGGCGAATGGGAGAATAATAACATATTTAGCGTTCTTAACAGATGCCGATAGCTGTAGATTAAATGCAGCATTGTGCTGAGTCGATTGGTTTCCTACACCAGCTCGCTGATAGAATCATTGTACGTAGCAATCATTAAAGCGGACCTTCTTCACAGGCTTGGAAATGATTGCCTGAGGGTTCTCAAGATGGACAAACGCTACATAAAGACGAGAAGTGGTGAAAGGCATATAAGTACCATTAATTGAAGGTTCAAGGGCATTGACGACAGCACCCCAAGCAATACTGAACCCGGCAGAGGTAGCAAGGACACCTGCCATGGGATTACCAGTCGATGAAGCAATAAAAACATCACCGGACAGGTATTGCCACTTGCGAGAGTAGTGCTGGTGAGAGACATACCCTTCGATGCATCGACAGCAATAGTGGAAGTACCCTGGTTGATACTGAAGCGTAGGCGGATCTAAGGGTTAGCCATGAGGTCTAACTCCTTGAAGATAGAATGTAGATCAGTTAGCTTGATCTTGAGCATGTAGTTTCACGTTCCCATGATCGCGTTAGCAGTAGCAGCACCACGCGCCAATTGATTTGAGATTGTAGTAGAAGCTGCAGCAGCACCAAGTGAAGGCCACGACGTGGAGAAATTAGATCCAGCGTTAGGAGGGTTCGACAAGAGACGCTTTACAAGGCCGTCATTAGCAACGGAAGCACCACCAGATGGCCCAGTAGTAGCAAACGAAGATGAGAAGGCAGTAGTATTAGTGCAACCATCTCCCGTAGTAGATGATGTAGCAGAACTACAAAATATGACTGAGCGGCATCCGGATAAAGGAACGACTCAGATCCATGCTTCTCAACATACTGAGGACGGTAGCTTGTCTGAGCGCGAATGTTGTTCCAAAACAGCTTGTAGTCAGCCATACTCACAATGGTCTTCCCGTTTAGTTCAAGCGACATGCTATCGATTGCATTCCAGTTACCGCATTTGAGCGTAGAACAGAAGCGGTTAGCTGGTAGAATCTGGGCAGTACTACCATTCTTCATCGAGACCTTGTACGATACCACGATGTAGGCATCGCGAAGACAAGCGAATCCTTCACTACCATTCAGCTGGGCAGTCGCATCGATAGTAATGACACCATTCTGATACGATCCCTTATTGAGATCGATTATGAAGGGTACTTGCTTACCGGAAGTACTTGATTTCCGGTCGCTCTTGAGCGACCCGGAGATACAAATATGGGTTGGATAGTTGAGTTCGCTCATCGTTGAATCTCTATGGATTCTAATTTACTTTCATCGAAATAAATATTATGGCTCATCTCATTAAGCCAATCACCAGCGAGCATGATCTAATTGAACTTGCGAATCCATTAGGAGTCCATCTGGATAATATATTCGAATCGAGTGAAATATTGAAACCGATCCCAAAGAAAGATACGTACTTGGTCTTATTGAGGTCTCCTAACCTGATGTAGGACACTGGCAAGCTGTACACGATGGCGAATTTTTCGACTCGATGGGCGAAGCAGCTCCGACAAAGTATGGAATCGGTAGATACAACCCTAAACAATATTAAGGAACATAAGGTAATTACTTTAATATATGGTGCATGCTCTGCCTGTATTGCCAAAAAAAAGATGAGTCTATTAAATCGATTCAAGGATTTGAGCTTAACTGTATTGAGTTAGCCAATGTTTATGCTTCTCCGAATTTAAATGACGAGTTTTAGTAGCGTTCTTGAATCTACCACCACATTCGCAGTTAGTTTTGATACGTTTGTTTTTGCATTTATCGTATCGCGTTTCATTTTTTAGTATTGCCTACCATATGATGATCTTACTGGCTATTGAGATTTTTTAGTATTTTCGCTTTCGGCATGAATAATGCGGTAGATGTATCCGATCATGGTACAAATGTACTTTTATATTTATATTATTATAACGGCTTCATTCAGGATTACATTAAAATCAGTTTTTCTCTTATACAAATAATATAATCATGGCGTTCAAAGAGTTGCCAGTTTCATCGTCAATCCCAGATGCAAAGCTCAAGAGGGCATTTAAGTCTGGTACTCTCTCATTGACTAAAGATGAGTTGATTGGTCTGGTGCTACGCTTCATCTTCATCCTGAATCGTATGCTAAAGCTCTTCGAGCTCACAAATCAGGTAAAGGAACGCGATTGGCTATTACCAAAAAAAAGGAGATCGGATGTCCTTTCAAGCATAAGCAAGGTTGAGGAGCGTAGGGGGGCAGTATCTGGGGAAAGATATGGGGAGGCATCAAAAAGACATTCAAATTTGCTAAAGACTCTGGCATTCTTAGCGGAGCAGCAGATGCTGCTGCTCTCCCTCTCGCAACTGCACTCGGTGCTCCCCAGGACGCTATTCCAGCGAGGGCTGCTATCCGCTCCATGACGGGTATTGGGGTTTATAATAGCGATAAGGAAGGAGGACTAACTATGAGTGATGTGAAGAAGGGGGCCAAACGTGCTCTCGCTTACACAAAGCGCAAGGGAATTATTACTGATGCGATCGATGCCGGAGACAGTTTCTGCTTTCCAAGGCTACCAAACCTGAATTGGGGACCTCATCAAGACTCCCCGAGGTGAGGTCCGCCGTCGATTTGGAGTAGGTATTGGCAAACCAAAGACAAAGGCTAAGAGATTTGCAAAAGGTTCTCAGGAAGCTTGCGATCATATTGCTAAGCTCCGTGCCATGAAGAAGAAGCATTTGCAAGCGGGGAGCTTTAGATTGTAACTTCCGCCTCATTACGCTAAAACAAAAGACACAAGCACTGGCTTTATTTTTTGGTCGAAGCAAAATCATGATCGAGACCGAAGTATCTCGAATCTTAACCTTCTAATCAGTCTGGTTGTAAATGGAAATCGCAGTCGTCGTACGAGCACCATTGTGACAGTTCATCCAATCATATTGACTCGGTCTGTAGCTAATTAGCTGTCCAACCGATGCATCACCTCGATCGAATGCACTCAGAATATTGCCACTCGCAACGTATTCATTCTTAATTAGACCGCATCGTACGATGTATGAACTCGTAGGGTGGATCTGAGGGATCGTGTTCGAAAGTTGAGCGCTTGCAATCGTTGCAGGGGACGATGGATATGTTCCAACAGTCAATCCAACAACTTTTTCAAACTCAGCATTATCGATGATCTGGCGCGGAACGCGCGTAGTAGTAGGCAAACCAGAACCGCCGGAGCTATATAGACCAGTAGCAGGTCTACTTCAGGTACCTCCAACGGTAGGTAAAGTCGTTGGGTAGCGCTGGAATCAAACTGAGCAGCATAATATACGCTATTTTCCGATAATTGAATGTAATAAAACATTATTTCCATATGGACCAATGAGATAGGCAGCATGAACGAGAGCAGTCTGGATGCTTCGATTGATATTGGCATACGTGTAAATACCATCCGAGAGATTGTTACTCACAATGGATGTTGTAGCACCCCTAGGTACTTCGAATTCGAAAGTGTTGTTCCAGAACTGGGTCGCATCGATATTGTATTCGGAGTTGTACATGCTGATCGATTGAACGGCGCAAACAACATCACGAAAATCGGCAGCAGAACCCGGGAAACTATATCGCCAAGTTGAGTGTAACCATCTTGAACGAGGTTCGTGGAATCGAGCTTGATGAAACTCGCACACATTGTTAGCTATATTCATGAGATCATATTTAAGCGATAAGCGCTAATAAATATAATAAATTATATAGGTATGATTGGATGTGTATATAAGATTGCCAGTGCAGATGAGACCATCGTGTACATTGGCGCGACTACACAGAATCTTTCCACTCGTTGAGCTGAACATAAATATAAACGCTGGATCGATGAACGAGTGGGCTGCTCAATTTACCAATACTTTGAATCCCACGGTATTAAAAATTTGAAATTTAAAAGATCAGTGAGCATGAAATCACTGACCGGCGACAGTTGTGTGAGTTCGAGCAATTAGTAATTGATAGAGCCCAACACACACTTAATATCCAAAAGGCGTATCAGACAGAAGATCAGTTTCAAGAACAAAAGCGTGCACACAACAGACTTCAATACGAGAATAATAAAGAGCAGCGCATTGAGTTTCAGAAGCGATACTACAATGATGATAAAGAAGCTGTCAAACAAAGAATCTCGAAGAGACTGGAATGTGAATGTGGTAGCAACGTCAGGTTGATTAAGAGAAATAAGCATTACGCAACGCGGAAGCATCGGCGCTGGCTTACCGATCAACAAGGCGAATGCGCGCGAGATTCGTGTTGAAGCTGGCGAATGCATGGAAAGCTACCGCGAGTAAAGCGCGCGAAAATGGATCACGTCGCTCCACGAAAGTCGGTTAATTCCCACTAAGAAGAGGAGCACCACAATTCGAAGAACAACACGTCCACGCCAATTCGATCATGCATACGTGTTGGTTGTACAATACTACCTTTGACCCACTACTCGGCACGCGCTCCAAATGCATGAGGCCCGACTGAGGTCACGGATCTTCCTGGCCTTTGATAGCACGGTGGACACAGTCCGAGTGCTCACACTTGTATTTTTAAACCAGCGGTCAGCCCCGTAGTTCACGGTAACTTTCTGGTGTTAGGCTCGATCTGCTCCGTGGGTCACCACCACCAGGGTGTGTCGACGGATGTTGGCCACCTAAGAAACTGGGCATTAGGCGAGCAAGAGTTGTTAACAATCCTGCCGCCAAGGCAGAGAGCGTCAATCCAAATGCTGCGCTCGTTAAGGCCGTCCGAACGCACGTGCAGGATCAGCATGTAGCCTTGGTTCCGAGGACGCGGTCACCACGTAGACCGTTGGACCAGGTATTCCCCGACCCCCCCCCCCCCCCCCGCGTTAACGAGGGTTGTGGTCACCAATGCGTACTAGCAGGTTTGTGAGTCCTGCATCACCTTGACTTTGGGCGACTCTTGCGGGCGATAGCGCATAGATCGTCCCAAAAACAGCACCTATCCGTGCAGAACAGATCCATCCTCGCAATCCGACACGCATCGACGCGGCAGGGGTCGTCACACGCACAGTCTCCGAAGTGATAGACGTGGGTGTCTAATGGCCATCGGGTTGAAATAGTCATGAAGATACGCCACACGAGCCGGCCACGTCGCCCCACGAAGGTCTTGGTCGGCGGGAGCACACGCCGCGGGGTTTCCTCCGCGTGTGCAGTTTCAGCCACGCAAACTTGGATAGGGGTCTGACGAGATCACCGCCTTAACATCCGGCGGTGTCTACTGAGGTTTGCGAGCAGTCGTCGCCGACGCAGCCGAACGACGCACACGAACCTTGTGATGATGTAGTTTGGCCGGGTCGGCGGGGGGTGGTGGTGGTGGTGGTGGCAGGCCGGTCAGGTTTCGAACAGGGCTCAGCCTTAATGGCTGGCTCCCATGAGCACACACGTTTGACAGGACAACCGTCAGGTCTGGGCGTGTCGACGTCGTCCTCGCTACTATCGTCAATGACAATTACCTCGTGCTCGAAGGGGTCTTCTCCGGAGTCGAGCGCGCTAAGTCTATAATCTATAAAAACAAATCAATTCGTAATGAGTATACGGGGCAACTACTTCAATCGTGGTGCGGGGTAATTTCCTTCAGATGGGACCAGCCCACCTTTGGTAGACCCCATAGACTACTCAACGCCAGGGAGATCTACCATACATGGATGGCTTGCGCTCTGGATCGAAAGTGGTAAGTTCGCCATAAGGCGGCAAACACCTGAATATGTCAGTCATAAGTCGATTGACATATGCCTGACATATACATGAAGTCCGGTGAGACGATAAATACGTCTCACGAGAAATCGAGGTGACTTATGTCGAGAAATGTGTAGGGTCGTATGACAGGCTCATGTCACCTACCGAATTTTGAGGAAAGCTGTACCCGTGTTGCACTTCCTTAAAGGGGTACAGCTTTCACCAACATCTAAATATATCTGATCTATCACCAACAGTTTCTCATTGGTCATAATATTTGCTCTTGGCGATCGCCGCTCATTGACAAAAGAGCCAGCATCCGCACAAGACCAGCCAGCCCATGCCAAACATCCAAAACGACGAGAGCGTGACGCTAGTCTGACGGTGAAGGCGAAGCTGGACATCGTCAAGCAGGCAGAAAGGAACACCGTTAGAGGCACAGCATCGACATACGGCGTGCAGCCCTCTCAGATTCGCAGATGGCGTGATAACCGAGAGCGCCTTGAGTAGACAGCGAAAAGAAACCCAAAGTGAAGACAATTTCCGAAGGACGCCCGCTAGTTCATGCTCCTTTTGAAACACAGGTGGCTACCTGGATTAGGTCTCGAAGAGAGCAAGACATTGCGGTGTCAACAAGGCACGTCATCAACAAGGTTCTCGCAATGAGCCCATCATTTAAAGGTGGTAATCGCAAGACACTTCGGCATTGGGTACCCATTCCTGCGACGGAACCGCCTTAGCATTCGCCGCCGCACTCATGACGGTCAGAAGCTCAGTGGACACCTGCAATCCATACGAAAAGAATTCGTCGATATGGTAAACGAGCGCTTCCATCCAGGTGGATCCCTAGAGGGAACACCGCCATCAATGATCGTGAATATGGACGAGACATCTGTCCACAATGAACAAACAGCCACCACAACCATTGCCCCCACTAACAGTCGAACAGTTGCCATTTGTGGCAGTGGCTCTAACAGCCAAAGACTCACAGCGTGTAATACGTATGCCCAAGACGGAACTAAATTACCTATCTTTGTCTTTTTTAAAGCGAAGCCCCATGGTCTGATTGAAATAAGTCAGACAATATCCTACCTCCAGGAGTCTACGGTTGCTGTCAGGAGGGCGGTTGGATGGTGTGTTACACTACGTCGTCATGCTTTGAATTGGCTTTACTAACACTATTCTTTTTCGTTGTAGGATGGTCGGGGCTGTCATATTTGGTTGAAAAAGTGTGGGCACCTTACGTTGCTACTCACCCATCGTCAATGCTGTTGCTGGACGGATAAAGTGTCACAAGCAGCCCGTATTTGGCCGTCAACTCAATGATTTTTTTCTAGAAACCGACCTTACATTTCCGGGGGGGGTCTACACATGTGTTCTTCAGCCTTGTGCTGTTGGCTAAGCAAACCAATTAAGGACGCGATACGGGCGCAATACGACGGCTGGGCTGCAGCAAGCATGGCCAACGTTGCATCTGACGCTAATGTGCAGTCCCAAAGCTAGTATATATTGTACCCTGGTTGCTGAAGGCATGGCAAGGCATCACAGAACAGAGCATCTGAGATACATTTGCGAGTATTGGATTCGGCATTACTCAATTGCCTGATACTGACGTACTTAGAGAGTGCGATGGCGAGGACGAAATTGAGGAAACGAGTGATGATCACCGCGAGGGAGAAGGATCCGACATATAGGAAGTCAGTGATTGCTGAATAGCATTAGTCTCTAAACTGTTCCTTAATTTCATTTAGTATTAGCCACCGAACCTGGACCCCGTAGCGATCTGAGTTGCGCCGCTTTTGGCTGTTCTCATAATCGCGCCAATCCTCCACAATAGTCGCGAACTGGTTCTTGTAGTGATCTTGCTGCCGTAGAAGTCTTCTCAGTAAGAAATCCAATGTGGCACTGCTGAGAGCCGTCTCGAATGATGAAGGCCTTAATGCAATAGCCCACCTCGCCATCACCCTGGTCTTCCACTTGTAAACGAAAGACCACTAAATCCTCGACTTGAATGTGCTTGCCGCGCGCCTCGTGTGCGGCACAGCTACGGCACCCGTCCCTGACGTCGCACCCAACGATGTCGACGCCCTGCGGCATGGCCGCACGCGCAAAAATGATTCTGTAGGCGATTTCAGTGAGCGTTCATTATTGATAGATAATCCTATGGGGTACCGATTTTCTCTACACGGCCCCAAAAAAGTTGCCCATCATTTTATATAAATAAACGGATAGGGGGATACAGCGTTCACCGAAACTCTGACGGGTAGAGCTTTCCTCAAAATTCGGTAGGCAAACACCTGTATGTCAGGTTTGGGCGGCGCCCAATAGTATCATTTTCTTTGATTTACGTTTGCTACACCCTCTAATATGGTTTCCAATTATGAATCTGACTCGAATTTCAACCAATGATAACGTCTCGTACGCCTTTTTCTATCCAATGATGAGGGGGCTGGAAACGCGTTTGTAAAGAATACTTTCTCTAGACGCTCGTTATCTTACAGTTGCGACCGATAGCCGACAAGAGGAGATGATAGGCTACAGGTTATCGGATTGATTTTGCTTGACTCACGGTGTCGTCCTATTTATGATTGTATAAAATTGTTTAATTCTCGTCAGTTTCGCTACTTTCGTCGCTATCGTCAACCTCAATTCGTCTCGCATGTGAACGTGCGAGCTCAAATGGAGTAGATTTCTTCTTGACTTGTCGATATAGCCTTGAATTGTTTCTTCGTCGGTATCTTTTCGAAAGCTGAATCTAATCGTGATCTTACGTGTTGAAATGTGGTTTCAGCATTGTACTGGCGTCCAACGTCTCCTTTATTGTTTGCCAAACATATTCTATTGGCTGCAAATCGTAGTAATGCGGAGGAGTAAACACAACTTCATGCCCCTTGTCCTTTGCCAAAGTTACAATTTATGGCCCGACATATACAGCGATATGACGGTTGCGTGCTTGAGCCAAGAGAGGTTCGCTTTCAAGCACTGGAGACGCAGTGTATTCGACACTTGCCGGATCAGATAAAAGCTTCTTTGACCAGGACGCTGCTGGTACAAGACTGCACCATCTATACAAGAGTGCACGTGTTTAACAACTAGTCAAGCACGTGGCCAAAACACTACAAGAGAGTGCACCTGTATTTAATCCAGCTCGCCCAGGATGATAACGATACCAGTGATGTCGCGGTTCAAACAGCTCTCAGGACGAGATTTGACCGAGCTCTTCGTCGCTCTCCGCAGTGCGACGACTTTATCTCTTGTTCTGCCTTGCTCCGATCGAACCATTTGCTGGTTTTTCGCCGACTGAAGTCTTGTCGACTAGTATCGTCTTCTATGGTGACAAGGCCCTCTTTCGTGGACGAGAATGCGAGCTGAATTCTTCAAGTAGACTCCAACAGGCTCTGGCAACACACGTGAGTGGTAAATGTATGCTGATGCGCTTCACTATCCACCGGTAGATATCGAGCTGGAGATCGGCTCGGACGGTGCACCAAACGAAGTCTGGAGAGCAGTGGATCTACTCGTAAGACCGCTGCCGCTGCTATGGCCCGCTTCTTCAACTGTCGCCATCAAACCTGACAAAGCTAAGTCCTTACCAGGTAATAAATCTCTCGGCGTATTTAACACTTGCAAAGGAAAACGCGACACCAAGGCAGCCATGCTCGCTCGCCACCAACTCGTCGGGAGCTCCTTCCTTTACCACGTGACCAGCATTCAGCACAACAATTTTGTCCGACGGATTGTGCTGCGATCACCAAAGCTGTCACGGTGAGTCTTGTCCAGCAGATCGTTCAGTGCCGCGTCCTTTTCGCCCACCAGCGTCTCGTATAGCGCCGAGCATCCACATAAGGAATGTGTGCGCTTTGACCAGCGTAGCAGGCTCCAGTACCTGGTCGTGGGTAACCCCCTCCCTGCGTTCTCGAAACGGGTAGCACAGGCTCATGGGACACGAGACATTTCACGTTCAGCGTCTTCATGTCTTCGTCCATCGAGCAAACCCCGTGACGGATCGTACCAGCGTCGAGCAGTCATATGAGCGTGCTCTCGCCGTCTCCGCTTGACCAACCAAAGCGACACTTTGACCACGTTCAATGGTGACATTGTTGTCGTACATTATCTGCCCGGAACGGTACGTCAAGTTGACGTTGAGCACTTGAATCAAGAGTATCCTCTGGTTTGTTGTCGGCATCTTCCTTCAAGGCGTCGATAGCGGATATCGAGCATCTTGTAGATTGTCGCGGTAGCTCCTTTTGTCTCAGCGACGACAGTGATAGTAGGCGAGTAAATCTAAGAGAGATGAGATCGTCCCCGTTAGCACCCCAAAGAAGGCTTGGAAGACTGCCCCAGAAGACGCCTCTGCTCGTCGACTCACCGTACCAGAGTCCAGTCGCGTACATGGGCCAGACGCTTCCCATTCTGCAGCCAAAGACACACGCCCTCCGCTTGCAAGTCGCAGATGTTCCCCGTTTCCACGAGAACCTTGTACATATCAGTCGCAGAGAGACGCTTCTCGCCATTGAGCGAGGGACGCCACGGTGCGAAATCGCCCCAAGCCTCTCCTCCGCCACTGCGCATACAAGAGCAGAGACGGAAGAGCTGCAGCAAGATCTCTGAGCGCGAGCAGATACCATAACAAGCATGAAGCACGCTATCACCAAACGCATCTCCCTACCACGGGCAAAACAACGATGATCCAGTCTCCGACGAAGAAACTGACATTTAAACTTGATCGAGATCGCTGAGTTTCTGGCCTATACCGTCCTTGATTCATGATGTTATCGCCCGTAATCTCTCGAATGGCTCCCACGCGCACCACGACGCATGCATCCGCCACGGACCTGCAAAAGACACAGACAGAGCTAAACCTCTCACTAAGAACGTTACAGCGCCTCGAACTCGCGTTCCTCAGCCATCGCACCACGCGAAGTCCCCCTCGAGTCAGTGATTACCCGTACAAAGTTTTAAACTCTCCTCCTACTTTTGTCTTCTCCGCGTCTCAGCTTCCTTCTCGTAGATGGGACCATTTGCATTTAATTCTCCCAGGAACGGTGTTCTGCTCTTCGTCGGACCTCGTCTACATCTGCTGGCATACAAGACCGGGCCACTCGTCGTTTGACAACCGAACCAGCTGCCAAGAAGGACCCCCCAGCGGACAAATCCTCATTGCCCACGACCAGCTGTCAGCACGGCATGTTCTTTCTCCCTCCAGCACCTTACACTCTCCGATGTCCTGCAGAGTTTGTAGTCGAGCCTGGGCATGATCGGAATAAATCCTACGAGGCCACGTACACTGTCTACACTGCCTTTAAAGCGTGGAGACGAGCGTCCAGTCCTTCACATCAGCCAAAGCTACCGACAACAAGCGCAGCGACATCTTGTATATGTGGAGCATTTGACCAGCGACGAGGAACGGAAAAACAGGACCAACATGAACCAACTTCCCGTCGTGGACGAGAAACGACCAGAGCCGTCACAATGGTGAAAACTGCCTAGACAAAGTGCCGCTGAAGTCGCCCGAGATGAGAGCACCTTCGTCGTATTGTTGCTAGATCAGCCGTCAAAGCGCCCGTCGCGTGCTTCCTCTCGTCAAAGAAGCCAATGTTTCTGAAGGCAAAAGCGCGATCAAGTGATATGTTCTGCAGTCGTACGTGGCTGTTTTCAGCCATGTACTTGAAGCACTAGTTCTGGGTAGTTGCAGCGACGAACATGATGAGAGATCCGCCAACTTGAGCGTTCTCTTCCTGTATCGTGTACAGGTTCTGGTAAATCCCATCCTTAATCGTCAGTAAATCGTGGTGGTTCCTCTCTTCCACGACATAACCGGCATCCACGACATCTCCGCTCGACGAATTGTGCTCAAGTAATGAGCAATGGATGACCAACATCGTCATCTGAGTAGTGCCCGTCAAACTCGTTCAGTGCAGCATGCAAAACGCGTTCGCTCTCTGTCTCGTCGACGCACTCGTTCTCTCGTCCAGGACGAGGGTCTTTGACTCACGAACAATTGTTCGAGCAATGGCTAACTCGCTGCTTCTGACTGTGCGAGCACCTGAACCACGCCCTTAGTCTACTAAGTCTTGTATCGCTCCGGTAACGACATGATGAAGCTCCTTTATCTTCCGCTACAGCCGAAATGTTGGGCGTGACCGAGCACGCCCTCATCAAGAGACTGGAATATCTCGCTACTCAGGCGAAGCTTTGCCGTGCGCGACCTTCAGCCCACTGTACCAGAGACTCGTTGCGTACACGAACCAGATGCTGCACATGAAGAGACCAGACACGGCCAACCAGAACGTGGCCATGTGAATGTTCGTCTCCTTTGCTTTGGCGGCGTGCTCGTTGTATTTGTTGATCTCGGTCTTCTCGGCATTCAACAAAGACACCGTGCGGACGGAGCTCAACGTCTCCGCCAGCCTCCGCGTATTTTGTTGCGAGTGCACTATCGCGTTTGCAATGACTCGTCATCAAGTCGCCCAGCGACGTCACCATGAACGACACGATGCACGCCATAACCAAACTCATATCTCAGTCACGCACGTCATCATGACGTTGCCCGAAATGAGCTGGCAAGTGTAATTGACTCGACAAGCTTCTGGTCCATGCCATCTCTGTTTTTGGCGGTATCACCCGTAAGGCGACTCGAGAGACTCGAGTTAACGGGTTGCTGCCATCGTACCACCCAATGCTCATATGCACCAGGCAGCGATCGGACAATTCACTATAAATATTTGATTGGGAGGCTCGTCAAAGCAATAATAATAAGGGCAATACCCGATGTCGCAATAATAATTATTCAGTAATATCCGTAATAATATCCCGTTGTACGGGTATGTAATTTTTGAATATTATCGTGACTGCGGTGGGTATGATGTGTGTCCCAAGTAAAACACTTAGGTATACAAATCACGCTTTTGAGATTAGTAAGAGATAATAGCTCCGACACGGGCTAGCTACCGCGTGTTTGGGTCCATGATGGATAGTAGGCGTTGTGCGTGGGAATTTATTCCCCGAGGGCATGCTGAGGGGTGAATCATGACTGTGAAGGAGAGGGGCAGTCATATATTAACTAGATGAATCACGTGTTTTACCATTCGGTTTGCTAGCTACGTGTTACTTCTGCTCTAGTTGTGGTGCTCGGCGACCTCACTCTCACAGTTAGCAAGCAAGTTGTAGCTCCAGAGAGCACGGTTGGCACGAAGAAACACAATCTCTCGAAATGAGCCGGAAGAAGACGACCGTGCTGTGACGTCATCACCAGCTTGCACTGGGAGAAAAGTCGCTCAACCCGATTGCTGATCGGGGGAATTAAACGCACAGCGTCCTGGTACGTAGCCGTAGTGGCCATGCACGGACGCTTCGCTTGGCGAAGAGCGACAGCAGCAAAGTTCTCCTTGTCGCGCTTCGTCGTTGTTAGCTGTACCGCTGGTAGCTCGAACCGACTAATTCCCGCTCGTCGGCAGCTGAGAGACGCTGGTCATGAAGGAGCTTGACAACCGCATTCTCAAACTCTGATAAGTCGACGATGCGTGCGTCCGGCTTCAAGTACGCCGCAGTCGACGGATACTTGGCCATCACGGCGTCGAAGTGTACGCGCACATCCGCCAACGAGCATTGCTCGCTCTGCAGCTGGACGCACATGCTGTCGAGTTCTTTCAACTGGCTGGTGAGCTGAACAATTTTCCGATGGGTGCTTGGGCGAGGAACCAGATCCTCTACACTGGAGACCATCTTTGTAGCATCCCGGATCTCAAGGTATCGAGCGAGCATCTTGTACGTAGACGACCAGCGTGTGAGGTTGCCTTCTTCGCCTTTAGCTTGGTATGCTTCATAAGCTGGGCGTGATTGTTGGGCGTGCAAAGCTGAACGCAGAGAGCTTGAACCTCTTCCACGATGTCCTTATGTTCGGCGATGAAGCCACGGCGAGGTTAAAGCGATGACTCGCACATCCGACAAGGGGCATCGACAGACGAGTCTCAGTCGCTTCGTTCATGACGCAGTTGTCGCCCACACAAAACTGGATCATGCCAAGTCGCTTGTGGTAGACCCCGGCATATTCTCGATCATCTCGATATGAACGTCCGCGATCTGGCCGTCCTCGGTTGGCGAGATACAGTGGCTGCTCACGCTCTTCGTTCTTGGCATACACTCGGTAGATCACCACAAAGTGCATCGGTCCGCACGTCCATCCGCCGAACATGAGCCCGAAGCAGTCCCCCATGCGACTAGCAAGCTTGGTGCCGACGTTTCTTGACACATGGGTGGTGTAGCGCAGCAGGGTCTTCAATGAGATCAGTTGGAGACGCGACATCGATCCGATAAGTGGGCCGTCGACCTCAGCAAGAACGTGGTTGCGCATGACAACCCACTCCATCCACTTGTAGATCTCCATCGTCTTCTCGTCGACGAAGCGTTGTGCTCTAGCGTACCGGCGAGTGAGTGCTGACTAGCAGTGAAGATATCAGCATGGTCCGGGTGCTGGTGACGAGATGGTTCATTAGGTTCGAATAACCTGTGCGTGTGGCCTACTTGCGCGTGGTGTCGCAGCTCTTGCACTTGAAGACGCCGTCGCCGCAGGCAGCGAAGAAAAAAATGCAGAGAGCCTTGGAGGACATGGTGGCTGGTCGGTTGAAAGTTCGAAATGATGCAAAGGACCTCAAGTATCGGAGCTGTTTGAGCTTTGGGGCCAACGAGAACCAACCAATGTTGGCTCCCCTAATAGAGCAATGTTGGAGATAAATACTATTATTACTGGTCCAATTAGATATTTTACGGATCGGGCGATTTCTCAATGATAAGGTATTCCGTCAATACAATGCAGAATATATTATATTTTGATTATTTTTTCCCATCGCTGACACCAGGTGCTGATCACGCAGCGCCTTCATCTGCCTCTCGGACGAGTTGACAGACACCACGTACGTGACGTAGTCGATGATGAAGAAACACTACAGCGATGTTGATGTAGTGCAAGAAGGCTGTGTTGATAGCGTCCATACCGACGTCACCATCGGCTTGAGCTGGGGTTGTACCATAACCTATACAGTTCCTTGAATGCGATAGTCGGTCCCATCTTCCTGTCCTTCATGGCGTCCGTACGGTTCGGGGCTGCGTTCTCAGACTCAGACTTTCGATTGGAGGCTTTGGAGACGACAATCGCAGCGTCTTCGACTGCCTCGTTGATACATGACAAATATCTAGGCTTGAAGTGTTAATGGACGACCCACTCACACTTGCCAGCACTTGAGCAACTTCAGCTGATAGGAATCGTGCTTGATGTGGGGGTGACTCGAGCCTTGGCGATGAACAGGATATCTGTCTAAGTACGTGGAGCAACATCCATTATCTGGCGTTTATAACAAAAGACAATGGAAGACAGTAGTAGTTCTCTGGATTTTATCCAGAGTTGTTAGTGCGATACGAGTGCCAGTACTACCACACTATAGAAATGAATAGCTTGTATATATTTATGCGTTTTCGTTACCTATTTGCTCCAAAACGTCGTTACATTACCTTTATGATTTGGTACCTATATGGATTGCATAATATTCGTTGTGAATGTTGCTTGAGTCTTTTACGGTCAACCTTCGCGCAACGAGCAACGATGAGAGCAGCAATATGCACGTATTTGTATTATGAAAAAAACAGAGATTCTTGGGACCGTGGCGCGAGAAAGAATTGTCAGCGGCATTGTTCTCGTGATGACGCGTATCGAAAAAGGAATGGAGATCAAAATGACTACTGGAACGTTCAATGTCACGGTAATTCAGGTGTCGCTCATACCAGCCTTCGCGATCACTAGCGACAAGTGCCAAGGACGAACGGTGGGAAAAATGGTTTTGGGACCATTGCGACATCCAACACGCCACAATCCATAGCGTTCCTCGTTCTACGTTGCGGTGACGCGAGTGAAAACAATGAAGCAGCTATATCTTATGGAGCCGCTCGAATTAGAGTTCATGCAATACTTCAGACCGACAGACAAGGCCTGGCGAGAAACGCGAGGTTGTTCAACGTAGTGTAAGATGGCTATTCAAGCCTTGTCCACACGCATTGGGCTTTTGCAAGCATGCACTAGCCCAGCTGGCACAAAGTGCAACCCAACACACATGGAGTACCTGCGGGTTCGACCAGTAGTCGTGGAAAGACTACAAACAGTATTATCCACGGTAGAGGAGTACTTGCAGAACTGGTAGAACTGAGGGGAGCGCTCTAGTGGGTGCTGCCTTGCTCCGCTCATTCTTCCATTTACTCGGCAACAAACACTTAGAAAATGCCAGCTTCCCTCGCATATTGTTTCAGGTTCTTTCAAGCGGAACGCGTTACAAAGTCGACTTTAGTGAGAACCCTTTCACTGAAGCAAATGGAGACAACATGAAGCCAAGAGAAACAGCCGGTGCAGGAACACGAGTATGGCGTTGCCCAGCCCATCTTCACACCGGCGCTGCCTCCTGGGATTTCGTCAACCTCTCATGCAGCCTTGGTCAAGTGGCGCAAGGAACGCAAGACCTACGGAGACACGATGAAGGCTCGGTGCCAGACAAGCGGGGAGAAATACGACTCTGTCACGAGGTCCGTGAAGGACTCGTTTGACAGGAAGCTTCTCGAGACTTGGTGCCGCCTCGTAGGGGGATCCCAGTAGATAAAGTTGAAGACGAGATGCTCCGCAAGGAGATGACAGGGTCATCAACTCTGTCAAGAACCAGACTCTCCCGGACGTACCGGCTCTGTCTAAGAAGGAGTTTCAACTAGACCTCAAGGAGAGCGACGTCAGAGAGAGTGTACTGCAATTATCATGGCCTGCGACCGCATCATCGAGGAGAATGGCTTGCAAGCATGCTTCGAATCCGACAGCGGTATGAAGGAGAATGTACTTGCTTATTAACTCGATCAGACCGGACACACTGAAGGAAGATTCAAAGATCGGGAATTTCGCCGGTCGAAAGGGAAGCGCCCAGCCGAAGACGTCCAAACATCCAGGATGTTACTTGAGCGGGTGGAAAAAAAGTCCAGGCGCAAGGTGGAGTCTGAACATCAGGGAAACTGGGGAGTCAAAGGCCCACGCAAGACGGACAGTGTCCGGATGCGGAGACCGACACTCTATCATGCAAAGAGGAAATCCGCCGTTGCTGCTCCTGACAAAGGATGCTTGAAGTGTGGAGGCGCCCACTGGGTGGTCAAGTGCCCAGAGGTTAGCGATTCAGAAAAGCGTGAACCTACCGAAGCAATTCAACAAAAACAAGGGCAAGTCCAGCGAAATGAACATGAAGCGGCTTCGTCAGGATAACTGAAATAAAGCGGGCACTATTCTGCTGAATGGTGTCCTCCGAAAGCCTTCCTGTGCAGACTCCGGGTCGAATCGGTGCCTGATCAGTACCAATACCTTGACTGAGCTCAGCGCGGTATTGGAGAAGGAAGCGCCGATAAGAATCTGAGGGAACTGATTAAGGGTCGTACAGTTGGGGGGCATTGGGTCGAAGCTAAAAGAGCTGTAGACCTAGTCATCCAGCTTGACACATTGTGGAATCCCAGAAACCTGTCGAGTGTTAGTGATAATGCTGATGACGATGAGTTCATCGTGGGCAAGGATCTGTTGAAGTCATTGGGCATTAACGTTGATCGACTGCCTGAGCAGCTCGCTCAGCCGCAAGTTGACGACGACTACGATCCCTACGACATCGTTGACGACAAGCGAACCGAACATCCTGATCTGGCTGAGATTATGGAGCAGTTGATCAAGCTGGTCGACGTTGCGATAGCGGCAGGATTTGGAGTAGCTTATCGGCAGGAACTGGAGTTGTGAGAAAGTATGACATTTGGAGAATTGATCTTCGCAATGATCCCCAGCAAGAGTGCCTGCCTATGAAATACGGTTGAAGGAGATTTCTAAGCCGTACCGATGCAAGTCGAGGAAATATTCGCCAGTTCAGAGCAAGTTGATGCGTGAGTTCAAAAACAAACTAGTTGAGCTTGGCTGGGTATATCGGAATCAGACCAGTCGGTGGGCATGCCCTGCATTGCCAGTGAGGAAGCCAGGCACGGATAAGTTCCGGCAAACGAGCGACTACAAGCCGCTGAACATTGTGACCGAACCCATGGCTGGAGTGATGCCAAACCTCGATGCCAAGCTGCACCATGCGAGGCACAAGAAGCACTATGGGCTCTCTGACTTTATCAAGGGGTTCTGGCAGTTGCCTCTGGCCAAAACAAGTCAGGAGATTCTGTCCTACGCGACAGGTGAAGGCATCCTACTCCGACACGTATGCCGCAGGGTAGTTGTGATGCAGCCCTGCACTTCCAGGCTACGATAGAAAAATGTTCTGCGGATCTCGCATACGAGTCACTGTTGATCTGGATTGATGATTTCTGTTGTATGCAGACACCATCGAGCAATACCTGGCAGCCATGGGAAGGCTATCTGTAGCTAAGGCATGTCGAAGCACGAACCGACTAGAGACACACCATGCGTACTAGGGTCACTACTCAGCAAGACCAGAGACACCGCAATGGTGTTAGAGTCAAAAGATATGCATTAAGCTGCAACAAGTTGCATTTATCCGACTTCCCAAAGCGCTTTCGGGTGTAAACAAGGCTTGGGAGGGAATTGTAGTGTGAGATGGCTATCCAAGCCTTGTCCACAAGTACTGGGCTTTTGCAAGCATGTACTAGCCCAGCTGGCACAAAGTGCAACCCAACACACATGGAGTACCTGCGGGTTCGACCAGTAGTCGTGGAAAGACTACAAACAGTATTATCCACGGTAGAGGAGTATTGCAAAACTGGTAGAACTGAGGGGAGCGCTCTAGTGGGTGCTGCCTTGCTCCACTCACTCTTCCATTTACTCGGTAACAAACACTTAGGAAGTGCCAGCTTTCCTAGCATAGTGTTTCAGGTTCATTCAAGCGGTACGCGTTACATCAAGATGGAACGAAGTCATAACACTACATAAATATCCAGAGCTTCTCCGTGCCTTGGCATGGCTTAGTTCTGTTAGCACGTATTAATACACAGGTAGTAAGTCAGCAAAGTATTAGTAGTATTAGTACAGTGAAACCGCTCTCACTTTCGGTATTATGGTTCGATCACATCATGCGATTGACAATAGCTTTATACGACTTTCTAGGGACTCAACTCAGAAGCACGGAGTATAGTGCCTTCTACCTCTCCATCCTGTTCATAGCTGGTGTCATTCTTGCTCCTCTCATCTACTCCGTTGAAGATGGAGATGGCCGTCTGGACGGGCGTTCTCTTCAGTTTGATAGCGAGCATTTCCCACGCGACTATCTCCTGTAGGGCCATTGTCGGTCACCGAGGATGAAGTCCCGCTTTTAGTGGATCCTCATCGAGCCCCCCCCTATAAGCCATTGCATGCTGGGCACGGCTCCGAGTCGGTTATGTGGGAGTGGGGTGCGGCAACGACTGGTGTGTGGCGTGGGTGCTCCCGCTTCGCGCGCTTTTGTAGATTCCCGTCAATCTCAAACCTGTCTAGTATCGATTTTATCATATCATGGAGGATATTAGTTGCGACTAGTACCGGAAGCGAGAGCGGTTCATGTACCTCACCGGTCGTCACATAACCGAGGTGCACACAAGATTTATACCAAGATGGTGACTCGACACTGGCAGCAATTCGAGGCGCTTGCTGTCTCCGAGGCCAATTCGCGAATGAGGCTGGAGATGCAAACGGCGGCTGAGGGCGAGTGAGCAGCAGCCACCCTCTCGTCCAATCATCCACACGGTTCAGCGGCATCCAATCCGCGGTTCGGGCGCTCAGCTCCATCTATCTGCAGCAGCTCGCTCGCCGATCATAACCATTTTGGCAGGTGCACTATCTTTTCATGCTAGCAGGAGATGGGATTGTTAGTTTCTTGAATTTTTGTACTGCGCTATATTGTGCGTTCTAGTCGAAGTTCCCGCGGTCGATTGGTGGCATCGACGCGCCCAAATCGACCTGTATCGACCGAAACCCAAACGCACTTGAGTTAGCAATGGTCACCACTAAGTACGTAATCGGCCTTAGTCGAAACCTTGCCGTACCATATGGAATTGGTTTGGTCGATTCCCAGACAACTTGAGAATTGTATTGGCCGATTCAAACCAGTGATGATGAACCGATCAGCATCGGAAGGTTTGGCTGGAATCATAATACTAGATGCTCACCAAAGGTTGTTGGAAAGGGGCTGTCCAGTGCATAGCGCATCAAGAACTCGCCCCCTCCCCCCGCCTATATGAAGAGCGTCTAGGGCGTCTAGCGGCATGTGTCTCCTAGAGTATCAGAATGCGAGTATGATGAACCCGAAGAGCCATGCTCTCACGTTCCATTAACCAGAGTTGCCAGTGACGGAGCTTCTCAATCTACTGTAAAATCTGGGATTTTGTCCAATCCCTCTAATAGTGCCCCACCCTCCGGGTGGGTCTTGCGATAATGTAGTGGCCCCACTCTATTAGTCTGATTTTAGTTATCAGAATTGTCAGATCGGAGCCAGCATAAATTAATAGCCATTGGCGAGCTGCTACCGTAGCTCGGTCGAGCTCAGGGAACAGCTTTTCACCTTCTATTGTCAATTACGTGTCGTGCTGATGAAACCCAAGTTTGTGGCGGAAAAGAAGCTGCCTGTAGTCCAAGAACTGGAGGCTTCGAGCGTCTGGTTACCAAGAAGCATTAGATCGACAGGAAGACGTCATGCACGTGCAGCAGGTGATCAAGGAGTACAGTACAAGATTTAGTACTCGAATTTTTACAACATGAATGAGACTGCTGTGTTCCTTTATCACAATCGCAACACGAGAATCGAATTCCGTGGGGCCAAGGACGTTAACGTGAAGTCGTTCGTCTTCGCGACAGGGTCAAGATTCAATACCCCCATCCCTTTAATAATGCCACACCTGTAATAGCGCCCCATGTAAGCCAACGTAGTGCCCCACGGGACAGTATCGCAGGTTTTATAGTACACTATTGGACGTTGTATATATTGGCCCTTCTAATCACGACCTTACCCCACCCAGCCTAGCTCACGAGTAATGACGAATCCTTCAGCGTACAGCCTTGCTAACCCTATATATACTTCTTATCCCAGATATGGGTGTTTTAATGACTTTTTCTAGCTAATAGTAGAAACCAAATGCGAAGCAGACCTTATCTGTAAAATATTTTTAAAGTCATACCCACCCGGGCGGGACACCACGGCCGATCGCAGGTCCTAGATCCTCTGTTTAGCGACTGGTCATAATCCCTGTCCAGCTTGGGAAAGGAAATCAAGGCGAAGTTTGGGAGTTGTTCAAAGATTAGCAATAAAGCGAGGGACGCCGAAAACTCCCCAAACGAGCTTACAGTAATGGGGCTTCGCCCACGAGATCGGTATAGCAAAGTCGAAGTGTAACAGCGGTTGGCGGATTTTTGTGAGTGTCGCGTTTCGCAAGGTTGACCGGAATCGACAATAAACTCCTAAATTGGCTCTTCAAGGATAGACTCGCTTCAGTCTTCCTACTGGAAGTATCGTAGTCTCAACGGCCTCGTTAAGACTTTAGGATAAGACTTACCGGTGGATGTTCTAGCTTAAATCTAGCAGCAATCGCTCTCTACAAGTAGACGCGCGCTCTACAAGTAGCAGCCTTCACTGTTAGATAGATTACCCAATAGCAAGTCAAGTCGGTATTCGGTGGTCAATCCAAAAGTGATATTCTCAATTCCCACATCCACCATATACATGCATGCAACGTGCCTGTAGCACGCTGTTAAGCGGAAAACCCCTTTTGACCTGAGTGAGTCCTGTCGACCACATCAATCTCACAGTCGATAGGGCGTACAATGCTTGGAGCCCTTGGTCCTGGTCAATCTTTCTCTGTATGACCGAAGTTCTCAAGGACTTCCGACGATTGTTCATAAAATCTAGCAGTGTATCCGGGAAAGTAGATGGCAAGTGACAGTTCTGCGAGCTGGTCGGGGTCATTCGAGATGAACCCAGTTTGTGGTTGCGTTTGGTACCTAGTGGACGCCGCAATTGCAGTGGCGGAGTGTTGTCATACCTCCCAAGTGTACGTGTACGATGAAAACCTATATGCCTCAATTAATCATGGAAAATAAATACAGTAGTGAAGAACGCCCACAAGGAATCGCACCGTCCCAGCTCGCAGATATTCTAACGGTGCATTTGGCTGCGATACCATTTGCCCATTCGCTGGCTAACGTTAACATAACCTTCCGCTTTTCAGGAGCGCGCTAGGCAGCACGAAAGCGAATGGACCCAGCGCGGTCTCTAGCTCCCCCTTTACGTCATGTTTTTCATGCCAACGTGAGCTCTGGGAGTATCGAGACGGTGGGCCAAATGCTTGAAAGCGAGCCTCTTTTGGCTCAAGCACGCACCCGTGACCAAGAAACACCGCTGTTCCTCGCGGCGGTGCATCCGAATGCCGCCAAAGCCGTCGAAATGATCGATTTACTGATGGAGAAGGGGCTGTGCTGGGATTTCGCGATCGGCATCGACGACAGTGTTTGCTGTATGCTTGTCTTCATGGTGTCGAGTGGGAGATCGTTGAATGTCTTATGAAGTGGAATACTGCAAAAGGTGGAGAGATTCTCAAGTGGTCTCATTGTGATGAAAAAGTCCGCAGTTCGTTGGTACTTGCCTGCAGAGGCCGACACACACGTCTGACGTTACGTCTATTGGATGAGATCGACATCGAGGAATATGCACAGCAAAATCATCCTTTTGGGGTCTTGGAAGAAGCAATTAATTCAGGTGATGAAATGCACGCCCTGGCGATCGCTGCCCACCCAAAAGTTGAGGCTGGACTTCGAGCTCGTGATCTATTTTGCTACAGGAGATATTCGCGTTATCCGCTGCCGCAACAATCGTAACGTGCACTGAAGCTGCAGTTTAACAAGCCATGATACCAGTGATACTTCACATGGAGAAGCTGAATCATGACAAGGTGTGCAGAGCACTATGGTACATTACTCAACAACTTTTGAAGGAGGAAGTCGCTCTCGACTCTGCTATTTTACGAGTTGCAGCGATGTTTTTACGGGATTGGTGATGGGCTCAACTCAAACTTTTTTTCCTACTTCGTTATCGTGGGTTTGATTCTGAGATGGCAAGTTCTGAACTCCAGTCGCATTTGCTCGTACGACTTTCGGACCAAAACTTTCGGTCGGTTATCGAATATCTAAAGCCGAAAAGTTTTCAAGACGTAGGAGCGGATGAGTATTTATTTTTCTTTTGTGGCTGCATCGATGACGGATTTGGATTTGGAGCCTGTCGCTGGCACGTGGACGACTCAAAAGCTAACGACTATGGAGTTTGAAGACGACACCAAATGAAACGAAAAGGAAAACCGAAGTTGAGGTCTTTTATCTTTTGTCATAATTCTCAACAATTGTTCCGTGAGTTATTCCATCTTGGGCTCCACCTTCAGCTGCTCAGTCTTCACGACAGCTTCCATCTTAACAGTCTCGACGTGTGGAGGCGCACTCGCGTTCGACTGAGTCGGGATAGTCCATGCAGGAAGAACATGGTCCATTGAAGAAGACAAGTCCACGGCGGGACCCTTTTTCTTCTTCTTCGCTTGTTCCCTATCGACATCCGCTTTGCACCTCACTTCGGTCTAGACGAAAGATCGGGACTCGTGTCGGACTTTTTTTTCTGATCAGGCCGTTTGATCCGAATCTATTGGTAAATTACGGTGATATATTCGGGTCCCTGACCCGGTTCGGAATTAGACCCCAAATGGAATCTACCTGTGCGAATCTGGCCAACAGCCTTCCAGTATCAAAAGATGCTCGAGACTACATGTATAGACGATCGATTGACTGTGTTTTATCGCGCAAGATGAGGTAAATAGTGCTTAGAATTTCAGTCGGGTTAATTGTATCAATCTAAAATGCAGACACAATCAAAGCTAATTTGTTGAGGCGTCCACAAAGCGCTGCAGTGTCTCCATAGCAGCTTCTACAGACGGGCCTTCGTAACTTCGCTGCATCTTCAAAGCTTGTGCCTGCATCATACTTTGCTGCTCCTGGAGGTGCTCGAGTAGCTTAATCGTCGCTTTAGTTAGCTGCTGCATTTGTGTCTGATGTCCGCGGAGTAGCACGAAACCATATAGCAGCAAACCCAGCAGTAACCACTGCACGAGTGACCGCGGTGACTGAATGAGATCCACGAGACTCGAGCCAGCCGATCCCGCTCTAGGGGCTGAACAAGCTGGAGCATCAACGCTTTTAAGACGCTTGTGAGCAGGACGCGTACCCGAAGCTGCACGCTTAAGTACCGGATGAATACCAGTACCAGACTCGGATTCGAGTTCGCTGAAGCTTCCAGCAGATAACGCCCTCAAAGTAGGAGAAAGCGGGACAACACGATTCCGTTGGGACTCGAGGAACTCGATTGCCTGCTTGGCCCAAGACTCCAGCGCCTCCTTGGATTCAGACCGTGTGGACGAATTGATCTGGGACTTGAACCACGTTGCCTTAAGGAAATTCACCACCAAACCAACTTGGACATGGCAATAGTTGTTGCCGTCACGGGAGAATACGTAGCGCATCTCGACCTCGAAGTAGTCGCTGAAGGGGATTTTGCTCATACGGTTTAATTCAGTAATCACAAAGCGTTCCCACTTGTCCCCGCCGTTCGAGCTCTTATCCAGACGGAATCGTTGTGTTCTTGTGCATCCAGCGTATGGTGGGAGGCCAGGGAACGACGTCTTGGGTGGGTGTTGAGATCGCACAATGCGATACAAAGTGTAGTCGTCCTCCTTTGAAATTTCGAATCCTTTATGAATCTCCGCGGCCTTGGCAACGTCATTCTTGTCAACAGGTTTCCACGACTCAATGTCGATGTCGATATCACGTGCCTTCTCCATGTTGGCATAAGAGAATTCCTGGCCAGGTCCGTCGTTCCACAAGAGATCAAAGACTCGTGTCACGTCAGCCCGCATATCGCAATCCAACAATACCGTCATTTTCTCAAGAAGCGGGTCCGGTGGCAACGGTTCAAACGGTTCCTCGTCACTTGCTGTCGATTTGCCGTCGTCCGTGTGCCCGTCTTCCTCGACAATGTCACTAAGAGGCACTTGCGCATTGGCATCCTCATCGTCATCGACATCGATGAAGCCGACAGTCGAGATAGCAGACGAAGACGACAGAGGCGGGTTGGCTGAACCCCCCATACTTCCCACTGAAGACACAATATGCTCAGAGATGAGTTTGTACGAGCGTCTGCGGTCCAGAGCTTGCTTCCGGAGCTCCTTGGAGCTTGGTGACTTCCCAGGACCTGCGCCCTTGAGCTTGCTGGCCTCTTGGTATGCCCGAATAAGCTGGTCTAACCGGAGGAAGCACGTATCGCGTAGGCCATTGAACTCAGCCAGGAAGAAAGTCTCTTTACGCTTTGTCTTGACCTGCAGTCCATTGATATAGTAAAACTGCGGCTTGAGCAGCGATAGGATCTGCGAGTACGCGACTTTACGCTTCTTTGAGTCCGCGTAGCTCAGGAAACAAAGGCGCTTGCGTGTGAGCACGAGATGGCCGTAAAATGGCGTCGTCTCTAGAAACAACGCGCAGTTAAAAATGGACACTGGAGACTCGTCCTCCGACAGGTCATAGTCGCGGACAATCTCCTCGCTGGACGGTGGCTGGAGTCCGCTCCACGTGACGCTGGAGCTCTTGACTTGCTTCTGGAAGTTGCGAATACGATGATAGCAGCCATCACACACACGCAGCTCACCTCGTGTTAAATAGGCTTGATAAGGCACAATGATCGACTTGGTCGTGCAGTCGGCGCAGAAAGAACCGCCGCAGTTGCGGCAGTGGTGTCGACCTTTGGACAAGAGCGAGCCGATGTCTTCACGACAGGACTCACACGCGTACATATTGGCGAATGGCGGCGGCGGGAGGTTGGTATTCATCACCACGACATTCCGAGCTTCTACGTCCTCCTCGACGACACTGCCCATCGATTTCTTGGGCGTCATGGGCGCCGGTGTCGCGTTACGGAACAGCAGCTTGTCGATCAAATTGGACGAACTCCCTGCACTCACGGCGTCGTCCTCCGTCTTTGCGTCCATCTCGTCCTCCTTGGCCCCAGGGGACCGCGAGTTCTGTGGGGATAGAATGGCCTTAAGCGCTAAATTGTCGCTAGGCAGGAAGATCTTGAGGTTGGTGTCTCCACGCAGCGGGTTGTGCACTCGAGCATGAGCCGACGCTCGTCGCTGCAGCGATGCAGAGGAGACAGAGCCGACACCACTGAACGTCGCCAGCGACGAGCACGACGCAGCACGTGGCGTCTCCTCCAGATGGTTGCGAGTCGGCCGAAGCTGTTGTGAATGGGCTGCCACCGTCTCGTCCGCTTCGACTGCTTGCTCTTCAGTCTCTGCGTCTTCGTCTCGCGACGTGTCGGTGGCGTCTAGTTCCTCGTCTTCGTCCTTAAGTTGCAGTAGCTGCGACTCGGACTTTGAATGTGACAAGGTTGTGGTGGCTGGAGCTGCAGCGTCGAGCTGCTGCTCGGACTGCGAGCGCATTGGCGATGGCTCGGGAGCTGCCACGGTCTCCATTATGAGCTTGAAAGTGTAGAAATCAGTGGCCTGTTGCCCTGTTGCAGTGCACGACGAAGAGGAACGATCCTGGAGCGGGAGGATGTAAGGATGCAGCTGCGGGTTATCCTGCAGACAACGTAACGGATAGCGGCTCCACGATCCCAATGGGAAAGTAAGCGGCACGAAATATCAGGAAGTCGAGGCGCGGCCCGTTATAAAGCGCGTGTACTGATTGTCGGAGGTGGCTATGTATCCTCGGCCTGGAAACTCGCTCGCATGTTAGTAATAGTAGGGAAATGGAGGGCTCTGTGGGGTGGTGGACGTTATTGTGTTAACATAATTTAGTAGTTTTAGAGACCCAAGAGAATGATGTTCCTTGGAGAAAGAATGCTACGTACTGATTAACTGAAAGCTCAGTTTTGCGACACTTTGTGGTCAGATAGGGACACTAGCATTGTGCCGTCGAAAACACCGGTATGGCCGAGTTCGCTGTAGTACTGTAACTACCGAGCGATGCATACCTAGTAGGTATGCATCGCTCGGTACGCATTGGCACACAGCGTGTTAGTTACAGTACTAACACGCTGTGCCAATGCTACGTAGTAATACCTACTAGGGCTACTAGGTATGCATCGCTCGGTCGTGACTCACGACTCGGTGAGTCCCGGGGCTAAAAAGAGAGCGAGCGACCGAAATCCTGACGTCGTCTGTATTAGATTGCAGAGGTTGTCGGATTTAAAGAACCATTATGCAAAAATACACCTATGGACTCTAACATGTTAACGATTTCTGTAGTCGGCAGATATATTAATTATAACAGGGGAAAGGAAGATAGAGGGGAGACCAAGCCAACGGAGCTCTTCGCTGAAGACGACGATTTGCAGCGAGGAAAGACGGACGCGCAAGGATACATGCAATGCTTTCCTTGCGCAGAGACCATGGAGCATGAGAGCATTGGAGCATTGGAGCCGGCAAGAGAGCGCCGTGCATTGTCACAAGGGGTTCTACCTGTGGCCCACAGGCTGTGGGATACATACATGACGTACGAAATGCTGCTCGCGGCCGCGAGGTCGCGGGTGTATCCTTTTGCATCGAAGGCTGCAGCAGCTGTGTGAGCGGAAGTCGGTTGAAGCAACTGCAACAATGCGGCGGCGTGGCTAATGGGCACGCGGATACCGGTTGCTCGACCGGTATTGCTCGCCCGTTATTAGATTGGACGCCGCGACATCGCTGTACGGCCGTGGCTTCTAGCACAAATGTAGCCACGCCTCGCGTCCTTTCGTGCAGTCGCTACTAGTGAAACGGCATTGACACGGCAACAGTAAACTCTCTGACAGCACCACAGCAATAAAATCTCCATTTGTTCAACCGCGAGCGGCGACATATAAGCGGTCAGGCAAGCTAGCCTACGAGGTCTAGCGATAAAAACTACAAGGCCGTTTGCCATTTCGGCCGCAAGTGATCATTCACCGACCGGATCAGTGGCGCCGAGGCGTGGGCCGAGTTGCCGCGACCGCCGTGCAGGTTTTCGTCCAGCGTGAAGCACATGAGTAGCATGTTGATCGACGTCTCGTAAATCTACCACCGTCACCACCGAGTT
The DNA here is from genome assembly GCA_033558025.1 of Phytophthora sp. 'mugwort'. NCBI lineage: Eukaryota > Oomycota > Peronosporomycetes > Peronosporales > Peronosporaceae > Phytophthora > Phytophthora sp. 'mugwort'. Next base: position 2,340,613 of record JAUCEF010000008.1, on the reverse strand, counting down.
CATCAGCACAATAACTTACATTCTTATAGTCCAAACACGGCAGACTTACCGTCATAAAGGCGTGCGCTACGCTATAGGAGAAAAGCATGACAGCGACCAGCGGTAGCACGGGCGAAGGGACCTGAATGCCATAGCCGTATAACATAGATCGCAGTATAAGCTCATTAAGGGATCCAGTTCAACCTCTGCCGCAAAGAGTAGTGTGTCCACGTACATCTTCTAGTAGAAACCATGATACGAGGCCCGTCGTGGTGCATACGATCATCTTGCCGAGCAGCACTGATGCATGACCGATCCGACTGAGAGCCCCGACCCGGAGCAAGTTGGAAGAAATCAGCGTATACGCCAACTGAGCTCAACAGGACAAACATTAGTCAGTGCTAACGATATCTCTGCACACCGCACAGTCAAACAGTACCTTTCCAGATGTGTAAAAGTTCGTGCCTTGAATCGCAGTGACGTAGACGGCTTCCTTGCAAATATACTTCAGACAACGCTTAAAGCACCAAATACAGCACTAATCACAGCATAAAATCAAGTCAGCATTCTTCCTTCAGATACAGGGTATTAAAACATAACTTACACAGCAGCACTTGGCCGCGAACTCTGTCAACGTATTGGCGTCAAATTCGTTTTTGTTTTCGAGGTACAAGAAGAACGAGCGGATGTGTTCCACCAGTGCTACGGATCCCGAGCTCAGTGCTAACGTTCCGAGGTGATACTTGATAGTAGTGTGTGCTGAATAGGATACTGGATCTGCCTCATCGAAGTCCTTCAGCCCTGTGATCCTATTCTCAGGCGAGAAATACCATAGTGACATCGCTGTAGCCGTGATCATTTCTCCAATCGAGAGGAGGAAGTTCACCGACCAGTACATGCCCCATATATGATAGATAAATAGCCACCGCAACTTCGTGCTCACTTGAAACGACTCAGTCACAACGCGGACGGACGACGGCGAAGCTGCAGAGATGGTCGCGATGCGTGTAGACGTCTCGCCAGCTCCGAAAATGCAGACAGTGACGAGAAGTCCCCAGCCAAATAGCAACAAAAGCAGCACGTAGGAGATGAACGGGAGCACGAGTAACCGCTTCAGCTGGGACAGTGCACGTGCTGCATGCGAAATAAATGTCCCGGCAAGCAACAATCGAGACATATTCAGCACCGCAAACAGGAAAAACAGAATCGCCGCGCAGCACATGACGACAGCACCGATCTGAAGAGAACTCAGCATGACCGGGTCGTTCGCATACGAAAGCGGATCCGCCGCAGCTTTCAGCAGCCGGTAACTGCTGAACGCAAGTGTGGCTTCAATCGCCGCCGTCGATAGTAATACGCTAATGCAGCCGCAATACCGTAACAAGACCAGATACAAGGCCGCCGTCGATAGCGATACACCCGTCGCAATCATCAGCACCTGCCAGCACTGCATAAAAACACGTCAGCGTGCTTAAAACACCCACACACAAGAAACAGCATCGATATCCGCCTCCTTACATCCCCCATCGCCCCAACGAAGCGTCCCAGTGTATCTTGCAACTGTCGGATCATAACCTGCTCCGATTTAACTACACCACCAGTAACATCGTCAGTGCCATTCCCATTTCGTTTTGCCCCACAATAACCACTACCAACCTGCAGCTGGTGCACAGACATACGCCCATCGATGTGTGGCATACGACGTGAAATGCACTTCCTGCCTCTCATGGGATCCATTGACTCTCCTGCTCGATTCCAACGGCAGCTGCACCGTCAGCGTCTCACCATCTTTCCGTGGACACTCGTCCACACAGAAACCGAAATCTGGATTGGCCTCCAAATCCGGAAAGTAGACAAAGCGACCCTCTCCGCATGACTGACCCTGGAAGTCCACGCCGCTCTTAATTTCTTCGGCGAATCCCACGTTGCTCTCGTGCGACAAGGCGACGACGGCGAGCGCCACCATCCCGATCCAGTACGTGGCGAGACAGCCCAGAAAGAACACGTCGGTACACTGGCGGCGGTGGTCTCCCTGCTGGAAGCTGCGTCGCAGGAGGGCGGATGAGCGACCTGTACTAGGGGACAACGCGGCAGCGGTGCGTGCGCCCCCGGGACTCCCCAGCAGCGGCTGCCGCTCGCCCAGCAGCTCGCTGTCCGCCATGCTGTTGTTGCTGCTGCTCCTGCTGTGGCTGAACTCCTCGCGGCTGCTGGACCACGGCATCGACGGCGGCGATGACATGGCGTAAGCTCGTGGGTGCGGAAGGTCGAATGAAGCGAGTATCTTATGGGAAACCCATGCCAGAAAGAGGTATTTTGACTTGCTGGATGTATGAATTCTGATTTAGAGGGACGTCTCCGCAGATGAATTTGTTGAATATTAGAAAAACACCAAGTTTGAAAACACCCACTAAATACTTGACTTGGTAGCAACTACGCGAATACAAAACAATATTATACTACTTTTTCTGCAGTAAAAGCTTTGATGGTACTTAATCAAAATGAGCTACTGCAAAAAGCACCACGCTGTCTTTTCTTGCCAAGAGTCGGCGCTTCACATCGTCTCGCTCGTACGTTAAAGGTGAGTGCGGCAACTGTACTGACGGCACCAACGAGATGTTGATCGATTGGCTATTGCGGTGTCACAGCCCGTCGATCATCAAAAACGGCACCAAAGATGTTCATCGAGTGGCTGTTGCTCTGTCACAGCCTTTCGATCATCAAATCCCGTCAGTACAGCTATTTTAGCACATGCCCCCGTGTTTGCCGCTGGCGGATGGCCCAAATTCCTTGTATTGCACAACCAGCAACAAACGAGCAGATATACAAGTTTCTTGAAATACAACCAGGCCGATATACGTCGGATGGACACAACGCCGCCTGGTATTTTCAGTAGTAGCTCGACAGTACTATAATACACCTGCTGTAGTACTCAATCGACCTAGTGGCAGGGAAAAGTAATATAATATCTTATAATTGTTTATACTGCATATATATTATTGCTCTTAATATAATACTGTGCAATCCGATGTAATTGTTTTAACACAGTTTAATACAATACTGTGCAATACAATATAATTGTGTTTTACCAATCCAGTTTAATACAATACTGTACAATACGATGTACCGTCGAGGCGCCTTGAATTTGCAAGGATGGAAAATAAATACATGTCCGAGAACAAATTCATGCAAGCGATGGATGCTGTTATCTTCCGTGCTAAAAAAAAAAAAAAAAAAAAACATGCATGAATGCTACCACTGTTCATAGAGCAACTTCCAAGTCATGTTGCGCCGGCACATGATCGGCCAGGATGTCCGCTATGGCTCTCATGATGAGGCGTTGAACCCCGAAGGCGCGTTCAACGTCTTGGTCCTGACTCAACCCGAACACGTAGCTCGATAAGTCGCTGCACTTACTGAGCCTTCTCGGCAGCCAACCGCTCATACATTTCTTGCGCTTTTGCACCTGAAAGCTTGGCATGCTCACAGGCACAAGGGAGTTCCTCGATTTGGCACCGTTCTCGCTGGGTTGCGAGCCGGCACTCAACGTCCGCTTGCTTGTCAAGGCGGCGGTGCCGACGTTGCTCCGAGAGTATAGCTGACGCGACTGGTATTGCAGGGTCCAGGGTGACGATGGCAATATAGTTCATGGGAACGACTTCTTCAATTCATGTGAAACTGAACACTGATGCTTCCTTCAGCTCGAAGACGGGAGCTCTTTGGTGCAAAAGACACGCACGTACCATCAGTTTGCACTATTTTCTTACTGTAAGGCTTGCATGAATTCATTCTCGGACATGCATTTATTTCTTCCATTCATGCAAAATTCAAGACGCCTCGACGGTGCTTTAATACAACAATACTGTGCAATACGATGTAATTTAAGCTCGAGCTGCCGTCCCAGTTCCATTCCTCATCTGTCAACCCACCCTATTAAGCCCCCCCCCCCGTTTCCGCCACTGCGACATTACGGCAGCTCTGTGCGTGTATACACAGAGGTTCTATGCGGTCCTCAGTGAAGGTCTCTACATGCGGTCATAGGCGCAATCAGTCGGCCGCCCGGTACCGGCTACAGTATTCTGCTCGGCCACAGCGGAACCAAGCATGTGAGCTACGTGGAAGAATACGCTGAGCTTCAAGCGGCAGTTGTCCCAACGATAGTCCTGTTCGGCTTTGTAGGGGATGTAACGCTCAACATCTACCTGTGGATGCGCTGGATAGGTTCACCCCCCCCCCTTCAAAAAGGTGGAAAACAAGCTCACACGCGAGATGGTTATGATGAAACCGACTACCATAAGCACGATCAAGGTCTAATTGCGGTTTGCCGCCGGCACGGTCGGCCAGAAGATCTCCGCAGAGATTGAAGACTCTTTCTGTCTACTGTTTAATAGGTGAACGTACCACTCCCTGCACTTCATGGCCACCTTCGCTGTCGTCATGTTGAACGGTGTTCACTTTTAGCAGCTGGTCGGTTTTCCCGATCTCTCCTAGCCAGCTACAGCGTAACAAAAGCATCATGTCGAAGTCGCAACGCCGAGCACGTTCTGGAAGATATCTCTTTTCCGGTTTCAAACGGAGCTGATGTTGTTTCAGAGATCGCCGCTGGAATATGAGTGCCTATCGATAAGAAGCTGTGAGAATATATAGCAGCAGACAAACAACAGAGAATGATCGCACCGTCCAATGCCCCCAATGCAGTGTGTGAAGTAAGGATATAACTTCTGCTGGCTGGGGTAGCCTCGGAAGGCTTGATCACGTCTGTCTCGAGCGCGGCGACGGCGCGAAGTACTTGGCCGATAATATTAGAAACTGGAGCCGCTATGCCGCCATCGTTGCGGTTTGTCGGTCGCGTTAAGACTTGGATAAACATGGGCTCTTTCTCGCCACTGGACATGCGTTTGGACGTTCACAGATTCCCGGTATCTTCTAGATCTCAAACGAGGAGCAAAAACGTCGAGAGGCACATAATGTGCCCATTCGGACTGTCTCGTAGAATCTAGGGCCAACGCCATGCCCCATGCCATGCATGGCATGGGGTTGGCCAAAAGATTCTCGATAACACCCCGTTTCGGTCAGGCCAGGCCGAAACATAAAGTCCCGGTCTGCCAACACTGTGCAGTACTACAAAGAATTTTCTGAGTCGTCGAGTCCAAGGCCAACAGCATAAACAGTTTTAGATGTAGGCATCCTCTATTCATTCTGACAGGTAACGATTTGAAAGACCTGAAGGTACGATTTGTATTTTCAAACGCAGGCAAAAGCAGAAGCATCCCCAGCAACGCCCCAGGTCAGTTTGCAAAGATCAAGTCAAGACTAACACGGCTGACAGCATGAACCACACAGACCGACCTTGTGTCCCTGAGCGCAACCATTTCGACGAGAAATAAGGCATCACCCCGCCAAAAGAGGCTACAAATACACGTGTATAAGCACTGTCGCAAGGACCACAGCGCAGGCACCAGGGAAGATCCTCCAGTGCTCATCCAAGGCCGGTCCCGTAACTACCGAAACCAACTGAAAACATGCTGCCACTATCGAGACTCGCAATCGCTATTAGTTGGTGTTACACCGCCATCTGCAGTGGTTGGGTCCAAGCGGTCAAGGCGCTTGGACAACATCATGGACGATGAAACTCCCCCACACCCAAGCGCGTTGTCCGATCACGCACACAACCACCAACTGGTGTAGCTGGACACAAACGCTCAAGATGCGACTTCATCGGCGGGGAAGAGGAGCAACCGCGCTTTTTTGTGCGTACTCCAACTTCTCTCGGTAGCCGCCGAAGATGTTGATAAAACCTTCCTGACAATCTCAAAAAGAGTAGGGTAGAACTTCCAGTTGTTTCCCCACCGTTCTAAGGACGCGACGCGGCCTTGCATTTTCTCTCGTCCTGTGTACAAGACCGTTTGAGATTTACAAAAACATTTGCCTCCCGAAACGCTAACTCGTCATCTCTTACTTAACCCGAGTCCATCGGCCACAATGTGTATGTGCTCCAGTGCTTTATCGCAGTCGTCATAATGGTACTGATAGTCCAGCGCGGCCCTTTAAGACCAATTTCACAAAACTCGGTCGCTCAACGGTGCGACGAGCAGAGCCCGATGCAAAAATGTAGTCTGCCACGAGCTTGTTCAGATCATCCTGCGTTGGCTGTTCCGATTTGCCTTCATCAGCATAACGTGGTGATATAGAATCGCTGGTAGTCCGCCATCTCTTGTTTGCTGATAGTGATGATGCTGAATATACGCACCCCTGTCTTTAGCCGCCCAGTGGGGGAACTTTTTGAAAATGTGACGCTCCAGCTTCTCTACTCGTGCGTTCACAACCACCTCCTGGCACTTTAGGCACGTAACTGTCTTGTCCACGCAAGATTGATTTCACACATCTGAATGGGGTCGCCCTCCTGGTATTGCGATCTTGCTTCACGTGTGACCAGTTTCTGTTGCTGCACAGAGACATTAGACACCCAAAAAGCCCCAAGGTATATACTTGTGTCTTTTAGGCATACCTCGCGCAGTCCGGGTCAAGGGAACCTTGTTCAACAGTGTTGAACAAGGTTCCCTTGACCCGGACTAGCTCGTTTGTGCTTCAAGCGTGCGGAATTGAAGTTTGAAGCGCGTCATTTTGTTTACAGAAATAACTACCTTGGGATCTCCAAATTACCAAAATAAGCCATTAGCTATTGCACCGGCCCTCGATTTGACAGATAAAACTGCAATATTCCCTGCAAAACCGTAGATATAACTATTAAGCGGGTAATCAAGTGTCAGCTAATTCATCACTAATGCAGATGTTCGATAGTGTGGTGCTGGAGGTCCTGACTGACGACTTCGGGAGGCGCTGTTGGCCATGAAGCAGGCCCGTTGCGTGATTATTGACGTGGGGCTGACCACGATTGATATGAAGAAGATGTTGCAATAGTATATGACATGCACGCCCTGTCATTTCTGTCGACGTCGTGGGGGCACATACGCATGGGTATCCAGGCCGTGTTCCGCTTGTGAAATATCCTGAGCTCCGTCATGTACCTCAGTATTAACAAGATAATGGGTCTCGAGGACATGTGCAGACCATTGTGCAATCTTCTCGTTCAACCGACGCATATGACATCGGGAGTTCGAGCAATGCCGGGCAGACCAAGTTCCCGTCATATAAGTACTTCGTGAACCATATCGTGCAGGGTCCTGTTCAGACATTGGGCTAGGAGGGAACAAGATGGGGTGGATACAAACAGTCGTGGCGAGCACGGGCGGCAACCCCCAAAACCATTCAAGATCTTTGGTGATGTGCTCTTCAAAAAGAAATCGTCTGTGGAGGCTGTGAAGCTCGAGAAGAGCATGGTCATCGACGACAAGCTTTTACGGCAATACCAGTGAACGACGTGTGTGTCAACTCACCGTAAGCAGAGCCGAAGCTCCTGCTCACTTCATCCCCTCATTCCGTCGCTCAATACCCACGCCTCGAACCCAATCCTCCACGGTACAGTTCCGCAAGAAGCTGTCCACTAACACCCGCAATGCACGCCAAAGTGGCGTTGATGGTTCACTAGGGCGAGGTGCTCATGCAGAACAAGTACCGCGGTACCAACGGCTCGGACATCAACTACACCAACGGAGCGTACCTGCCAGGTGTGCCGCCCTTCGACTGCGGCTTCGAGGCCTGTAAGCTAGACATCTACGGCCTCTCGACGCTGTCTACGGAGACTAAGGACCCTTATGTGTGGCTCTTGCAGTGGGCGTCGTGCTGGAGGCCGATCCAGGTGTGACCAAGCTGAATAAGGTCGACCGGGACCCAAGTGATACACTACTGAGACTGGAATGATCGTTGCAATTGACGATGCCATTAACCTTTTTGATTAACAAAAATAGATTACACTTTAAGGCTAGTAAGCAACCTACTTAGCTACCCTACTTAGCTATTTGGGATCGATTTGGGTCATGTGGACCCAAAAAGTGGGTACGAAGTATCCAATTGGTGTCCAAAAAGGTCGATTTTCTCGAAAGTGGGTACCCTGAAAGACCCATTTTAGTGTCCAGGAGGAAACTGGTGGACGTCCCGAGACGTCTCTGGGCCGAGTAGGACATTGCAGGACCTTTCCGCTGGGGTCTATACAAAAACCAAGTATAACCCGATGAACCAACTGTTGGTGAGCCACCTACTTCTAGTGAGCTCAGATAGTTCAGCTGGTTAAGCATCCAGTGTCGGACGGAAGCGGCCAGGGTTCAATCCCCGGGCCGACCAGACCTTTCGGACGATGGTTGGGATTTGGCCGCGAAGGTTGGGATATCTGGTCTTGTGACTGGACTGGTGGTCTTGGGGGCTACTGGGCTCCGTCTCATGGGCTGTAGGCCTGGAAAGCACGGTTAGACCCGGTAGTTCTTGAGACTGCTGGACCGGGTAATTCAGTAGGAGATATGCGGGTCGTGGTCTAGAGGGGCAAAGCCTCCCAGTCGTCGTCTCATGGGCTTGTAGGCCTGGTAGTACGCGCGGCTCGGGAGTGTGGCGCCGTTCTAGACCTCGATCCAAAGAGTAGTCCAGTGATGTCGTGCATGCCATAACACGCGTAAGCGTCTGTAGCGTGTCGCGTTCTTCACCCGCCTGTCCGCCAACGTGGGGCCTCATTAACCTTTTTGAAGACAACACCCTATGGTGCACTCGCCGAGCATTTGGTGACAAAGGAGCGCTTCTAGTGAACGTCCCGGCCGCCGTTCCGGAGGTGATGCTGATCGTCGTTTGCGGCCTGATGGCGTCCATGGCGCTTGTACGTGGGCCAGAGGACGCACGGCGAGACTGTGCTCGTCACGGTGACCCCAGTGCCACAGGCCAGTTTGCCGTGCAGATGGCCACGCTCGCCGGCAACTACGTGATCAGCGCGTGCGACACACCCGACATGCGACATGGTGGATTATCCGTGCTCCATTGACTGCGACCGTCTCACCTACCGCGAGGAAAGGTGTACGGCGTGATCAGGAACGTGTATCCGCGCGGCATGAACTTCATGTTCGAGAGTGACGGTGGCGAGAGGTTCGAGGCGTTCGTCAATCGTAACTTAAGAGTCGTAAGGAATGCAGTATCGTCATCGGTGACATCGCCGGTTACCAGGACTTGAGCACATGAAAGCACAAGCTCAGCAAGGCACGACACCACTGCCGTCCAAGTTGTTGGCCAAGTCGTCACCATGCGCGGCTTTTTCTACAAAGACTACTTCGCGAGACGCAGATGTACACAAAGAAGCTAACGACTCTGGCGCAACGTGGCGTGTTGAATGTAGGAGTGGACCTGTCAAGCTTCTACCGACAGGAGGACACCCCCAACGCCATCTATACTAGTACATGTACGAGCGCAATAAACTCGGCGAGGCCTTCGGGAAAATACTACGTAGTATAATGCCAAGCGTTTAAAGAAATACGTGGTGCATGAAAGTAAGCGAGGCCGAGATTATTGAAGTATGCCTCGAAACAACGGCAATGAACCCACAGTGGGCGTATGTATAGATGAAGCAACACGCGATGGGTTTGCGTTTTGACATTGGGGTTATCGTCCGAAGAACTCTGCCAATATCGCTTTCAGACTTCGAATCCAGTCGAGCGATGTCTCACGAGGAAAAATTATTGGTTCTCTTTTGGAAATGGAGTTCTACCCGGGTCTGGAATGGCTTTGAGCTCATCCAGCTTCAGTTCAGCGTTGGCATTAGGCTTCCTTTCAGCCGCGGCATATTAAATACCGATCCCCTGTCCTCGAATACCTCGTCAAGGAATTCTTTCCCAAAGCTCCAGTTTCTCCTTCCCATCAGCTAAGTCGCCTGGGTCGTCCAATCTGTCATCTTCCTCTATCGGGGCTCTAACATGGCATTGTGTCTGCATGGCGGCGTGAACAGGCCAAGTTCTTCGGGGTCCGCGTACACGATCTGGCGCTCGTCGGGGATCAAAATACGCTTCTGGAATGAATCATAGGTAGAACTCGTCTGAGCGCGCTGGCGAACATGGTTCGTAACGATTTCTGTGCTCAGAATCTTTAGCATTTTTGTGCGATTACGTTTGGGAGTTTGAATGAGAGCCAAGTCGCTGAACAATCGCTCGCATGTCGCTGTGATGACAGCAATGGAGAGAATCTTCAGCGCCAGATATGGTAGCTTGCTATCAGGATGCTCGTCTTGATGTACTGTAAGTACTCCCACGGCGACTCGAGAAATTCCTCAGCTATCATAAAAGTATAGTTGCCCTTCATCCAACGGTGCATATCTCGGCGAAGAAGACCGATATCCACTCCAATGAAAAGCCGATAGTAATACACAGCAAATTTGCAGAGCACGACTACACTGGAGATTGACGTCGCAACCAACTTCCGAGCTTGGGCCACGTACAGTGGATGGAGAGCGTACCCCAGCATGATAAGAGGTTGCTCGCACTTCTTCCATCGTTTCTCGACACACGTGACAAGCTGTACGTTATGCTGCGGAGCTTGCTTAATAGCTTGCTTAAATTCAAGAAATATCGCGCCAAACTATTTGATCACATCGCCCACCCTGTTTTGATCGCGCTGTAGCCTATACGACGCTAAAGACAGCGGAGCAATCATGCGCTCAGCCCTCTCAAGATCATTCCAGAAGTAGTCTTGCAGAATACCGCCACCGCGCTAGGAAAGTCTTCGTCTCGGTGCGACTGCTTCGCAGCGCTGACTGCACGCGAAGTAGCGATGCAAAACACGCATGCATTGAGTTCCACCGGGCCACACAAAGCGAGCACAGTCTCAATCGGTATCCGTACATCTTCACCACGAGGTGTCTTGCGCGCTTTAACCACTTGTTCGAGGAACCGTTAAGCGCGTTCTCAGCGGCGGAAGTTCCACGGGTAATCTGGGAAAATGAAGTCTTGAGAGCCTCCTTCATGAGGTTGCTAATGTCATGGACAAAGCAGAACAAAATGCAATTTTGTTTTTTGGCCATCGGCGCTCGAGAAATTGTCGAGTACCTCAACACTTGCCCAGCATCGTCAATTATGGTTCCTCCGACGTCCCAACACTCTAACTGTGCCCGCAACAGTACATCTTCAAGTTGTTCAGCACCGCGAGGCCGTCATGCCGATCGCCAGCATTTGGAAGAGCATACGTGAGAGTTTTGCCAGAGATTGTCAAAAGGCACACTGTTATATGTTCCTTGCACATATTTGCCATAAATCTGATCACGCGACCACCAACGATCTGTAACTCTCACAGAGCGCAGGGGTCTTTCTTGTAGCAAAGCTCACCATGATCGTCGAGAAGTGGACCGCCAAGCACCGGCGAGAAGGCAAAATACTGATACACCGGGACATAGCAGCTCCAGGACGTATCGCGTAGAGGTCTGCTCCACAAACCGGTCAAACAAGTGGTTATCGGCGTGAAGTTCCACGAGCGTTTGCGTTCATTCGACCTTCCACTTTCCTCCTTGGTGAACTGTCGAGGAGTGGACTTGTTAAAGGGCGTCATAGCTGTTGAGTCAATGGGTTTGTTTGGTCTGGTAGATCTAGTGATCTGGCGACGCGCTTGTACACAACTCGAGTCTTCGAAATCGGCTGAAACCGGACACTATACGAAGGCTAGTCTTTCTTTATCTTCGCTAATCGGATGAGGAGTGATGGAGTGACTGATGTGATATTTGATCTTTCAACGCTACGTGAATCGAGATACAATGGACAAGGCGGTACTGAATGCCCAACTATGAACGGCAGCGATGGTGTAACGAGCTCCACTGATGGAGGGATAGACGACAGCGAAGACGAAGACTTTGACGAAGGAACACCACGCTACACAGTAGACAACTCCTTTGATTACTACCATTCCGAAGAGTAAAGAAGCATCGAGCCCTCTTTTTCATTTAGTTTAAGTTTACGTTACATGAATGAACCTCGTTCCCCGTCGATCTAACTCGTCCATAGCCTATGTGCTGCTTCCTGCCATGCCTTTGAAAGACTGCTGTCAAACCAGTTGGTTTTGCCGCAGTTTATGCTGGAATAAACAGTTTAACTAAAAATAAAAAAACTAGTTTGCAACAGCAAAACTAACACTAAGCTGCACCAAGCGACGGTAAATCAAATGCAACGCCCTCGCCGACGCGCCTTGACAATCGCGTCGTTCGAAATAGGTTCAGCACCAAATCCGTCATGCAGGGTACCGAGATGGCAGTGCGTCAGCGTGCCGCCACGACAGCAGATCCGTCGACGGACGGACGCCCACCGTCTTCTCCTCCAGATCCACGCACGGTTTCTCTACAAAAACATATACATATATAGATTGGTGAAAGATTAAACAATCGTCTTTACTATTGCATCCACAATTGTTAGGGCCGAAATACATCGTTTCAGCATGGGTTTTTAGCCATTGCAGGCCTGGCCTTTGGCCGAAAAAGCCGGATTTTTGCCAACACTGTGCACACCACTTAGATATGGAATCGTGGTGGGCCGCCATGGCGTTTCTTGACAGAAGATACGGAGCCAGAAGAGCAACCGCACGCAGGGATGCCGAATACGCCATTTTTATTAATAAAAATAGCATCAGTTAAATATATTATTGTACGGCAACGCGCACAAGCAAACGTAAATTATTTACACGGGCATCACTCAAAAATCAATTAATGCTCTGTTAAAACTGCATGCTAAAAACCAGAGCGCTAGGTAAGATCGTATCACACCGTCGACAGTTCGGACGTCCCAGTACGTCTTGTTGACGCGAAGAAAAAGAATCACCTCTAACGTGTACGGAGTGAGTCGATGACGCTCGTATCCAAACGTGGGTGCGAGCTAGGCTGAAAAACCTCTAGACCAGATTTGTGGTCGGTGGCACTGACGACAGAAGCTCGTAAGCTTGCACTTGTCTTACACGCTTTCTAGTCTGCTCGAGCTGAGCTACGAACGACTCGTGGTCAGGATCGTCGATGTCTTCAATTACCTCAGACTCGAATGGCTCCAGCGCTGCTTTCTCCGCACAGGTCAAATCGGCCGCACTACCATTCAGCACCTTGACACAGCCGGCTTCAAAGTCTGGGGAGTGAACCACGTCTGCTCGAGTACCCTGAATGATACGAGTTATTACAATAGCATTCAGAATAAGTTAGTAATTAATACAACAAACAATTAATTGCATCCCAGCTTACCAAGGTACTGGCGGAAGGATGGCTCAATATCGATAAGACCGTCGAACCAGACCCGCACATTAAGCAGGGTAATACCGTCCTTTTGTAGTGCCTTGCTTACGTTCTCGACGTGCGCAAGCTCCCCCATCAGAGCCTTCAAGCGCTTGACTGCTCTTGCGCTTGGAAGCAGCTCAGCAATGTCGTCGTCATCCACTGGGAGAAATTCAGCCAATCGAAAATACCGCTCAATCATTCGATAGGTGGAGCCCCATCGAGTGTCCTGCCGAATTATCGGCCGCAACGGCGTTTTAAATCTAAATACAATACGTAAAATCATAATTAACTTAAGTCAAAACCATCGAAGCAGAGGTCGATACTATATCGGAGTGCCGCCGCGTAGTTCAGGGTCTTCATTTTGCGCATTAAAGACTGGATTTTAGCCAGATTAACTTCGTGCTTTTGTAGATAAACCTGAACGGCAAGGTTAAGGCGGTGACTCGCGCAGCCCACCAGCGGGACACCCATATTGGATGTCAACCGTCTGTTCACCGCGCGGTTATCGCTCACAAGAAAGAAACAAGTGTACAAAGGCTTACCGTAGTCACGCTCTAGTATTGTAGTCAGGAATGTCTGGTGCATGCGAGCGCCGTGATCGTCAACGGTGTCGTTAATAAGTGGGGCCATGGAGAGCAGTGGCTGCTTAATCGCTCCGGCCACTTCGTAACAGGCAAATACTGCTAGGAAGTGCTCGGAATCTGCGTCCACCCATCAATGATGCGATCAAACTGGTCAGGCATCTCCTCTTTGATCTTGGTCTCAACCGCCAGGGTGACGCCCTCCATGGCCCCAAGTAGATTCTCTACAGAGATAGAGGAAAGGCAAGAATATCTAAAAGGAATTAATTAGTCACGCTAAAATTAAAGCAGATTCTACAGCATAAATTACCGTCTCGTCACTTCGTTTTTACAAAAACGGAGCGGAAGGTTGTTGCTTAGAATCCCGTCCAACCACGGTACATGTTGATGGCCCGCTGACGAATTCATGGCTGCAGGGTACCGCGCCCTGTGTCAGCCTCACGCAGCACGTCGAGGTAGTTAGGATGCTGGCACCGTACGTGCTGGACAAGGTTGCTGAAGCCATTCCGAGGAGCCTGGCGACGCACTGTGCCGCAACGGCAGCGATAGAGACCTTCTACCGTCTCATCAGAGGCGTCGACGACGGCCAAGAAGTAGAATCCGGCGATCCTAGTGTTGGAGAAGGCCTGAGTGGCCATGCTGCAGATTGGGCAATGCGTGCGTTCTGGGGGAGGTCATCAATCTCTGTGAACCAGTCATATTCTGGTCGATAGACCAACAGTAAATTAATGCGCTCGCGAGTTGTTTCCAGTAAATAATTTACGGCCAGCCTTAACGATAATAAATAAATAATGTTCGACAGATTATTGTGTTGTATTTCCAGTCAATTTATTTTTCGGCAGACCGCACGGACATTCTCGTCGCCTAGCGGCGACGAGTCGATATCGTTGTATCCACGCTTCTCACTCTTTTCCACTCCGCTTTATAAGTTTCGGATGCTCCCAACTCCCTCTATTTTCTAGTAATCGGTTGGCGATCATATCACCTATGCTGCACACACGCGGAATACGCCATTTCCCTCAAAAAGATTTTTGCATGAAAATAGAATTTCGAACGAAATGCTATTTTGAACGCAATTTTGTTACCGAACGCACCCTTTATCGAATACGTTATTGGGGGATGACTGAATGTTGGATATAGGCGATTGCAAAAAGCGCAAGATTGACGCATACGATAATGCTGTACACCAAAACCGCTCGAAACCTGAATACAAGATAAACGTGATGAAGACGCACCATTTAGACAACCTACTCTTGAATCTCGCAGAGAAAATTCCCCGTGAGCGGGGAAGCAAGACTACAGGTACGCACTACAATAGAAGGAGCATACCACGATGTTATTAATAGCGTCTCGCTGGTGTCCCGCTTTGCCTACACATCGTGGGTGACTATCAATGCCCTATTGCAAACTAGAGGAAACGACGAACGCTGAATTTCCGGTTCAAACAAGAGAGTCAGTAAAGGACTGCACGACTACGTGGATTTCTATCAGAACTCGGATTTCCGATTTCTTTGTCTAACGTATTTTTGCGTTGGCTTTGTCTAGCTCATACACTGACCGGCTCCCAACATATCTCGAGTTTAGCATCAGAATCTATCGCTGCGCAAGCAGCATATTTCGAATATCGCGAGCTAAGGGCGACTGTGGCAAAAAATCATAATACACAGGGTTTAAAACAGATTTACTTTGCATGTGGTGGACATCACAACGGAAGAAGAAGGAGACCGGCCGACTTAGCATTTTGTCGAGGTTGAATATCGTACACAACCACCCCACCAATGGTGCAACGCACACGCATGTGAAAGACATATCCGCTAACGGTAAGATTGCCCAGATGGTTGCATCGCTGGCTGACGCAAAAGCAGCCACTAAACGTACTGGGAGTTTCTTAAGCAGACATTTGAGTGCTTTGCGGTATTCTATACGTAATAGAAAAAAAACGAGAAACCCTCACTTCTGACTTGCTGTGTGAGTGAATAAGTCGAACTTCTAAACCATCAGCAGACGAAGAACTTCCCTAACTCAATCGGCAACAACAAGTCGAGTCAAGATCGGTTTAAGGAACTCGTGTGCAGCGTGCAGGTAGATAGATGGACACGATGTTATGCTCATCCAAGACCAGCTAGATGTTAGTTATGGTATCGTCGTTCAGACAGCGAGACAAACATTTGCTTCGAGCACTAGGGACAGGCGCTTGCTATAAATTGGACCCACTCGACCAACAATGCGGCTTCCGCTTAAGTAACGTTGACGCCCCTATTTGCAAATGTTGGAAAGCTGACGTCGATCGGCTATTGCTATGCTATTTCTCGCTTTTAAGATCTTTAGTTGCATCGACACCTTCATGGCACTAAAAAAAAAGAAAATACGCTGAAAATCATCTTCTTCACTATTTGAAAAGCAAGGATAGGAGGTGGTGGGAAGTGGGTCCTCTGTGATTGACAAACATTTCATAGAGTGTATTGGATAAGTGCTTTCCGACCTCCTCTGCTTTACTCTGCCAATCTCATGCTATTACAGTTGGAAGAAGCTGCTCGGAAGCGCCGATTTCGTCTCGCCGCGGCCGAGAAGGATGATGTGTAGCAATTCTTTGCCGACATGCTCTCTAGGTAAGCAATAGCTGACTCTATCGTTTTAATATCTTAATGACACTCAGGGTCTCGTTTCAAGCAGATGTATTCAGAGTTTGCAATTTTAGAACCCAGTTCAAGAATACAAATATCGAGAGGTTTGAGGGCGGCGGAGTCGACATAATGAACATCCAGTACCGATAAGTCGCGGCAAGCCTATACAGGAAAGGTTTCGTATTGGGCAAGAATGGCGTCCAGCGGAAGGAAATTTGCATCTGCAACTGTTGAAGCAGGGGTTGGTGCGAATTGTGATATTGCAGCTGCAGCGGGGCTGCGTAGCGTAATGCGTCAGAGGAAGACGTATGATTCCCCGCGTCTTAGCTGTGGTTATCCTAACCCCTAAGGTCTCCGCAGAGGCTTAGATCACTCTAGTTATACCACTAGAGACTAAAAAAAGTCAGTATTCCTAAACCTAGGGCAATACTCTCTTTAATGCTAAGACTGAACTGTTATTTGTTTGCTTATCTGCCGCAAAGCAGTCGGCGGTGAAAATGTATGAATTTAGCTATCTACCATAGTTACACCTAGTCAAATGCATATCGAGTGGACTTGTGTCCACGTACTGAAACCATGTTAATCCAAGTGGTACCGAGTACCACTTACTGCAAGGTGACACGTAGCACGGCTACACTCGTGTTACTTTCGTGTAACCCCGTTACAGCAACACACACACAAATTCGTCAGTTGTTGATATTAGGCAAGAAACACAACAATACCCGAGCTAGTCGGCCCTTGTTGGTTTGCCTTGAGTTGCCCCTATCGGTTCGGCCCTTCCGGGACAGTAGTGCGATGTTTTCGCCGAGACCAAGCCCCTAAGCCAGTCAATACACAGAGGTCAGCTCAGCTGACTGCCTCTGGCTCAAGTTGCCCGTGTCCTCCGCTAAAGAGCAGACGACGACGTTATCGCTTGACGGGCGGCCGAGAACATTGCTTCTCGGCTAGAAGTGTTACGGTACCCGGGCGGTACGGCGTACCGGCCCGCCAAGTTCTGCAGGACTTGTTCCTTCGCACCTGGCGAGACATGCCCTTTCCCGGGCCGACTTCGTTCTATTGGCGCTACAAGTCAACACCCTCCAAGCTGTGCCTCTCGGGTGTCAACGGCAACCAAATCAAGCTAATGCAGAAACTTACCGGACAGTGTACACTTGTCATGGACTTGGAAAGAGTTACTCTGTTATTGTTTATCTCCTGGGGGTCTTAGCCGGCTCCTTCTACTGTTAACTATATTCCTATACATAATATCAAGTGAAAAAAGAAATTGGTCGGATATCGACCGACCTTTCGCAAAGATCTCAATGTAAACACTCGAACGGCTGATCGAGTAGCCGAGTTGCCAGCTGACTTCGAACTCGGTGGGCTGTACCGTGACTCCCTTTAAAGTGCGATATGTAAAACACGACAATCTGGCGTTAAATACACCACTCTGGTGCATTGGCAACGTATACTACCCATTAAAAAATGGAAGTATACTAAAGCGTTATCCCGTGTCCCTTATTGGCCGAGCGCTTAGAGGCCATCGTGCTCCAACTGTGGAAATATATATTCGAGTACTGGCATCTCATGTTTCGGGGAAATATGGTTCCCCGATCGGAAGCAGATTAAAAAATGACAGATGTGACGATGGTGATTCTCCCGGTCGCCATTGATCGCTCATTACGGCTACTGTTAATTACGCCGAAGCGAGGGTGCTGGACGTACAACTTTTACGATCCTCTTCCTGGGCGGCCGTATAAATTGAAATTGAAAGCTTGCGGAAGGAAAGTTTTCGACCCTTCATGCATCCCTGGCATTCGGCGACGATGGGAGGACACGATCCAATTGTTGATACGCATCGGATAAACTAACCTAAACAACCCGTGGGTCTTGTTGTGGAGTTTTAATCACAGCCACCACATATTTGTATATGCAAGGGGTTCGACAACTTGAAGTTTCAAAGGAGGCAGTTAAGGTGATGCAATGACCAATGCTCTAGATAATATATTGTGCAACTCAGTTGTACACAACATTCATCCGAAAGATGAAGCTGGAGCAGCGATATTAGATACAAAACCAAACTTAAGAGTGCATTCATGAAAGGAGGGGATGAAAAATAAATGACAACGCAGCGAAACCCAAAAGGTCCACACCGTCCTTCCCTTTAGTAAATTAATCATCATTGAACCAGGGAATGCTTTCATCCTACAGAAGACTAGAAAGGCCGTGATCTCTGCAGTATCGATCATAAGGTCGAGTAAAGGTGTAATGTGGCGACTTTAACTAACCATTACGTCATTAGCTAACTGGACTGCATGTAGCTATGACGACTTTATCCTCAGACAGCGATTTTAACTTGATAAAGCGAGTCTAAGCACTCTTGATCAACCCTGTGAAACTGACGTCAGTTCATTAGTTGTATAGAACTGAATGACTTCAACTAAACGCAGCTACAGCGACTTTAACTATCGATGGCGACTGATAGCGACTTTACCTTGCGACCCAACTTTACATGTATATTCATGAGACAACTCTAAATGAGTGACTGAAAAGTCATGTTACCCTCGGGTACCGGTATTATAAGTTCAAAGTCAAAACCGGATTCAAAGTCTCGAAAATGTCTCAGTTTAAGGTTGCTTCAGCGGGATTCGGTGACCGAGGGACCTCCAAAGTCATCTTGAGTACAAAAGCGAGTACACTTTCTTTTTCTACCAAAGCTAAGTGTAACGCTCCAAAAAAGGAAAAATGTGCTATCTAACAAGGTTTCTCTATCCCATGCGTCTCTATCCCATGCAAGTTCCATTGCCATTCGTAATGGAATCAATCCAAGCTCGAGCGCTAGAAACTCAAGAGTAGACGCCCGGATATCCTCTCTTCCATATGTATCGTCCTTGCTCCAGCCCGAATATTTATCAGGCGTGGTTTGCAAGTCACGTCATGACCTATAAAATAAGCATAAGCGTCAGAAATGTGCAAAACATAATGGGTTAGGTGACATATAGAAGGAGGCGGCGAGCGGTTACCCAATCACATAAACGGCACTACATACATTACAACTGGTAGTGTTCCCGATTACTCCGTGGTTGTATGTAAACATTCTCGTCATAAACAAGTAACGTGTATATTACATTCAATAAAAAGGTAATGTATTATTATATTATTTCTTTGTAATATGCGTAGATTTTAGATTGTTTATTACGATTCTTTTATTTATATTATATTTCGTTACACATGTTTGATTAAACTGGGAATACACGAAGAATGAGGGGGTGGACAGCCTCAACGGATTAATTCCACGGTACTGCGTGATCATGCGGCTTCATGTACTGAATTAGATTAGATGTGGCAGGAAGTGTGAGAAACCGACATGCACTTAGAAGCACGCACGACTTGTGCTAGATGATAGGCTCACAATGAACATTATTTATAACCGTCTTGTGGTGCATGCATGCTGAGGTGCTTCATTCATCAATTGTCCCAATGCCATCTCAGGCTTGGGTCACAGTTACGTCAGACACTACTAGGAATTGCTGCAAGCATTCGGGGATCAATGCCATTCTCTGCTAGATACACAATCCATGGTAACTCAATACATTTTGCAGGTATGTGATACCCGCAGTTTGTACTGGTCCCACCTTTTCGGATTAGGCTGTATAGAAATTGGGTACAATATCTCTGTCTTAATCTCGCTAAATCTACCGAGAGAGAGACGCGATTCTAAGCCATAGTAGCGCTGGTAGGCTTGAAACGACAAGGATATTGTACTAGAGCCCTGCCCCCCCCCTCAATCAAAAAAAGAAGGAGGGACGGCATCTGCCGTCTCCTCAGCAAAATCTTTTGTTGTGCTAAAACTACAATCCGCATCGCTGCACATCCGAGATTGGATCCTCAATTCTTGTCTTTGCAAAATACATGTCGCTAGCCAAGGCTCTGAAGTTCAGACTGAACCTCGAAGTCTGCAACTCCGAGCCAATGTGTTTATCAGCTCCACTCGGATTCTTCCTCAGTTTGAATTTCTGCTTCTCAAACGTCATTAGCACATTCGACATGAAGCTATCTCCGCCGCCTCTGCCGCAGTAGTGCTCGCCTTAACCGTCGAAGGCTCGTCGAGTTACTACACTGTTCTATTCTCCAAGCTCGCTCCAGGCAACAACCTTTCGGGTAATGCCATCGCAACCTCCCTGCAAGACGGATCAAATATCCACATGGTTTCGGTTGCGGATTTGCATAAAAAAGCAAAATATCGAGCGATGCTACCAATACTGACATCAGAAGCATTGTGCCAAGCGGCACTAAGACGTACGTGGCCGGGCTCGCACTACCGCTAGAGGTACCAACTTTTGCAGCGCTTCTTTGATCACTCCGACACACCTCCTTACAGGAACTTTCTGTGTCTCGAGCGATATCCATTGGGCATCAATCGGCTTGCACTACAACAATGCTACCCAAGACCCCAACGGCGAACAGATTAAAGTCATCGTAATTCTCAACCACCCGAAGAGCTCTACCACGGACTTCACGAACGACTTCGCTATTCTCGTACTTGGAAGACCCAGCTCATTTAAACCCGTCGCATTACCTGCTTCGGACGGTTCCGACGTTAAGGACGGTGAATGGGCTGTCACAATGGGCTGAGATGATGCTGGAGGCGAAGGCACTATGGCTTTTCAACTGATACGGGAGGACGTGCAGTTGATGAGCAATTACACTACTTGAAGCAAACGAATGTGAGCGAGTCCATGCTGTGCTCCTGAGGAACTCCTAACGTGACATCGTGTAAGGGAGATTACGGTGGCCCAGTGGTGGTTGAGCGCCCGACTGGTGACGTATTGATCGGCGTGCAATTTACGGAGGAACCTGTGGTCAGTTCGGTTTCCCCAGTTATTTACTCGAGCGTGTCGACTGCTCGCGCCTGAATCGAGTCTGTTGCTAGTGGCGTGTGCTTTCACTAAACTACAAACATGTTAGGTTAATGCAGTTGAGACGTCAAATACAATAGTTAGGGCCTTTTTAAGGCATACTAAGTGCCAACGGTTGGTTAGAACTCTCGAAGAAGCCAACTACTTAAAGTACTTCGATACACTTTTTCAAGCGCGTGTATTTAGACATAACCTCTTATCCACATATAAACCCTACAGTTTTTGCATGGTTACGTATCATGCTTACGGTACTGTATCCTACTAGCATCTCCAGTCAATACATACTACAGTATCGTATTACGACGGAAGATGACCTACACATAGGATAAGGTCTATGTCACGTTATCACTCTGATTGTTCATTATTGTATGAAGCAGCCCCACCGTTTCCTTCTGCCGATCAAACTAGCCTGATGTCGTTGGTGATGGCGCGTGGGGTGACATGTTCGCTCGGTCATGCGGCTGAGTCCTTTCCCCTTTTACCGAATGAAATGCCGCATTCCGGGGTACCCCGAGCCTCCCGCCGCCCATGGGTTCACTGTTTGTAGTGGTACTGCTCACCACTTGTGCTTAAACGAGGTTTCTTAGTCCACTCTATGTAGCAGTAGCATGATCAGTGTGCTTCTGTTCTTTGAGTTGTCATGCAAAGTTTCGCGAGGCGGAGGCGGGCTATTTAGCCTTTGATGAAGCTGAGATTGCCGAGGAGGTTGTTGGGGGAGCTCGTATAGCCAGAGCGGCGGGTGAGCTACACCTCTAAGTTCAATCGTAACGTACTCAACGACCTGGCCAAGATGACGACCTACGCGGCTGCGAAGTTGCACAAGTCTGGACCGAGTCAAAGGAGAATATGCGCGAAATCTAGCCCACATGTGGCACGATCCTTCTGCGTGTTAGGGATGGTGAGTCCTTTCGCTGCTCGTATAGAGACGGCTGGGACGGTAAATCACCTTTTCCCGGTGGTTCACATGTCCAAGCTGAAGCTCAGGAAGACACCCCCGGATCGGCCGATGGCGCGCCTGACGATGGACGAAGCGGATCGTCTCGACTTCGACGAGGCGCTGCTCCCCGAAGATAGTTGGGATCGAAAGTTAGAGGTAAGCGAATACGAGGTCGGGAAGATCAGTGACGTGAGAACAGGCCGTCTACCGCGGCATGGTCGAAAGTTGAGTGAGTTCAAGGTGCACCGGTGAGGTTATGACGAGTCTAATTGGTTGATGAGACGGGTCTAAACTGCGACACGTTACTGCGCGCCTTCCTGCAGGATCGGGCCTTGGGGGGCCATTTCCAGGCGATGCAGCCGCGCGAGGAAGCGTCAGTGGTGGAAGTTGCTCCGGCAAGTTGGTTACTGCAAGTGGTACTGAGTGAGGAAAGTTTGCAGGAATGCTGTAGATGGGAAGGAGGTGGATCCAAGGCCAAAGTGGGTTGTATGGTAAGAAGAATTTGAAGGATGACTGCAGAAGGAGAAGTAGAAGGTTTCCTCCCACCGAGTTTGTCGCCGCGGTGGAAGAAGCGAGAGAGAGGATGCAGGAAGGCTGCATACCTAAGGGTGAAAAGTGGAGTGCGTGTTTATGTAACCCGCATGTTTGGGTCTGGTGGAAGTGGCTGGATCCGCTATGGAGACCTCGGATCGAGCATGGATTTGATCCTAAAACAACAGATCCCCCGTAGCACGTACTACGAGTCGGTGGAAGAGGAAACAAAGTTGATTGGATTACGACATACTATTCGGATCGCTATGGCGGCTAAGTGGAGGTGAGCTGTGGGAGATCCTAGACGACCAACGGCAGGATAGACATGAGGCGAACACTATTAGTTCGAATCCGCCGGTGAAAATTTCATCCAAAGACGATCGATTTAGAACGATGGGTGCGTTATAAGATCTGTGCGATAGTGGTTGATCCAGGCTGCGACCTGGTCTCAGTCCGCGAGGGCGACGATCAGATCTCGGAACGGGGCGCGTCTTTTCGCGATCGCTTCACGCCCTGGGAACCAAGTGATATCCTCTAATTGCTGAGGGAAATGCATAAACATTGGATTTCAGCAGTACGTCGAGATCGCAACAGCTGGTCTGACGATCTCTCTGAAGAGTTGATCTTCAAGAGCACGAAACTTCTCTCAAGCATGCGAACTCCGTCTTGCACCCCCTGTAGAAGACCACGAATCACGGATCGCATCCCGCCTAGCCTTAGTGATCGGGAGCGGGTACGTAGCTTCCCAGTAAACTTGGCGACGATCTCGCTCGAAGGTCTTGTAATCATCGACGAGTGCGCCCAGGTGAAGAGACTTGGTCGGATCGAAAGTTAATGTTTCCAGAGATGGCACATCGAGACAGTACCACGACTCTTACTGATACAAGGCCAATCTGTGTGCTTCCGTGATCAGATCTGGGGAGTAAAGCGACCGATCCAACCGGTCGCCACGACCGATCCAACCGGTCGCCACGACCGATTCACTCCGGGAGCATCCACCTGTCGGGACCACTCTGAGGTCGAGCAGGATCCTCTGGGTCATGGTGTCGCAGTTCAATACATTGATCTGCGAGGGCTCCCAAGGAATCACCTGTGCCTCGGCAACCATACGCTGCTGATGTAGGCCTGGAATGAAGGTCTCCATAGGGGCGATAGTCTGGAAGGTGTCTTCGACCATGGGAGGCACGGTGGGTGGCAACGGATCGTTGGTATCCTTCTCGATTCCGATTTCTTCTGGAACGGTCTCACAGTCGATCACGATGGGAGCAGCTTGGGATCCGTCATCTACGGAGTTATTTCCTGAGAAGCTCCGTCGGCGCGCATCAGCTCGGGAGCGAGCCAAGGGGACTTGAATCTGATCGTCGTCGGAATTACCAAAGCTCACGTCTAAGTCGATCGATTCAGCATCCGGCTCGTCGCCACCGGACTCGGATCTGGCTCCGGAAGACTCGTAGTCCTGTCGGCGTTAACAGTGAAGTTATCCAAGGGACCCAGTGCGGGATTAACGCGGCTGTTGGAGCTTGATACGGGAGTTGCTGGGCCATCATGAGCCGCTGACCGCTAGGTGCCGAGCGGAAGGAAATGGGGATCGAGGCATTTCCTTGTGCGGGCTTGGATATTGACGATGAGGGGAAGATGGCGGGCTGAGAGATCGCTTGGTCGAAGTTCGACCGCTGCGAACCACCGAAGCGGAGCGGGCGCTGCGAGCAACCGAGGAACTGCGCATGGTGGCAGAGGCGATGGACGCCGGGTTGTCGAGGGCGCTGTCTCTCTCCCGAATTATAGAGTTATGATCGTCAAGCAGATCCTGATGATCTTTTTTGCAGAGCGTCGTGATGGGCTTGAGGCTGGTCGAGATCCTGCTGCATAAGCCAATAGTCTTGCTGCATGTTCAAAATCTGATCGAGGTAATAGCGCTCGACTTGAGAGCTTTTTACCTTTGCTTGATAGCATCGTCACGACCTCGGACCGCCCGAGCTTGCCCCCTGACGAGCCGAGTCATTTGAGCCGCTGCCGCATCCCGATCTTGGCGGATCGGTCCAATGCTCGATATCTCACCGGTAGTCTGCGATAGTCTCTGCTAGATCAGCAGAGTTCCTGAGCGACCGTGTTTCGATCCCGTCCTAGCTAGGCATTATCCGACCGGAGAGTCGGAGCTTGTCTAGCATAGCGTCGAAAGTGTACTCGGTGTGAGCATGTTGTCGATGCGCCACTCCCAGCGACGCTGAGGACCCTGGATTTTCTGGGTAGCAGCAACCAACTTACGAAAGTGTATTCGTGGACGCGGTGATGTTCTGCGCGACGTCGTTTGGCCTTCTGGAGCAGATGCTCCAACTCGATGGCCACTCGCCAAGAACGTGTGCTACAAGCCGCATATTCATAGTCTGCAGATCTACGACTGAAGCCGATCCATCGAGCTGCCGACGGGCCTGGTCCAGATCGCAGCACAACGTTGGTTTACTGCTCCAAGTCACGGATATGCTGCTTCCGCCGCCCATAACACCGCTAGAGATCAGCGTTATAGTTTTGGAGGCGGAAAATATCCTTGAACGCAATGTCACTCTTCGATCTGGTTGTCTGGTAACGCAGTTCAAGATCGGCAGACTGCTGCCCCAACCAAGAGGTTTCATCGCTCGGACCGTGCAAGTTTTGAGCGAGGGATCGTGAAGCAGCTGACATATCCGCCGCGAAGGATCTATGCCGTCAGCGAGACGCCGCTCCAAGCCTATAGCGTAGTCTTGTAGCCGCGTATACGTTTCCGTGGTGGTATCTTGAAATAAGGCGTAGCGGGTGCGTAGATCATCGAAGCCTCGCATCTCGATCCGCATTTCCTCGGATTCATTCTGGATCGCTTGGCGGAGATGGACTTGAGACACATCTGAGCGCAGTCGATGAACGCACGCGCAGGCACCCTGTTGGGCTGCGCATGCGTGGGATTCCTCGTTGTGGCGGCGCCCAGCAATCAGATCGCGCAGCGTCTGTTGATGCTGGGCGAACATTGTGGCAGGGGACGACAAAGGTGTTGATTGACGCCGTGTTCAAGGTCCATCAAGTGCGCATCTCGTGTCAACAAGAGCTGTACCAGGCCGCCGACGGGTACCGAAGGTGATCAACTCAGCAAAGACACGGCCATCGGAGTACCCCTTCCGTTTGTCGGTGTCTGGGCGCAGTGCGCGTGAGTCGGAATCCCAGCTAAGTTCTAGCGGATACCGCTCCACCACAATATTACGCCATTTCATATCTAAGGAAAAAGTCATTTGTTTCGCAAGCGCTGAAGGCTTAAGCATTATCCTTCTATAGGAACAGCCAAACGTTTTTTTTTTCTCAAATCAAACGGTGATCCATTCATTTCAGAGACTAGGAACTAAAAGACTAGAGTAGTACAGCCCAATAAATCTTCATTGAGTAGCCTAATTTGTTGCATAAAGCGTAGTACAACACGCGATGTAAAAACGTGTTTTTCTGAGCTGGATAAAAGAACAAAAAAACCTTAGGACGGCATTACAGTCCAGGTTTTCCAGAGGAAGTACGGAATCAGAAACAGGTATTGTCCAGGTTTTCCTACCGGTTTTGAGCAGGTTTCTGAAATGAGTAAATAAAGGACTCGAAGTTGGCGTAATCTAATTATAAATTACCAAAACAGGTATTTACCAGGTAGTAATAACTGAAATAGTCATATGCGTGGAACAAGAGCAAAAGTGGGAAATGTCAGCGCCATTATTATTTGTCGGGATCTGCCAAAGGCACGAGACATGACCTGCCCAATCACCATACGTGTTTGTCTCTAGGTATTCCCCAGCTATACGGAAAGATTGTCCAGGTAATAACCACGTTTTATTTGTAAGTAAATGTCTCTTCAACTTGTTGCGATAGTTACGCTTGTTTACTCGGTTCGCTATTTATCTCCATCAGCGCCTGCGTAATCTCCCAGCGCCTTCGTGTAATCCCCGCCGGAAACACAACTAGTGGAGGCTCGCTTGACACTTGACCCCAGAAGCGACAGCAAACGAAACCACCACAACTATCACCATATCTCTGGTGCGGGTTCTCAGTGTGATTACGTCGTATTCTCCATCCAGGACGCCGCTGAGAATCTCTGCCGCCATAATCTTCAGCACCTTGGCCATTCTCCTCTTTTCATACTGTCATACGGCTGGAGCTTTTTGTTCATCTTGTCGACGACCAGGTGAACCCAATGACTGGCATCAAAATTGACAGGAAGAAAAAAACACAGTTATTTCCGCTCTCATTGAGGCATGCCATGATTTTGACCAGCGTCGCTCCCGGCACAATACCAGCTACTCCGCGTTCGCTGTCCGCAATACCACTGGTTGTAGTAGGCAAGAACACTGTCGCGTTGTTGCAGTATTCACGTCGAAGAAATTCCGTGCATCCACGGGTAGAATCGTCGCTAAGCCATTACCCCCGCTCGAAATCGATACAGCTCTGCGTACGTAAAGTCGAACCCCAGGCCAGTCAACTTGCTGTACGGCCACGCTGTCAGATCTCCTCTGCCGCACGCCCAGCCTCTTACTGGTCGTGCACCACCTCTTTCACTTTTGTAAGTATCCAAAAATACACTTTACTTCTTCTGAACAGATTTTTGTAGGTGACATAACCATTTCATCGCCTCCACCTGCTCTCGACTAAATTTGCCGATCGTATGGATCACGATCGCTGGCACGTCACCGCTATCATCACCATCCACTGCAATTGTTTCAGTAATGGGTTGTCCGTCATCCGTTGTTGCCTTATCGTGCTCAAGTCGTTCTAGTACCTCACCAATCAGTTCTTCCGATAATCGGAACCGCACTGTTTCAGGGACGAACTTTCCCTCCATTTTCGAGGTAAACCATTGCGTGCCTTTCGGTGCTTGAACTTGACGGGTCGAAATATACGACTGCACTTCATGTAATAAGGGGCAAATTTCCTCCAGGATGCTACTACTGCACAGATGGCCTTGTCTCGGAGTACGCCGCGTAGGCGTATTCCACGGTTGTGCGCCTCCAGCGTAACCTTTGCTTTGCCACTGCTCTGCACGGTTCAGACATGATCTACCTAATTTGGGCGCAGATCCATTCAGACGGATCACGACCTCTGCGTCTGTAGAATACGCCAGCGCTACTTGCGTGGTTTGGCCGTCGGAGTCATCACCTTGTCCACATTGACCGCCCTCGTCTGGATGGCCCGTCTTCATTACCACCACCTCCACTCTGCGCGCTACCGCTAGCTGCTTCAACATCACCAGCGCTACTGTCGACCGGGGCAGTAGCTATCTTGCCGTGGCGCATGTTATGCCACCACTCGTCAAAATGAGTCATCGCGCATT
The DNA here is from genome assembly GCA_033558025.1 of Phytophthora sp. 'mugwort'. Lineage (NCBI taxonomy): Eukaryota > Oomycota > Peronosporomycetes > Peronosporales > Peronosporaceae > Phytophthora > Phytophthora sp. 'mugwort'. The sequence continues at coordinate 2,312,575 of JAUCEF010000008.1, read as the reverse complement.
CGAACGCGTCGTCCGAAAAATAAGTCAGCTCGATACTGATGCGGTCAAAGGCTTGTTGAGCCCGTCTGCACATCTCCCGTTCGATTAGCGGACCTGATGTAGTGCGAGTATCGGTATTGTACACTTTGGTATCAAATGGTGTCGCCAGCTCCGTGACGTGCTCCACAGAGTTTCGCCTCTGCCCGTACCATCTGTATGAATACAACACACGACACATGCCTGTAAGAAACCTGTACAATATCTGGTCTGTATAGGCATACCTGGGCCAAAAAATGGTCAAAACCTGAAGGAAATGTACATACCTGGGTGGGGTAGCTGCAAACGGAATGACGAATGCACTGCCAATCGACTTCTTGTACAACATAGCGTGGCGGCATGGAAATTTCATCGTCAACGCGAATTTACAGTCACACGTTCAGTCTGCCTTCTGGACCAAGCATTCGTGCTGGTCATTGCGCACTGTAATCGCGTCTCCGTTTACAGTGAAAGTATATTGTCTCATGCTTTCTTCAGCCACTGCAAAGTTGTAGTGTGTCTCGATCGCCGACGCAACCCAATGTGTGGTCATCCTCAACACGACATTCATCTCCTCCGAATACCCAGAGTCGCGTAAAGATGTAAAGTCCCTGGCATCTCGACGTGTGCTTTGTACTCGTCCTCGATCCGCCGCTGCATCGCCGAACGTGCCGCCAATGTGCCGTGCATTGTGAAGTAGGACTTGATGTTCTGCTTTACTTTCCCGAAAAACTCTCGAAACGATTGTTCATGTGATTGTTGAAGTGGGGAAGATCGCATCGATACGCCATCACCCACATTTCAGTGCAAGACGCCTAGTTCGTCATGAAGTAATCCCACAGAGTGTCGTTCCCATCGCGACATAACTAGCTCTTGAATTCATCTCGATTCAGCTTGTAACCGGCTTCCGTCCTCGTATATGTCATGTTAGTTATGACAAGCTTCGGCTGAGTCACTACATTCATCGAGTACGACCCATACTTCTCACTACAAACGATTTCGTGTAGCCATTTCATCACATGCAAGTAACACAGGAACACACGCGCCTCTCGCAGCTTTCGCTTTATTACATCCACTCTCGCATATCCTTATCGACGATTACGCAATGCGAACAAACTGCCATTGTTCGTTCGCTCGCTTAAAGCCATGTCCCAGTCAGCTGTAGTCTCAAGCAGCGAGTACTGCACTGGATGCCCATATCCAAACGGATCCATTGCAACAATCGACAATAACGGGTAATTATATCTGCGAAATAATAAAAACTGGTTAATACTGGACACACCTGGAAGATACCTGAGCAATACCCAGCGCATAGACAACGTAATACGTGTCAATAAATACTCACTTGTTCGTTTTGTGCGTACAATCCATCTGCAACACCTCTGGGAAGTTGTTGTACATAGCACGCATGTGTGCGATAGTCTCGGAGATGACACCAGTATCACCTCGAGCACTTTGGTCCACAGTGGACACGTTCTCCGTATTTTCCAAGTTGAACTGGGACTGTTTCAGTCACGGCTTCATCGCCAGATAGCTGCCTGCATACAAAAGCATTCAACATAAAAAAGTTAGACAACGACTCACCAACACGAGTCCTCGTTCAGTATAGTACTCACCAGATTGCCGAACACGAGCCACCAGGTTACGGACGTTGTCCGTTGTCACACGGTGGTCCGAGTTCTCCCTGATGTAGTCGTAAATGCCCGCATTTCCAGCTTCCAACTCCACGAGCAACTCGATACCAGGTATCAACGGAGACTTGAACGAAACCTGGCGAATACTGGGTAAAACCTGTAAATCTCAGGCGACAGCGGGTGGTTGTGGCGGTACACCTCCTGCTTCAGCGTAATACCCCAACCTTTACTTCGTTTCCACAACCTGAGCCAGAAATTAAAGGGACAATCTGTCCGTCGCAGCTTGTACACCTTGCGACTACCCTTCGATCTTTCTCGCTCAGGCCATCTATGGGTACAAATGTTCTTGCGCTGAAATGGCTTTATCTCTTCTGGAATCAGCGGAATTTGGTGGTCCGAAAGTTCCTGATACCGTGTTTGTTGCCGCAAGGATTCGTTGCGTCGGTTGATGCTAATGTTCTCTTTCACTACCAGCACTTGTTTGGTGCGTAGTATATAATCTCGCAAACTTCCCTCGAATAGAAGCCAGGTTTTACAGAAGGAGTGATCAGCGTTGTCATTAAGGCGAGCAGGCTTTGCTCGACCGTCACGACCCAAAAACAGTGTCCTCGACATATTAATAGTGTGTCCTTCGCTCCGAGTCAATAGGTAGGCCATTGCCAAATAAAGCACTGATGCAGCCCCTTGATACTAAATTGAACCCAGTCCGGTTCTGTGGCCGAGTCGTCAAGGACACTCAAGCACTATCATCCAGCTGAGAAGGAGCTGTTAGCTTTACTTCATTTGTCAACGATTTGGTATACGGTCCTGACAAGCAAGACACTCAACGCGTTTACTGGCTTTCGGACTTCGGAGTGGGTTTACCATTCCAAATCACTATACGGCCGAGCCACGAGTTTCGCGGTGTTACTGTCATCCTTCCACCTGAACGTGAAGCGGGTACCCGGTACGGGTACGCGCATGATGTCGACTTCGCCTAGTTACTGCAAGCCTCAATCACTCTCAACATCGAACTCGACCAGTCGCTCGCCCATATTGCCCCCCCCCATCGAAGGACTCGGCGGTTGTAAGACTGGATCCAGAATTATTGGTTGCTCACGTTCCTCGAGATTTTGAAGGTGACATACTGTCCTTCGACGGGTCTGCCAAGACTGAGAAGAACGGTGGGTATGGAAGCTGTTCGTGGATTCTGTGCGTTTACCGGCATGGGACATTGAGATCGCTGCGAATCGTACCTCTCGTTCATCATGGTTAATATAGCTGAGCGCACTGGCATGAATAACGGCGTGGCAGCAGCGTTAGACCGTGGAATAACCGATCTAGTAATCGTCGGGGACGCCAGGCTTGCAATCCAGCAATCCATAGAGGTCATCGCGTGTAAGAAGGAGACGTTGCAACTTGAGTTGGTACACCACAAGGAAAATGACCAAGAAGCTAAAACCGTTTAGCTATTTGCATGTGTACGATGCTACAACGCAGCAGCTGATTCCCTCGTCACAGAAGCACTTGATAACAAGGCATGTCGTGCGGTATTCAGCGTAGAACAGAAAGCTGAGTTGAAGACGCTGAACAGAATTTCTGATGAATTGTATGTGAAGAGTCAAGCGGAAAACGGCAACAATGCGGATAATATCCGGATAACAGCAATGACCAGAAGGCAAACCCGCCGAGTTCAGTTTAATGATGAAATCATACAGAGCCCGGCAGAAAGACCACCAAGGCCGGTTAAACGAATACGGAAGTCGGCTGGAGACGACGCAGCCCTCCTACCGGACCTAGATGTGTTTAGAACTGAGTTTAAGTCACCACAGTCGAATTCATAAATGAGCTAAATAGTTGGTTAACTCAAATAGCAGTTGAGGAGAGTCGTGTGCCCAACACAACCGATATTGACCCAGTAGCGGTGCAAGCAGAACGGCGGCGACGCATATCAAGAGCTTAAGAAGAAGAATTGAAGGGGGCTAACTTGAAGGTGTTACGTCAAGGTGAGCTCGATGGCTCACCCACCGTCGTACCCAGTGAGCAAGCAAAATAGCCGACAACTTTGTACTCAGTGAGAATGGTCCGTTGTATTACCAAGGTCAGAGACGGCGATCAGCTGAGTTCGATGATAGAGGCCTCAAGCTGAGACTGGTGATACTAACAACGATGATTGACGAAGTCCTCCACAACTGCTACAACTCGATCGAAGAAGGTCACCAAGGTATTGTGCGGACTTTCCATCGGGTGAAAGCTGAGTTCTATTGGGTGACGTACTCAAGCGCGTCCAAAAATGTGACGACTGCAGCATGAGCAAAAGTAATCCCCAACTAAGCGGTTATTCACCTGGCAATGTAGTATCCGATCACCCATTCCAACTAGTATCAATGGATTTCATAATCCCGTTGCCGAAGACCCAGCGGGGTAACACAACGCTGTTGATTTTCCAAGATCACTTCACGTGGTTCGTGATAGCAAACGCTACGCGTGGCACGGGAACATTGAAAGTTGCGAATATCTTTGAGGAATGTGCGTTCCGAAGATTCGGTGCCCGTCATTAATTCGCCGCGATAAAAATCCCCACCTCATGAGCGATGTTTCCCAAGCGTTTGCTGTGTTAATGCAGTTGCGGTCAAGGGCAACACTAAGTTACCAGCCCCAAGCTACCGGCCAACAAGAACGCTCATTAAAGACGATGATTCAGCCTATCCGCGTATATGTAGAAGTTCCGCTGCAAGCCGATTGGGATGACATTTTCGACAGGCTGGTCCATACCAAAAACAACTAACGCGATACAACTCGACGCGAAACCCGCTTTTACTTGGTACGTGGTTGGGACTCCCGGTCCACGTTCAATGTGATGCCATCAACTATCAAAGCTGACTCCGTCAACTCAGCTGATGCTTTTCAATGGCGTAGGGTGTCCAACCGTCGGGAAATCGCGTTGCGGCTCGCGAAAGAATACCATACAGCGGAAACACCGCGGCGAGGCGAGGAACACAACGTCTGTCTTGGTAAAAGACAGCACGAAGCCATCCCGAAATCAACTAGCTCATCCGAGTTGGTTGGTGACGTGTCAGCCGAGTCAATTGAGAATCAAAAGTCCTTGCTCAACGAAGGAGACCAACTTTGGCTGTTCATGGAACGTGTCAAGGCCGGTTTGAAGAAACGAACTAGCTCATCGGTGGCACGGGCCGTTCCGAGTGAAGAAAAAGAAGGTCGAAAAATTTGCATATGAGTTGGAGTTCCTGACAAAAGTGGTTATCGGTTTTATCCAGGGTGCATGTATCTCGGCAGAAAGCGGTGGCTGATCCTGGACAAATACCGACGACTGAGCTTGTGGACGAACTTAGCGAGGACCAACGTTCGATTTCGATGAAGAACTCATTCCAGAAGATAGCTGGGAGGCGCACGAGAGTCTCGACAAGTACGAACTGGAAGCGATCCTGGATGACGATATGCCGTTATACATCCACCACCAACAGAGCTCAGCGGTCGCCAAAAGTCAAATGGGTCGGTTACGACTAGCCGACATGGAACCACCTACGAATCTTTACTGCTTGATACTTATGGCAAAAGAAACGCGAGAATCGTCTGTAGATGGTGCAAGTTGCAGACGGAAACTAACACTACGGTGCCACATGTTGACCACCACCAGGTGACCGGAATTCAGGCATGGTGGAATGGAAAAACTACTGAAACCATTGCAGGATTGTATATGAATCAAATGAAGCTGTGGAATACTCAGCTGAGTCCCTATGACTACTACTCGAGAACCAGTTCAGCTATGACACGCGAAAATGGTGCTGGGTGACAGCGATAAAGACCGAAGAAACGCTCACAGCGTCTCGAAAATAGCCTGACCTTGTCGATTGGTAGCAGTTGGTGCAGAAGGGGACAGACTTGGCGGAGTCGGCTCCTGCCGAGTTTGATTCCGAAGACGTTCAATCCTTCAGAAGGGATTGAACGTCTTCGACGGCATGCGTAACCACCATGCATGACAAGGCTCCTCACGGTCAGTTTCAGCAACGCTTGCCCTCCCCGTGGTAGCTGGAAACAATGCCATATTTGCCGCCGGAACAAAAGGGACGAAAGGGCCAAATAATTCGAAATCCAGGTTGGCGCTGAGTCACGCGCAGTAACACCACTGCGCAGAGCCTAATACAGTTCCTTGAGAATAGGACAAAGGCTGTCCGCACGACGTTTCCGTTCCTTGCTGTACTGAACAAGAGCTGGAGAATGAGATCGAGCTCGCTGAGTGGGACGACAGGATGCAATTCTTGGTGCAAACCCAACTATCCAGTGCAAACACTCCCAGAGAGCGATGCCAGTCTCTTCACCCCGTAACTTGAGCCAACACTGAGCAATGATCTCCACCGGTGAAGGTGACTGAAATCCTGACCCTCAAACTCGAACATACACCGATGGAGAAATGAAGGAGAGCTCAGGTGGGAGCTTTGAAAACAAGCGGCGGCATGGATATTGAGGGGAATAAATGCCAGTGAAAGCCGCAACTCCTTCTAAGGAGGAGGGAGTCGAGCAGATATAACAGTTCCCGTCGATGGTTTCTATCTTGATAGCCACACGACACGACGAGAGAATCTTCTCCAGTCGATCTGAGGTGAAAAAAATGGAGGATTCAACCATGTCTTCACTTGCTGTGTCACCCGTTTGTCACCAGTCACCGCTTGAGCGGCTCACGCCCTCAGCTGCATCCCACATTAATTCCAAGGCCCAGAAGACAATGAAGTAGACTTGGCGGATGATTCGTTGAACCCCTGACTTGGCTGGTTTGAATTGGGACGGCAGGGCTTGATGTGGTGTAGTGAATGCCAGCTGAGATGGTTCACATATCGCAGTTAAGCGGCTATCACGGTATTAGCCGCTGGGTACGAGATCAGCTGGCAACTCGGCTACTCGACTGGATGAACTCTGTGCCTGGAGGGGTAGCGTGAGATAGTCGGACTGATGGGGCCGACTGCGCACAAGTTGACCAGCCAGGTGGGACCGCTGAGACTATCGCTTAGTCAGCCAATAAGCGCGGTAGAACCAAGTGCGGTGCCTCTCAAGACACACCGACTCGCAAGAAGCGAGTTCGATCCGCTGTGTCAAAACGAACGTGCTGCGAGCACAGAGGACAGCGCGAGGCGCTGAGGCAAACCATCTTCGAGATGAGTGCGTTCAAAAATATCAACGAAGGCGACAGACAACAAACGGTGGGGAGCCACTAAGTGCGAACACTAAGCATGATGCTGTAAACACGGAGTGTTTAACTGCATCCGACTGTAGAGGGCTACGTGAGTATGCTTTTGAGAAGCGTGGTCGCACAAAATCTCAGTAATCGTGAGTGGGCGTGTGATCAAGCCGCCAATGTGATTTGGTGACTATATCTATCTGGCCTATGAAATAAACAAATCCAGATGATGTTACGAGCGCATCGCGAGCTGGATGGGTGGAAGCTCGTTAAGATCTTCAACGAGCAATGACAAAAGAATTATTGCTGGCGTGGTGGCAGGACTACTGCTACATGGCTATGATCGAGATTGTTAAGCCAGCGACTATGAAAGAGGCTTTAGAGAGTGACTACGGGGCACAGCGGAAAGATGCCGCCGATACCGAATGCAGTGCGTTGATGAGGAACGAAGCATCGGGACTGGTGCAACGCGAAAGCACATGAAGGTGCTGGAGAATCGATTTTCCGCGTGAAGTACCTCTCTAATGGTGAAATAGAGAGGTCCAAAGCAAGACTGGTAATAAACGACTTTAAGCAGATATATGGTATCGATTACCTTGAGGTATACTCTCCTGTGATTCGATTGGAGACGCTGCGAGGCTTGTTGACTCTAGCAGCTATGTGGATCTATGAAATTCACAAATGGATGTAATCACTGCAATCCTCAACAACCCCACCTACTGGTTGCCAGCGTTGCTGTTGTCCCTAACAACCTTGGTCTTTGACACAACGCCCATAACATCTCCATGCTTCTCAAACATTATGCGTGCACGGGCTTTGTGAATGTATCAGCAATATTGTCAGCTCCAGGAACCCGCATCAATTCAATTTCCTTCTGCTCTACACGTCCGCACACGAAGTGATGTCGAAAATCAATGGGCTTACTGCGGTTGTGAAAACAAAAAAAACGGTGGTTGCCAGCTTCTTAGCACTTTCATTGACAACAAAGACTTTCGTAGCCTTTTGCTTCATTTTCAATTCTTTCATCATTTGACGTGAATGAATTACTTCCTGTTCCTGCTACTCCACGGGTGCTTCCACAAAACACTGTCAACATTGAATTTCGGTCATCAGTCCGGTTGGCAACGTCAACATCCGTGCAAGCTTGCAAGTGGTGATCAAGTCGTGTCCTCCTAGAAGTAGACCAAAGTCCTGTGTTTCTCTCAGGTATCGGATAAAACGCTCCACGGCTCGCCAGTGAATTATATTTGGGGTCTCCAAAATTTGGCTACACTCTCGCACCAAACACGCCAAGTCGGGACGTCTCCCCAGCATCAAGTACATTAGACTACCAACTAAGACATATATAGGTGTAAGTATGGCTTGCCCTCCATCAGCCGCCGTCCTTCAGCTTCTGCTGGGTACATAAGCTTGGTTAGCTTCATGCCTGAAGTATTTGGTGTCCTGCAACCGTTGCAATCTCCATGCCGAATCTCTGTAAGTCGGAGTCGCTGTACTTTCTTTGGTAATGAAGATTGTTTTCTCTTCCCGGTTTTGCGTTATCTCCCAGCCAAACATGTGGTGCAATTCGCCAAATCTTTCATCTCAAAACGATCGCAAAACCTTTTCTTCATCTGATCAATTAACTTCATGGTTGGAGCAAATATGATCAGATCGTCAACGTATATTGGAATGAAAAACAGTTGACAGTGATCACTTTAACTGCCACATAGCCTTTGAAATTTAGCATTGTGAAGCCTTGTTCCTCCAGGAAGGTCTTCAACATTTGAACCCACACTCGTGGTGCCTGCCTTAAGCCGTAAAGGCTCCTCAGTGAGCGACAGCCCCAATCCTCCTTGCCCTGCCTTGAAGTCTTCGGGCTGCTTCATATACACTTCCACATCAATATTTCCATCCAGGAAATGAGCCCCTGCTCGTACATGTCGAGCGCGTTCATATGCTTGACCTTCTCAGCTTGCGTGGACGACGCCAAGCTGTGCAAGGCATCCATGCCAAAAATGCCGTCCATCTTACAAACGGACTCAAACCGTTGGGTCGTTCAGATGGGGAAACTCATTCCGGTCCATGTTGCTAGGTCCTCATAAGTTTCAGGTAGTCAGTCACCCGCATAGGCGTGAATTGACCAACAAGAGCTAGCAAGGGCACACAACACCTTACGCACAGGAAGTGTAGCTCCATAGAGTATACGAACTTTCAGTGAACATTACATAATTAGGTAGATATAAGACTGAATATATTTATAGGTGATTTCCTTAATGCTTCTACATGATAACGGTAAGTCATATCCTAGGTATTATCCTATTGAGTGGTTATAAGGTCCTTGTACCATATGTGTGGTACCCATCCGTGACGTCATTGAAGTGACGTTCTAGTGATGTTGGCTACATCACCAGAGGTACTTGGGTACACTTTCACGTAACCCCGTTACATTCTCGGCGGTGTAGCAGAGAGGAGGCATGCGATCATGACCGTGTGGGGCCTGGTAACTGCATGGGGTGCCTGAGCGAGATGCTTGGCTGGAATGGCAGGTTGATTCAGATGAAGTGGAGAAGCGAAATTTATGGTTGGGGGACATAAATCTCGGATCACTTCGCATTTCGCGCCGTTTGGCATAAGTGGTCTCCGGGATACATTCAGCGCCTCTTCGGAAGATTTCCCTTCTCGGATGCGAAGTCCTCCCGCGTGGGGCCGAGAAAGAGGGATAGGGTGTTCGTGTACGCCAAGCACGGAAGCATACAAGCAGCTCAGTGCTAGGTGATGGTCACCAAAAGGTTTCTACTGCGCTGCAGCATGCATGACCTGGTGACCCTCGCGTGTTTATCCAAGCTCAACACCAAGTTGTGACGGACCTGGCGGACCGATCGCATCCAAGAAGATAGCATCGCCAAGTGCCCGAGGGCACGGTACCTTTGGAGCGCTCACGAAAAACCAAGTACCAAGGCGCGCGGACACGATGACCCCTCGCGCTCGAGAACTACAAGCACCAAAGCACGGAAGGCCTGGTGACCCTCCACCTGTTCAATCTACTAAAGTAAACCAAGACGCATCGGACCTGACGAGCCCCTCGCGTTCCCGTTAAACCACCAACGTACAGAGGGGTTGGGATTCTCTGTGTGCATGACTCTCCTCCCCAGAGTGAACACAACAGTCCAGATACATACTCGCCTTGGCGTGAAGACTCAAAATCGACCGAACAAGGCCTCTGAGAGGATCCACTGTAATGGACATGGCACACCCATCACATGCAAGGTCGAAGGTAGAGTACGAGGAGAAAAAAAGGGTTGAGGAATACTGGCAGATCTCTTGATTTGCTAGTTTAGGCTTCTATAGGATAGTAAACATAACTCAAATAGAATGCCAACTTAACTACAGGATATAAATCAATAGGATCCCAAAATATTGTATTGAACCACAAACGTCCAAAGATATTTATTTTGGGGATGCCAGTGGTGGTATCAAGAAGCAAGTTTGGAGCATTCCCAGCAGCGAAGTTCATGTACATATATTGGGTTATCGTGTTCAGATCTATTTACCTGCATCAAGCCATCCCTTCTTGTCGGCTACTCCTCGTGAGGCGGGAACAGAATGCGATCGGACATCGCAACAAGATCGGACAACCATTATGGGTAGTATGTCGACGCGTGGAACGAACAAGGTGAGGCGATGGGAGAAGGCGAAACGAGAGCGGAGACTCGGGCGGCAGCCTCGTCGTGATAGAAGAACATCTGAATATACAAATCCAGTTAGGACAAAAAAGAACCAACATAACCAACCGTTTTCTTTTGTCAAAACAAAACAAAATAAAAAGACCATTATATACCGTAGTGTTGGCTCGCCTGGCCCTTGTCAATAGTGTAATGGACAGACCCCAAGCACGCGCTTGTCATGGCTTACGCCCCATAGTGGAGGTTCCAAATTGTTCGCCTGGTCCTTCCTAGAGACCGTCTTGATGCCAAGCAGTCGCGTTCAGGGCCCACGCTCAATTTTAACTGAAGTAATTCTTGATGGACTGTGCTCGTGTCGATGACGGCGTGCAGAGTACCGTAGGCACTTAACGAGATCATCACAATGGTCTACTAAGGCAGTGGTAAAATTAATTCCATAGTGAAAAAAAAACTTGAACTATTTTTATGCTCAGGACAAGAGTTTTGCGCTCCCGTTTTAACGTACATGTACAACATCATAACTAATAATTTAGCGTTACTATCACCACATTGACTCGCAGGAAATGAGGACTAAACAATTTCACCTTCCATAAGCAACTAAAGGAAAAAATAATGCTTTGGTAGGTCCCTATGAGTGCGAATGTGTGAATTCCACCTGATTAAGCGTCGACTCATCGAAAACCGGTGCTTCTTAGGTGCTTCACGTATGGATGCAAACCCAGTCCGCACGCATTTTATGTCATCGCCATCCCCTCATTATTAACAATAAGCTTCTCGATTTTGCGTCGAAGTAAATTACGCGACGAGTTGTAGCGGCTCAGCGACCCAGTCAATGTTTTCCAGCGTCGTAACATTTGACTCGAACTGCCAAATCGCCTTGTTTCCCCTTACTGCCATTTCTTCAGCACCGTTCGAGTCTGGCAGCGTCACACTCACGTGTTCCGTAATGTCAAACAGCACGACCAGTTTGAGGCGTTCATCTACCGGCACACCCAGAATTTTAGCACCCGAAGAGTTCGTCGTCGTGCCTTTTGCAACGCGCTCATATCGTACACTCAGCAAGTGCGCACTGTGTATCTCGATCTCCTTCATCTCCGCACGAATTCCTGCACTCGCCGACTGGAGAATGAATGACTTGAACGCTTCGTAGCTGATCGTCTCAAGCGAGCACTGCGCCAGTTCTGCAGCCTCGCAATCTGGTTTCAATAGACCTGGAGCCTCAGCTTCACGTACAACATAGTCAGTAAACTCTCTCGAGTAAATGGCTGTCATGGTTGCCTCCATCGCGTACTTGGCGCCTTGGATGAACTCGACCAGATTCAGCTGGGTGTTCTGCGGTCGGTTCAGGTGGTAAAACATCAGCCAATTGGCGAACCAGCTCATACTTGACGGGGCGAAGACGTCCTGCTGCTTGTATTCCTTGAAAAGGTCCTTGCGGTCTCAAATCTTCGCCAGAGTGACTATAACTTCTTGGAGGCCTTCGGGAGGGGGATTCTGGTCATTTGGTGAAGCCGAAAAGTGACGGCGTTGGTACAGCTCCAACGTGTTTAAGGCGCTAAAATTTAGAGAATATGTTTTTTTGCGTCTTGCAAAGATACTGGGGTGTTCGCGGTAGTGAAAGACACGTTGAGGCCGTAAGAAGTGGCTGGGGAGACGACGGACTCCGGCGCGCATAACGGAGACCTTGGATGTGTGGTAATGACGTCCGTGACTAAATTACAAAAAGAATGCAAAAATATAAAATATATACTACGTACCATAGTATATACAGTACTTAAAGTACTTAAAGTACATACTTTGGCACAGACTATATTTTGTGCTACGTGACCAAAGGAAGGCGGCAATACCGAAGAACTTAAAAGACCCCGGGCTACTATAGCCGCACTAGTCATAAGAAAACATGATAACGCCCACGGCCGACAAAACAAACTCGGAGGGAAGATCGTAATCCCTTACCTAGCACTCATTTGTACTTCATACAATTACTGACGTTACAAGACAACAAATGGGATAAAATCTAAACTGCTACCAAGATTCTTTCAAAGTATATTCCAGCGCAATGGAACTGCAAGTCGAGGGAGGAAAACGAATCATAGCGACTGCTAGATTGCCAATAATCCGAGCTGAAGTAACAAGTCGTGTGTTGTTTATGCGGCTTTGGCTAGATGCTCGACATCTACTTCAGCTAACGCATTGTATAGCTATAATGGTATCTTAAAAAAAAACAAGAGAATCAACAAACAGTAGTTACTACCGCAATCTTGTTAACGCTGGAAAAATAATTATCAAGAGTGCATACAAAAAATCTAAATTATATGCGGTATCAAACAAACATTGAGGCCTATCGTAGTCTCCCTCCATCATCTTAGCCTTAAATCGGAGCAGGGATCTTCGCTTTCATTTCTCGCTTGTCAGTCGCCAATTTCAGCTTAAACGGTGTCGCTCTCGTGATGTGCCAGTCCACAAGGCGTGCGCGCGAAACATCCGAGTAGAAACTCCAGTCAAACGTCGTCCTTAGTGTATGCCTCGTCGAATGAGCTTCTCCTTCGCCTCTCGACGCCACCAAATGCTCCTTGACAACATATCGCACCTTCATACACACGGCCTCGTTCATGTGGTACATACTGCACGTGTCATTCTTCTGCTCCATCGTGGCATCCGAGTATTCGTACTCCGCTTCAGCCAGTCTGACATCGAGAACCTCAAGTTGCTCCAGCTTAAATGTCGTGCCAACAGGTAAGTGCAACGCTTGTCGCTGTGACTCCATCTTGTTTGCCCACTCGGTGACGCAATCGTCATTCGCGACCTCCATCAAGAACGGAGGATGCGAATCAACCAGGTTATATGCCGGTTTCCCGCTGTAGCTCTGGTTGAACACGACGTGCGCCGCTTGTCTCGCACCATGAATGAAATCTGGAAGGTTGATGGGCTGGTCAGGCGGAATCAAGCAAATCAGGTACATGTACACTCGCTCTCGTAGTGTCGCGCTACGGGCAAAGTAGTGGCTGAGTGGCGAAGATGCGCTATCCAGCGCGATAATCTGGTTGTAGGCTAGGAAGCTGCGCAACGCCAGATGCAACACCTTCGCTCGAGCCATAACGTAGCTAGTAACCCTCGGGCTGGTGAGGAACGTGCGGCGCTGTAACACAGACGCGCGTGGAGTCAAGTGGCCATGGCGGACTCGAGACGCTTGGGCGATGGAAGAGAAGCCGCTGGGACTACCCGAACGACGAAGAACCGAGAGCAGCATTTGCCCGGAATATGGATCGTCGGCGACTGATTGCGAACTGCGCTGAATTCTCAAAAATATGTTACGGATAGGCGGTCGCAGCAGATTGGGAGCTGCTGCACCGTCTCTGATACGATGAAATTATAATATTTCAGTACTTACATCGATATCTCCAGCGCATATAGTGGAATATATATATATATAAGAACGGCGAGATTCCGAGACGAGACATTTAATCACGCACATACTGGGCATTTTGGTCAGATGCGAATTTATTTTATGATGACAGAGGAGCACAAGTACAACGATGTGGACGACATTCACACCGAGACGCTGAATAGGATACATGTGTATACATTCTACATGTGCTGGACGTTCAATCTAGACCAATCTAGAGATGATTTTGTGCTGGCGATGGCAAGGACTGCTACGATTGCGGCGAAGTCGGGGGATTCGCAAACTGCCGCAGCAAGATAGAAGTAAATAGGAGATGGTCACAGCACGGTATTGCCGGTGGTCAACTAGAAGATATATTGGGAAAAGTACAATCAATACTTTCTAAAGCAAAGCACAACTGCTCGTGCTACAGTAAATACTGAAACCTCAGATTGTTCCCCATGGGGAACTGTTAGAGGTGGGATACTATTAAAGGGATGGAGTATTACGAATTGCCAAGGTGAGTCATTTCAGTTAAGAGGTCGCAGTTCTCATGTGCCATTGAGGTTGGTACCTCTCCCATCGCCATTGATTTATGTTGGCTCCGCTCTGATTAATCTGAGAATTCTGATAATTAATATTAGACGTGGGGCATTATTAGAGGGATGAGGCACTATCGCATGTCCCTATTGGGGGGGGGCATTATTATAGGGATGGGGCCACACTTTCAGCTTTTTTTACAATACTTTTTTTTTTACGTTTTTCGTCAAGATATATTTTTATTGTACTTGTGTCGGCACAACCGTGTCCATTTTCTTTCACTATGGGGGGGGGACGCGCTGATGAGGAGACCAAGACCTCACAGCATTGCTGAAGTTGAAGGTAGCGGGAAATGCTTACGTGTTGATTCGCTCACGAGATGAATCTGCGTGTGATTTGTAAAACAGTTGATAACTTGGACAAAGTTTGTTTAGATACCATCATACGAAGTATTAGTATGCATTAAAACTTTGCCGTTATTCGCTTTTGCATAAATTGAGAGATTTTTACGCGTCTTTCTTCTTGTCAGTAGCCCCTGCCAGTGTCGCATTAGGACGTGGCACTACTTTCTGTTCGACGATGTGCGACCTCTCAATGCGCCAGCCCACCTCTTCGGGGTCGGTGACACGGGACTCGAACACAACTCGGTAGACATTTTCGTGCTGCACGTGGTGCGTCTTGTCATCAAGATACACAACGTTCAAGTTTTCCACCGTCGCGACGTCCACATGGAGCCTCAAGTGCTCGATCGTCGCCTCGGCAGACACCCCTATCGGCGGCTTCTTAAACGCCACCAAATCCTCATACTCTTTCTCCGTCAGGCGCCGATACACCACCTGCGCAAGCTGCGACTTCTCGATCTTCATCCCCTCGCACTCGACGTAGAAGTTGCGATGCAGGTAATTCTTCTTGACTTGCAGCACCATTTGAAGGTAGTATGCAGGCGTCGTGTATTTCTTTCAAGCTGTCCACCACTTCTGAGAAGCTGTGCTCCTTATCTGCTAGAAACGTGGGGAACTCGACGCAACTCATAGCCCGGAGATTCGCTTCCGTAGCCATTCGAGCGCCTTCGACGAATTCAAGGAGACCGATAGTTGTCCTTTTCGGTAGCTGCAACTGAATGAACAACCAGCACTGCGCCAAAGTACTTAAAGATTCTTCGAATACTCCTTTGTCTTGATACTCCGAGAGCTTTAAGAGACGCGAGAAACTGCGACGCCACAATCTCGAGGCTAAGCCGGCACACGCTCGAATTTTGTCGATTTGTCATCATCGGGAGCAGAGGAAAAGCTGCGAGCTGCAGTTCGAGTAACAGAATTGAGAACCTGCCGGCTACTGGGTAGAAGGCGGTGGCCACGCGCTACAGGGCGCTTCAGCATTTGTCACTGGCCGGGAGGTTGGGAATTTCTTATGTACCAGCTGTCACTCTTTTATAATTATGGTTGATATGTTTTTTTGGGAAGACAAAAAAGTGTGAGAATGTTCTTGTGTGGGATAAGACTGCTTATTTCTTCTTGGTGACCATTTTAATCCAGGGGAGCGCCGAGGACACGCGCGAAAAGATGGCAGGGGAGCCCTTGACACCGCAACCCATGCCGCCGCTGACCAAGCCGATCAGTACGTCGTCGCCGTCGCCCTTTGCGTTCTCCTTGATAAACGGACCGCCGGTGTCGCCCTGGCATGGGGACTTTCCCTTCTCGCCGCCAGCGCACACATGGGACATATTGATGGTGGTGGAATTGAGTGCCTTGCGGCACGCGTCATTGGAGATCACCTGCTGTCTCAGAGTGAGCAGCTCTTCGGACGCCATACCTTTAGGAGGCTTGGACGTGAGACCCCAGCCCATAACATTAGACCACATGCCAGACCTGATGTCACTGCCGGCTGGAGCAGGAAGCTTTACTGGCTTGAACTTGCTTGGCTTGGCCAGCTTCAGTACGGCAAAGTCGTTCTCGAGTGTATCCGAGTTGAAGTGCGGGTGGTTTGTCACCGTCAGGACCTTGATCTCGTCGCCGTCCTGGCCACCGTTCACGTAGTGAGCACCCACCGACACGAACTTGGCGCTGGACATCGTAGTGCACGACGCGGTCGTGAGCACGTGCGTGGGGGTGATAAGAGCACCACCACAGAAGCTGAAATCATCGGCCGAGTTGGGGTCGATGGTGGTGCGAAGACCCGTCATGTAGGTCTTCGAGCCCTGTGGGACCTTCTGGCCGCCGAGGATGGCAGTGACAGATCCGATCAGGAGCGAAGTGGAGACAAGCGCGGAGACGATTTTCATCGTGAGCGGACTGACTTGGGTAAAATTGCTGAAACTGTTGTGTGCAGTAGGAGGTAAAACCGGAAATGAGGACTGACTCACGTTTGTTGAGTGCTGCGAGCAATGTACCGGTAACGTTGGGAATACACTGTACCTACGTAAGCATGGGCATGAGCAAGATGCCACGCGCGATTTGCTATCGTCCGATGTCGAGGAAACCTTCATACAAAAGATCAATAAGCATTAACTCTCTGCGCATGTGGAATTCCGGCAGGATACGAACTCCGGATCGGGTCGACACCTGTCGGACGTGCACAGTACAATAAAAGTACATGATTTTTTTATAAATCAGTGATCTTCACTGAGATTAGTCTGATAGCTTTAGTAGTTCGAAAGAGTATTATTACAGCATTTGAATAACTACTCGGCGAATACTGTTACTACTACTAAATGTCTACTTTTGGGAATAGCGAAGGTCAAATAGTTGACCAGTCAACGCTGGTGAGGGCCTCCCCGCGCTTGAGGTTGTTCCGTCCAGGGACCTGACGTAGTTTGGCGCAGGACCTCCAAGACTGCATGCCCGCAGTCGTCCTTGGTCTCCTCGTCCTTGCTGTCCGGGTCTCCTTAGCGTTCCACACACCACCTTGCCCAAATCCCTCTTGATGGAGTGGATCCTGCTAGTAGATCGACTCGCTGGCTTCATTCGTTCTTTTTAACATAGCCACCGCCTTGGGCTCGCGGTCAGTTTTGAAAAGAAGGTGATGTTTAGCTTATTAGGCGTACTTAACGTAAGGTGGTCCCGCCAACACGTCGACGTCTTGCGGCTTTTTTGGGGCGGTCGGGCTGCTACCAGCGCGGAGTTCTAGACACTGTCCTCATGAAGGATGGCAACAAAAAAAAGGAATCGAGTCCGATAAAATGCCAGGCACTGGCAACGTAAGCGCGCTCCACTAGCTTCATTGATGTTTGTTATTGCCCATCTAGCCAGGTAGTAGTACTACTACCTTACAATCATTGAGTCTGTGAAAAATACTGATTTATGGGAAATCTTCGATCTATACCAAAATTATGGGCTCTACGTGTGTGGCCCAGCACTTTTTTTTCATTCTGAACCAAATGATGCAACGTTCGTACACTACCTGTGCACTACCTGTGAAGTGTACGAACCAACGGGCTCCAATCAACTGTGTTACAGTAGCTGCACGATTGAGTGGCAATGCAGTCTTGCAGCCGACAGAGGAGTGGAGGTACATGTACGCGGGATATTCGGACAGCAAACATGTAGCGTCACTACGCAAATGCACCTAGCAGTCCTTTGACTCATTTTAATTATTAAAATGCATGCGGTAGTACGGGATGCATTTTAAAGCACTGCTGGGCCAGCTGATAAATAAGGAAGTTCGGATACATCGATGCCTCATTACGTTGTATTTTCAACTAGTGTAGAGTACTGTAAACCTGCGATACTGCTCCGTAAGGAACTAATGTAAAGATTTATCACGTTGCAATTTTCAACTACTTAGTACAACTTTTCACTAATGTGGGGTCAATTGTACATTATTAGGAGCTTATGCAATGACATCTGTAACGGGGTTACTTTCAAGATTATACTGTAGATTATGTCGGATGGTGTCGGGAATGGCCTGAAAATGTGGCCGCCGTTGATGACTCGATTGTGGTGACCCCGTTGGGAGATGGCGAAGGTTGAATGTGCGACCGGGCGCTGATTGGTCAAATAAGGCCGTGACGTGTCCCACAACGAACCGTGTGCACCACACGACGTCAGCAACGGACGGTGACCACTAGTCTCATCCGGATGGTATCCGACAGCCGCCTGTCGAGGCTGAGATTTCGGTGGTTACATAACGGACGAGTTCACATTAAATATTTTTTGTGTGACGTGGCACACAACACCTTGCGCACAGAAAATGTGACTTCCGGAGAGTATACAAACTCTCAGTGAACGGCAGTTCACTAGTCCCTGGCCGTGGGACTGTTATCAATATTAGGTAGATTTAAGACTGAACATATTTATAGGTGACCCCTTTTAATGCGTCTACATACTAACTCTTAGTCACCTATAAAGTACCCTAGATGTTATCCTATTGAGTGTCTCTGAGGTCTTTGTACCATATCTGTGGTACCTATCCATGACGTCATTACCGTCGACGTCATAGTGATGTTTAGCTACATAACTTAGTGTACCTGCGTACACCTTCTCTGAAGAGTGACTTGGCACTCTGCATGTAACCCGTTGCATCCTCCCCCACTTAGTTTCGGTTTACCGACCATCCAGGGCAAGTGAAAGGAAATCACCGCCTTTCACTCTTCAAGTTAGATTACATCGACTTCGCTGCGGTTAGTTTCCGCAGCCGGCTCATTTCCTCTTGATCCCAAGTACTTTCCGTGCTCTTCTTCTTCGCGGCTTCCATGTCAGCCTCAAGCATGATCAAGACTCGGTCTGGCAGCGGTGTGAAAGCGCCTGCCAAGCCTGTTGCTTCCAAGCAGCAGGCTAAGAGCTTTAAGCCGTCTGGCACAGGCTTAACCGCTAAGGGATCCACTAAGGTGGCATCGGAGGTGACCCCCCTGAGCTCCTCGTGACAACGAGGAGGACTCGACAAGTCTCCATGTCCTGGGGTGACAACGAATTCCCGCTCGTCAAGGGGTCTGACGCGACCCGAGTCAGTCGGACTCGCTTGGGTCCCGTACCCCGCTGTCTAGCCATAACGGCGATGATGGCGACGCACCGAAGACGCCCGAGAGTCAGGGGAGCCCGCGCTCACCCAAGGAGGATGAAGAGAAACCTCGTTCTCCGGTCAAGAACTTGACGCTCGCTGAGGTAACTGCCCGCGTCAAGGCTGCTAAGGCTGCAGCAGCCTCAGAAGTCAGCCGTAAGCGGCGAGCTGCTTCCAGTTCTCCGATCCGTGAAGAGTATGGAACCCTCACGCTCACGAGCAAGGACCTCTTCAGTTCTTCTTCCGACGAGCAGGAAGAGGGCCAAATCGGCGGAGAGATCTCCAACGATCTCGATGGGCAGCAGTCGGAGTACCAGGCTGCTCGTCATAAGGGAGTGCGGGCCCCAGCCACCCGGTCGCCTGTGAGGTATTCTTCACCTGTCCGTGGGGGACCGCCTTACGCTCCCGGGTACTTCCCCCTGAGGAGTCCCACGGAGCCGCCGCCTACGTGAGTCAGCTCCAGCCACCTCGCGCGCTTCTTGATGGGCGCTCTTCTCATGGCGCTTGTTAACGCCAGCTGGTGACCAAGTAGTCCCTGTTTCAGAACGTGAGCATCGCTCGGTGCGTGCTCCTGGCACCTCACAGCATCCCGCTCAAGGAGTTCACGATCCGGCGAAAGAAGTCAGAGCTCCGGTCGGGACTGCGACCTGTGTGGGGTTATCCAGACGTGATGCCCCAACACTGTAATTCTTTCTAAGAGGCCGAGACCGTATTTTGGAAGTGGGCAGCTACGCGCTGCTGACAAGGACAACTCGAGGTTCTCCGGCAGGATATCACGCTCTTGACCTCCGAGATCTGCGTATTGAGTTTGCCCATGTGGTAGGCAAACGGCAGCTCTCTCGAGAAATGCAGAAGCATTCCGCTTCTAGTGCTCATGATGAGCGCGGGTATGGTCTTGGCTCTACGACAACACCCCGTTCGGGCAAGAGGCCTGAACTACTTACGAAGCCGCCGCCGATTCTGTTCCCAGATCGCGACAGCCTTCGGGCAGTCACCCTGAGCCGTCCATACGACTCCGAGGAGCACTCAGCATCCGAGTTCCCCCTCCACTTCACACGGAACTGGCGCTTCCCGTGAACGCGCCGCTGCTGGAGCACACGCTCACGTGGTAGTTGGTATCCCTATTACAGTTGAGGAGAGGCGGTAGTGTCCTCGAACGAGTATGAGTAAGAGCGCCGCCCCTCCGGTCCGGCTTAGGACCTGGTGTACCGCCTTCGTCTCCACCTCGGGTCGTTGAAGACGCCGATCTTCGTCATCGAGTCCTTGCGATTAAGATTGCTCATGGACTTCGGGAGCGCTGGGGTCCTTGGGCCGATTCGTGACGACGTCAATCGTCTGGACAATACCTTGTTGGCCCTTGAAGGTCGGGTTGACCGCCGTACGAATGACGTGGAGGAGATTTTCCAACGTCTGGATGCCTTTTGGGCGTCCATGGACCGAGTCCAACGGGAGTTGTCTGTCTTCGGGACCTCCTGTGGCCTGTGGCCCAGGCGGGAGCGCCTCCCGCGTACTCCCTGCCCTATCACTATGGCTCACTCGGCGTATGGTAGTCGGGGTTCCTTCGTATGAACCCCCTTCCGCGGCCCCGCAAGGACCTGAGCTTCTGGCTTTAAACGCACTCAGAGAAAAGAGTCGCAGCCTCGCTTTGTAGAGCTGGGGCATGTGAGTCCTGCGGATCATGGTACCGCTTCAGACGGCCCACGTAGAACGTCGGGTGGGTCGTCATCGACTTAGGCAGGTCAATGGTATATGCCGCACCTTGCCTGGCCAGGACCGCGAAGGGTCCAATGAAGCGGTGCTTCAGCTTGTTGCTCCCAAGCGGAACTTACCGTGGCGAGTGGCAAGTTCACCATGTCTAGTAGGACTAAATCCCCCACATTAAACACATTTAAGTTTCCTCTTCCATTCTTGTCAGAGTACTCCTTTTGTTTGTCCTGTGCCGCTGCAATATGGCATCACGGACTCGGTTGATTACGTTCAGCCTGGTGTTTATAAAATACTCCACTTGTTCCGCAAGGAAACCGGTCTTATCTCCGATACCCGGCAGAAAGCGCTTTCGAGCCTCTCCACCACTTAGAACTGAAGACGGGGTGCTGCCTCGCAACGTTAGCGGCACCCGTGGATGGCGTAAGCCATTCCGATAGAACGGGGTATACCCGGTCGATGCGTTAACCGCATTGTTGAATGCAAACTCAACTACTGGTAGGCGTTCTGACCAAGTGGAGGAGCATCCGCACAGACACTGCATAGAGTGTCCTCAAGCACTCGGTTGACACGCTCGTCTGCCCATCCGTCTGAGGATGATCGGCAGTGGACATGTGCAGCCTTGTTCGAAGTAGTTGGAACAGCGTTCGCCAGAACGCCGCGGTAAACCGCGGTCACGATCCGAGACAATTGTCTCCGGCAGACCATGATGGCGGAATATACCATCCATGAACAGCCTTCGCACCCTGTTCCCCGGTCACTGTGTCTTTGACCGGAGCAAGACGCAACATCTTGCTCAGGCGGCACACGAACACCAAGATGCCGGTGTTTCCGCGGCTGGAAGTCCGAAGATGAAATCCAGACTCATCGACTTCCAGCGATCCTCTAGAACGGGCACGTTCTGCAAAGGAGCCGAGGCGTGCTCGGTGGGTTTCACCCGCTGACATGTTTCACATGTCTTCACGTACTGTGCGACCCACTTGTACATGTGGGTCCACCAAAAGTACTGAGAGACCGATTGGAAGGTCTTTCTCGCGGCCCAAGTGACCGCTGAACGGCGCATCGTGCGCCTCCTGTCAAACCTGAGATCCTCGTCACTTGGACGACTACCCGAGGGAGTTCATGGGACTCAGCTCGATAATAGAGCAGGCCATCGGACCACTCGTATCGATGAAGAGGGACTCTCTGGCGTGGCGTGAGCCACTCGGCCTTGGCCCCCTTGGCATCGGCCAGGAAACGCACCAGAGGTGCCAGGGCGTCGTCGTCCCGATACGCCATGCGTATCGGATCGTAGAGATCGGTCGCGACACGTGTGCTAGCTCATAGTCCGGCCATCATGACAACGCGAGGGCAAGCACGTTAACCTTGCCAGGCTTGTACTCGCCGCGGAAGTTGTATTCCGCGAAAAGGACAGATGGGGCGATTTGCCACCGCCATAAAGATGCGTGATCTGTGTAGATTAAAGGGCTGTGAGCCCAGGAGGTGCACCCGGAACTTGACAAGGGCATACTTCATGGCAAGCAGCTCCTTATCATGAAAGGGGTAGTTGGATTCGGCAGACTTGAGCTGCCTGGACTGAAACGAGATCACTCGTTTATGTCCTGCTGCATCGTGCTGCAGCAATGCACACCCGATTGCATAATCGGATGCATCACAGACGACGCTGAACGGCTTCGTCTCGTCCGGTGTGCCGGGACAGGCGCCTTCTGAAGGCTTGCCTTGACATTATCAAGGGCTTCCTGGTCCTCACGCCCCCAGTGACAGTCGTTATCCTTCTTTAGAAGATCCGACAAGGGTCTAGCCAAACCCGCGTACCCATCGCTGTACTTATGGAGGTAGTTGGCTAAGCCAGCCACTTCCTCAGGTCCTTCTGGGACCTTGGCGTTGACCAAGCCGAAATGGCCTTGACCTTCTACGGGTCGGCTCGAACGCCGACGTTGCTAACGAAGCAACCAAGACTTTGATCTCTTGCGCCGCGAAGACGCACTTGTCGATGTTGGTATAGAGCTTGTTCGCTCTCATGACCTCCAACACTCGACGGAGGTGCTCCAAATGTACCTCCATAGCCGTCTTGCGTCCCTTGGCACGGCTATGGACGAAGATGTCGTCGAAGAACGACTGTGCGTACGCACACAGTGGTCTAAACAACTGCGTGACCAGGGGATTGAACGTCGCCGGGGCATTAGACAGGCTTGGTGGCATCACCAGCCACCCCAGAGCATACCGCTCGGGGTGCTCACTGCGGTGAGCGGGATGTTGCTCTCGCGCATCAGGATCCGGTAGTATCCATTACCAGATCCAGGGCGCTGTATAACTCGTACCCGGCCATGTTGTTTAACAACACATCCGCGGGATGGGTGTCTGGTTCGACGAAGAAGGCATCAATGACCTCGCACTGCTCTCGAGGCAGTGGCCATTGTCTGGTGACACAGTACTTTGTGCCCACGATCTGGTGGGAGTTGAGACGGTGGATCCTTGGACACCACGTCCTCGAATTCCTTCATCAAAGGATACACTGGATCCTTCGGGTTCTTGAGTCCGCGCCAAGCGCGAGGAACGCTGGGAGGAGAATGCCTCCAGGACGCCCTCGCCCATAACCGAGGGAGAATTCAATTCCTCTGGAGTGGACTCTTTCTTCAAGAGTACCACCTCCGCGATTTCACCTGCCTTCAGGTCGGCCAGGAAAACTGTCAGCCTCAACTCTTCGAGGTTCAGGAGATCTGAAACCTCTGGCAGCGGCTCTAGCTGGACGCCGCCCGCCTTGACTCGATGGCCGGTCTCGCCGTCGAGGATGTGATAATACCCGTCGACTGGCCGCGTCGGAAGAACCCGGGCCCTGCGTTCCGAGTCGCTTGAAGAGACTCCAGTCAGAAATGACTTCAGACTCGACTTGCGGTGTCGATTATGTCGTCGACGGCGACTGTGACGTGGTACTTCGTTACCCACGTCTGTGGACGTCTCATTGACGACGTCCAAAGCCTCCAGGGCTTCGTGTGGAACATGGTTACCCACACAAGAAGTGCATTCCTCCACTTCTTCTTCAGTTATGGTCATGACGACCTGCTGTGGAACAAGGTTACCCACACAGGAAGCGCATTCTGCACCTTCCTCACCAGTTTCTGTCTGGGCGACTCGGTGTGGAACATGGTTACCCACACAGGAAGCGCCTCGCGCGCCTTCCTCGCCAGTTTCAGTCTGAGTGACTTGGTGTGGACCTAGGTTACCTATCTGGTCGGTGTCACCCGGCAACGCCGCTCTTGAAGCCTTGGCCGCCGGTCTAGATTTCGGCGGGGGTCGAGGGCTATCCTGTACGCACTGCCGCACTCGACCAGGTGCAGCTTCTGCTGCCACCGCTTGTAGGGAGTTGCTGTCGAGGTCCTCGAGCTTCACAGCTAGATCCACATGGATCTTGGGGACAGTGATTACCGTTCCGTCGGCCAGTTGTACTGACACTGTCCCGTTGCCTTTGCTTTCTTGTAAAGCATCGGCCAGCTTGTTGCGGTTCTCCGCAACAGTCTGGCGGCGTGCGAAGTTCTTCGACGCCCCGGCGTCTATCAAGCCTCGGATGGGATGGGTACATCCCCGTACGCTTACGTGTGCTACGAGCAGCCCAACGCTGCCCTTCTTCGATTCGAGAGTGCAAAGACTCTCAGAGGCTAAGTCTCCATGGTGCGCACCGCTCACAAAGACTTAGATCTTCCCTGGTATGGCACCCCGCCCCTGCTGGTGTCCTGCGTTTCCCTGTTCGTGGGGTCGCGGCCTTTGCCAGCGACCCTTGAACGCGATGGGCGTGGGATGGAAACGCTTTCGTTGCCCCCCCCCCCCCCCGCAGGACAGGCACGTGCCATGCACCCTAGCTTACCACAGCTATAGCAGCGAATATCATGCTGCTTGGCGAGCCCAAAGAACTGGCCCGCTTGGGGCCCGCGACTTGGTGTCGCAGCCCCTGGCCACATCGCCGCCGGCGTGCGTGCCTGGCGGTGACTGTACTCCTCTTGGAGGGCGACTTGGATCGCCTCTTTTATAGTATTGGCCTGCACCCGAAATAGCTGGGTGCGGTCCGGGCCTACTCTTAGGCCGCCCATAAACACCGTCACTTTGTTCATGGAGTGGGTTTCCCACGAGGGATGCGGGAGCTCCTGCATCTCCTGGATGTACTCGTGCAGCTCACATCTTCCTGTTTACATGAAAGGAAGCGTGACCGCTGGCGGTACTCATAGTTCGCCGGGAGGAACGCGGCTCTAAGCATCCAGGCGTTGTCGCTTCCCGCGTATACGCCCAACTCTTAGCACGCCCGCTAAGGTTGGAGAGCGAAAGCCACCCGGAGGTGCTCCGAAGCGATGAGAGCTGCATCCATTGCGAGCTCTACTTCTCTCACCCAGAAGTGAAGGTTTTCACCTTCCTTCCCTTCATAAGGGTTTACCTTCAGCCTTAACGGATTGGGGTAGACCGGTTTCGGCTCTGCGGCCGGAACTTGCAGGTTGCTCCGAACATGTTCAATGAGCCCCCGCTCATACATGTCGAACGCGGTCACGCGTTCGACCTGCTCAGCTTGCCTTGACGACGCGAAGCTGTGCAAGGTATTCATACCAAAGATGCCAGTCATCTTACGAATGGACTCGAACTGTGAGTCGTTCAGATGAGGAAACTCATTCCGGTCCATGTTGCTAGGACCCAGAGGTTTCAGGTAGGCGTGGATTGACTACAAGTGCTACAAAGTGTGACGGGGCACACAACACCCTGCGCACAGGAAGTGTGACTTCCGGAGAGTATACAAACTCTCAGTGAACGGCAGTTCACTAGTCCCTGGCCTGTGGGACTGTTATCAATATTAGGTAGAATTAAGACTGAATATATTTATAGGTGACCCCTTTTAATGCGTCTATATACTAACTCTTAGTCACCTATAAAGTTCCCTAGATGTTTTCCTATTGAGTGTCTCTGAGGTCTTTGTACCATATCTGTGGTACCTATCCATGACGTCTACCGTCGACGTCATAGTGATGTTTAGCTACATAACTTAGTGTACTTGGGTACATCTCTTCATGTAACCCCAACAAGTACCGTGTCCATCATGGGCATCGAAATGGCCACGCCGAGCGCATCAATACCAGCAGCGGGTTCGTCGCGTCGGCGAACGTCACGCTTAGCGTCTTCCCCCAGCACACCTCGTCCATCAGGCCGTCGTGCTGGTGCCGTAGAATTCTTGGCACACTTCCGTAGTGATTATCAGTCGGGGCGGCACGTTCACACCGTTGCCGCCACACTACCTACCGATCGACCAATCAAATGCACTATTTTATTCCTCAGAAAGTATCTAAATTGTGAAATGGAAACGGATATGGTACATTCAATTGAAAAAATTCCAAAGTGGGACTCGAATCGAAAACATTTTCAAAGAGGGACTCGATATAGTAATCTGCAAATCACATCAGCTTGTAACTTTCATAACTCGATAAAATGTCTTTTGTGATATGGTGGAGCTTGCCCTAACACCTTATTATTTTCAAGCCTCTATGCAGAGATCGACTTCTTTGTTGAGGCAGATTACTATAATTAGACTGCCGACAATAACTCTAAAAGCCAGATTTTACAAAGCCTATATTTTCCAAGCGTTGGAAAAATGATGTATCCACGAAGAATGATTTCACTTATGGGCTTATGTGACATGGGGACGCGAGGGTTCATCCGATGCGGTACCACCGACGTGTTGACTAACCACCTGCACCTTTCGCTAGCAACGCATTCAAGGTTTGCACTTTACGTAATGTGAACCCGTGTATGTCGCTTCTAGCGATGGATGGGCTGGAGTAGTAACGCTGATGCTGCACGCACTGCAACTTGCACAAGTACTTACAGACTGCAAGTTCTTGTGGCCAGCAGTATTGCGACAGGATCGCCTCATGGATACATGCGAGCCGTCGTGTATCCGTGTACCCAAGGCTCTCGCGGATCACTTGGATCACCCGCGGCTGCACGACCTGAGGTTACTCAGATCACCTGCAGTTACGCGACCCCTCCCCGTCGTTCCGTCGGTGACGCCGCCACCATGAACTTTACGGTGAAGCGGTGTAAAGCGTACACCCATGATATCGTCACGGGTCTGCGATACTTGCCGCGGTGTATCTGCGTTCGTCTTCCACCTGCTGGTGTATCCAGGCCACATCTAAACTTTTCCTAGCGATATACACAGCAGATACCGAACAGCTGCGCTGTGTCGGGCGTAAAGGAGATATACTGATGCTTGATCATGGACGCCCAGGTCGCAGCGCAATGAAAGCGAGCAAACGTACAGCGATCATACTGAGATTCCCCCACCCGTGCGTCTCATAGCGTTTGACTCCACTGGGCCGTTCGGGAACAAAGCTATCGGCCCCACATCGCTGTTCATTCTTCAATTTGCCTGGCCTCGCACAGAACAGAACAACAACTACCTCTTCGAACCAAGACACCATCAGGATGGCGATCACCACTGCTCGCTTCGCGTTACGTTCCCTACAGACGCTCTCTGCGCTGCTGGCCATCATCTTCACCTGGGGTGGCTACGTCAAGAACGCCGACGGACAGCTCAGCGGTCTTTCGCCTGAATTCAGCATCCTGATGAACTACTCGGCGCTCCTGACGGGTCTGTACTACGTGCTGCCTGTCAAGATCCTGAAGTGGACGGTCGTGGCCCCGTCGGTCTCGTTCCAACGTCTGATCGACGGCAGTCTTGTGGTGCTTCTGCTGCTCGGCGCCATTCTACTCTGGGCTTCGTCAGGTGTGAAGGACTGCTCCGAAAAGAACGACGAATACGAGAAGTACGCTGGTCTGCAGCTCTTCCGCTGCGGTAACTTGACAATGGGCGTCATCTTCACGTTCGTCACTTTTGCACTGTTCCTGGTGTCCCTGATCTGGAGCGTCGTGAGCAACAGCGACAGCCAGGCCGAGACTGCCGCTAGTTACACGGAGGCCACGACTCCGGGTACTTCGCGTGCAGAGGCGTACTCCACTGCGGATTCGCGCCACCCCGCTCTGGCAATCGCACGCCGGGGCGGTCGCTTCATCCAGTTCATACTCTCGCTCATCATCTTCATCAGCACCGTTGCAGGCTACAAGCACTACTTCACCGGTCGCTTCACGAGCCCCGTAGCCATGTTCATGGTCTTGGCGTCCTGGAGCTGCATTCTGTACACGCTCTTCCATCTCGTGATCGTTGACATCCTCAAGAAGTCGCACCGCCCGAGCGCTGGCATCGAGCGCTTCCTGGATCTGCTTTTGGCTGTTCTCTTGCTGCTGTTTGCCATCCTACTCGCCGCGTCGCATCAAGTCCACCACTGCGACACCATTAACTCCATTTACGAGGCGGACACGGGTTCACTTGGTGGCACCAACGTCTACCGCTGCGGCAGCCTCACGCGCGCTTACGTGCTGGCCTTCATCGACTGCGTCTTCTTCCTGGCGACCTTGGCGCTCAGCTTCTGCGGCTCCAGCGACAGCGAACCTGCTCCACGCCATGTGGACATCGAACCCGGTCAGCAGGTGTAACTACCTGTAGCGCACGGGATGACAACTTCAATTTGACTTAACCAACAAGAAAAACCTTACCACCTAATCTTGGATGTCGCTTGAAAAAATATCAGCTTTTGTTGCACCTCTCAAAAAAGAAACCTAATGCAGAGTATTGCGATCGACCTGAACAAAAGTTTACTTTGTTTTTATGGAAGTACGAGGATCTCACTACAGTATGTGCCTGCTCCCTACGGTAAAAAAACTCGCATTGCTACTTAATAACCAAGCATGATTGAGTGAAAAGCTGGGAGAATTGCTTACCTCGCATCACAACTTGCTTGACTCGGGTTACACCTGCTGACCCGCGTCCGACGCGTGAGCCGTCTCCGCTGAATGATTACTGTCCGCGTGCGTTCACTCGGAGACGAACGGTAGAGGAAGCTCAGCGCGAACGTCGCGAGATATAGAGCCACAGAGATAAAGGTGAACATTTAGCACGTGTTCATGCTGCCGCAGCGGAACAGATTCGAGCCGTGGTAGGTCTCGAAGGCCACGTTGGTGGCCGAGCAGTCCGAGACTTGGGCCGATGAAGCGAACAGGTTGCCGGCAATCAGTAAAGCTGCACCAATCAGCACATCCATGGAGCGCTCAACAACCACGACAGGGTGGCGAGACAACTTCAGCATCTCAACTGCCACCAGGTGCCACAGCGAGTACAGCACACCGCTGTAAGACATTAAGATGGCGTACGTGGCCTTGGGATGTATTGACCTGTGTAATAATGCTTGTAGCCCAACACAATGCACTCGAAAAATCTTCAGTCCTGGGTGTGGACGTCCAAGTCCACCGTAGCAGACGCGCTCGACGGTCCGCTCTTCTTGCGAGGAGTACTGGCGACCGTATAGCCGTTGGCCTGTGAGTCATCATCATCCAGAGTACCCTCAAGGTTGTCGCCGTTTGACGACTTGCATGTGTCACGCACGAAACTCCACGCCAGCGTCACCAGGAACAGCGCGCACGTCACGAATGTGAACACGATAGCAACGGTCATGTCACCGCAAGAGTGATAAGTCTCGAACATGGTGTTATAGGATAAGCAGTCCTTGACTGCCTCGGACGTAGCGTGCAGGATGCCAGCGATTAGAAGCGCGATCGCCAAAACCGCGTCAACGACACGCTGGTACAGCACCTTCGGAGTGCTGCATGCCAGCTTGAGCACCCTACGGGAATGACGTAGTAGAGCCCGCAGAGCATGGCCGAGTAGCACGCAATGGTGGTGTAGATAGCCGACCCGCTGCTCAACTGACCCGATGTGAACTTGATGTAGCCAAACGAGGGAAAATCATGGCGAGCACGGCACACAGCACCTGGTATACACGGATGCCGAGACGGACAGACGAGAGCAGAACGTTGGTCATTTATAAATTTTGCTGGAGGGCGATCGACACAAAGCAAATTACAGAATGAACATCGGTGAGCCACAGGTTTTGACGGAGGGGAGCGACGCATGTCCTTGGGCACGGTGATTTGCTATAAGGCACAAGCCTGATGAGTTGCAGATCATGTCCGTTGACCGCTCATCGCGTTGCCCCGAATCCGAACCAGCATTCACTTGATCTACATCTGCGGATCCCACAGTGGTCTCGCTGCACGACAATGGTTGGTCCCAGCCACGGGTCGAGGCACGCGTTGCCTCAGTACTATAGTGGTCTTCTGCATGTGTGGACCTTGCACGCAGGGAAAAGCAACAGCGATGCTCGATGACGAGCTCGTGCATGCACTTTCAATGGTCGCTCATTGACTTCCAGATGTGGAGGCCCAAGCATCACTGACGCCGTGATTCACAACAGAAGGCGTGTGATCGTGCAGTACGACTGGTACGTGGCGCGTGGTAGACGACAAACGCGAGCGATCTAGAGATGCGTCTCGTTTTCATGGGCTTGCAGACGACACGGAAGGCTGAGAGCGAGCCGCAGCTCCATGTGATAGTGAAGCATCAAGAGAGCGGCTGGAATTTGTGGCCGGTCTTGATCTGCTCAACACAACGGGCGCAGCTCAGGATAGTATTACGCAGTGGAAACTTGTGAGAGATCAACCTGGTACACGAAACTTGCGTAATACCTTCGATGTATTTCAAGGTGTAAAAATGTCCAGAGCGAGTCGATAATATTTTACTACTGTAGTCAAGTGATCGACGTAAAAAACGTTTGTTTTGCAAAAAAGCAAATACAGATTTATACATACAATATAAGAAGTCAAATTTGTGTGTTATTCAAAGTTGCGCTGAAAAAAAGAAGCATCACGGTTCAGCTACTTATAGTCATCGGAGAGCAAAAATAATTACTACTAGAAACTGATACCAAGAACAAAACCCAACTTACACCTGCTGGCCCACCTCCGTCGCCTCAGTCTCCGCGTTGCTGGAAGAAGAACGGTACAAGAAGCTCAATGCAAGCGTGATCGCGTACAGTGCCACTGCGACGAACGCGAAGATGTAGCCAGCGTCCATGTTGCCGCATCGGTATAGCGTGCTGCCGAGATGGTACGTCTCCAGCATCTCGTTGGTCGCATCGCAGTCTTCCACTTGTGACGAGACCGCAAAGATGATGCCGGCCACCAAAAGTAGAACCGCCACTAGCAAGTCCATCAGACGCTCAATACCGACCTTCGGACGCCTAGAAAGCTTCAGGATCTCCACGGCAACCACGTGCCACAGAGCATACAACCAGCCGCTGTAAGCCATGAGAATGACATAAGTGGCAGCAGGGCTGACATACTGGCCGGAGTAATACGGCTTGTAGCTTGCAACAAACAGAATGAACGCCACCAGCGAACACGCGAACTGGAGAATACGTACGCAGCAACGAGTGAGCTTCAGCACGGGGTGCTGCAGATCCACTATCTCCACCGCAGCGTCGTTAGGGGCTTTCTTGCCCGGCGTGGCTGCCTCTTCGTAACCATCTTCTTGAGCCCGAGCGGATTCGAGCCGGTCGCTCTGTACGGACTTGCATGTGTCGCGAGCAAAGCTCCAAACCAGCGTCACCAGGAACAGAGCACACGTCACGAATGTGAGCACGATCGCCACGGTAATGTTGCCGCATCGGAAGAGTGCTGCGCCGTGGTAGGTCTCGAACAAGGTGTTGTATGATGAGCAGTCTTTGACGAGCGTCGAGGTCGAGTGCACGATACCAGCCACCAGGAGGGCAATCACGAGAATACCGTCTACGGCGCGCTGGTACAGCACTTTGGGCGCACTATTCGTGAGCTTGAAGACACCGAGTGCCACCACATAGTAGAATCCGCACACGGCGGCTGAGTAGCACGCGATATTCGAGAAGACGGCAGACCCGCTGCTCAGCTGGCCCGAGGAGAACTCGATGGACCCAAGCGACAAGAAGATCATGGCGATGATCGGGCACACAACCTGGAGAGCCCGGACGATGATGCGCCCCGGCGAGATCAACGTTGCAGTCATGGCTGCCTGTTTATGCTTGGGAGAG
This sequence comes from Phytophthora sp. 'mugwort', assembly GCA_033558025.1. Taxonomy (NCBI): domain Eukaryota; phylum Oomycota; class Peronosporomycetes; order Peronosporales; family Peronosporaceae; genus Phytophthora; species Phytophthora sp. 'mugwort'. The sequence continues at coordinate 2,280,473 of JAUCEF010000008.1, read as the reverse complement.
GTATTATCGATGCAAGGCAAAACACAGAATGAAAACGGCAGTACGAGTTGCTACTAGCAACTTGCTAGCAGCTCGCTCGTTCTAGAACGGCACAGACAGGCCAGCTATAGATATGCAGCCATCCTGCCCGTCTGTCAACTCGGCTTGAGAAACGAGCGCGGCAGGATCGCTCAAGCTAGACACGCGCGGCGTCCAGGGCCACTCGATTTGACCAACAGCGCGTGTCTTGATTGGAGAGAGCCTGGACCCCGCGATATCGAAAGAAATGCAGACATACATATATCTAGTGGATATATCGTCTCCATCTACCTGCGATCTGAAACCGCGACGGCCATGAAAGTCAGGGATAGTTCACTCGCTATGCTGGAGTACAACTAACAGCAAGTCGCGGTCGAGAAAAGCTTGTATTGCTGCCACCGCCGTTTTTACGCTCGTTGATGCGCACGTCAGCATATCGAACGATGCGCGCAGCGCGCTTAATATTAATGCGCCGGAGGCTTAAGCATGAGATTGTAATGTGAGGCTGGCGTTGCTTGCACGTCGCGAAATCAATCGAATGGTAACTAGCATTGGGTAAATGCCCCGCGACATGCAAACGGAACGTGCACTTCAATGTAGCGGGCCTATCAGTAGTCAGCGAGATGGTCTGGCCTAGCACCAACGTCTAGATACGTATCCTGCACCTGGCTTTAGATAACTTGGGTCGCCGCGCAGCTTTCGGTGGTCATACGTATGTGTGACAGGGCCGGCACCTTGGCCGCTGCTATTTATTAGATGTTTCTCGGTGACTGAATGATACTCTATCCACCTTTGCGTACATGTATTGTAAAACGTGCTAACAGGGAACGAGTAGACCTTTATACGCACTCAGTAGCGGCGAGGGCCCGATCTCGCCAACTCATAGCCCATGTGTGCTGTATAGCTTGGAAATAATAGCTGCGACCCAAATCTTTTCAGAGACAGTGCCGCTGCCTTGTTGGTGCCTTCTGTTGAAAGCTGGCCAGCATGACCCTTGAAATCAGAGCGCTGGTATATTTGTCATCGGCAGGCAGGTTCACAATGTCCTACACATCGAGTCATCTCCGTACAGCGAAAGACTTGCAGCTTTCTGGCTACTTTGGGTGTATGTCGCGCTAGATTCGGAAAACAACGCGCGGCGTTCACACCGCGTCAACGAGGCAGCTGCAACCGATAACTTCAACGTCTCCGACGGTGACCTTCTCTCTGCGTAACCTCCAAGATAGTAGCAGCTGAAGCGCCAAGCTAAGAGCTCTTAGCGGCGCTATGGCGATGGCTGCTATTTCTAGAATGTCACTCGTACTAATCATTGCTACTGCGTGCGCCACAGTAGCTAGTGATCGCTCGTCTTGATGGTGTTGTCGTTGCCTTCTACAATGCCCTGGTCGGCCACATGCGCGAGGTCGCTTACCTCGACACAGGTGACCTCAAACCACGGAATCCTGCTTGACACTGCTGCTTTCTGACGCAGGCACGCCAGTCTATCCGCGTCCTCACTGGTGTGCCGTGTAATAAGGTTCAAGACCGATAGAAGGACCAGACTCACCGGTAACCCTTGTTCTAAAATATCATCGCTGATGTTCACCCGATGAAGATACTCGCTCGGGTCGGGAATATAACTCCTTTCAAGCTCAGGCAAGTACGGTGCAGATGGACATATGATCACTTGAAAGGTGTACTTGTGTCTGTGATGACAAAGCGTCCTCTTCACACTGGGGCCACCTGCTTAGTAAATGTAGGTGTTGGCTTGACCAGATCCAGGCGCCAAGACGACGAATGCGGTGGTACTGATAACTTGCTGCAACTCATTCCCCAATTCCACTCAGTCAAAAATCACAATTGTCCTCTAAAATAGACTCCGAGTATTTAATTTCTCGCAAATCTACCTATGTTTTTTATTGCCGGAAGTTCCATCAAGCAAGGATATCTTCGTTTGCAAGAACGACAGGTGGACAGCCGCACCGTACCACTGAAACTTCGGTGTAGAGGAATCTTACAACACTCGACAGCCTTTCGAGTACGACGCTAAGAAGAAGGTAACGGAAAGCTTACATCTAGCACATTCAACGCTCAATCATGAATATCATGATTACGTTGAGCGGCATCAGTACTCTACCGGTAAAACGAGGCACTTCGTTCCTTAAGCTTATAATAGAAGCCCGTAGTACCCTGAGCCGAGAACAGCACGCGCCTCAGTTTTTTTCTGAGGTCGTTCCTCTTATATACTTGTATACACGTATAGCAACACCGCGAAATTATCAATAAACGTGAATAAAACATCAACACAAAGGTTTTTGAAGTGAAAAAATCTCGCAATACTGCGAAATGTAGCCATAGCTCTACAGCTGTAGATTATCTTTCCACTCGAAGTTTTCATCCAATCACAAGGCATTGTCTCAGTCTCTGGTATGATGCTGGACCCGAAGACGTCGTTAGCGATCGATGCGCCTCCCATTGCGCCCTACGACGACGGCTTCTCCACCGACAGCGAAGACTTTACCTACCAAGGCGACATAACACGTAAGGTATACGCGTCTTCTTTATCCATTGGTACCTCCATATCCGTCCCACGTGCAGCCGTTAATGAGAACCAGTCGGCTAGCCAAAGGCAACAAATCCAGAGCGGGCCACTTAGAACCTCCATTAAACAAGCCTCTGGAAAGGAACCGCTGCCCACATCATCTCCAGTACTAAAGATTGAAGGAGAAGCTTCAAAACAAGTTATTGAAGCCCTCAAACCTTTACGAAACGAGCACTTCAAGCCTCAAAATGTGGCACAAACTGCGGTTCTAAATACTGGAGACAAGAAAAACGAAGAAGAACACTGCAGGAATTGCAAGGGATACTTGACGCCGTTGAGTGAGAGGCTTAGGATGATGAAGACTGCAGCCTTACAGCAGCCCGGGAAATGGCCTCCACCCTCGAGACAGTGCTGCTGCTGTTGCATCACGTACCCGTTAGTTGCTTTGACGGACGCGAGCAGAAATCGAGCGTGCTTAGAGCCTCGTTGCTACATGTGCAATTGGGCAGCCATATCTGCGAAGAAGAGGGCAAGTGTGATTGTAACTGGGGTCAAGAGGACGGTAAATGGGGCTGTGAAGAATGTGGGCGAGTGCTGCAGGTCTTGCAAAGGAAAGTTGACGCCGTTGGTCGAAAGACTCAAGATGATGAAGGAGGCGATGTTACACCACAAAGAACCGGGCCCTCCGACATCTAGACAATGTTTTTGCTGCCATGTTACGTATCCTTTGTCGGCTCTTGCGATGAAAAGCAGACAGCTGACTTGCCCTACTGCTTTTTGTGAGATGTGCGGATCACCAACAAACAATGGTATGAAAACGGAAGGTTCGAGCTCTGGAACGGCCAAAAAGCGAGATAATGTGCCTTCAGAAGGAATAGAAAATACCCAAACGGCTACGAAAACCGAGCTGAAGACTGGAAGCAAGGACAGTAACAACAGCGAGGTCAGCGGAGCAAACGAAAACTGTTGCAGAAATTGCAAGGGTGTATTGCCTTCTCTGGCTGAAAGACTCGGATTAATGAACTCGACAACTGCCCAGCTTAAAGAACAGGGATGGAGAGTGGCTCCGCCGAGTAGACAATGCACCTGCTGCTTCATCACGTTCCCGCTGGCGTCTCTTACCGAAAAGAGCAGAAGCGTCATGTGCGCTAAGCCTATTTGCTATACGTGCGATGACGCTAGAATACTTTCTTCTGTGACGGAAGATAAAGCTCCGAGTTTAGGCACTGTCTCGAATTCTGCAGAGCCCAAACATGAAATGTTGCCAGGGAATATTAAAACAACGGAAATTATGGTGATCGACGGTGGAGACGAGGATGAAGAAGGAGAATTGCTGGAGCAACGTGTTTGCACATGCTGCAACGGAAAATTGATTCCGTTAGTGAAAAGGGTCCAAATGATGAAGAATGCGGCTCAGCAGTACGGAGGAAAGGGATCACCGCCTTCGAGGCAGTGTGCGTGCTGTCGAGTAACGTATCCGTCGGCAGCTCTGACAAAGAAAAGCAGGACACTGGCGCGTGCGGTACCAATATGTCGGAATTGTTCCGATGCAGGCGGCACAACTATCTACGAAATGCTCGCCGTAAGTGATGAGTACATTGAAGCCTTCAAAGTCGAGAATCCTTGTGTAGCACGGCTTCTCTTGCAGAAGAAGGCAAACGGATCCCTCAACGAGGCTGTAAAAAATCAGAGAATACGGATGCTGAAGAAGTCCAAGCGACCCCAGACATTGAAGAAAGATGCCCCCAGTGCGAAAATGATGAAAAAGTTGAAGGAGATTGCAACACCTCCAGTCTACAAACGGAAAGATGTGTCAGCTAGAAAATGCATTGGCGCACGTCGGCTGTTTATCGGGGGAACAGCCAGAGCGGGAGGTGTCGTGAGTCAGCAGCAAACATCCCAAGAAGCATCAGAAATCACGACACCTAGCTCCGAACGGAATTTTTTGTTGTGACGCCGGGTGATAAGAAAATCCATTAACGCACCTGATTTTATCGTCGGGAACCAGCTTCACAGGCAGGGGTGCATCCTGAAACGGAAGCCAGCTCGGGTCAGCAACATGAAGCTTCATACGTAAAGCCACCGAGGTTGCGGGCGGCACGGTGGCTTGACAATTTGAGCTTATCAACGGGAAAACAGCCCGAGAACGACGGTTAGAAGCACGAAACGAATCCAAGGAACAGCGAATTGAAAAGAAAAGGCAGCGATCGCAGTAAAACCACCAGTTGAAGCTCAATTTCAAAGTAGAGTCGAATCACCTGATTATAAGTTTGCTTTGGTGACAATCCAGTTTGAAAACTTTGGCGGGAATTAATTTTTTTGTGTCTGTCTTCGTCGAGCTTGATTCCTACAAATATAAAAGGGGGAACCCTTTGTCTAGCATAATTTAGCCAACTAGTCGCCTGATTTTCATTTTCGTTGTCGTTTTCAGTGATGTACATTGATGTCACTTAACTCTAGACGCTAACGACTTCCTATGTCCGTTTCGCAGGTCGCCTCCATATCGTCCTGCAGCTGTGTAGTCATGGCCTGCAGCTAGCGCTCCTATCAACCCCTAAGGAACTACAGTCATGTCTCCTGTTGGAGACGATCCCATGTTGTTCAGCTTTCCAAAGCCCAATATCATTACCAGCGTGATCGAGCAAGCTTCGACATCGGTCCGACTCAAGCATCGCCTGGTTTAACTGTGATTGCGCGCTCCTCGTCAGGTCCATCGCAGAGTGATCATAGCATTTCTGAATCAACCTTGAGAGAAAAGCACCAACCACTTCAAAATAATATGGATGAATATCATTAATTTGCCGACAGCATAAAAAATACAGTATGGCCGCGTGAGCCAATAAAACCACCACGTGATAATTTTTTTCAGCAAATCATACCCGAGGAATTTTGGCCAATTAAACTATCTAGGGTAAGATGTTGTGGAAACCGACACCGACGCATAATGTCGGCAACGGCAGCAGACATTTTTGTCGTTTCATAAGTCAAGTCATTCGTACATTTGCCGTATCAACTTGCCCGACGACATCAGACTCGAAAACGATGAGCCTGTAAGACCTTGCCCCTGAGAACACGAAGCGAGCGCAAGCAACAGCGGCAAACGTCTTCGAAGTCTTCCTCGCCTTGGCGAACGCCACTCTAAACTTCATTTGCACTACACCTCTGCTCGACAACGGTAGTTCCGCCTTCCTGAATTTGCTCGACAGCAAGGTGGAATTGTGATCAAGGCTCGAGCCAGCACGAAGGACGGCTTGCGTTTTCTGATCGGCTGGTTGTGCTTCGATGTCAGCCCAGGAAAGGAGTATCAAGACTCAGCGCTTCTCTGCACCATGTTGTACGCGTTTTGGACGAGCGTCTGACTTTGCATTCATTAAAAGCGTAACCTGTCCGTGTCTTCAGGGAACATGCTCTTCCTTCGTCTGATACGCGCAAAAACGTCGGAGGAACAAGATCCCTCTCTTTTCGGACAAAAGCTCGTTCGTCACGTGCCTGCTGCATGCGATCGGTATGGCACTAGAGATGCAAAGTTCCCCAGTGAAGACCTCTAGCGTCTTTCATATAGCAACCGCAAAAAAACGGGGATGAAGAAGGGCCGACGGCGGATGAGACACCATTGACCGACGATTTCTCCACATGACGATGAAAATGAGCCAATGCGTACGTCGCCAGAGATCACGCGCCAACATAAAACATCTTCCCCACTGCAAATGCAAGGTTACGTCAATCGCGTGCTCAAGGTTGCAAGTGCACGTCAGACCAAGGCTGGTATCTCGATGAACTTCTCATCGCATTCATTTCGGCATGTTAATGCAGATTCATCGCTAAGTCCTCAGTGGGTCTACATCATCGGGGTAGTTGGCATATGACGACGACATACAAGACATTTGCCTATGTACCCAAACACGACAAGCGAGGACAGGAAATTGCCGAAGGTGCTTAGCGACTAGAAGTCCGGAGAAATCCCGACCATACTTCACGCTGAGAAGCTTCGACACCGCAACGTCTGCAAACATCCGGAGATTAGGTCGCCTGGTTTTCGCGTCGAGCTTGGGACTTGAAGACAGCTCCTCGATCCTCGATCAGCATCTCGCTGACCATTTCGTGGCGTATTTAATCCAGCGGTTTCCTGAATCCAACAAGTACCCTTAGCCCATATACGTCGGATGCGCATCTGCCTCTTTTCCATCCAAGTAGCGATGCCTGAACTTCTATCCTGGAGTGAGCAACTGAATCACCGAATAAGTGAGTCATGCGTGAAAGAAGAAAAAAAAACGTCATACGTGATGGCCAGCTGATCAACCACCAGAACACTGTAATTGCTCAGCTTATAGCCGCAAATAAGGAGCAGTCCTCACGCATTGCTGAGCTGGAGGAGCGGATACCGAATGGTGGCGGTGCTGTTGTCGATCACGGTTGCGCGATAGGGGAAACAGCTCGTGAATTTCCAATGTCTGCGGTCGAGCTATCGCAGTCAATCATACCCGCGGTTGATCAGCCTCGAAGCATGCAACAGCGACTTGGTTTGAATGGTACTTGAAACCTCTTCGAATCTGACAGACCTGCAAAGGTCGGCAATACAAGTCTTAGTAGAAGCAGCTCGTTGTTTTCAAGTTGTTCTTACCTTACGGAGTTGAGCACGCCCCCTCTAACAGTGAGTATTCGGACAAAGTTCTCCAAGCTAGTAATACGCCCAGGCAAACGTGAACGTTTTCATACAAGATCGAGACAGTTGATCAGGAGCTGTAAACCAATTTCGTGCCCTTCATCGCGATGGAGTTTAAAACAGTCATAGCCGATTATCGTGCTCGCTTGGCGTTTGACCAAATCAGTGGCCGTACACTGAAACGACGACGTAGTTATTTTAGGGCCCAAATTGGATGCACACGTCCGCATGCAAATTTGCTGACTACAGAGGTCAGGGTCTTTCCCATAAAGATTTCACGAAAGACCATCAACTCACATATTCGCTAAAAAAAAAAATTTTATGTGGCCACAACGCACCTATCCCATTCTTTACTACGAATTTATGTGGCCGAACGCACCTATCCCATTCTTTATTTCGCACCAACTTAGGGATGACACACTTAATTCGAAAGGGGCTCAACGAGGTTTTTTTTGCATTTTATTAGGCAGCACTTTCCCCATGTGAAAGTAACAAATGAAGCATTACGGTACCTGCGGTACGATCCAAGTCGCCGACACACCCGACCTAACCGGTTTTTTGTTTCAAGCCATCGCTACTTTGCTTGCTTGAACTGGACGCCGCGTTAGCGGCCAAGATGTCACAGCTTAGAGTGAATATTTTCGCCAGTAAGTGGAGTCGTTCGTCTCCGCGGAGGAGAAGTCGTCAGGCGCCGTAGCGGAAGAGAAAGAGTCGTTCGGCATTTCGAGGAGAAGCATCGGTTATGGCGGTCGAAGAGAAGCCGTCCAACAGTGCGACTGACGCCTGCTTTTTTGCCGCCATGGCCGAAGTCGCTGACGAGAAACCTACTTCGGATACGCCGGCAGAGTAGAAGCCGCTGAGCAGCGATGATGCCGTGACTGATGACAGAGACGACGGCGTAGTCTGGATTCCCGCTCCGATTTATATCGAGGCGGCGGCCTTAATAAACACAGACCCGAGTACCATGAGCAGAGCAGCGACAGTGAGGCCGTGTGGGTCCCTGCGGCGAAGTTAGTAGCACGACTAGTGTACGACGTCCGGTCGATTACAGACCCCTACGTACGAGACGGTAGGTGCATTTACGTCATCGATTGAGAACCCACCGTAGGGCCTGCATCCAATCTGTCGTCCAGAATGGTCGCCGTGTTCAATCGTCGCCGCCAGTCAATGGTCCGTCGATCCTTCATCGAGGATGAAGCTGGCTATGGACGTGAAGGTATTCTCCAATCGGAAGGTGCGCAAACTTCTCGCCGCCGTCGGCCGCTACGCCGTTTCATTAAATCTTAGGCGCTTACCAAACAAAACCACAAAATAATGAAGGTTGACCAGCTCAGATACGTGAATTACCGTTGTAGATCTCATGTTCAGCACAACAAGGTTGATGCCATTGACACAGCACGCCGAGTTTTTAGCAGTCTAGCGGCACACACACTACTGCTATCAGTCGAATCTGCGCGTGCTCTAAATCACGTCGTGGTTAGAATCGCAAAAAAAAACATACTCAACGCTTTTATTAATCTTACCTGCATAGTCGAATGCACCGCGGCCTGTCGCTGCGGCTGCTAACGGGCCGCCTCCCCCTGCGCGTCACCTCCTCCGGCGTCGCTCCCGCTGCTACTGTTCGCTTGGTGCTGCTGATTGCGTTGTGAGGGGCCATGTCCGCAACCCCGCGTTTATCTTCTTCGGACATTCAGCCAACTTCTTACCGGCAAAACTATGATAACTCATAGTTTTGCCGGTAAGAAAACGCAGTTGGTATTGTTCTGCCCAATCGTGTTGGTGTCGGGATTGTCGGTCGGTGTCAGCCAATTTACGCTATGGTTAAATAACCCCTTCGGCAGCATAGGAAATGACATCTCGAGACCGAGACCACCACGTATTTAGTGACGTCATCAAATAATAAAGGAACTATACAGAACAAAATGGTACTTATTCATCATTCTAGGTATTTTACAAAAACCGCCCTTGAAGGACGGATCGTACATAAGTGAATAGCCGAGAAAAAGAAGCTTTTGTGTTTTGCAGCCCCGCCGCTACTCACGCCGCTCAATCGTCAAGTTCGCGCCCCGTGGAAGCCATTTAGAGCACGCGAAGATATCGCTCTCGAAAGATGAGACCATGTATTCAAGGGGCAGCGAGTATGACGTTACATTTCCTTCTTGTCCGAGGGGAAGAGGGAGGACCGGATCAAAGAGTCGCGAGAACGCGCAGTCAGTGAGCCTGGATATCGAATCGCGAGTGGAGGAGATGATTGAGGATGCCTCATACAAACAGCAACGCATCGCAGGAAAGCAGCGGAGATTGAAAGCCCGTTAGCTCGGTTGACGCCATGTCTTCTGCGGGATAGAAGACAGGACGACGGCATTAGCAGTTTCGATGGAGGTCGGTGTACTTGAGCGACGTCGTGGAGCTGGACAATACCAGCGCTTTACCTATTACCTGATTTTGTCGACGTTTTTTTGTCGCGGCGCTTTTTGTGCATGTCCGCACAAACACGGTACAATAAGTTGCTAGATGACGGAATTCTCGGGGCAAAATCGCATGGTGGACGCCTCAGTGACAATGCTACTACATTGGATGTTAACCGGATTGTGGAGTGGATTAAGGACATACCTTATCGGCTTGGTGAGATGGTAGCAGTTCGTGTTCTGCATCAGAGACTGAATGGTACGAGTGTGACGAAAGGGTGACAACGGACACGCACATAAATGACCCTATCTTTTTATGTAGAAGAAACTATACGAAAAGCTGAAGCCCGCGGTAGCTGGGGGCTATGATCGATCTCAAGGCGCTATCACGATCCTGTTTCTGATCATTTGCAGAAGAGGGTGAAGGAAACAACGTGAGTTCAGGAATTGTGTCCGCATAAATGATACATAGTGCCACTCAGATCAAAATGATACTTAACACCGTCTTGAAATGATAGCACCACCGGAATTTCTTATGAATTATCTAACAGTTCGAACTTAGCTCTAATTCGAGTGTGTTCCAGCCCTCATTAGCCGCAACGGATAGCGTATTTAGTTCCGAGACAAAATTACCTCAAAGCAGCCAACCAAAAACGACCTTAAGAACAATTTAAAGTGTAAATATTTAAACTGCCATATCTTGGCGCGGCGTTGACTTTCGACGGCAACGAATACATGAATCGTAAGCTCGCTACAAGCTCTTTCCAATCTACCATCTTACTGAAAATACCATTTTTTTACTTGGTATCATGTCGTTATCTGTAGTCTAAATGGTAACCGCGCTTCAGCCGAATAATAACGGCTGGAAATGTTGAATCAGTTACCTTTAAGTTTTGAATCCGACCCTTGCAAAAAAAAATACTACACGAAGTACCCACATTAACAAACGCGCCCTGAAATTTAAATAAAATCTCAGAAATCGTATCTGTCTCAATATGCTTTAATATAGGATTGATAGGGTTGCTCAGTTGTCCTTGAAAAGCGAGGGAAGCCTGTTGACTCATTGGGACTCTGTCAAAAATCGCGCATCTCACGAAATGTGGGAGACAAATCTAACGCATTTCATGGCACGAACCCGACACAATCCGCGGAGACGAAAAAATGGTCTTCGCAAAAAGCGTCAGCCTGTCTTTGGCCAGCGACACAACTCAACAGCACACGCACGTGATAGGCACCCGTTTAAGGTAGTTCTAGAAGCCTGTTGATTGACGCGCGCGGTGAGCAAAGCGCTCACATTCGATTTCAGTCAAGACTCCTCAAGACAGGTGTGTTCATGCTGCTGCGGCGACTCTAAACGAAGGCGGACTAACGATCGAGCTTTGTGTGCTGTACAGGAAGCCAAGCATGCGCCGTAACGCTGACCGTGGAAGAGGTATTACACCCGCTCAAATCAATCGTACGTAATAGTGCTTGGGTTGCTGCTCTACAGATCAGTGGGCTTCACATGACCTTTGCTCTACTGCTCTAGGACTGCTCGACCTTGTCCAGGAGATGCTGCTTCTCGGTGCAGCGCAATGGGGCGACGTGCAGTTGGCCTTCAACCGCAATCGCCCTGCAGATTGTCCTGCGCGCGACGCAGAGTCTCTGCGTCGTAAGTTCATGGGCTTGAAGAATACTCGCAAACCTACTGGTACTGTACTGACACTACATCGCTACGCCATACTGTATGATTGAGCTAACATATATTGTATGCTAGGTGACCCAAATTGCCCGCCCGAGGTGGTACGCACCAAGGCCGTGTACCGAGAGATTGAGGCGTCTACTTTTGTCGCGTCGCTTGAGGACGATGCTGATGACGCCACCGTGCTGGCCGATAGCATCTTCTACCACGAAGAGGAGCAGAATTATAACGCCGCATCCTCGCCAATACCCTATGGTGAAGACGACGAGGCGCAGCTAAGCATCAGCAGCGGCGACAGCGAGCTGCTGAGCGGTGAGGTGGACACTTCATCAAGCTGTGCTGCAGCGGCAGTCAGTGTAGCAGACGCCATTATTGATGCGTTCTCCGACAAAACTCTTCAGACTTCTGAAAAGAAACGATCTACTGGTATGTAGTGTACACAAATGGCATTAATCATTTTGTAAACAGACTGTATTAATATGAAACTGACAACAATACTCTCTCGCATTTTATTGCAGCTGCGATACTGAAAACTTCACCTCGCACTGGAAAGACCCCGTCAGAGTTCGCGGTGCTGAGCGAGCAGCTAAAGGGCAACGCGTCAACTTCAGTCAGCGTGCAGTCACAGACAGCAAAAAAACGAGCCAAAATCGACAATATCCTTAACCAGCTCAGCGAACCTGATACCACCCTATCGCGGCTTTTCGCGTGGATTGAGGAGCGCACACATACGAGAGAGCTGCGGTATCGGGCGGAGAAGGACGCCCATGAGGAGCAGCGCCGCGGCGAGCGTGCGGAAGCTGAGCTTCGCACACATGAGATGCTCATGGCCATGATGGCAAGGCTCATCGAAAAAAATAGAAGCAGTGATGGAACACCAACGTAGAATTTAGCGCTTACCGAAAGCCGATCGAATTTGCCCAATATCAGTGCGGCGAACTCGATAGTTATAGATACGGTAGATGTTTTCCAAACGAATTTGGCGCTTGTGTGGGTCAAACGGCACTGGGAGCTTGAGCTGGCGGTAACATATAGACGCCGAGCCCATTCCCCACTACGCTGCTTGCCTAAGCGCGACGATCGCATTCTTGAGAGCGAGAAGTGCAGGACGGTACTCCGGAGACGCCCGCTCTAAATCCCCGTCCTTTAACGGGGTCACGATCTTGTCGTTGCTGCTGCCTACCATTGCCACAGGGAAGGCAGAGTCAGCCGCAACGCCTGTTCCAGGCTCTGTGACAGAGGCATCGGCGAGCTTGTCTTGGAGCAAGCGGCTTGTCTCGCCGTCATTCCAGGATCCTCGGCAGTTGTGGCGTCCCCACACAAGGGTGCCGTCGACGCCGTAGCAGAGCGTACCCGTCACCAGTGTAGAGTGAAGCCAACCTGGACACAGTAGAAATAACAGTTAGTATATACTACTGCGAGTTGTAGAGACAACCATACCGTTGTAGTGTGCGTTCTGTAAATCAGCACGGGTAGGACTCTGAACTCAGTAGTTTTTTACCGTCGACAAATCCCCAAATGCCCTCTACTAACGGCTCTTTAGCCTGCATCAGCGCAGCCCACTCAAGCTGTGTCTCCTTCGAGGGGAAACGAATGTTAGCATCAGGAAGCAACTTTAGGCACGCATGGAGCGCAAGCTAAGCCTTCCAGAGGACACGCCCTAGCGTCGATGGAGGCACCCCAAAGAGCTCGCATAGAGGCTTGTGCTCAACTGCAGCAATGTAAAAATGCAGAAGACAACCTGAACAGCGTGCTTATATAGGAGTTTGGGCGGGCGACCACGCTTCCCCGGCCCGCTTTTCACTATGTAGTGCTGCTCGAAATGCATCAGAAGGTAGTCAAACGATGAAGGATCGATTGATAGTACAGATATAAAGCTACCACGGACACGATAAAGTACGTGCCATGCGCTACGTGACGGATCGATCAACACACCATATATCACGAGGTTACGATCAAATGAAAGCATACAGCGCAAACGCAGCAAGAGCAGTACTTTTCGCCTACGAGCTCTATCAGGGTGCCCAGCAACCGCCACCAAGGCAGTCCTGGGGTCCTGCATCGTCTCTGAGCAATGATAAGGCGCTACAGTAAGCTTATAAACGACTGGTCGTAAGTTATTTAGATTTAGTCCACACCATTTTTGTCCGAATTTTGGAGATTCGAGGTGACACATTTACGACACAAATGCATGGAATTTGATGACATTTTTGTCCGATTTGGAGCTTCGAGATGCCACATTTACGACACAAATGCATGGAATTTGATGGCACAAGTGCCAGGCAAATCCGTTTTTGTCGTGAAACTGTGCTAGTTTTGGTAGAGTCCCATTTTACGACATCCAGTCAGTGTCACACAACCGGCGGTGTTCCGGACGCAATAGCATTTATAATGATCACTTGTGCTAGGATAGGCCGAGGCTCCTATGGTCTACCCCTTGAGGAATATTCTGGAGTAATGCCTATCTGACCTACGCTCTTGTTCGGCTCCAGCCTCAACGCAACGTGCGACGTGCATAGTACCCGAAAGCCATCATTCCAACCCAATTCGAGTTGGAGGATTAGATAAGCGTACGCCGAACTCACGGACATCGACCGACTGGCAGGTGACTTTCAACCTGGCAGGGTGTCCCACGTTGCTGCATGGCATCGTACGAATTTTGTGGTTCGGAACGTCAATCGTCGCCACGCATCCGAACATGGGCCACAGACTCCAGTGTCTCCAATGTGGGAATCTCGGGCACCCCATCGCACGCTGCTGGTCCACGGATGAGCAGTTACAAGGCCCTGAAACACCGGTGGATCAGGAAGAAGGGGAGCAGCATCACGCGACTCAACCACAACCCGAGCCAAGAGCACCGCAGCCATGGCTAAAGCAACCGCTGAGAGGAGGCAGAAAGCTATGGGCCCCAAAAGGAAGCACTACAAGCTAAAACTCAACGCGATGCGGGACGGTACTCGATACTTGACAACGAGACAGAGGAGGCCGAAGCCAAACCAGGGAGCAAGGACGGCATACGAGAGCGAGCCAACGAGACAAGTACAGGACAACCAACAACTATCAATTTAACAACGGAAGCGGAAGGTCCGCAAACGACAAATAAACCAAGGGCACTCACTCAGCGAGAGCAAGCGATAAAAAGGGCTGAAGTGGCCCGAGGGGTCAGTAAGGTCCTAACGGGTCCGGTATTGATGACAAGGCTGAGTACATGCAGGGGAGCATATGCTGAGTAATTGAATAAAAGTAACCGGCAGGGCGGAACAGAGATACCGCTGGCACCAGTGACAACGGAGCCACCACAGAGTTGTAAGGGGCTAGAACAGCAACTGGGCATGAGGGAGGTTATCACGCCAGCAACAGGAAATTGCATGGCAATGGCGATTGTACAGGCCTGCGCTGAGAGAGCACAAATACGGGCCGGAGGAAGCGCTAGGCCCGCTAACGGCGAACATCAAGAAGGGGATTCAGTACGCGGGGCTACTCAACGTGGAGGAGCAACTTCCGCATGACTTACGGGTACAAATGCTGACGAACGTGGATCGGGCCTGGCCGCGAATGACCAGAAAGCAATCCCTAAATCAGATCAGGTGGAAGGAGCACACGGAAAGTCCGTCAGGGCGGGCAGACACTGCAAGTGATGACTCCTGGGGCGGAAGTGATATGCTGCGAATGACATCGATTTTTCTGAAATGCACCATTTATATCATCTCGCAGACGGGGAGGAGGATCCGCAATGGAACTGTCGGAAATATGCGCCGGACGTTATAGTAAGCAATGGGAAATCAGTAGTATCGTTCAAGGAGCGACTGCTCACCATTTTGACCTGCATGGACGAGATCCGAGGCCTCAAGATTGATCAGCCACACAGGATGCCCCTAGTGCTACGATACTGGGGTCGGGACCATTCCGCCTTCGCTCATCACCAAGAGCGTGTCGTCCAGGCCGACCAGGCGCAAGAAGCTGACACACACACGCAGGAGGTAGCTAACGTCAGAGAGGAGCAAACGTATAAAAAGCCATCGGCGAAGGGCAAGGCGCGACTGAGAAACGCGCATCAGATGGACTCAGACGAAGTAATGGCATCGCCATGGGATCCGGAGGATTGGACGGCGATGCGGTCGCACTACGGGAACGTCTTCAGGCTTTACCAGTCATCACGAGCTGAAAAAACAATTGCAGTTCATCCTAAGGGATGCTGCCCCGGCTCGCCACCATGAACTGGTATCGTTCATGTCATACTGTGGAGAACATCTATCGCTGAAGGATCAAAGGGATATGTTGAGCTCCGTTGTAGCGGAGGGCGAGGCAGCAGCACCCATCTGCCTGATGCAGAACATCAGGTTTCCCCGGTAGTGCTACAACAATGGCGGAGGCGTATCCAGGAAGATAACGAAGCGGACATTTTCAGGAATGAAGAGACGAAGGCAATCACGGGAACAGCCAGGCCTCGCAAGAACCATGCAGTGACAGTACCTACTAACCGCCCAGCTCACAAGGTTCGGTGGAGTTGACAGTATTTTAGACGCCTCTGCCAGTGATTCGCAAACTGGGGCAGCCAATGAAGAGCGCACGCACATTCTGACTCCTGATGACAGAAAACAAGTGGGGTTACGGTCAGAAACATCCATAATGCAGCAGTCCTCAAGAAGGGTAAAGGGGAAGACGATGGAGTAACCAAATTTCTCAGTTTCCAGGAGCCGGCAACTCCTCTGAGGGAAGCATATTGGAGAAGTGAATAAGGCCAGTTAAGCGCAAGATGGCATCCAACCGCGCAACGAAAATATCCATTGATAGGGAGGACGACGGCCGAATGGGTAGGAGTAGCGCAATTGGAGCCAACTACTTTGCTACATCACGTGCAAACGTTTCGTTACCCGGGAGAGTTTTTTTACAATCGCTAGATGACGCGGTCCTTGTTCGCTGGGCCAGTCACTGGCGGACAGAATGCTTGCAGGTCAGTCTACGAGCGTACCGCCAGAGAACGGCCTTGGTGGAAACAAAACAGTGGCTGGGCAATTGGATTAGGGTGACACAACACGAGCGTTCGAACTTGAGTCTAGAGCCGCTGGTCGACAACGCGGACGACTGGAAGAGAATGCGGGAGATCAAATACGCCAAGGATGCCGTCCTAAACTGTGCGACCCCAAACGACGGGTCAAACTTAGTAGCCACCTGCTGTGCGCGGTGGTCTTCACCACAGAGAAACAGGAACTTCTAGGCACTCCACGGGGTATCCTACACTCATACGACCAGCTACAACAGCACATACAGCTCCTCCAAAAGAACCCAGTATACCGAGAGTGGTACTATACGTTAGCCAATCAGGCCAACTGGCCCGAGATCGCGCGGTTCTTTACAAAGGCTTTTGAAAAACCAGAAGCGGATGGGGAACTAGAGTACTAGGGCAGCGTACGGCTGTCATCTCAGCCCCGACCTTCTATAGATATGGAAGGAGCGGCAGATACCTTCGGGCATCATATGCAGGACGAGGCCCATTACCAGGAAGATCGGTCGTGGCGATTACTCCGGACAGAGAAACAGAGAGGCTGGAGGGTGACAACGCAGAACGTAAGAGGCTTCGCGGCAAAATACAGACGTCGATGGATGGCAGCCTGGCGCCGACATCACTAAAGGAAAGACCGGAAGTGTGGTACTTACAGGAAACTCACGTTGCCACCGAGGATGAAGCGGAGGAATTGGAATCCGAGTGGCGGCGTATATGGACAACAATACAACCCGGACCAACCGCGAATATCGTTTGGAGTGTCGTGTCAGGTCAAGCCGGCGGGGTGGCATGTCATCTCACTCCAACAGCGGCAAAACAAGCAGATAATGGAGGACAATACCCACAATGACTAGGCAGATAGGCCTACAACTGCGGCCGGGGGCTTTAACCGATCCCCCTGTCCCTGTCATCTGCGTCTCGCGCGGCGCCAGCACCTCCTCGCCCGTCTGCTCCGGGCCCGGTACCGTTTGAGCAAGCCCACATAAAATATTGGATGTGGGCGCAGCTTCTTCGGAAGGTTGAGCGTATACGCTAGGCCCTTCTTGCCACGACCGTGAACGGCCTGACGAAATGCTGACGCAATTTCGTTTTGAAGGCCGCAAAAACTGCATGTATAGATAGAATTTCAGATTTTAATATAACTCGATCACCGACTCGAACCTTTTCATAATGCTTCTGCCCCTGGCATTCGCCTGTTCTTTTTGTTTGTCTTATGTATCAGTCATAGTGTCGCGAACATTTCGTAGGACATTTAGACGCGTTGACAGAAACCTGTCAACCTGTTTGGAACAGTGATAGGGGTCAAATTAATGAACATCTATGCGCCCAATCGCCGCAGAGAGGTTTTCTTCCAGGACTTAGCGATGAGCTGGGGGCGGGGGGAGATATACCCGAGATATCGACTGACGATTTTAACAGCGTGCAACTGCCGCTACTGGACAGACTGGGGGAGAGAGCGTCAGGACGGAGTGGAAGTCCGGCCCTCGTCTCACTCCTTCGGACAATAGGAGCGGGAAAAAAGACGCACTGGATCTAGTAGGGCATCCGGAGGGAGCACCAAGTCACAATATGGCACACTTTACGTTCTGGGCTGGAAAAACTGCAAGCCGGCTTGATCGGTTTACGTGCCAGACACATGGGGGACGTCGTCCAATGCATTGAGGCGAAGCTGCCACATGTAGAGTCGGATCATCAGGAAGTGACGCTGTACCTCCAGGATCGACGAAGCCAAATCAAGTGAGGGGCGTCCGGAAGGACACCATACCCGATCAAAACGGGGCAGCAGGAACGCGTAGCCGAAGAGCTGCAGGCGGAATTACAGGGGCACCATATCGGGCAATGTACAACGACAGACTCTTGGGAGGAAGCGGTCAGGATCAGCATCCAGTGCATCCGGAGGGTCAATCCCGAGTGATACAACGCAGAACTCGCTATGCTCGTAAAATCAGGAGTAAGGAACCTTCTCACGAGAGCTCAATGGCAGCATGCCCAACGGGAAGATATGAGGGAGGAACATCTTATTTGTCTAGGCAATCACCTGGAGAGGACAACAGAGGCGTTAAGATGGAAATTCAAGCAAGTCTCGGATTGGGATCGAGACCAGCACGTCACGGAAATCAAAGCGCTCCACGGGAAACCCTTCCCACGGAATGCAATCACAGCGGACAAATTCGCCAGTGAATGGACTCCTATCCGAGGGTAGGTCAAGGATCGGTCCCACCCGACCGGATGAAGGCCGAACTGACTTCGTGACCATACCGGAGAGCAGATGGGTAACGAAAGAGGAGAATGATAGACTGACCGCGGTGATAACGGAAGAGGAAGTCTTACAGGCCATCACGGAGTTACGGCGCAAGAAGCAGTAGGAACGGACGGCCTTAACCACGATTTCTACAAGGACAATCCCCCATCATGGTGGAAGCACCGGTGACAGTGTCAAACCAAATTCTGCAATGGGCGGAACCTTCACAGTCCTTCCTTGAAGCGCTGATCATACCATTACGGAAGAATGGGGATTCAGAGGACGCAATGGATTATAGACTCATATCCCTACTTCAGACAGGGTATAAAGCCTTCGCGAAGGTGGTGGGGACCCGACTTCAAATCATTCTCCCACATATCATTGGGGACACGCCAGAAGGCTTTATCCAAGGACGACAAATGCAGAAAGCAGTGGTGATGATGCTGGCCCAACTGTCTCGGTAGCGCCAGACATAAGATTGCCGGCAGATCTCAGCAGGTTAATCCTACTCCTAGACTTCAAAACGGCGTATGATACGGTGGATAGGCCTTATTTTTACTAGATGTTCTACGAAAGTTCGGGTTTTCCAAAGTCTTCATCCGACTGATTGAGCAATTACATGCAGGGACAACAGCAAGATTTCTGGTGAATAGGATAATGTCGGCGGCAATGCCAATCAGCTCGGGTATCCGGCAGGCGTGCCCAGTAGCGCCGCTGCTGTCTCTGCTTGTCGTAGGGATACTGGGACTGGCAGATGTGCAGCAACCAAGGCTTCAAGGCCTCCAAGTAACTGGAAACCCCGAAGAAATGCACAAATTCCCAGCGTTCGTGGATGATTCGACCATTTCTACAATACGCGCACCAGATCTTTCCGGCGCTGCAGTTAGTGAAGAGGTTTGGTCAGCTGTCAGGACTTCAAGTCCAGCCAGCCAAAAGTCAAATCATTTTCCTTAAACACGGCGATCGAATGTAAAGAGTATGCAGGTATAGCGGTAGTAGGGGTGAACGAGACGACACGGCACCTGGGGTATTAAATGGGGGCAGAGCAGCTAGAGGATAGCAACTGGGCAGTACCTACGCAATGTGAAAACAAGACTTCTTACGGCGACCAAGGTGGCTACAAATGTCGAGAACAGGGTATTAATCCTAAATGCAATAGTGCTCCCGGCGGTACTCGTAACCGCAGCCGCCTTCGAGTTACCCGAGTGGGCGCAGCAGCAACTGGATTACCTGTACAATCAATACCTGTGGCATCACTCGACTAGAACAGAGACATCCAGACACAAGATCAATCCAGGGCTGTTGTATACACCACGCAAAGCCGGGGGAGTGGGGCTAATCTCAGTGCGAGTGGCAGTTAAAACGCGAGAGAACCAAACATGCTATGCGGTGGTTACTACGAAGGCCAGATGAGTATACCGCGGCGTGGACGCAGTGGGCCTTCAGAGGGCAAGCCAGCGAAGAGGCGGAGAGAGTGACACCGCGACATCCGGGTCCAGACGATCACGGCAGGCAAGGAGGACACCAGGAAGACTATTATGCGAGGCGTTGGGGGAGAGGCTAGCACCACAACAATGATAGGAGGCGCAGATACGACACCGGTGTCAGGAAAATCAACTCCGGTGGGAGAAACGAGCAGCAAGCTGGTGGGAGGGGCCAGAACGGGTACTCAGCTACGCAGATCAACTACCGACAAGAGAAGCACCCGACAAATTCTGGACACCGGAAATCAGAAGTCTGGAGCACATTCAAATGCGCAAACAATACATGGATCCTAGACAGGAACCACAAGATGTTAATACCCAGTCAGTATGACCGCCTGAAGGACACTATCATACAAGAGCTACATATCCAGCGGACAGGGCCAAAGGAGTACGTGTTTGGAGGAATCAGCAGAGGATACGAAGCGGCACGACATTCGCAGAAGAAGCTCCGTCGTTGGGCAACGGCTATCATACTAGCTTCGCCGGGGATCATGGTGGGAGGAGGACTGGACATGACCTCGCCGCCAGTACTCAGGAATCCGCCACCGTTAGTAGACAAATACGACTGGACCATCGTAGGACCGGGCACCATCACGGGGACACCTCTAGCACAGGACGGTGATAAGGTCCACCAAGTGCGCGTGGTCCAATTGGAGGATGGGATTCACTGGACGATACAGGGGAAACTACCGGCGGTGCAGGTGGGGCCACGGGCAATCATGGCCTTTCATCGCAAGGAACTGGAAAAGGAGGGACTGGTTTTGGAGGCGCATCAAAGTCTTCATCGGTACCCTTGGGCAGTAACGGAGAAGATAAGCACAAGCACATACTCGAGGCTCTGAAGAGGAGGCCCTATCAACTCAGCAAGCAGGATTTTGGGGACCTTCTAGTCTAGCTCACAAAACGGTTACAAGCACGAGCAAAGGAGAATACATGGCAGGAAGCGGCGATGAACCAGACGTCGGCGTAGCTGTGGCGTCATGGGTGGACTGTCCGAGTACCAAGTGTGGACAAACTGCAGAATAGCGACGCATCAGCTAAAGTTGTGGTATAATGGGAGGCCTTACAATAACTCATGTCAGGATAAACCGAACTGTCAGGGGCAACGAGAGACATACGAGCACATTTTTTGGACGTGTCCAAGGGCGCAAGCACTGTGGAAGGTGCTCATCAGCTAGTGGATAGGGGAACAATGGAACGGGTACGACATCGAACACTGGAAACGCCACTGCGCTCAAAGAAAGGCGCCGAAGATATCGGCGACCAACAGAAGACTCTTGCACCAGCGGTATCCCGACGACCAATGCGGTTTCGAGGCGGAATGGACAAGGATATGGAGCATTTTCAGTTCAATTGGACTGACACAGTTATGGACGCAACGAGCCAACAGGGTATTCAGACAAGAAGAGCTCACGCAGGAGGCGAGCGCGCGGAGGGTTTGGGAGGCAGGAGTGCGACAACTGGCAGCGATCGCGAAGCGCGACCACCGACGAGGAGAGACAACAATACGAGGAGCCAAGCTTCACGCGTGTCTCGATATTCTGACAAAAGAACCGAGAGGGTTTCTGGACAACCAGAAGACCGTCCACGTTCAGGCACGGGACCATAAGGCACCGGTCTTGCTAACCTGGCTACAACTATACCAGAAATCTTGCAACTAACTAAGTAAGACTTTCTGAATCCCTCTAGAAAAAAGCGACAGATTGTAAATTTGTTGAAATATTTTCAGAGAGAGAGAGAGAGAGAGAGAGAGAGACACACACACACACACACATACACACATACATACATACATACATACATACATACATACATACATACATACATACATACATACATACATACATACATACATACATACATACATACATACATACATACATACATACATACATACATACATACATACATACATACATACATACATACATACATACATACATACATACATACATACATACATACATACATACATACATACATACATACATACATACATACATACATACATACATACATACATACATACATACATACATACATACATACATACATACATACATACATACATACATACATACATACAGACAGACAGACAGACAGACAGACAGACAGACAGACAGACAGACAGACAGACAGACAGACAGACATACATACAGACATACATACATACATACATACAGACAGACAGACAGACAGACAGACAGACAGACAGACAGACAGACAGACAGACAGACAGACAGACAGACAGACAGACAGACAGACAGAGATGACCGCTCGAGCTTCCATTCACAGGGAGGTGTTCGCGGTATATCGACAAGAAGGCAATCATAGCGTCTAGAAGCTAGTCCTTGGAGGGCGGCTGGTGACTTGTTTTGTTTGCATTGGCCTTCTCCTTGAAGACCTCACGCAGCTGATCCAATAGCTCCTTGTCTTCGTCGGAGCTATTGTCACTCTTGGAGACGATCTACGGGCGTTGAAGGCGACTGTGAGATGGAGGAATGTGGACTTAGAGGTGAAACGGCAACTTGGAGTATGAAGTGCTTCCTCCCCTTCGGCGAAGCGCTATCCATTTTGACGGATGGCTGTTGCTCCCAGCGGTTTTACCCTTCTCAGAGATTTATCCGAAGCGTTACTGGCTGGGAAAGGGGAAATTCGAGAACGAGGAAAGACTATAGCGGGACCGTTGCTCTTCTCTACCATCCGTCACCTTCGGGTGTCCAGTCTTTCTGTCGGGTCGGCATCATTAATTGGATGGCTATCTGTGCGACTGGTGGCCGCGAAACGATGGTTAGCACCTGGGCGCTGACGAAGGGTGCAGAAAGTCGTCCTATGAGAGCGGGTGTGGTCGACCTGAGGGCGCAGAAGTGGATTAACATGATCGCCTACGCACGTTCGCGATGATCTGTCCGGGCTAATGAAGTTTGCCGATCTGAAATTGTGGTCTGTGTTGGAGTGTGCTGCGTGGGAATTTGGGTTGTCTCTGAGGCGTCGGATGGGCGTTCGGACTGGAGATTCGGAGAGTGATGAGCATGCATGGTGGTATGTGAAAGGTGTTCCTGAACGCTATCAAGAAGTGCTACGTGACGATGAGCTTCGTCGTATGCGAGGACCAACTTATGCGTACGCCCTTTGGGGCGCTGTATTTGCTATTCCCATGCAAGTGCTGACCGAGGTGGAACCCAATTTCGGTCGATTTGGGCATATGTGCCGTATGTGGTGGGTCTTTATGTACGCCACGTTCTACGTGTACATACCCGACCTGTCTATTCGGGCAGATCGTTCGTTTGGTAAGAATGGGCGGGCGGCGACAGAAGCGCTCGTTTCTACCTGGGATCGCGTACACGAGATCGCGCGGGGTATCGTTGGACACTGTTGCTGATCCTTTCGTTCATTGTGCATGCCCCATGGCGACGAACGATATCCTGGAATTCTTCCTATGCTGTAGCCCCGGCGTGGTGCTTACCATCAGGACGCTGAACGATTTGAATTTGAATTTTTGAGTTTATCGCTTTGGCTCTCAGAGCGATAAACTCAAAAATTCAAATTCCTGGAAGTGCTCCTGACTGGCTGCGTTATGCAAGGGTGAAGGAAGAGCAGAGGATGCGAAGCATACGACAAGACTTCACCGTTGACTGTCATGATCAACACCCTGAAAGATGTGCGAAAGAGCGTCTGTGAAGGTGATCGGCGCGAATGGACGAGATTTCCTTTAAACGGCGTGAGGCGGAGGCTTAGGTGCCCGACAATTTCTAAGCGGGTGGGCAGTATGACGACATCGAGGTCCTGACACTACTACTATAGGGACGGCAGGCACAGTCGGCACAACTACATCTACACTGCCCAGGCAAGGGTCTGCCACTCCGACGGTGGTGTGTCCATCCACTCTTATTGATCAAGACTCGCGCGTTGCCCCTAAACGCGATAACGCCGAGGGCGGCGGTGTTCATGTCGTGGTAAGTGTTCGGATATGTGGTATACCAGCCGCGATGCACACTGAACGATGTGAGCTGGTCGCCAGTATGGGGCCGGGCTAGGCAGCTTGAAGGTTCAACTGTGAGACCCGGAGGAGACGGTTGTATAACCGCGATGACCTGAGGTCGACGGTCATCTTTGGCTCGCACGTCGTGGGTTGAGATGACGCGTACCGTTAACCCAGGTTGTACGGCACTTGCGGAGGCGACGCTGAGGACGGATGACATGCAAACACGGTGGTATTCTTCGAGGCGTATTTCAGAAGGGCGACACGGTTGGGACGGGGGCACTCCAACGTGCCCCAGTGCGATTAGGGAGAGGTGTCGCTCTTACAGGTAAGGGTCAGCGTAGCTGCCGACACCTTCTTTTCTATCGGTCGTTAATTTCTCCTGTCAACAAACAAACTAAAAATAAGAAACAAGTTTAATATTCGTCACGGTTATTGGATTTCCTTTCGTCGCCACTACCGTCCCTTCCACCTAGTCGTTTAATGCTATCCGGCCTAGCATTCTTGAGTACGAAATTTCAACTGTTCCATCTTAAGTCTTAAAGCTTCGTGGTCAAGGATGGTAAGTTGGGCGTCAAGTCGAACTGTAAAGAGCTTCAAGGCTTCATAATCGCCTATTGGCGAACAAAGTACCTGAACTCCTGAACTGTGCCCTACCACACTGGGGCCGAGTTATCGCGGGAGGTGATGTGGTGACAGCACCTTACACACAGGCGCTTCAGAATCCGTAAATATAAAGTTAACTAACGCTTTGATGATGGTTACTTTACTTTTATCCGACAAACTGGATTTGGATTGGCACACCCTACGGTGATTGAATGTTGGTAATATCGTTTTGTTTTCATTTCTTTCACTATATTCGCTGTCACGGAAATCAAGTTCAAGCTCGAGAGAATCACTGAGACGCGCTGTCGTCATGGGAGGTGGGTGCCGCCATTAGCACGACAATGACTTACTGTAGAACACAGGAGAGCTAGATGGATTGGATGATGAAGCCAAGACTCGATGCTTGATATCAAGCATATCGATTTTCCTACGTCTTGAAACGCGTAAGATTTCTCAGCCCTATGGCATACTCTAACTGCCGCCGGTGTTGCTGTCCGTCGGGCCCCTTTTGGCGGTCTCATATCGTGCCACCGCGGTTCTGGTGGACATTGTGGAGTTGGTAAATTGCCCCCTGTACGGTACTCTGACCTCCTGATGCTTCATTGCCGTCTCTCGGGTGAATAAATAGAAATGAATCGTTTTCGTCACTTTATCATACCCGATCGTCTTGGTCTGTCTGATCATGGCGTGCAATGCCGCTAAGTTGACCCTTGCCAAGTCGGCTGACCCCAGGATGGCCCACGTTAGTGCTTTCGTTGTCTGTTAACTCACGCGTACTACGTGGTGGCGTTGTAGGTGCAACACCAGTTCTCCTTCAACTTGAGCTTGAATCGTATTGTACAGACGCAGCCTCTCTGGTCCCACTAACAGTGTCCGAATGATCTCCGGCATCTGCCGACGCACTATCGAGCCCTCTGCAAGCCTCCCTATGACTGTCCATTCGTCATCAGTACCTGCCCGCAATCTCCATCCGGAGGACTGATGTTGACTGCTTTCGCACAACTTCCGAAGTTTCTGCATTATGGCCGGCGTGTATCGCGCTGGATTGAACATCACGTTCTCGTAGGCTTGCTGTGAAAGCGGGGAGACGGTTGCTCCTGCCTCTTGTGCTCCTCGCTTCACCTTGTTAGCCCATTGCGTCAAAGCCGGCGCTTGCGCCCACTTGACCTGGCTTATCTGCTTCGCACAAGTTCCTTAAAGGCCCACTTGGTGTGATACAAGTCCCTTAAGATCGTTTGGAGGAGTCGAGTCCACTCCGGCTGCCCGTTCTGTCCTTTGACGCATGCGTGCTCAAACAATTGTAGCAGGCTGTTGACTTCCGGTCCTGTGAGCTTAGGGTACCTTTGCCGATTACTCGGCAATGCCTCCTTGTACACTTGCACCCCGCTTGTGGTCTCTGTATACATCTGTCTGATGGTCGTTGTCCATGCCTCAAGGTGACCCTCCCGCGGTGCGTCCCTCATCCCTTCCACTAGCGCTGTAAACATGTCCTCTTGGGAGCCATCCTCGTGTCGCTCACTACGTGATGGTGGTTTTTGCGTCTGGGCCTGCGCTGCACCTTCCGCCTGGCCATCTACTGTCGCTGTTCTACTTTGCCTCGTCGCCTCCGTCTTTGACTCCCCGTCGGAAACCTCTGCCCTGGCTTCTTCATCGCTCCCCTCCTCCATCTCAGACTGTTGGGTTGCAGCCACGATTGAGTCCTGGCTTCCGGCCTGATGCTCATCGATCGTCTCTGCTAGGGCTGCCTCGTTCCCTTCACCATGTGGTGGGGATACCTACCCCGTTGTCTGCTTGCCTCTCACCTTCCTTTGATTTGATGCTTCCCCCTCCTTCCAACCGCATCCCCCGCTTCCCACGCCTTCCGTTAGAGCCATATCTACGTCCTCTCCCCCTTGGTCATGCGGCGACCCCTCCACCCCGTCTTAAGGCAAGTAGTCTTACATGGCCGATTTGTCGCTCCGCGCCGTCCGCTGTTACCTCCGCTCTTCGGCCGTCCTACTTATACTCACTGGGGTCCTGATGTTCCCTCTGCGCCGCAGATGGGAGAGCTGTTGTCTGCCGCTTTAACCACTCTGCCAGAGAGAGAGAGAGATTGTGAGAGAGTGAGATCTTAGATGACATTACCTCCTCCGTAATCGAAGAGGACCCTGACGTAAGCGACGCGTTGAGTTGTCTCAGCCTCGTTTTCCGAGCCCGTCAAGGCAGTGCGCTGATACGAGCACCCCCGACCATCCGCAATTTGGCGGTAAGCAGAAGAGGCTCAATCTTGCAGCCCCCAAGTTCCAGCCAAACGGAAGCAGAACAAATCGAGAATGACACTACCGCACGCAAAGGGAAAGTCGGCGTTGGATTTCGTCCTGGCTCCCGATATTCCTCACGACGTCCATCGGGATAGTGAGCGGATCTATATTCGGGCGGCGGCCGTTAGTGCCGCTGCACACGAGCGGGCGTATCCCAGGGAAAACTATTCCTTCTGCTACCATCCACAAGCGTATCCCGAGATTCAGGTAGCCCATTGGCGATTCTAAAACGGAAGGTGTCCTCCGAGTGGGCCCGCCATGCCCCCCCCCCCCCCCGTTACCGTCAGGGCCCCTCAAGTCGCACGCCGCCGACGCAAGATGGCAGCAATTCAAGCGCGCCTCAGGTTCTTGAGTCTGCACCGAAGCGTACGAATATTACAATTTGCTCCAACGCTTGGGTTCCAGTGGTCACCGCGACTTGATGTGGTGGGGATGAACGTCAGAGAAGAATGCTTGAGACGCCAAAGGGTACAGCGGCCCGCCATTCTCGACTTGTTCGAATTGTACGAGAACGACCGTCCAGCTTCTAATAGAGAATCAAGAACACCCTGAAGCCGTACCACATAGACGTTGCAGGATTCGAACATCTACCAGCGCTGCTTGAACTTACCGGAGTTCTCAATCTGAATGTCGATAAAGATAAGCGGCTAAGTGATCACGCTTTGACCCGCATCCGCCGCGATGTGACCTCCAATTGTTCCGCGTAACCACATTGGGTTGGTGACCTCACCAAGGGCAAGTGGTTGGATATAACCAACAACGGCCTGATCCGCACGCTCCATAAATCGATTAACGATCACCTCGGAGAGAACGATTATGTCCAACCGTCCGTGACGCCGTGCGACCCCAAAGACGCGAAAAAGTCGGGGTGGGCACCATTCAAGAACCAGGACGGTTCCTTCACCGCACGGGGGCCAATTTCCCTTGTGCCCAAGGTGATGAAGATGACAAAGGGAGCGACGAGGGCAACGAATAACCATTTCGCGGTATCGACGATGCCGCTCCCGTTTCCTCGTCGGGTCACCCAATTTGCAAGTTCCACGTGTTTGAGCAATAGTCGGCGTTCCTCGATGGCAAAGATCCCCAAAGACAGAGCTGCCACGGGATACCCAGCAACGCGCCTAGGACAGTTTCCCGCATCAGTAGTTCCCGTCGTTTTCAATAGTTCCCGTCGTTTTCAATACACAATTTTCCTACTTTAAAAATACAGCATACCCTCTCTGTAGAGTACCGCAGCGGAAGTCATGAAAGTACGACTTCCGCTGTGGTACAGAGAGGGTATGCTACATTTTTAAAGTAGGCCGAAGCTAATAAAGTATTTTTACGAATCAAACCGAAAAGTATTATTAAGACAGGAGCTGGTGTCCAGGTTGCTTAGAACTCGTACGTGCTAACCGAAGCAGATTGTCCGTTAATATATCGAGCACGCTATTACTCACCAGAAGTATTACACACCAGAAGCCTATTTAATACTCGGTGCGCATTGCTATGGCCTCGCTTTCTTATATTAGATAACTAAAGGTACTTCTAGAAAATATTTACAAAAACACCGTGTATTCCAGTAATTTATTAGTTATCGAAGAAAACAGTATTTGATCGACCTACGGCGCGATTTCCGCAAAATAATCCGAAAGCATGCACCACTTCCCGGTTCACAAGCTAACTGAGCAGCATATCCAAGTTTTTCGCTAATGGCGACCAAAACTCCCCCCAGATGATCAGCGCCGTTGTGGTCCTGGCCCAGATGAAAGACTCCATGCTGCGTCAGAGAGAGGCTGCAAGAAACGGCCCATGAGATTGATGACGAGTACTTACACCGGTTCGAAGACGAAGCGACTCTGACAGCCGGATCTGCGACTGTTCTTCGCGGATCTGGGATCGGAGAGAATCTGCATCATGAACAACTCCCGCGTTGGGTTCTAGACACTGTATGCTCTGGTTCAATCACAAGTGTGCAATTTGCCGGCTACTCCACAAGTGCGCATAGCCCATACCAGCTGCTGCGCTTTCAAGCTTCGGTCCCTCCAGTCCCGTGTCGTCGCTTCTCCACCTCAGCCTAGCTGTCGTGCTGTGTCACCTCGTCTGACGCCGGACCTCAAGACCCCGCCCGCGCCGCGACAACACCACTCTAAGCCGTCGGGCTGCCGCCGCCGAAGAACCAAGTCGTCGCGACTCCCAATCGAGCTGCTCCCTTGAAGCTGTTGCCGAGTTTGCGCCCTGTGTCCCTAGGAGGTCAGAGGAGTGCGGCCTAACCCTACCGTAAAGGGGGGGGGGGTACGTGACAGCAGCAAGAGAGAGTAGCTGGAAGAAGAAACGCCCGAACCGGTCCGTCAGCCTTCGCAGTCCATCATCATGGCGGCTCCCCGTTGTGATCAGACTTGGCATGCTGAGTGGCGAAACAAGACTCCACAGGTCGAGCTCGCGTCAGCGGAAAAAGCCATGCTGGATCCCGAGCGCAACGCTGACGACAAGAAAGCAGCTGCTCTACGTGGAGTTCCCCAGCTCGTCTCGAGTGAGTTGACCTACTCCATGTGGATTCCTGCGCGAAACCTGGCCGCCACGTCTCTGATACGGAGATCATGACCTCGCTCAGATCGGATACGCAACCGGCCATCTGGTCGGCCAACGTCAGCCATCTGCGCGAATTCAAGACCATCCGGAACGCTGGCATCAGCTTTGTATGCACTGATCAAGCTGTTGCATCTAAGTTGGTTGGCCAGACGCTGTCGATCTGCGATCGAAACTATCGGTTTCAACCGTACTCCAAGAACTCCAGCGGGTACTATGTCGACTTGCAGCGCCTGCCTGACGAGGTCGATGACAGCGAGATCTACGACTTGTTCGCCGCCCATAAGACACCACCGGTTCATCCACCTGCCTGAAGCGCAGCAGTATTTCCAAGAATCGTTGATCAAGTTGGCAGACATGCTCCATGCACCAACGGACTCTCACTACAACCCGGGCTGCCTGCTCGACGAGCACAAGCGTCGCGACAACATCTTCCTGCACGAGTTATTCGAATCCCGGAAGAATGCTCGCCAGCGCGAACTTGAGGAACTGCACCTGGAAATGAATGATCTGCAGCACCGCCAAGCGACGGAGCCTACCGATGATCAACGCCGGCGGCTGACTGAAAAGAGGGCACTACTGGAGGTCAAGATGAAGGGGGGAAAGTTCTACGCATCGAAGAAGAAGTTTGCCTCCGACCTCCATGATTCTGATCGAGGTACCAAATACTTCTTCCGACCGCCTCAGATCCTGCACAACAGTCCGATTCCTGTCAATTCGCCGGAGGAGTTGGAAGTCATGTGCCAGGAGTTCAACCAGTTTTGGTCCGGGATCTATTGATCACCTTCAAGGGAGTTCCATCATGACAAGCCGAAATGGGATCGCATCAAGCTGGCCCAGATCCTTGAACACACGATCAAGGATCTGACGCCGAAGCGAGCTGCCTATCTTGACAGTCCACTCACAGCAAATGACTTCTACTGGGCTATCAAGCATACGTCGTCGGAGAAGGCACCAGGACCCGATGGGTTACCCCTGGCCTACTACCTAACTGATGTGCCGCTTTGGAGCCGTATCCTGGAGATTGTCTACGCGGCTCAACTGGAGAAAGGCAGGATGTCCAAGTTCCAGCGTCGCGGCCAAGTCTGCTTGCTATACAAGAAGGGAGACCGTAAAGAGCCTGGAAACTACAGACCCATTACTCTCCTCAACGTCGATGCCAAGCTGGGCCCCAAGATACTGGCATACCGTCTGGGAACTGTGCTAGACAGTCTCCTATTCTCTGACCAGTATGGCTTCGTGCCTGGGCGCGATATTCGTCATGCTCACCTGCGACTTCAAGCGCTCATGAAAGTGTATGAAGACGATGACGCGATGGCTGTGCTATCTTGCTTGACTTTGCCAAGGCCTTCGACAGCGTGGTGTGGGATGTCCTTGACATGATCCTCGAGCACTTCCGCTTCGGCGAAGTGTTTCGTCGCTGGGTACGCGTGATGTTTCCTGGGACTTTGGTGGCGCTACTATTCAACGGTAGCCCACTTCGCCCTTTGACTTAGGGAGAGGCGTGCGGCAAGGATACCCTCTCTCCCCGGGTCTGTTCGTGCTTTACGCGGAACCTTCGCTGAACTTGATTCGCGCCAAAATGAAGGATGCTGGACTTCGGTGTGGAGACTCTTCGGTGGTCCATACAGGTATCAGCTTTGCTGATGACTGCACTGGACTACTGAGGGACCTGCGGGATACTCAGCGTCTACTGGACTTGGTGGATCTCTTCTGTGAGGTATCGGGCATGGAGCTGAACAAGAACAAGATCTGGTGCTGCCGTCCCACCCTTGGAACAGTGAAACCGACAGCATCCGTGAGGCAATACAGCAATTGGGACTAAAGGTTGTTTGGAACAACGACTCGGCCAAACTGCTTGGTATATACTACGGTCCCAAGCTCACAGACGCGGCACGGCTACAGCACATATTGGCGGACATGCAGACAAGGTGTTCACTGAAGTACCGGGCACGCACTCTGCGAGGGCAAGTGGTCATCCTACAACAGATCATCTTGCCTGTTCTTTGGTACACGGCCAGTGTCTGCTACATACCTGAAACTGGTTTCCAAGACCAAGTCCAGGACATGATAGTACGGTTCATGACCCAGTCTTCTACGTCGAACATCGTGCCCTGAGCTTGGTGGACGTTGCCCATGCACATGGGAGGCCTCGGCTTAACGCCTATGAAAACGATGATCGAGGGACTCCAACTACACATGCTCTGCAAGCTGCTCATGGCCGTACGCCAGTCACCGGATGATGTACCCTCATGGGCCGCCCCAGTCATTGCGCTGTTTGACTCCGTGATGAAAGCTTGGGGACGCGACTTTGACATCTTGTACGCGCCGGTCTGGAATAGCCCTCATCATGTGGTGTCTCGACGGCTAAGACGATGGAGACCGCTTGGTTTGTATTGGCACCATGTTCTCTTCCTTTGGAACACCAACTGCGCCCCAAGATCACTCACGACCAAGTTTGACAAGTTGACAATGCCGCTGCTGGACAATGTGGATATCACGACTGCAACCAAGACGCCCAAGACCTTGCGAGCCGCACACCTGGACATTGTCCAAGACCTTATTGCTTAAAGGTTTATCGGATATCTCACTTGTTTGAGCTTAGTGGATACCCGCCTCAAGCCGCCAAGCTATCCCAAGTCATCCGTGAGCATGGCCAGCCTGGGTGTGCTAACAGCGTGAGCTTCTGCGGGTCTTTCTTAACTAAGACTGATTCGCTATTACGACCGTTGGCCAACATGCCCATTGGACCCCGCTCCAAGCCACACTACGGCTGCGCACTCCATACTTGGAGCTTCAGTGGCTATGCAGTCGCTGATCTCACGGTGTCGCTAATCCACAAACTCCTGGTTCAAACTCCAGGTACCCGGCCTACCAACGACTGCACTTGGCCTTGAACAAGCGCCTCCCGCAAATGTATGGGGCAGGGACGTAAAGATGAACAAGCACGTACTACCTGTGAACGCGGACTTGCTGTACAGACTTCAGCACAACGCACTTTGGGTGGGCTTTAGGCTGCAGCACGTGCAAGGCGCTATGACTCGCTGCCATCATGGGTGTGGAGTCATTGAAACCGTCTCCCATCTCTTTTGGTATTGTGACTTTGCGGCAACCGTATGGGCGGAATGGCTTGAGGTGTTCCAGCAGTGGTTTGAGTCTCCCATTAGGTGGGCGACTGTGGTCTACTTCGCGGACATCATGCCTACGCCCCGAGCCAAAACGGAATTTGGTTACAGCCTCTTTGCGGTCTTCCACATAGTGGGAGTTGTGGTACTTCGCTGTTATGGACGCACCGCAATGACATCCGCTTCCACGAGTATGAACCAAGTCTCATCGGCGTCAAGGCTCGGATGCACGCCCTGATTGGCCTTCATGTTGCTGCCTTATGGCAGGCAACCAGGCGCAAGCAATAAGACAGTCCGCGCAGGTGAGTAGGCAACTACACACCTTATTGCGAGGACTGCCTGTGTCGGCACCCTTCGATGACAATGGCCCAAGCGACCACGAGGCGGAAGCCCGTCAGCGGGACTCCTTACTCGCGGACATGTTGAACCACGACAGGGAAGAGACGTCCGGAGCGTTGGCGCCCTTCACGACTGCAGATCCAAGCGATCGCGCGGTGGAAACCCGTCAGCGGGGCTCCTTTCCCGCGGCCATGTTGAACCGTAGCCGGGAAGAGACGCCTGTGGCCCGAAGGTAAGGCCACAAACGCAAGGCTTCATCCTGATGTCTTACAATCCGCCGCCGGCGTGCTCGGCCATTACTGGTTTCAGGCTCCACCACTTTCAGGCCCATAAGCCAAGTTCTCGGCTCCATTGCCGATCGCTTAGCGGGCGTTGCCTTATGTCTGCTGTACCTGAAGGCGGTGTGGATGTTTGAACCCAGGCGGGGCCCCACGTTGGCGGACAGGCGGGTGAAGAACGCGACACGCTACAGACGCTTACGCGTGTTATGGCATGCACGACATCACTGGACTACTCTTTGGATCGAGGTCTAGAGCGTCGCCACACTCCCGAGCCGCGCGTACTACCAGGCCTACAAACCCATGAGACGATGACTGGGAGGCTTTGCCCCTCTAAACCACGACCCGCATCTCTCTTACTGAAGTGCCCGGTCAAGCATTCTCAAGAACTACCGGGTCTAACCGTGCTTCCAGGCCTACAGTCCATGAGACGGCACCCAGTAGCCCCCAAGACCACCAGTCCAGTCACAAGACCAGATATCCCAACATTCGCGGCCAAACCCCAACCATCGTCCTAAAGGTCTGGTCGGTCCTGGAATCGAACCCCCGGGCCGCTTCCGTGTGACACTAGATGCTGAACCAGCTGAGCTATCTGATCTCAGTAGAAGTAGGTGGCTCACCACCACCTGGTTTATCGGGTTATACTTGGTTTTTGTATAGACCCCATCCGAAGGTCCTGCAAATGTCCAACTCGGCCCAGAGACGTTTTGGGACGTCCACCAGCTGGGCGGGCACGTGGCCTCGAGAGGCGAGTCTGTTGTGGATGTGGTGAAAGTTCTTCAGCGTTCCCTTTGTTGAGTTGCAACAGACAGCCACATTCGTCTTCTTGGTGTCATGTTCGCGCTGGACAGAGGTTACCAGTCGAAAGCAGCAAATCGACAAATCATTGACTGTTGGGGGAACAATTATTGGGACTCACGAACGGAACCCAAGCTTTCCATTCACGTATGGAAAAGCTGGAGGGCGATCGGTAGTTGTTAGCGAAAAGGGAGCCAAGTCAACGCATTGGGCTACCTCGAAGTTCTCAGTGCGCTCAGCGGCTGGCACCACTTCGGTATCGATGTACGTGCTGGCGTACAAGTCTGGGCTCGGCAGCGTTGTTTTGTGTAATACTTCAGTCGAAACTTCCGGCCCAGCGAAATGGTCCTATGTTCTTAGAAGTAGACCTACTTCTCTATCTGTTGGCGCCACGCCAGAAGGTTTTGCAGGCTTTGAGGCATGGGTGACCATGCTAACGGAGCGTCAACGGACACCGGATTGGTTTTTAATGAGGAAATTTCACATTACCAGGCTCATAGCGATAAAGATTCTTCGTGCAATTGCGAAGCTGTCCCCACTATCGAAGTTGATGACGGCTTGGAAGCATATCGGAAATTGGCAGAACGGCCCGTTGTTTAACTCGTGCTTCGTATATTGAGTATTCCGATAACTGCAGCCTGAGGCGAAGCTCGTAACGAAAGGGATTGTCCATCGCAACAACTTTCCAGAGGTGACCTCGACCGAAAAAGAAACAAGGAGTTGCAGCAACTGTGCAAAGATCGAGGGATTCCGATTTACGGCAACAAGAATGAGCTTGTTGATCGACTTTTTAAGCCACAACAATGCGACTACTGCAGAAGATCTGGCAGGTAGCATCACAATCCCCGCCGCAGCACTAATTGGAGCATGATTCCTCGTGCCTATAGCTACCGCTGGCATGAAATTAGGTCCAAGAACGAAGCCAATATTTGTTCGGAATTGGCTTCGTTTACCGATCGTCATTCGAACTTTCACATTGAGGAAGCGAAATCATACGGATTGCTGTGTCGGTACGTAGTGATGAGGAACCGCAATGCTGGTGTGGAGTGCTAACGTTAACTCGTTGGGTGCAGATCCGATCAGAAGTATCTTGCGTTTTCTCCCGATGATATTGCTGTGGTTGTGTCGCCACAGCGTGATCGCATTTTCGTCGTCGAGCACAATTGAGATGGAGAAGGCGCTCGATAAAAAAAAAATGGGGTTGCTTTGCTACAATTACGCTGACTTCCCTGGCAGATAGTGAAAGGTTCAAAGAGCTGCTTCCGGAGCAAGGGCACCGGTCTCAATATTTGTACAACATATTCTGTGCGTCGCTGAAGGACGGCGTCATAGTCTATGCGTCTCAATCTGCAATTATTCGCGTGGTTCGTGTTGTTGTGGGTGAGGACGTCGCAGAAGCGTATCCCCTTGCGTTTTCGAGTGTCAGAAAGACGTGCTTAGACTGGATCTATACGCCAGAGTGTTTAGTGCCGTGGTTTTCATCCGAGGAACTAGGTCATTGTGGCACTATGGAGGCCCTCAAGCAGCATTTGAACTTGTGGCGAGCGTTGGTCGCAATTATTGATGAGCGCGGTCGACCACCCCCACCTGCAAAGCATATCATTGCAACTGTGATTTCTACATGGAACCGAGTGAAAGGAGGCATCAATGTCTACTCACGCTACCTCAAAATGTGAAAGCGCTTCACTTCCACTTGCCTCCACTTGCAGCAATGTGGATCCGGATTTTGATGACTCTCGTCTACAATGCGTACCAATCGATTCAGCTACTGCAAGTACGTCGCATTTCTTACAGTATTGGTGTAAGAAAGACTAATTCTAACTACCTTCTCAGTGCATGGGTTGTTAAAGCTACGCGTTTCTGATGGATGCCGATCATTGCTCATCATACAGTTCCTACCAGCAGTTCAAGTTCGAGAACTCCACGTTTAGCGCATTTTGCCGCGATGCAGCTGCATGCCTACCTGATCTCTTTGACAAGCGCAACCCGGAGACTCAAACAGCACAAGTTGAGAGCGTGGCCACTAGTGATTAAATGGAGGGGGTCGTCAGCTCGAAGCCCCACTCGTTCGTATACCAGAAGAGTGAACACTTTAACACAGCGATCCAGAATGGCGCAAGCTGCGGCTCTCAATGCGACAGATCCATCACCCCGTAAGCTGACTGCGTACTCGTTCATGGTTAGATCTCTCGAAGAGCTTAGCTGTGCTCACAATGTTTTGCAGACACTATTTGAGGGAACCAAACAACTCTGCTGCATTTTGTGCTGTCAACTAAGCCACGGCAAGGAAAATGTGCCGCACAGTCGAAAAGGGTACAAGACTCGGTACCAGTGCACTCCATGCGAGGTGGCATTGTGCCGCACGCCGCGCTGGGGGAACGATGAGTCTTGCTTTATTAGATTCCACTCGGCCCCCAAGCTACCAATGCTTGCCAAGAAATAACGGAGCAGCCTAGACAGATTCACCCGCCTCCACCATCTCGAAAAGAATCACAGTCGACCGTTGAACCGAACGAGCGACGAGTCACCAGACTGGTTTCCAAGGCTCGCCGCCGGTCAGCTCGGTTGCTGATGCGTTGAGATAAAAACTTTTGTCATGGTGGTAGTAGCTCTCTCAATTTTTGTCCTAGGGCTAGGACAAACCGACATTTCTCGCTTGAAGTACTTGTCGTACTAGTATGAACGACAGGAATTTGAATTCGTAAGAGCTCGACTTCATCTCATGTTACTGCATTAACAGCTCTTCTCTCTTCATGGTTGGCCATCGTTTGCATTCATTGGCATGATGTCGCGTCAAGCGCGACGCTCGCCGTTAGGTCTTCCATTTGTCCTACTAAAATGTCCTACTGGGGATAAGGTAGACCGGTCTTGTTGCAACAACTCACCTCCAACAAATGTGTGACCACACAAATATATGTGGTGCACATTATCGTTCTCAGGCATACAAAACCTAAGTGAATCTTCAAAACTCTGAGCCGAGAACACAGCCGCGAGCCGACGACCTCGAGACGGCGAGGGACATGGAGGGCGACTACTCGCACTGCGACCTGTCGGACCCGGACTTCGAGGGCGAGCTGACCAAGCGCAGCGTGTGGCTCAAGGAGTGGCGCAAGCGTTACTTCGTGCTCAAAGGCAACAAGCTCTACTTCTGCCGCGCACAGGGCGAGCCGGCGCACGGGCTCATCGACCTGGCGGACTGCCTGACTGTTAAGTCGGCTGAGGAAAAGACCAACAAGCGCTTCTGCTTCGAGGTAGCCACGCCCGACTCGACCTTCTATATGTACGCGGAGAATGAGAAGCAGAAGGACGAGTGGATTGGCGCCATTGGTCGCGCCATCGTCAAGTTTTCCAGCTCCTTCACGGGCGACCAGGACGACGACACCAACGAGCAGGATATGTAGGACGCGGCAGGAGAATCTTAGGCCAGCGGCAGACAGAAGGAGCATGCAGCGGAATGATATTGGCAGCCAGCCAGGTGGATGCATTATAGGTAAAGCTACCCACATGTGACTGCATCGATGTCGTCTCGTGCTGTGCTGCTACGTTCAGAGCTATTTAGTCACAACTCGGCGATAAGGATACACAAGAGTGAACCGTGAATACTGCGTCTTTGCTTTCTAGCTGAGCGAGCACCTGTGGTCGAGAAACTGGTTGGGATCCGAAGGGCAAAAAGCAGAGCTTGGGTTTACTGTATGGACATCTGAAATGAAATCGACATAAAAATATTTACAACTTGCACGTGTAGAATGAAAAAGAAAAAAAAATACTACGATAGGGAAATTGGGGTATACAAGGAGAGGGTAACTAAGCCCACCTGGCTGCTTCATGCGCAGAGTGTCTCGATACTTTTTGATGGACGTCGTGCAGTCTCAAGGCTGACCTACTTTTCGGACAGCACCTTGAAGAGACTCGGCACCACCTCCATGCGCCAGGGACCGCCTTCGAGAACTTCACCGTCGATGTTCATGCAGTCCTCGGGCTGGTCGGGCTCAATCTCCACGGCCTTAATCTTCAGGTACGAGATCAGCGGGCTCTGCAACTCCTTACCCATCAGATATAGCCCGAACAGCTTCGCATTGCTCAGTAAACTGCCTTTGCGGGTGATAATTAAGTCCAGGTTGCCGTCCGACGGGTGCGAGTAGGCGCCGTCAGGAGTAATGTTGACGACGCCGACCACGACGTAGCTGCTGCTGTCCTCCTTCCATAGAAACTCGGGGTACCGCTTGCGGCTAGCCGGACTTGAAATACTACCAGCAATGCCACCCCAGGACTTGCGCTGCTGACTGAAGCGGTCCATATCGTACACTCCCCCTTCCTCCACTTCGAACTGGTCGAGCGCACCTGCATCCGGATAGTCATCGTACTTGAGAAGCGGTGGCTGTGGCTCCGTCAGCACGTACCGGACACGGCCGGTGTGTTTCTTGGGCAAGAGCACGGTGCGTTTCACCTTCAGGAAGGCATAACGAAGAGTACCCATCCAACGGTAGCGTTCCGACTCAGCAGCGATGTCGCCAGCCACCCCCCAACCAAGACCGCAGTAGCTGTAGTGAACCACCTCCGGATTGGCAGCAGACACGGCCGTCACCACATCCAGTGGGCGCATTTTACGCTTCATGATGCAGTACAAAGCAGCGTTCACTGTCGGAATACCCGCTCCCGTGCCGAAAGCATTCTGCGTACCTGCAGAAATGAGTGAAATAGGCGTCGAAGCCACTATTTCACGCCACTCGTGCTCTGGCCGAGTGAGCAGCCCATTCATAAACTCGCACAGTGTCCCGTCGCCTCCAATGAACACGAGAGCTTCGAAACCATCCTCGGACGAGTAACTCTTGCCCATTTCGGCTGCATGGCCTGCACGTGTCGTTTCTTCAACGAAGTAGTCAAAGTTTCCTAGCTTCAGGAACGGCTTCACCTTCTCTTCCCAAATCTGTCGCGCCTGTCGTTTCCCCGAGTGCGGGTTCACTACCACCTTCAACAGCCGTTTCTCGGAAATTGGAGGCGCGCGAGCTTGCCAGCGCACGAGCTCCTGAATGGCGCCGACCCAACTGTCCACCACCTCGGTCTCGAGGCAATGGAAGTCTACGAACTTGGGTGTGCGTAGCAGAGCCTTTGCGCCGGAGCCGTGACTCTTCTTGAAGTAGTGCACTCGAAACGTGTTCGCCTTCGTCTTCGCGAGGAGCTCGGCACCTACGACGTCGTCCGTCGCCACCATACCGAGCGTCTTCTTGCCTCTCGTCCACGTGATGATCCCCGGGTCGAGCCTCAGCTCGCACTTACGAAGATGGTGGTTGACCCGCACCACCGTGTTAAGCTCCGTGTCGAGAGGGGCCTCTCGTCTCGAGAAGGCAGTGACACGACGAATGCTCTCTCGAAGGCCGCCCCCAACGACCTCATGCGGATTCTCAAATGTGAAGTCTCCGATCGACGTGGAGCGCATGCTGAACGCCGTCTTGGCGAGCTCCCTGGCGGACTCTCTAGGCAGCTGCTGCACGTATGTCTGGCAGCGCTTGGGCGGCCCGCCTCGACTTCCGGACTTTCCAGCGCTGCGCGTGTGCGGCGATAACGCCGGCAGCTGTAGCTGATGCTGTACGTACTGCTGATAGCTGCTGCTCGAGTCGTTCTGCACTTGCGAGAGCGTGGGCAGCGAAAAGCCGCTCTGGCTGCCGGTCTCCTCCTGCTCCTCTTCGGGTGTCTTGGGGGTAGTGAGATCTACGTCGCTGGCGCGCAGACCACCCCTGCGCGGTGACAGGATGTTGGACGACTGTGATGAGTAGGATGCCTCCTCGGCGCCCGCGAAGTGCACGGAGCTCGTCTTGCCGTGCGAGCTGGGCGGCGTGTTCAACCCGTCCATGAAGGCCGTGCCGTCGCCACGTGGCGTCATGCTTAGCGCTCCGTCGGGCACGGCCTGTGGGCCGCGGCTGAACGTCGGACTCATGGGTCTGCTAGTGTTTGTGCACCAGGGCAGGTCTACTTAAACTCACAGAGGCTGAGTCGCAGCCAGCGTATTCGATTGTGGTGATTGTGCTCGCTCTATCTGTTCGACACCAGTTTCGTTCCAAGGCGTGGGGTAGGGAAAGGGGTTCTAAAACCAGTCTCGTGTCTGAGCAAAATCACGGACGATGATGGCAGTTTGGGGACACGTTTTAATACATATAAAGCCTTTATGGCCATTCACGGCGGCGTACGACGACTGAGATCGGGAACAGGCTTTGCGACGGCGCAGGAGAGGCAATGATGCGACCATGAAAGTCGTCAACGCAGCCAATGGCCGATCCATACTGTAAGTGCGGTAAACGAAGATTGCACACGACTTGGTGTTTATATGGCTGCGTGGTGGTGGAGGTGGACCGTTTACTAATTCAGACCCTAAAAAAGTAGTTCGGGGTTGCTTATTCATTGATTACACCTCATTTCTTAATTCAAGATTACCCGTGACAAAACCGGCATATAAACTCTGCAGTAAACATCGCCGGCCTGGGTCTGCTCCAAAATTTGTTCGGTCGCGAGTTAATGTCGGTCGAAACTGCCTACGATCTTGCTGCGAATAACAATGGGTATATCTAAGTACCACGATATATTAGAATTTACTCGTATAGAGTTTGGGTCGACAGCTTGATTTCTCAGTTTGCGATGGCAATGGTGTAATCAAACTTCTTGTCTTAATGTTTACACTCGAAACCAGATACAGCAAGCACTTACGTAGATGACGAGCAAGTTCGAGGTGCGTTGTTGCGAGACTTCTGACCTCTTTTCTTTCCATAGTGTATTAGCGCTTAGCATATTAACAAAAGGCAGGGATTTGGGCTCTCCATGACGCTAAAGCACATTTTCGAATTAGCCGAAGTTTCTACTGGAAAGGAAGCATGCGGTGATTTGAAAGGTGCTTATTTAACGGGAATACCTTCGTCGTTCGTTGCAATTTATCATACTGTACGATCGGTTAGAAACGGCCGAATGTATTATCGATGTATTCATGCTGCTGCCAATTGTTTCAACAAAGCACGATTAGAATCGGACATGTTTCTGCTGGTAGCGCTTGTCTTGCTTCTCAGTGCGACGGCACAAAGTTTTGTGAGGAGAGGATGCAATGCTGCCATGACGTCCACACGCAAATTCCTACACACCACAAAATTAAGTTATCCAAACAAGGAAAATAAAATGTTCTCTGGGGACCAGTTTTCCAACCGCACACTTGCATGGCAAAATCCGGAGCATTGACAGCCATTACGGCGAGCTCAATGTCTGATCACGCCTATATGAAGAGAGGACTCCTTCAATCCTTGCAGATTACTGTCATATAAATTAGCCGTCTACGATGAGCTTGTAAATCGTGACATTCTATATGTATCATACACGAAGTGACTCTCTTGCTTTTTTAATCGTGATGATTTTCTCGAAAGACAGCATTTTGTCCATCCAATTTAGGGACTGCGCAACCAACTTGAGACAGAGCAACACTTTGGGCGCCTGCATCATTTTTCCCAGCATGCCAACGATCGCCGTCGCTCGCTGTTTGTCACGGTGTAGCTATCAAAAATCCTAGTATACCCCGGTGTTGTCAGAATGATCATCCGGGTAGCTTATCGCATTGGGTTGGAGCCAGTGCCGCAGACGAAACAGCAATAATAGCTCGGATCAGTCACTTGCGGTACACACCGACGGTGTATCGTACACTGTGTGTACCGCGAGTTTTGTCTCCACACCAGCTCGAACACCACTGCACTGCACTACATAATTTGTAGAGCGAAGTCAACGTAAATTGCAATCCTAGAGGTGGCTTGTAATGTTGGGGTGTTGTCTTAAAAACCATCAATAGCATTGGTATTATTTTTACGGAATAATTTATTACTGCAGTGGATGTGCTCCAGTTTAATACACAATGTTTAAAACTACGATTGTATATTTCTCGGTCCAACCGTTTGTGGATCGGGGGCACACCAACCAGTAAAAAAATGCGATCTGCAAACAGCTCGTGTCAGATTTATACATCATTTCCAAACTCCCCCAGGCAAGAACAATCATCCTCCCATCCCCGCTCCAATGTCGCCGCACTAGCTGTGTGCATTCTTCTTCGCCGAACTCGGTGGAGGTCGCTTCGAGTGCAAGAAGTGCGGCTATAACACTACTAAGCAATCGCCCGGTATGGGCTACAGCAACCTCATGGGGCACTTTGGCGCCAAGCATGGCGGCTACTCGGAAGAAAATGCGCAGCTCCAGGCCGCGCCGACGTCGATACTGGACACGTTCGGGTTCGTGGACGACGTCATCCTTAACATCTACTTGTGAATGCGCTAGATCATCCAGCGTAACCTACCCGTCACTGAGATCGAGAACAAGCTGATGCGCGAAGTGGTGACGTTGAAGCCGATCGCTGTGCGGACGCTAAAGGCCTATATGCGTTATGTTGCTGTTAAGGTCGGTCGGACGATCGCCACCGAAATGGGGGACTCGTTCTGATGTTCGATGGATCGACGTGCAATTCCCTGCATTTTCTGGGTATCTTTGTCGTATACATGGTGAGCCTAGTTCGGTGCCGGCGGGTGCTCTCGCTTTCACCGATGGACGGCAGCCAAACGGCCGATGCTCACGGTGAGCACATCGACACTGTGCTGAGTGTGTACGGCAAAGGGCTTGATGAAATCCGCTTTTTGATTGGAGGCAATTGCTCGACCAATCAGCGTCTCGCTACTGACCTTGAAGTCCACTGATTGGCTGTTCCAGTCACCGATTTAACCTCGCAGTTTATCGGTTTCTACAGGATTATCAGGATCAGATCGGCATGATCCAGCATTCAATGATTCAGCTTCGTCAACCGAACCACGCCGCCGTAGTTGCTCGAGTGACTTCGCTGAAGCCTATCAAGTCCAATGGAACTCGTTGGTTGTCTACTTACGCCATGTTCGAGTGCTACGTCAAGATTCGGGATGCCATACTCACTGCCAGTGCTGCGGAGGAACTCGTGCCACGCGGCAACGCTCATTGCCGCATCGGCGCTGCTGTCGACAAGCTCAAGGAGCTTGACAGTGTCTGTGTCAAGTTGCAAACTTAGAAGTGCACAATGGCGGACGTCCGCCTTCTATTTGACGCATGCACTAAGCAATATTCTGTGGTGGCTATCTACTTGAGCCCGAGCGCAGATATTATCCACTCCCCGGATTTCGAAGCTGCCGTTGTCAAGATTCAGAACGATCATAATAATGGTTTACAGTACACAATCGGGGCTGCTTTTTATAATTCCATATGGATGTACTAAAGCGATGTTTAACCCGTGAATTAGCAAAGGGATAAAACCCTATATAATTTAGGCAGCCCTGTCGACAGCCAATATGCAAAGAGACATATTGTTTTGCTCTCAAAAGGTCCTGATAGCGAAAAATGTAAAGGTGCATAATTTAGTAAATACAATATTTTGCCTATATATCAGGATCAACAATATAAAGATGTTCCATCCTGATAGATAAATATAAAGGTATAATGACCATAACAATGAATAAGTTAAGTTTCAACTCAAAGCATTTAACACTCGAGGCAATGCTTAAAGATCGATCCTACTGTAAGTGGCTGATGAAACAACCATGGTTTCAGGAACGGCTCGAGTCTGGTATCGTCAAAAACACGTTAGAGTTTTGTGGGTGTGGCGTAGGTCTCGTCAAGGAAACTGAATATGTTGAAGTATTTTTAATCATGTAATAGAACGTGGTGTTTCAGATAGAAGCTTTGCTTTAAGACTAAGAAAAATATAGGTATCGGTGTCCCAAATGTGGACATCAGAAATATTAACCTTTTTTTAATCCTGATACAAAGTCCTCTATAGTATATAAACAACAATGATTAATTCACCTGAAAAACACCAAGCTAACAAGAAACGCTTCAAAGCGAACCAGATGCGGTATTACCTCAAGATGAGACAAACTCGTGTCGCTATGCAAAAGCGTACGATACAGCCCATAGAGAACAGATTAATACTCGACGTAGGGAGAAGCGCAAACTACTTAAAGCAAACAAGAAAACGGAATCGAATTAGTTCAAATCATATATTTTTTTATTTTCAAGAATATAACGTTCTATCTTACGCAAAGTCTAACTAATATAAAGACTTTTCCACCAGCCGAAATATACCCACCGATATATAGCAATCATGTTGCCGTACGAGGTTGAAGGATTAGGCGATTGGATATTCCATACGCTAAATGGGGAAAAAACTATCGAGTGAAGGTGCGAGGACGCACAAGTAAGATGGTTTTATTGGTTTTATTGGAAACCCATCTCATCCAAGAAATAAGAAACTAGTTGTCAAGCAGTACAAGAAATCGATTGAAGATCTCGACAAGCATCTTTCACCCGATTATAAGGCTGACCCGAAGTATCGATTCTATAAAGGCAACCACATGGAGACTCATCTCTATGAAAATATCCCAGCAGGAGAGAATTATGACAAGCTGAAACTTGTACTCGAAAATCAGAGGAAAGC
Source organism: Phytophthora sp. 'mugwort' (assembly GCA_033558025.1). Classification (NCBI taxonomy): domain Eukaryota; phylum Oomycota; class Peronosporomycetes; order Peronosporales; family Peronosporaceae; genus Phytophthora; species Phytophthora sp. 'mugwort'. The sequence goes on along the minus strand of JAUCEF010000008.1, from coordinate 2,235,984 downwards.
TCATAAGGTAAGCATTGCGCTTGAATACAGTTTAATCAATATTGCCGACGAAAGTGATGTTCGTTATTGGTATCCAAATGTTGACAACACAATGGTCTTCGACTTTCCAATTGCGATTAATACTAAAGGTGATATCCGAAAGAAGGTGATAATTCCTATTAAAGCAATGGAGTTAGCAAACAAGCTCCCGTACTCCTCATCTGGATACAAACTCCTGGGTATCATTGGGTTCAAGCTATTCATCTACTTTCGCAACCACGTTCTCGGTGATAGCGGAGCTGTTATCCCTAAAGTCATACTCAATACAAGCATGCTATCAACTTTCCGAAGGCCAACAATAAATGCGTTTTCCATTGCATTGCTTTCATTCCAATCGCGGTAAAGATCCTCGCAAGATTCAATCCCTTGTAAAGGATACCTTCAAGCGGTATTGTTCATACAAGGGTATTAGCTACACACTAAGTCTCTTTCGCAGCTTCAAGCCAATGACATTTTGCAATTCGATGAGCTCGAGGAATGCTTCCAGCTCAGTATCAACGTATATACGAAGGATGTGGAAACCGGAAATGTTGAGTGCATTCGTTCCTCAGCGAAGAGCTATGACCGAACCAACATCCTATCGTGTGAAAATCATGATTAAGAAGTTGCTCCAACGATACCCGCTAAAGCATGTGGATCACTACCTCGATCGTTCGTTGTCTATGATTTCGAATCCATCCTCAAGCCAACAGAGATTAGCCACGGAGAAAGTACTGTCTATGTAAATGAGCACATCCCCGTTAGCGTTTCGATATCAGATAGCTTAACTAATCGTGTTGAATGTTTCACTAATAACGATCCGCATGCATTCCTAAAGGATATGTTCGAGTATATTAACAACACAGCTAAGATCATTCAGTGATACAATGTGTCAAAGTATGAGGTCTTACTCAGAAGCATTTTAATGCGTGAGGAGGAGAAGGGTACACTCTCATCTATTGATGATGAAATCAAGGTAGGGGAGTACCAATCATTCTACGATGCACATGCTAATATCAAAAACTTTGATATCAGAGATAATGGATCCTACAATAAAATCAAACGTATCCTTGTCAAGTACCTGTTCTTGGATTCAACTCTGGAAGCTATGACATCAATCTTATTAAGAAAAATCTCTTCTTAGTAATCAGGACCGATAACAACAAATCCGTTTTCAGAACCCAGTTATATGTGCATCGCAATTGACGACTTCAAGATGCTTGATATTATGAATTATGTCCCACAAGGTACATTCTCTGGAAAGTTATCTCACTACTTACCTCGGTGGGTGCAAGTGTGATGACAAGATTAAATGCACTTGTGGCCTTGCTAAGGAGATATTCCCTTATGAGTACATAACTTCATTTGATGTACTCAACGAGACTAAAATCCCACCTAACAAGGCTTTCAATAGCGATCTGCGCGGGACAATCGCTAGTAATGAAGACTATGAACGCGTCAAGTTCGTTTGGGAGTACAATGAGATGAAGGGTATCGAGGATCTGTTGATCTGGTATAACAACCTGGATGTTGTGTCATTCATCAAAGCTATCCAATCTCAGCGATAATTATTCAAAAGCTTTGATCTCGATATGTTGACTGATGAGGTTTCTCTACCTGGTCTTTCGGCAAAGTGTATGTATCAGACATGCCACAAAACCTCAGGAAGCAACCGACAATAGCTGCTCCAGGGTTTGAATTTCCTGAGAAACGAATGAAGGGGTACAAGGCTCAAGACGCTGAAGCCAAACGTCAATATGATATGACGATTGGTCATCTAAATACATTATTAGATAGGCAAAAATATATTTGCTCTTTATGCTATTGTCCTCTAACTGCTGAAACCGCGTCAGCTGATAGAATTAATAACTCCACAGGTCATATCAATGGCAACGTTATGATTAGCTGCATCGAGTGCAATGTGGCTCGTAAAGATATGTCCATCGGTGGATTTCGAAAAAAGAAACTTTATGATTTCAACTCTGATCAGTTAGTATATTCAATTGATTTAGCGGAGAAAGAGATCTACCGTAGAATGAAGGACAATATTGCCGGCGGGCCGTCGATTATCTTTAACCACTACGCCAAACGCAATGAAACTCTTATTCGTGGCGACAAGCTTGTGAAAACGTCATTGGGTATGACGCTAATGCTCTCTATCTCTGCGCCTGGGTAAAGATATGCCTTGCGGTCGTTTGACTACAATTGGATCATATAATGGTATCATTGATGACATAATCAATGACAAGATCTTTGGTTTTCTCGAATGCGACATTGGAACTCCATACCACTTGAAAGAGTACTTTAGCGAAAAGACTCTTATTTTTTAAACATTGAAATTGATTGCACTGATGAGAAGATCATTGGCTCACATATGTATGAGTACAACCAGACACGCGGAAAAAATGCTGCGAAGCCCGCTCGCAGGTTTATCGGTAGTTACTTCGGTGATAAGATTCTTATCTATGCTCCACTCCTTAAGTGGTACCTTCACATGGGATGGAAATCACTAAGACATGCATCTTCATCAAGGCGAGTGCTCACAAACTATTTAAGCCATTTATGGAAGAGGTATCTCAAGCACGACGCGATGGTAATGCCGATGGGAACAAGAAAATGGTTGGAATGATGATGAAGCTCGTTGGCAACTCTGCGTTTGGTCGTTCCGGCATGGATACGAGCAAGCATAAAATGGTTAAATATGAGTCTAAAGAGACAGCTATTGAGAAAAAGATCGAAATTTCACGTTTCATTCGTTGGAGGAGCTAACTGGTTCATGTGAGATTCCATGAAGAAGCGCCTCATCAAGAGTAAGAATCCGATTCATCTATCGATTGCCATCTATCATCTTGCTAAGCTCCGAATGCTTCTCTACTACGATTGCATATCGATTTCTACTTCGATCGCAGCGATTTTCAATATCAGGAGATGGACACTTACTCAGCGTATATCGCTTTCAGCTGTGATAATCCTTTCCGCGAGTGGATCAAGCCTGAGCTTCAAGACCACTTCAAGCAACACAAGTATGAACGGTTTCCGCGTGACTATAACAAGGAAGTGTCCATCTATGATACATTGACTCCTGGCCTATTCAAGGAAGAGTGGCGAGGTGATGCGATTGTAGCACTATCCAGCAAGAATTACATTTGCTATATCCCAGATGAAGAACACAAAGTCAAGAAAGATATGAAAGACTTGTTAATGGGAAAGTCGAATATTTCAAGCTGTCCGCAAAGGGTACTCAAAAGAACAAGAACAATGATTTACAATCGCCTGAGGACTTCGAGTCTGATGTTCGCGATCGTATAACTCTCAGAGGAACTAACAGGGTTTCCGCACTAGTAAAGAGACTAAATCAATCATTACATACAGTCAAACAGAGACTGCCCTTAACTATTGATACGACAAGCGTATGGTTTTAGATGATGGTATTTCTACAATTCCGCTCGATATTTAGGGGAACCCTTTTGCATATTTGTTTTGTTTCTAATATAGACCATGGACGAGCTACTATTGAAGCTTTATCATGATCCTCAAACAGGGTATATCGGCAGCAATGCTCTGTATCAGAAGGCTAAAAAAATGAAAATCTATTCGTCTGAAGGATGTTATGGAGTCGTATGCCTAGCAGACTGATATCCAACGCTACAACGGCAAAGCAACTCGATTTGATGATTTTAAGATTGCTTCAAGCAATCCGAATAGTTGGCAGGTAGATTTAGCATTTTGGAATGGAAAGACGATTTTAACGGCTATCAATATCAACTCCAGAATTGGATTTGCTAAGATATTAGTGGACAAGCGTTGGAATAGTGTCATTAAGCGTATTAAATCTCTTGAATCACTTAAAGTTAATATTTTAACTACCGACAACGGCTCTGAGTTCATGAATATGCATGCCCAAGCCTATTCCAAAGGCAAATCACTCACGCACTACAACAACGAACCAGGTGACCACGGAACGATGGACAAGGTTGAACAATTTAACCGTACGCTTAAGTCGAGATTGATGGAGATAAAGCAACCACTAACGTCCAAGTTATTAAGCGGTGCCATCGACAACTACAACAATACTAAGCACACTTCTATCAAAATGACACCGAATGCAGCATCTGGACAGGTTATTGAATCTGAATTAGATCATAACAACAACGCTATGGATAAGCTTGAGAATGGGCTTAAAATTGGAGCTTCTGGGTTATATCGTTTGAAGAAGACGCAATTTGAGAAGGAATCGGCGAAATGGAGCAAGGATATATATGAAACAGTTGGCATCGATGGCTATCGAGTTCAAATTAGATCTAAGAATGGACATACACTCTACAAGGCACCAAATGATATCAAATTGGTTAACGACGCGATAACGAATGCAAAGATTACGAATAAACAAATATTCGAGGTTGAGAAGGTTATGGACCATAAGAAACAGCAATCAGGTAAATACAAATATCTCGTCAAATGGATTGAATATGAACGATCTATCCTGGGAACCACAAGATAATCTCCGACTGATCAACAAAAACAAGCGACCTACCCTTGAGACTGAGTACTGGAATTCAAAGAGCTCGCATAGCGGCTCCGGTGTTGGTTTCGCCCACCACAAAATGAAACATCCAATTTTTATATCTGACTTGATATATAGAAACCAACCCAAAATATGTGTCCGAATTGTTTAGAAAAGGAACGTGAGCTTGCTAAGCTTCGTCGAAAAGTTATGGATCATTCAGGAAGTGAGCCACACCAAAAACGAGTTGTTGAATCTTGATGCAACAGCAAACTTTCGTAAAACAGTTATCAATCGTAAATACCAGCGAGAATTGGAAATCATCTTTGGCGTCCCACTTCATTGCATCGAGGATCGCTATTTCAATCTACTAAATGAGCGAAATCATATATGCCATTCGTACGCATCGTTTCACCACGATTCAGTTATACCGAGCTACTGGTGAGAGTATTTATTCACTCATTCTTTTATGATTAGAATGATATATAGACTCACAGTGTTCCCCAATTTCACATCCCTCGCTCAAAAGCGACAGGAGCTTCTTGAGAAAGCTCAGCGTCGTGTTCGGCAAGCCAAAATCAAGCGGGAGATCTATGAAGGTTCGTCATGGGCTACTGATATCTCGAATGGCATAACTACTGTAGCGAAGAAATCAACTGAATCAATTCAGACAGACTCGACAACCGAGCCGTCTGAGTCCTTAAAAAAACGGTGAGTGATGAATCCTCCCAGACAAACCCTGAGGTATCACCTGTTGAAACAAACACTGAACCTCACCCTGTTTCAATTGATGGTGACACTAATACAAACAGAGTGCGTACGACTAATAAAAAAGTTCAGATTTGTCCTAAGGGCTACAGATATTGGAACACAGATTGAAGTAGCGGAAGCATGGCGGAAAGGATTTATTCAACGAAGGAGATGATGATCAAGAGCAATCTAAGACAGCAGTTGCTCAAATATTTGAGGTTTATCCGATTCTTGAAGACTTACGTATTCACCCTCTTGCTTCAAAAGGTCGTCAGCTATTCGAAATATTACACTGGAAAAGATGCGAAGACATATAGCATTAAGCTAAATAGAGTATCCTTGGCACCAAATATCGATTGGTCTGAGACGTACAGTCATATCAGGGGAGTTATGACTAAAGATGTTTGCTTCCTCGCTTCCTCACCTAAACTGAAAAGGAAGTACGCCGTGAAACGGGGAAAGAAGATAAGCCGACCCCCTATCAAATATGGCAACTTATTGGATCGAAGCGAAAACGATACAATATTTCGGGAGAGGGTGACGCAGATCGCACGAAGCAAGGACTTGATGATAGCTTTTTATTCGATAAGTCAACATCCACAACGTCTGACCAGACTGACAGCAAGATTAAACTATTCTGGACCATTAGCAGAAATAAGGAAGTGCTTGAAGCAAAGGAGTTGAGAAAGAAAATTATCCAATTCTCGTTGGGGCGAATAAAACACCTTCTGCTGATGTGGATGGATATATATGGATTGGTGGTAATTTTCCATTAGTGTATTTGGTAAAGATAGTAATCGTACGAAGCCTGCTATCACTAAGAGAGTCAATTGGGCAATCACATTCCAATCGTTTGTAAATATGGCCAACGCCAGCGGACTTGACCTGATATTAATCGGTAAACAGGATGAGAAAATGGTAGCGAAGGATTCACACCAGGTGAGGGGGAAGCCCGACATGGAGTAATGAGCGGCGCCGATGAAGATCCCATGGAACCAAAGCTGACCAACGCCGACAACGACGCCAAAAAAATCCTAGCAGATTATTACAGTCAGTTGGCGAGCGAACGTGTTACTATCGCATTTCGCATTTCGAGATCGTTACCTTTCCGGCGCTGAATACCAATTTCCACCGAACGATGAAGAAGCAGTCAAACTGGTGAAGGAGAAGGAACTTGATAATCAAAGGTGAGCAAACCTTGATGAAAATCTTAAGATTCTAAATAAAGCTATCTTAGGTAGCGTTCAAGACATTAAACGGCAAAGTACTGAGGAATATGTTGAGGGACCAGATGAAATGCAAAAGCTTCACGACGAGGCCGAGGCAGCTTTCCGACATATGGCGAGGCTCAGAAGCGATATGAAGCCGTTAAGGACGCTGTGAGAGGTTCAAACTCAAAATCATTAAGATCAGCTCTGAAGGCCGATCAATCAGCGATGAGAGCTACGAAGTCAGTATATAATTCTAAAGCTAAGCGATATTCTGACGCTCTCCCTAAATTAGAGGGACGTGGCCTAAGAGGCGCGGGTGTAACTCCACTGGATGGAGTAGACCGACGGGGTCGTACTTACAATCTCAATGAGATCCAGGGCTTAGCAACTTCAAGCGCGTACATATATCGTCAGCTTGGTAGCAAGTACATACGCCTACCTGATCTGGATGCAAAGACACACGTGATTCTACAACCAAATCGAAGGAAGTGCGGACCTAAATGCAATATCAGCGGTAGTCTCCAAGCTATGGTCAGGACCCTTGTGTATAAGCAGCACATTGATCAAGCTGTTTACGATAAGCTCAGTATCGTCGACAAAAAAATGTTTAAGGAGATTCTTGCCGTCACACATCGCCAGTATAATTTCCACGACAAGCTCGCGGACCCACTTGAGACCCTTCGAGCTGAGTATGATAGCCTAAAGGGCGAGCTTGACTTAAAAACGATAATCCAAGCATCATCAAACAGCCGAAATCGCTCACTGTGGATATGTACAGCAATCGATTGATTGATGATAAATAGTTTAAGGAAGTTATAACGCGACTATAAATCAAGCATGTCCTTCTTTAATCCCCGCATCATTTCGAGCTCAGCTGGTGGCTACGGCGATAACTGATCTCAACGTTGCTGAGCTAAAAGCTATCATGAAGAATCTAATCATCCATGGTCGACCTCAGAAGACAGAGGCAGCTGTTTGGGCAACAAATTTAGATAAAACTAACAAGAAGGTGGACGTATCAACTCAGACTGAGGGAGGACGCATGTGGGCTTACCAACCAAAGAAAAAACAAAAGCTGTGAAGACGGTTAAGCTGTAGGCCTCGCGGCGTCAGCGACCCCACGCCCCGCGTGTCGCTATTTAAACAAGACCATTCCGGACGAGTCTATTTCGATATCCTCGATAGATGTTAATTTTTTGTCGCTTATACTGATCGCAAGTATTGCAGACTCCCCATCAGGACTCTGTGTGGGGAGAAAAACGCTATCCCAAGAATAATGATTTTGTCAGCGTGTAGCATGGTCGACCCCACAATTTGCTTTGGATCATCCGTAGTTACATTCGTTTTAAGCTCCTTACTCGGTCTACAGCCCATGATTATGTATTAACTAGACGATTTTTTATTTTTTTCAATCTCATCAAGGAGGTATTGAATCATCTTCATGTTATATACTGCAATCCTACTGTAGTCAACGTTCAACTTTGCTTTGATGGTTCGAGCGACGGATATTCTCCCTCCTCGATATGGTATCGATGGAAGCCACTGGTCGAATCTGTTAATTTTGCCGAAACAAGATCTTGAGCTAACAACCATACCGCTTGCCCTGGTCGATTTTCAGACTCAATCCAATCATACAGAATTACATCAACGTTGTCGTAGAGACGCCTGATGCATCGAGAGGAGCACTTTGAATATTTCGCTTGAGTCGTCGATCAGAGGTCATCGCTTGGCACGAAATGTAACCTGAGAAGACAGCAGAGACGTTATAGACGATCGAACCGAGAGCGTTTTCTGTAAATCCGTTGTCAGTTCTGAGTCGATATACAGTACTACCACTCATACCAAAAGTGAACGAATTTGAAGATGCAATGTGAATAACTCGAAGGGCTTGTAGTGCCAATTCCGAGGCGCCCAGTAGAAGTTAGTATCATCCTTGTTGCTCCATTTTTTTATTACTATACCAGTACATGCTATCTGCTGCGCTGCTATAAGCTGTTCCGCCAATGGATATTTCCCAACTTGAAAAACTAGTACCATCGAGTAGGATGCTTGTCCTACCAGTGGACGGTAATATATATTGTTATATAGGTGGAGCATAGTAGACATCGGCGATACAAGCTCCATTATATGTACTTGAACCATTTATGGTCAGCTGGTATGAACCCGATGAAGTTGTAGTATTAGGCATGCTCTCCCATCATTAAGAAATAACAGATTGTTTGATGATGCGAAAGCGCTCGTCGTCGAAGATCCTGATACGATATTGAGAGCTGGAGAGCTACTGTAAAATTGAGTTCCGGCATTCTCGCCCCATGCCTGTGGTCCTAATAGATAGCCGTGAAACCGACCAGATTGATTATTAGTAGCAGAGCCAACGAGCTTGTGCTCTGAACGAAATAACCTATTTGTATTCAGCAGAGCTTGTGCCAACTACTCCCGATTGATCGTACCCACTCACAAGGTGAAGTAGTGGACTGCATTTCTGAATAGTAGATGCTCCGGTCTCGGTGGTGAGTCCCTCATCGTCAGAATCACGAAAAAGATATACTATTTCCTTGTTTGGAGTATTCCCGTAAGAGAGATACAACTTGGCCCAGCTACACCAAGTGGAACGCGGATCACATTAAATGAATCGGAGATCAGAGCTTTGTTTGACGTGAGAACGCCATAGCCCCCGTTCAACATGCTCTTGTCGATAGCTAACCTACCGAGTCTGTACGATGACGAATCGATATACGAGGATGCCCCAGTAATAGAGAGTACTCGTGATGAACCGGATATTGTTAGAGATCCACCGATTGATAATCCGGATAGACTACCGATGCTTGTGATGTTGGATTGAGTCGCTGTTTGAAAAGTACCACTAAGAGATGATGCAGACAGTGCATTAATACCAGTAAAATTACTGCTGGTGTTTAAGACAAGAGCTTTATTGGCTCCCGCAGCGCCTTTGGTTACTCCATCAAGGACCGCTATTTTTGCCTCGCTTATCATTGTCGTACCTAGTGTTAAGCTGCTACTGATGGTGAGCGAGCTCAATGTGCCAACGACAGTTATATTCGGCTGGGAGGGAGTAGCTAGGGTGCCTGTTATTAACGTAGAAGCGTTGATAGACCGGTCAAAGCCCGTGAAGCGCCACTAAACGATAGACTGTCTGCAATAGTCAAATCAGATAATGATCCAAGCGATGTGATATTAGGCTGAGCCGCCGTCTGGAGCGTACCGGTCAGCGAAGTAGCTGCCAGCGAAGTAATTGTTCCGATAGATCCAGATCCATCCAGCACGAGTGCTTTACCCGGGGTGACAGTACCTGGGGTGATGTCGAGATTGTATGCTGGAGTAGACGACACGATGGATCCATCCATTATTAAGATTACACAAGATAGTGTCCCAATAGCATTGATATCATTGTTAATACCTGGAACAAGGGCTACACCTTGTGTTGCAACTCCTAGGGGTGATACCAGAAATATATGTTAGTCGACAATCATTATTATCGACGTAAAGCGTCTAGGCATACTCATAGGCCAGATAGCCGCTGGCATCCAACGTTAGATAGAATGCAGGATTGTAGATCGGTGATATGAACATTGGCTGAGGATATGAGAAACTAGAACTTATGTTTGTTTTTATCTCAATCTATATAGATCCAGCGATTAAAAGACACGAGCGCTATTCCAGATTTCGCTGCTTCATTGGGTAAGAAGTACAAGAGAGCTGGTATGGGCGATATCACTGCACTTGACATTAAAAAGCTATTTAGATTGGTTTTCCTTGGACCCTCTTTCAGTGGGAAAAACAACCTATGCTTTTTCATTCTCAAACATGCACCCCACGTATTCGCCCATTTAACGATTATTGCTCGCAATCCCCACCGAGAACTGTATGAGTACGTTCACGACAAGCTTGAAGATTTTCTTTACTTTCACTGATGCAGATACGCCTCCGAGCGTTGATCAAGTGCGTCGTACACCATTAAGTTCCAATAAACCTGAGCTTGTTATCATAGACGATTACAATAACGATAAGCTACTCCAGAAGAGTATCTTTTTCCCACTATTATACTCGTGGAAGACATTCAAGTTGAGTACCATATTCCTAAGCCACAGCTATTTTGCAACTGATAAAATGATACGATTGAACAGTAAAACTGTTGCTATTCTACGAGCAAATAGTAAAAGGGACTTGCAAATGATTATCCGTGATTTCAATATATATGGCATAAACGACAAAAAAATAACGATTGCCTATAATAAAGCAATATCACGAGGGAGAGGTCAAATCTTACTTGTAGACAGCGTGAAAAGTCAACTACAATATAACTGTAATGAAGTAATCAATCCAGCTGATTTCTAAACTTGTTGATCGGTAAGCCAGCGTCGATGCTTCCATGTTGCGTAATGCTTATTTCTCTTAATCCACCTGACATTGCTACCACATTCACATTCCAGTCTCTTCAACATTCTTTGTTTATAGCTTCTTTATTATCATTGTAGTACCGCTTCTGAAACTCATGCGCTGCTCTCTAGGATTCTCATATTGGAGTCTGTTGTGGGCATGCTTTTGTTCTTGAAACTGATCTTCTGTCTGATACGCCCTTTGAAAATTAACCTTGTATTGGGTTCTATCAATTACTAATTGCTCAAACTCACACAATTGTCGCCGGTCAGTGATTTCATGCTCACTGATCTTTTCAATTTGAAGTTTTCAATACCGTGGGATTCAAAGTATTGGTAAATGAGCAACCTACTCGCTCATCGATCCAGCGTTTATATTTATGTTCAGTCCAACGAGTGGAAAGATTCTGTGTAGTCGAGCCAATATACACGATGGTCTCATCTGCATTGGCAATCTTATATACACATCCAATCATACCTATATAAAGTTATTATATTTATTAGCACTTATCGCTTAAATATGATCTCATGAATATAGCTAACAATGTGTGCGAGTTTCATCAAGCTCGATTCCACGAACCTCGTTCAAGATGGTTACAACTCAACTTGGCGATATAGTTTCCCGGGTTCTGCTGCCGATTTTCGTGATGTTGTTTGCGCCGTTCAATCGATCAGCATGTACAACTCCGAATACAATATCGATGCGACCCAGTTCTGGAACAACACTTTCGAATTCGAAGTACCTAGGGGTGCTACAGCATCCATTGTGAGTAACAATCTCTCGGATGGTATTTACACGTATGCCAATATCAATCGAAGCATCCAGACTGCTCTCGTTCATGCTGCCTATCTCATTGGTCCATATGGAAATAATGTTTTATTACATCCAATTATCGGAAAATAGCGTATATTATGCTGCTCAGTTTGATTCCAGCGCTACCCAACGACTTTACCTACCGTTGGAGGTACCTGAAGTAGACCTGCTACTGGTCTATATAGCTCCGGCGGTTCTGGTTTGCCTACTACTACGCGCGTTCCGCGCCAGATCATCGATAATGCTGAGTTTGAAAAAGTTGTTGGATTGACTGTTGGAACATATCCATCGTCCCCTGCAACGGTTGCAAGCGCTCAACTTCGAACGCGATTCCTCAGATCCACCCTACGAGTTCATACATCATACGATGCGATCTAATTAAGAATGGATATATTGCGAGTGGTGATATTCTGAGTGCATTCGATCGAGGTGATGCATCGGTTGGACAGCTAATTAGCTACAAACCGAGTCAATATGTTTGGATGAACTGTCACAATGGTGCTCGTACGACGATGCACATTTACAACCAGACTGATCAGAAGGTTAAGTTTCGAGATACTTCGGTCTCGACCATGCTTTTGCTTCGACAAAAAGATATAACCATTGCTTGTGTCTTTTTAGCGTAATGAGGTGGAAGTTACAATCTAGAGCTCCCCGCTTGCATAGGCTTCTTCTTCATGGCACGGAGCTTAGCCATATGATCGCGCTTCCTGAGAACCTTTTGCAAATCTGTTAGCCTTTGTCTTTGGTTTGCTAACACTTACTCCATATCGGGGGCAGACCTCACCTCGAAGAGATTTGATTCAATCACTATGCTCATAAGAGTTCCCTTGCGCTGTGTATAAGCGAGAGCGCGTTTGGCCCCCTTCTTCACATCACTCATAGTTAGTCCTCCTTCCTTATCGCTATCATAAACCCCGATACCCGTCATGGAACGGATAGCAGCCCTCGCTGGAATAACGTCCTGGGGAGCACCGAGTGCAGTTGCGAGAGGGAGAGCAGCAGCATCTGCTGCTCCGCTAAGAATGCCAGAGTCTTTAGCAAAATTGAATGCCTTTTTGATGCCTCTCCATATCTTTCCCCAGATATTGCCCCCGTGCATGCCTCCACCTTGCATATGCTTGAAAGGATATTTGATCTCCTTTTTGGTAATAGCCAATCGCATTGCTTTACCTGATTTGTGTGCTCGAAGAGCTTTAGCATACGATTCACGATGAAGATGAAGCGTAGCACCAGAACCACTCAACTCATCTTTAATCAATGAGAGAGTACCAGACTTAAATGCCCTCTTGAGCTTTGTCTCTGGGATTGACGATGAAACTGGTAACTCTTTGAACGCCATGATTATATTTCATGACTGATTTTATTTAAAGAATGATTAAATTTAGGTCTTTGAATCGATCTAATAGATGCATTTATTTTTTTGGTTTGCAGTATACCCAAAGCATGCACCATATACCACAATAATTACCGTATGTTCCTTGATATTGTTTAGGGTTGTATCTACCGATTCCATACCTTGTTGGAGCTGCTTCGCCCATCGACTCGAAAAATTCGCCATCGTGTACCGCTTGCTAGTGTCCTACATCAAGGTTAGGAGGCCTCAATAAGACTTAGTACGTACCTTTCTTTGGGATCGGTTTCGATATTTTACTCGATTTGAATATATAATCCAGATGGACTCCTAATCGATCCGCAAGTTCAATTAGATCATGATCGCTGGTGATTGGCTTAATAAGATGAGCCATAATATTTAATTTCGATGAAAGTATATGAGAATCCATATAGATTCAACGATGAGCGAAACTCAACCATCCGACCAAAATTTGTACCAGAGCTCGCTCAAGAGCGAGCCGGAGATCAAGGTATCTTCCGGTAAGCGAGTACCCTTCGTAATCGATTTCAATCAGAGATTGTATCAGAATGGTGTCATTACTATTGATGCTATTGCCCAGCTGAATGGGAGTGAAGGATTCACTTGTCTTCACGATGCCTACATCGTGCTACCGTACAAAGTCTCGATCAAGAACGGTAGTACTGCCCAGACTCTACCAGCTAACCGCTTCTGTTCTACGCTCAAATGCGGTAACTGGAATGTAATCGATAGCATGTCGCTTGAACTCAACGGGAAGACCGTTGTGAGTATGGCTGACTACAAGCTGTTTTGGAACAATATCCGAGCTCAGACAAGCTACAGTCCTCAGTATGTTAAGAAGCATGGAGCTGAGTCGTTCCTTTATCCGGATGTCGCTCAGTCAGTTTTGTATAGTTCTGCTACATCATCTACTACGGGAGATGGTTACACTAATACTACTGCCTTTTCATCTTTGTTTGCTACTACTGGCCGATCTGGTGGTGCCTCTATCCTTAACGATGGTCTTGTAAAGCGTCTGTTGTCGAACCCTCCTAACACTGGATCTGATTTCTCCACGTCGTGGCCTTCCCTTGGTGCGGCTGCAGCTTTTACTACAATCTCAAATCAAATTGGCGCGTGGTGCCTTCGTAGCTAGTGCTGCTATTGCTAACGCGATCATGGGAACGTGGAATTACATGCTCAAGATTAAGCTAACTGACCTACATCCCATTTTCAAGGAGCTAGACCTCATGGCGAACGTCAGATCCGCCTACGCTTCCGTGTCAACCAGGTACTTCCACTATTGCTGTCGACGCATCGAAGGGTATGTCTCTCATCAGCACTACTCTCGCAAGTGGCAATACCTATCCGGTGATGGTTTCTGCTTCATCGACTGGTAATCCCATGGCTGGTGTCCTTGCTGTTTCTGCCGGGTTCAGTATTGCTTGGGTGCTGTCGTCAATGCCCTTGAATCGTCAATTGATGGTACTTATATGCCTTTCACCACTTCTTGTCTTTATGTACCGTTCGTCCATCTTGAGAACCCTCAGGCAATTATTTCCAAGCCTGTGAAGAAGGTCCACATTAATGATTGCTACGCACAGGGGTTCTATCAGCGAGCTGTGTAGGAAACCAATCGACTCAACACAATGCTGCTTTCGATCTACAGTTATCAGCTTCTGTTAATAATGCTATATATATGATTCTCCTCCCTTTCGCCGAGCAGACTGGTTTTTCGCTTCTGCTGCTGTACAGGAGTTTCAAAGTCCTTTTGATTCGGCTCCCTGGACGCTTCAACCTGGTTCGAGTATTCGCAACTTCAATGTTCGCATTGGTTCCCACCAAACCTTCGACATCAGTCATGACCATGATTTTCACCACTTCACAAACGAGATTGCAAAAATCGCTTCAATTAACGGTGATCTGATTCCTGAGCTCGTGAATGGTCTTCTTGATTACCAGGCATGGTCGCTGACTAACCGCGTTTCTCATTGCTGACGCTAGCCGTCTAACGGAGCTTGATGTTCCGCAGGCGATTCAGGTCCAGGGCACGAACGCTGGATGCCAGGGCACCAGTATGTTGGTCCTTGTGGTGAGCGAGCAGGAGCTAAGCTATGATCGTCTTACAGGGGAAGTAATCGATAATACCACCGCTTAGAAAAAACTCAATAGCTTAGTTCAATTCTTGAAGTAGTTTATGGCACTTCTCAATAACAAAGTGACTCTTCGAAGCCAATCGATATAGTTTGAATCCATTCGGCTAATCTGCTTCAGGGTCTTACCGCGATATTTGCCCCGAGTCATCAGATATGAGTTATCGTCGGTAGGAAACTTGGAGTGGAGGAATATCTTGATTTCCTTACTAACATTTAGATTGGTTTGGTTGAATATCCATCGACAATAACCAGGATCAGAAGTATATGCTTCTTCGATTTTGGTGCCCTTGTATTTTCCAGAAGTTAGTTCGCTCGACATGTTATCAGTTGGGTGTATCTATATACATAGCCTCTTATTTTTCTGAGAAAATAATAATAGAAAATTATGAAACTCAGAGGAACCCTGTGAAATTCATAATATATTCTGAAATGTATGAATTATCATAAATTCAGAATTGTTAGCTTAATCACTTCGAGTTAAAATTTGGTGCTTCTTTGTCATTAAATGCTTACCCTTATTGTATCGATTATATATCGAGCCGCATTCACATTGAATCTTTCTTCTCGAGTCGTACTTTTCTGGAAGGATATTGAGCTTCTCTTCCCCAACTCGAAATGAATGCTCGCGGTTGTTTGTGCATTTGGTATTCTATATAGCCACTTGCTTATGCTCATAGTTATCGATACTTGTTGTGATCTCATGCTCGCTGATCAATTTTATTTCAGAACTATCGACCCCACCGTTTTTAAAATGTTCATAAATTGTACGAAACGACTTGCCAGTTCTTAACCATGCGATGTAGTTACCTCTAACATCATTCCAGTATAACTGTCGTGGTTTGGTTGAGCTCCCAATGAAGACGATAGAATCGTGTTTGCTCGAAATCTAATCTATGAATCCTTTCAGTATATTTTATACCTTTATATTATCTAATAGGATGGAACGTCTGTATGTTTCTTTTATCCTGATAGTTAGATAAATAAATCCATATAGGCAAATATTGATTCATTATATTCACAACATGATGCACCTTTACATATTTCGCTATCAGGACCTTTTGAGAACAAAAAATATGTCTCTTTGCATATTGGCTATCGAGTGTGGCTGCCTAAATTATATAGGGTTTTATCTTTCTGCTAATTCATGGGTTAAACATTGCTTTAGTACATCCAGATGGAATTATAAAAAACAGCCCCGATTGTGTACTGTAAACCACTACTGATCTTCCGCTGACTACCAGTGAGCAGCGCCAGCGCGCAGTCGAGAGATTTGAGGTGGAGCCACGCGAGACAAGTCCAGTCCCGCGCGCTCGTGTCGATTTTGCATCGACCATCTTGCGGCAGTCGAAAAGCAGCGCCTCTCAGCGTGTGTCGCGGTGCAGTACGACAATCTACTGCATTTCGCGCCACCAACGAGCAATGCGTGCAAACGCCTTTTCTCGGGTTGCAAATTGGTACTCAATTCGTTGCGTTCGTCGACGCTGCCGTCGAAACTTTGAGATGATGATGTTTTGCGAGCTAATAACGATCTGTGGACATGTGCGACGCTTCTTGGCTGCTTTGAAGGAGATGAGGAGTGAGTGCTGTAGCGTTGTAGTGTAAGATGCGTCTGAACATTACACTGAAATGACTGCAACAACTATTACTGTGAGGTTTCCTATTGCCGTGACTATTACGGGCTGCCGTGGTCCTGCAATTGCATTGGGGTTGTATTTACTGTGCCCTGGTATTGCCACGGTCGAATCGAATCGACCGTCGATGGCTGCCAACTTTTGGTTAACTTCTAGCCGTCTACTCTATGCACGGTTAATCGTCGTCGGATTCTCGCATCATCGAATATTATTCTTTTATAATTTAGAGTCAATCACGTACAAATATATTTTATTGGAGATAACCTATCGTGCGCCGCACTATCGAAACCCTGGTAGCAAGCATGCGCCGCTCTTCAGGCCGCTCGGGCGCGCGTCGGTCCCATCGATCGCGCAGTCGCTCGCCGTCCGATTCCCGCACCCGCCGGTCTTCGCACCACCGCTCCTCCAAGCGCCGCAGTCCAAGTCGCAGCCGCAGCCGAGAGCGGTCGCGACGGACGAGTCGCC
The DNA here is from genome assembly GCA_033558025.1 of Phytophthora sp. 'mugwort'. NCBI lineage: Eukaryota > Oomycota > Peronosporomycetes > Peronosporales > Peronosporaceae > Phytophthora > Phytophthora sp. 'mugwort'. Next base: position 2,218,684 of record JAUCEF010000008.1, on the reverse strand, counting down.
ACAACCACACCCATCGGAGCCACCGGTCGCGTTCGCGTTCCAGGGAGCGCCACAAGCGCCGACGCCGCGAAAGCGGCGAGAAGAGAGATCGCCGCCATGCGCGTTCCAGATCCATATCCAGATCGGAGTCTAGACTCGAGGAAAAGAAGCAGGACGAGAAGGCGGTCACCAGGTCGTCGTCAGCTTCGTCCTCGCAAGATTCCAAGGCGGAGACAGCGGCAGCTGGGGCGGACAAGAAACAGGTTTGTGTGGGCGAAGATGCACCCATGGAGGACGTCTCAGACTCCCAGCAGGAGGCGCAGCTGGCACCGGCGATGGCCAAGATCGCGGTACGCGAGAGTAAGGACAAGCAGACTGTCGTAGAGAAGCAGACGCAGGCGAATAACATTGTCAGTGTGGAGTCTGTTGACAAACAGGGAACGACATTGGAAGGGAAGAGCGCGCCGAAGTCAACGCTTGATGTCAGGTCGATTAAAGCGGACATTCTGAAGGCACTGGCAGACGCAAGGAGTACCATCGCCGTGATCAAGAAGACCGGAGCGAGCACTTCAGCTGCGACGACCCCTACACTTTCCGTTGCGACGACACCGATGCCTGCTTCAGTTCCAGATACAGTTGATGTGGACAAGGAGAAGAAGAATCAAGAGGAAATAGTGGAATCGCCAAAGCAGCAGCAGAGAACGAAGGTAAAGTCTCCACAAAAGACTACTACATCACAACTGAAGGCCGCTACGTCGCCACAGACTACTACCACTACTGCAGATGAATTCGACATGTTCTCGATGGCAGCTCTAGACGACCACGATGATGCAATGACTGCTAACGCTGGAGTCGCTGCTGTCACCGTGAACGAAGTATCGCTGCAATCGAACTGCGACGACGCCGAAGGATACTATTCTACTACAATCGGAGAGGTTCTGAACGGAAAGTATCGTGTGCTTGGTGCGGTTGGAAAGGGTGTGTTCTCGACGGTGCTTCGCTGTCAGTGCATCACCCTATTGAAGACTACAAGTGGTGGTTCCCTTAATGTGGTCGCTGTGAAGCTCATCCGGAATAATGACGTCATGCGTGATGCTGCACAAACCGAGCTCCAGCTTCTCAAGGAGTTGGGCGAGCGAGATCCGCGTGATAAGAAGCATTGTATCCGACTTCTTGACTCTTTCACTCACCGGAACCATGTTGCCATGGTGTTCGAGCCAATGCAGATGAATGTCCGCGAGGCTATGAAGAAATTCGGCGGGAAGGGCGGCATTTCGATTCAGGCTGTACGTGTTTTCAGCAAGCACCTCCTGATCGCACTCAATCATTTGGAGTCCTGCGGAGTTATTCACGCTGGTACGGATAGAGAGAACATACTGGTACTATATGTAGGTAAAATGCTAAACTGTTTTGAGTGCTGCGATGATGTACAGATATTAAGCCGGACAACGTCCTGCTCGACGAAAAACAAACGACCATCAAGCTTTGTGATTTTGGCTCAGCGTTCAAAGCGGACGACGGGAAGCAGGACCCGACACCATATCTCGTCAGCCGGTTCTACCGCGCGCCTGAGATTGTGCTGGGCCTCGCCTACGATAAAGCGGTAGATATGTGGTCTGTCGGTTGTTGTTTGTACGAGATGTTCACTGGGAAGGTTATGTTTCCAGGAAGTACGAATAACGAGATGCTTAAACTCTTTATGGAGCTTAAGGGCAAGATCCCAAATAAGCTGATCAAGAAGCACCGTCTGGCATACATCGACCAATTTGAGATGGAGCCACACTTTACGGAAGATCTCAAGTTCTGTAGTCGGGAAAGCGACCAAGTCACCGGTAGGCTAATGCGGTTTTGGGTGTAGTTTTCTCCATACTCGACTAACACAACTCGCTTGCCATTTCCTGTTGCAGGGAAACCTATCTTACGTTTGTTGAGCACTGTCAAGATGAAGAACGATCTTGCTAGCAGCTTAGTAACAGCGAAAAGTGCCACGGACGATCGAAAGCAGGTGCTGGAGCTCCGCAGCCTCTTGGACCGGATGTTCACACTGGACCCATCCAAGCGTATCTCTGTGAGGGACGCGCTTGCGCACCCATTCGTTAAGGGATGATCGCACAAGCGGTTATTGGAAGCATTTTCTCGTATGGTAAACTGCACCACCCTTGCAGCACGTGTTTCTGTTTACTGGATCAACATGAAAACTGCATTAACCGACAAAGTTTTGCGTCGCCGTTTCTGAAAGTAGATCTTCCTATTGCCAAGATGGCTACGCCTTTCTAAACCGATAACGTTTTACGACAACGCTTGCCCCGTTGGCAGTAATAAAGCCAGGCGGAACTTAAGCTAAGATGCATCCCGGCATGGGGCGCCAGACGCTCGACTCCCTGTACCCTCAGGCGCGCAAGCTGCAGTTCGAGCTCAAGATGCAGATGAGCTACTTGGACTCTGGGCGTATGGGCGGCAGGACAGACGCCGAGTTACAAGCCGAGGCCCGAGGCAATCTCAGCACGTTGGAGCAGCTACTGTGGCAGCTGGACTCGCTCGTGCAGACGAGCGCCAAGCCCGCAGAGAGAGACACGTGGACCAAAAAGCTGCAGCAGCTGCGCAGTGAGACCCACGCTTTGGGAAGCACGCTGGAGCAGCACATTTACAGCGTTAACCGCCGGGCCGTAGAGGCGCGAGAGCGTGAGAGTCTCATGAGCAGACGCAACGGGGTACAGTAGCTGCAAATTAGGGGGTATTGCTACTAGCATGCTAATATTCTGTGGGTTATGCTGAGTGACAGGGGTTTGACAGTGGCAACGGGGCTATGTACGCGGCGCAGGAGTCGGAGAGTCTGCAGCGGTCCTCACAGATGGTCTCGGATCTGACGAGCCTGTCCCAGTCCATTTTGGGGGATCTGGGAGAGCAACGCAACAGGATGAAGGTGCGCGATGTGTTGCTGCATGGAGCAGAGTTGGTTGGAAAAGGCTCACGAGGTTTTGTGATTGATTGCAGAATGTGCGCACGAAGCTACTGGATATTGCGAATAGATTAGGACTGTCGAGCTCGCTGCTGCGGGTGATCGACAGGAGAGACACGGTGGACTTCTGGATCGTTATAGGCGGCATGATTGTCACGCTGGTGTTCTTGTACGTTTGCTATTCGTACGCTGCACAGAGCTAGACAGTAGGTGAAATTCCTCGAATAACCCTTTTTGTGAACGGGGGGGGGGGGGGGGGGGTCACTCAAGCAAAGATACAAGTCAATATGTTAAGCAACGAAGCGGGGATGGAAGGAAGATGGAATCTAAGGCTTTTGTGGCGGCCACAGGGCAGGGATGGATAGTCAAAGAATATATGCGTAAGAAATGCGTAAGATAAAAAACGTCGTGATATAAAATCCCGACAAATCAGCCAGCAGCAAAAGTCAGAAAACACCCCTTCGCCCCCAGTTCCCCCCTCCCCGATGCATATGAGCCTTTCATTTTCGAAACAGACGCGAAAACCAGCATGGCGAGCATCGCGTCGTCTTCCGAGTCCGATAACGAACCGGCTGAAGCCCACCCACCGGAGGAACATATCCCTGTTTTTGCCGCTGCTCTCACCGGCGTTCCACATATGAAGGAGGAGACGTTTGACAGCTGGGAGGAGTTTCTCACGTAGTTTGATGTGTATCAAAAAGAGACGCGGCAGATCTTCAAAATGCGGACATCGACCAGCTCGACCGCTAGGAACGCAGATCACAAACAGCGTGGCAAGTCCCCCCTTCATGCCGTGATCCCCGAATCGTTCGACAAGTACTACTGGAAACCGGTTTGTACACACAGTTGGACGCGACCCAGTCGGCCGAAGGGCAAGCTGCACAACTACTTCGTGAAATCGACAGGATGTGAACCGCGGATGACGGCAACGGTGGTGCGGGATACTTCTAGGGGTTTCTCGTAAAGGTTACACAGCAACATACCAAGCACAATCACTCGCTGGATTCGAGATCGTATGGGAACCATCCCTCCAACCGTTGTGTTCAAGATGAAGACGTGATTGACTTTGTGGATGCGCTTCAAACTGCCGAAGCTAAGAGGAGGTTGACATTGTCGTTCCTGCGGAAGAGGACAGGTACGCTACCCGGCGTGCTGTTACTTTGTTAGCTGTGCTTCTAATCTTTGCTCTCTAGGCAAACATGTTACTTTGCGCGACATGCACAATCTGGTTGCGAATCTGAAAGCGGCTCGACACGGATCTACAACTATATAATTAAGACTGGAAGCAGGACTCCGCGGTTCTGCTCTCGGAAGAGTAACACAGCGACGATCTACGTAGACGATAGGAAGTCGGCGCAGACAATTACATTCCAGACCCACCAGATGCGACGTTTCTTTGAGGCCTTCCCCCACGTGTTGATGGTGGATGCTATGCACAATACGAGCGACGCTCGGTAAAAGCTCTTTAACTTCATGATCCACGGCGTCTTTGGCCATGTACGTACTTGCTGTGTGTCGTATGTATGTCCCCTCGTGACTATACTGACTTTGACTTTGAATATGTCGCTTTGTGTCTCTTATGCTTGTGTGCCTTTGGGTATTTTGTGACTATGGGTGCCTTTACAGAGGCAATACGTCCAGCACGCTCCCATGGAGAATGAGAGAATGACTGTTTGACAGATGCAGGTACCTCTTTCAAATCGTTCAACCCAACGTGGGATGAGGTTTGAGTTATTATCTTCGACAAAGACTTCGGGGAGATTTCGCTGCTGCAGGCCGCCTTCCCAGCTGCGCGGATTCTACTCTGTGTTCCATGTGGTGAAATATCTTCGGAATGAAATGGCGAATAGAGAATACAACATCGAAGATCGCGATAAAGTGGAGGATGCTTTGCACATGATGCTGAATGCCACGACGGAGGCTGAATATGAGATCGCTCGTAGATACATGTACTATATTGTGGACGGAAAGAAATTACACACGAAGACGACATTCAAGACGCCACGCACCTATTTTTCAAGTACTTCCATGAGAACTTGCACAATTGCAGGGAGATGTGGAGTGGATTTGGTCGCGTAGACGTCTCTTACTTGGGGAACACTACGAACGACCGGTACGAGCTGCTAAAAAGGTTTTATGCATGATCAAAATAGTAACTCTCGTTCCGTCTTAATACTTAGCTTGGAGGCAGCATGGGGTCATTTGAAGGACGTGCTGAAGCTACGCTGATGCTGGATGAGTGTGTTGATACGCTCCTATTCTTGCAATCTATAGCTAAGTTGGAGTACGCAAAGAAGATGACAGATGTTGGATAAATGCGCTAAGCTGGAGCTGACACCGAGTGCACAAGCTGTCCAAAGAGGTCAGCCAACATGCGTATGCATTGGTGGAGAAGCAGTATCGTGTTGCCAACGATCGCAAGACGCAGTATACGACGCTCGAGATACAGCCGCATATGATCGAGATGGTATCAACGGTAGACACAAATCGCAAATACCATCTTGATACTAGCGCGTACACATGCTAGTACTAGATGAATATTGCACGATCACTAACCGTTAGTATCTTTATCTGTATAGACGTAGCATTGTTCGTGCATCTTCATGCGGACGAAACTGTTGCCTTGCCGACATGCTATCTACTGGCGCCTGCTTGCCGGCAAAAGCCCCATCCCGATAGCGCGTATTCATCCTCGTTGGGGCCTGTCGTGCTATCTGAATATTCCAGGTGAAGAAGAAGAAGATGATGATGAAGCTGCATATGGATCGTTTCGCGTCCGTGGTTCAACTTTGAAGTCGACACGTCACAAAGTGCTCAATGGACCTAACAAATCTCGCACAGCACACGTCATTGCCACGCGCATTGCCGATATCATGAGCCGCACCGGAACTCCGATGTTCATTCAGATGCTGGAGGTCTCGAGCGCTTCGAAACAATTATAACGGACGGAGAGGCGCCTTTCGTTTCACAAGTTGCTGTGTGGCCCGACCACTTATCCGACGGCAACCCGCTCTCGCAGGTCTCTCATGGCATTGCTGTCCCATTGACTGTATTTGCTGACGCCACTGCCTTTCCGCACGGAAATGAGAGAGAGTTACTTGGAGTCGATATTGCGGCAACTGCCGGTTCTGATAACTGTGTCGTCGTTACAGCAACTCCGCTCGAAAGGCACCTTGGCGAAGTGACTCCGGGTTGTAGTCGCACGACACAAGTCACACAACAGATGTGACAGAAGGCTCAAGTCACTCTGGCGAAGTGACTAATGTTTGTCACGTTTGTCACGACACCACGGAATACGTCGGGATGCGCGATCACCTGACCGAGGATACGGTGTCACCCATGGACCGCGAAGACCGATTCTAGTAGCCCCCCTCCTCGTAAGAGGTCACACTCCGACGGCATCATGGCAGTTCTAGCTCCAGCGAAGGATGTTTCTTCGTATCGAAAAGCATCAAAAACAGAGGCCGGCCCAAGATACGAAAAGGTCAGAAGCAACAAGTGAAAAAAGAAACGGATGACGGATTCTCGGAAGGAGGCAAAACAGCTCGTGCAAGGAACACTGCTGCCGGTTACAACACTCAGCAATGTTGCCAGAGTGTTCAAGTCATCGTACAGCTACGAGTCCCCGTACGAGTTTTTATCCAACTTCACCACAAAGGTCATGGGGCCCAGGCAGCAAGCCACAGCAAAAGTGATTGCACCCAGCGAGAGCCTCAGCAGCGTCAAATTCGTGTTCACTGAAAGTTCACGAATAAGTGCAGCAAGCTGTTGAGTGAGTTTAAAAAATCTCTACCAGATCCGACATTACCTGTTGGTGTTCGTGTTGCCAATGTCGGGGTAATTAGCGAAGACAAGTGCAAGTTATGATTACATACCATGAAACCATGGGCTCATTAATGGAAGTGTCGGATGCGATCGAGTGGATGGACGCTACGTCACTCAGCAGACTCCGAATTTTAGAAGGCCTGGACGAGCATGCCGAACTAGATAAAGGGAGAGCTACCGGCGCTGTGCAGCAAGTGATCTTGCCAATGTCAGGCGAGATACCGTTCGGATGGATTTCCAACCAATCCATGTTCCTCTTCAGGGAAGATTTTTGGCTCAACGACGACCGCATGATGCACGCAACGACGACGATCCAAGAAGAACATGAATCTATTGGGATTATTTAGCCTGTCTTCAGCAGAACGGAGAGCACTGCAACGCAACACAAGCTCATCGTCAGCTCTCGCCCGTTTCTAGAACCCAATACGTATGTGTTGCTGCCGATTCACATTAACAAAAACCACTGGAGTAGTACCGTCTTCGACTTCAAGTCCACACCGAAAACGATAACAGTTTTCGACCCTCAACAGCAGCCGAAGTAATTCGACAGATGTAACGATATCATTAAGGAACTTTTTCCAGATATGGCAGCCACCATGGATTTGAAAAAAAAACGAGAAGTGAATTTGAAGTAGACAGACGGATACAGCTGCGGACCACTAGTTCTTCTTTTTTCGAGTGATCACTGCGCGATATCGCTGCCAAAGGAGCCACCAAAGGCGCTGATGCGGTATTTCCGGTTGAGGTACCTTTTGACATTCCTTCAGGTTTAAAGAAAGCATAATTTGCACGGTTCTCATGTAGAATCGAGTTAATGGTATACTACTGTAGTATATTAACTATCTGTTCTTCTGCTGCATGTTAGTATCTCTGATCCGGGTGACGAACCATGATATAGCCGTAGCGGTCCACCGTCGTACCGATGCTCTCATCAAAACAGCAGGTGCCGCGCCGCCAACATACTTACTGGTTGTTTCGTCATCGTACATGTTCAGGGCTTTGTTGTCAACCACGCGTACTCTCTTTGTCCGACATACCGGCAGTCTTCTCCCCCATCACCTGCTCTGCAACTACAGCTAGCACGAAGCACATAATGTAACAAGGAAGTTAGCTTGCTGGGCTTAACGCTTCCACACACAACAATTTTACGTACGCTGCACCGTTCCCTGCAGCATTATCGTCTCCTTGCTGCCGCTCGCACTAGTACTGCCAGTCTCAGTGCACTTATGGCTGCTGGCCACTCCACCTGCTTGATGTTCGTGACCTTGAGCGTATCCGTCCACGTCTGATGAAAGATCTGCACCACCAACTCTGTCGGTTCGAATACCCCCAATATCGCCTCGGAGCAGGCATCGTCCGAGTACTCCCCACCGCTGACGCCGTAATGAAGCGGTAGTTGGTGCGGACGCCCACTTGCGTTCACAGGGCCACCACCTCCGAGTAGCACACGCGCGTCACCCACCGCCTTGGAGAAGCTGCTCCCGTCATCGCGCGCCCCGCAGATGCGTCTTGTCGGACGTCGTACTGGCCGTGTGCCAGCCGCCCGTCATGCCGATGGTCACCACAGTGCGCTCCGCCCCGAGCTGAGTCGCTGCCACGAGAGAGAGGGTCATAGCCCGCATGAGCTGGTCGAGATCGCTGGGTTTTCATGGTGTGGCCACCCAGTATCTACGACATTCGCGCAACATCTGACGTTTGCGCAAACACGTACATGCTCTCCAGAATGTCTACAAGCATATGTAATTCTGAAATCTATTCGGTATTTTATTTCATTGTGACATTGTGCCTTTGTCGTAGATACACACAACGAAAAGGTGACGGGTGTACACATGTACTTAAGTACGAAACATACCAAATCATTGTGTGACTCTAGCATCGATCCTTAAATATACTGCGGAGAATATGGCGGAGATTGGTGCCACATACGGTTGCATGAAAAAGGCCAGGAAAAAGTCAGTATGTGGCTCTGTTGGAGGCACAACTCGCCACATACTCACAGGGGATTTATTTGCTGGGCGTAATTTACCGACACTCGGTGGTGTAGCCCCATACGTTGATGTTAGCCGCATACTGGGCGTTATCCTTGGGCACAGCGGCGCATGCACAGCAGATTGGCGACTGCCTGTTGCTGATGATGGCGTGCAAGCTGCTCCCCGCTGTCGAGGCTGGCAACACCACTGGTGGGGCCTGTAGAGCAGACGCCGCTGTTTGCTCTGGGTGTGGCGAACTGGCCGTGGAGGTTGGGTTCCCCAAGGGTGTGGTGAACATCGTGCCCGGTGACGGTGCTGAGGATCACGCTAAGCAGGACCCGGGGGTGTCCATGTGCCCATCATGGAGCGGATAGAACATGACAACTGGGAGGATATTTTTCCGCTCATTTTCGACAGTACTGTTGCTCCATTTTTAGCCTTTTCGGTTAGTTCGTTTTGGATATACGCTCGACAACCATTTTAATTGATTTGGTTGAATTTAGCAAACATAGTTCGGTTAGTGCAAGACCTGGGATCAATGTGGTTCCGGCGAAATAAACGACGCAGAAGCAGACCAGAAGATAATACCAGCACCCAGGCTGTAGACCGAGACGTTGGCGCGCTCAGGGACCTCGTCGGTTGTCATGTAGTTAGGATGGACATGACGGACCTGAAGATCTCCTGGCGCGATTGACATGTCGCCTCGATATCAGCGAATACGGTGAGCTCAGTGCACCAACGCTGTCACCGTAACGGCAAGCAGCTTGGTACCTTCCTTCTTTCTCCTCGATATAGACGAAGAACTTCTCGAACTAACACCCGTCGATCTGCGAGCCCTGGTCCGTCTTGGGGGCGAACGGGGCGTCAACGACACGAACGTTGGCAGCCTCAACCGTACTACGCATCAATCCATCGCAGATGTCCTCGTGCACATACGCACGCGTGGCGACCGAGCTTGGCTCAAGGACAGTCCAAACTGCGACTGCTGAACGGCGAGGGCATTCTCAGTATCATCAGCCTCTGCTCCTACTTGGTTGACTTGCCGCAAAGGTCGAGGGTGACACGCTTGATGTTGTTCACATGCGACATGCGCATGATCAGGTAGCCAACCTCGATGGAGTCCGAAGGCAACCGTGTCGACGTCTGGGTGCTGCTAAGCGAGGGCCTCAGCACCGTCACTAGGAACGATAATCACCACACCCTTGGAGAACCCAGCCTCCATGGTCAGTTCGCCACACACACAGCAACCGGAGGCGTCTGCAGTACAGGAATAACCCAGTGATTTAGCGCGGGCGACCACGTCCGAGCTTGTACCTGTATTCTTGGCAAATGATTGGTTGGTTGGTAGCATATACATTTTAGCGGGAATCATCATTTATGACAGGCTGATCTTGCGAAGATAAAATACGAAAATATATCAGCCACATATCCGTCACATACCGGATTTTTTTGACATTTTTCCTGCAACATATGTCACATACCCGTACTTTATGTTCTGCGCATATGTGATAGCAGACACTCCGGAGAATAATGCACGTTTGCAATCCGATTACACCCTACTTAAAAGCGATACCCCTCCAAAAGCGACGAGGTTATGATTTGGGAATCGCTGGCCCCTTTCCCTGCAATCCCGTTCCCCCGATCATTTCAAGATCTAATTTCTTCTGCTCATGAGGCAAGCGAACGACGAGGAGCGACAAGCTGTGTGGGAGACGCTGCTCCTCCGCAGCAATCACGGCGTATTCAAGAATGGGCACATCGTCTGGACTGCCAACCACTTCCAGATGAGCCGCTCCACTGTCCCACGCATTTGAAAGCGAGGTAAGATCTCGATGGGGAGGCGGGTGGCCGCTGCTGCGTCGTTGAGGAGCGCAAGATGCTGGATCAAGAGGGGTTATGCCAGTGCGCATATATCATCAGCAACAATAGAGAGAATCACTGCAAGATCGAGAAGGCGCCTAACACAAGCTCCTACATGGTCAGGTAGCTAATCAAGGAACGATACATACGCCGTGCGCTGAGGCAAACGCGCCTCTCGCTGACGCTCGCGCACAAGTTGGCTCAATTGAAGATCGATGCAGACGGGGTTACTATTTTGACGCGATATAGGACGTCGTGCACATTGATGAGAAATGTTCTTCGTAAACAAGCTCGGCCAGAGCGTGTAGGTGCTGACGGGAAGGACGGTGTTCCCCTCGATGATCCACCGATGCAATACGTTCAGAGTAAGCGCCACATCACGAAGATGATGTTTCCTTTGCGCGGTTGTTCTTAGAGACGACGCAGAAGTACTGGCGGCTGACAGCTCAGACGGCTGGAAGATCACTCTCAAAAGTCAGTCTGGTCGGAGTCCCGAACAGAACTGCGTTGTCCTGGGCTTCTTTAACAGTATTCAGTCCCTGCAGTCGTGTACACATCCACAGACGACGGAAGACCTTACCGAATAGCTGAGGCGAGCCTTTTCTAGCACGACGGCAGAGATGCTTAATAAGACATTGCCAACGCGCAGATGGCTATCGCAGCACTGTGCGGGGTGCAGTTACTTGATGGGCAACTCCAACAAGCGCTGTGTCAAGCATCTAATCCTGCAGGACGACCTGCGGCAACACCATACGCTGCGCCACTGCTTCAGCCTGTGCCACGTTCTTCTACCTAAGAGGGTACCGATCTTAATCGTTTTCTTTTGTAGCAAGGCGGAACTCGCACGCTTGCAGACTCAGCAGGACTACTAATAGTAGCAGTAGTTGCAACCTTCACAAACCTTACATCCGCCGAAAATAACGAGGCGGAGCGCGGCGCATTTTTTTTCAGATAGTGCAATATTTTCCGCGCAGAGCTAGCATTCATAATAATGCACCAGTGGCGAATGGAGGAGATCATGTTTATACAGTACAAACGCATACGAAACATGTTTATGTCTGCCACACAAATAAACGGCTGCAACCTGATTTCCCTGTAAGCTTCATCGGGAGGAAAGAAGCAGCGATGAGATGCGGTGCAGAGGTGTGCACGACGAGTCCAGGGCTCGAAGTTATGGACGATTGCGCGAGATTGCGAAGATCGAGAAAGCGTGTGTTGGCGGTGCGCTCCGCCTCGTTTAGTCGTGGCGACAACTCTCGACGCAAGCACTTCGTCGATTAAATGCACCGAGCGAATATAGGACTGTTCTGCGAGGTTGAGCTTGCTAAATAATAACTCCAACACGTTTGCATGCGTAATTTATTAGTGAAACATCCTCTAGCGTCGTCAGATTAGGTTAGAATCGACACGAGTGATCCTGCCTTCCGGACCATTGTCTGCTAATACGAGTAGGTTTGCTTCTTAACTTCTTACTATCTGATCATCTTGATTTATGTGCCTCTTCAGGCATTCAACACAAGCTGGCTTCACGCTTGCACGTCCCCGAGGATGACGGTCGATCGCCCCCGATCTGCCAGAACCCGTATATCAGAACGTGTATGCCGATATGCCGGAAAGTGTGTTTCGATCCGATGAGGGCCGATTTGATCGGTCGCGATCCGTCGGTCGCCAACAAGGCTCAATTTTGTCCATTCATCCGCAATGCAGGGTACGGAACAGATCGAGGATCAACCCAAATCGCAACTTGATCGTCACCAGCTGTACCCCGATCGGGGGTTGGTACAGATCGGCCACGACCTGTACATCGTCGGCAACTATTGATCTTCATCCCTTGCCCAGATCCGGTCGAGGATCGAAGATCGGCCAGGATATATTGGTCATCGACACGTCCCGATCTCCATCCATTGCCCCGATCTTGAAGTCGAGCGCCGACCTGATCTAGGATTGAACGTGATCGAGGATCGACCGTGATCGGCAGTGGTTGCCCTGGTGGACACCTTCAACGCTCGTGTGTAAATTAGGTAGGATGTCATGGTGGAGTGTCTTGGGCGCGTCAAATTTCATTAGTCCCTCTTGATTTGCCTCCAGTATCTCGGTAGGAGGGCAGTAGTGTTTGAAGGTGACGGGGCACTGTAGCGCGCTTGTGAGCTTGATGGTATAAGTAGAAATGAGTGAGATTGAAACGTTGGGCGCGTTGCTTCGCAGCTCTAGCTAGCTTTCTCCTCCTAGAGCTCTCCTCCTAGCTCTTTATCCACCCAGTAAGATAAGCGCAGATGGCGATGCAGCCGTCATTCGCACAGCACAGACAATCTTCCCGTGTGCTTGCAGATCGACTGCAACTTGCAGTTCAAGCTGCAACCCGACCTACCAATGATAATAAGTAGAACAGTAGATCATTGCCATCGACCTCATAGTCAACTGCTATCTTGCCGCAATCTAGCCTTATCGCGTGTGAGATCGATCACATCTCCGGCCAGGTACTTTTATGGTCGAGATTTTCACACATCCTCATATTGTGATTGCCGAATACGATCGACTCGGAGATCTCTTAGAAGCCCTTCATCCAGAACTGGACGGGGGGTATAGTTCCCGATATAGTAGTCACCGGCGAGACCCGCACCACGGAGTCATCCGATCAGGTCATTAGGACCTCGTCCAGGCGATTCAGCGTTGGCAAATCTTGATATAGCTCTTCGTTGTTAAATATTAATCCTTGCTGTCGTGTAGCGCACCTCTGACTAAGCTGTCCGCATCGGCATTCCAGCCACGCTCCATGTGTAACAGTACGTGATCAGGCCAAATCTGAAGCCAATCTAGGGTCTTCTGCGTCAGTGCAGCCAGCCGGGATGCTTTACAATCGATTTCACTTGGATCACTAAGTTCTGCTCGACACAAATCACCAATCATCCCTCCTCTATTCCCTCCAGCAGGTTAAACACTGCAAGAGGCCGTTGTACTCCGCCTTGTTCACCGTCAGACCTTCGGCATAGCCGGATCGGGCCTTCAGAACCGTTCACGCGGGTACCTTCCGCAGGATCGTAGTATTAGCTCCGCCGCCTGGCTTAACTCGCGCTGATTACGACAAGCAGCTCTTCGTCGACACCAACAACTGAGACCGTTGCCTGGATCTGACGGCGCGGCATTTCCTGGGTGCGACCGCAATCAATGCTTCGTCCACCTTAGACCGAGGGGGAATACTGGCGGCAATCGCCTCCAAAATCTCGTCCTCTCCCTTGGCGCACTCCACGATCTCGAATATCCAGGGCGACAGGAGCGTGGCTCACTGGTCTAGCCGTCCATAGAGGCCAGGCGTTCTGAATAGCCATACCAACTTCGAATGCCTGGTCAAGATCCGGATTGGTCGTCCAACCAACATGTTGTAATTCAGCTCCAAGATCCACGACAGTGCCAACACTTCCTTCTCCACCACGTTGAAATTCCGCACGTTCGACCTTAGTACGGCTCGCGAACATCACCGGGTGATATACGCGACCATGACCTTGCATCAGTGCGGCCGAGGTCGCCCACTTACTGACATAGACAACTGCAGTAGGTTGACGACCGGGATCAAAGGGTCGGCGTGGCGGCGATCTTCTCCTTCAATCTACTAAAAGATCGGTGTGCCCGAAGCCACTTCTCGTCCGCCGCACTCAGGTCTGCAGTTGATTGATCAGGTAAGACGCGATCTGATCCAGCCGAGTCATCGACTTCATCATAGCTGAGTCGACGGATTTGCGCCTTCACTGACGCTTCACAGTCGCCGACGTAGCCGTCATAACTCGGCTTATGATCCTTTTCCTCGTCTTCGAGCTCAGCTTCATCTTCTGCACAATGAAGGTAATCAATCATAGTGACCCACTTGCTCCTTCCCTGCTTCGGAGACTTCAACATGTGGGAGTCTTCAAAATACGGAGTCTTCGGTGGATCGGAATTTTCCCGCTCGCTTCATTTCAGGCGTCTTCGGAAGCGGGACCTTGCTAGGGTCTTAGACAAGCTCGGCTATGCGTTTTATAAGGTGCTGTGGTTTTTTCCAAACTGAACGCTGCTCGTAGTCGGCTTTTCCAGTGGGTCAACTCCATGCCGGCTCGGTGGAGATCCCAGCCGGATAAGATCAAGCTGTTTGGGCGACCATTGCAACGGTAGCACGTTGCCCTCAGCAGCAGCACCGTATCTTCCACGATTTGGTTGATCCTGGTTCACTGGTTGAGTGAGCTCCGGGCCTAAAATCGGCCATTTTGGCCACCGGTGCGAACATCATCATCCACTTAGACTGGGACCTCATCTTTTCGCCGAGTCGCGCCAACACCTTGTTCACACTCGGTGTGCCGGTGTTACGTGTCGCTCTTGGCACTAGGGATGACGCTCCCCTTGCGCAACACCGTGATCTTCATCGTCCACATCATCGTCGAGTCCAGCAGCGAGATTGCGCTCAACTGGGCGCGGATTTTCCATCCGGCTCACTTGGAGCGACATCTCGTCGAGCTCCGCATGCAACTTCGCCGTCGTCTTCATATACTCGACTTCCTCCTTTACTTCATACTCTTCATCACTCCCTCCTTCCTCCTCTTGGTCTTCAGTCTCGTTGCCTTCAAACCGGACACTGCCGACGATTTCCGCCGTCAGGTCAGCGATCAACTCGCCAGCTGAGTTTGACCCTGCGAGTGGTGAACCTGCGGCGGTCGCTGGTCTGGCTCCGCTTGACGTCGACGATCCCTTGATCATCCTGCTCAGTTCTTGAAACTTGGTTAACTTGGCGCCTGCAAAAAAAAGCACACCCTGTTCCCGGGTCGCGGCACCAGTTGTGGTATTGCAGCACACACAAAATCGTCAGATGTGGATACTAGGCAAGAAACACAACAATAGCCGAGCTAGTCGGCCCTTCCGGGACAGTAGTGTCTCGCTTCCGCCGAGACCAAGTGCCACAAGCCAGTCAATTCACAGAGATCAGCTGAGCTGACTGCCTGGCTCAGATATCCCGTGTCCTTTGCCAAAGAGCGGACGACGGCGCGTTAGCGCTTTGTCGGATGGCCGAGAGCAAAGGCTTCTCGGTTAGAAGTGTTACGGTACCCGGGCTGTACCCGGGCTGTACCCGGGCTGTACTAAGTAAGATCAAGTCGCGTATTGAGCACTTCACGTTTTATGGATTGGAGAAGAAACATCGTCTAAATAACAAGAACCCAATTCATTTATCCATTGCCATCTACCAGCTTGCTAAGCTAGGTATGCTCGAGTTCTACGACGATTGCATTGACTTTTACTTCGATCGAAGCGATTTTCAATACCAAGAGATGGACACGGACTCTGCCTGCATCACTTTTAGCTGCAACAAACCATTTCAAGAGTGCATCAAACCTGAGCTACGTAAGCATTATGAACAGCACAAGTACGATTGGTTCCCGCGTTTAGCGCGACTATAACAAGGAAGTAGCTAAGTTTGACCGGCGAACCCCTGGTCTATTCAGATCGAATGAAAGCTTTTAGCGCAGTCAATACGATGCAGACATCACCACCAGCGACAATGGGAGTGAGTTCATGAATAAACAAGCACAAGCATGGTTGAAGGTTGAATTCAAAATATCGAGCACTACAACAACGAGCCAGGAGATCACGGAACGATGGGGAAAATCGAGCGATCCAACAGAACGATCAAACAGAGATTAACTAAAATATCACCCAAGAAGATAACGCAGAAGCTTGTCAGCGACATTATTGATAACTATAACAGCTCTATTCACAGATCTATTGGAATGACTCCAAATGAGGCCAAAGGTAGGGTCATCGAGTCGGAGCTGAACCATAATCAAGCGGAAGCGGATAAAATTGACAACAAATTCGAAGTAGGAAAAAATGTGTTATACCGACGCAAGAAGCAAACGTTCAATAAAGAGTCAGCACGCTGGAGCAAGGCTGTGTATATAGTCGTCGGAATAGATGGGTGTCGAGTACAAATCAAGTTCAGAATAATCATACACTCTACAAGTCACCAGATGATCTTAAAATGATACAATCAACTATCAATAGTGGCGATATCCTTGAGGCTGAGAAGATCTTAGACCGTAAAAATATGCGAAGTAGTAAGTATAAATACTTAGTCAGTTGGCTCGGAGATGAACCTGATTCCTGGGAGCCACAAGATAATCTTGGACTTGTTAACAAGAGTAGAAGATCGACTCTCGAAAAGGAGCACTGGGATTAAAAAAATACATAACATTGAGACATAATCAGCTTGATAATAAATTTGATAGAGATATCCTCTTTGACTCAAGTATATTATCCGCCACAATTGTTTTGTACGAGCTTTTATATGCGACTTTATAGATATATAGACTATATAAAAGGAATGTGTACGAATTGTTTAGGTAAAGACCGCGCGGTTGTTGAAGATACGGCGAAAGTTATGGATAATTCAGGAAGTATGCCGCATTAAAAACGAGTTGCTGAATCTTGATGCAGGATCCAATTTCCGCACAACTGTTGCTAATCGTAAATATCAACGTGAATTGGAAGCAATCTTTGGTGTTCCATTTCATTGCATTAAGGAGAGATATTTTAGCCTATTAAAAGAGAGAAACACCATCGGTCATACATATGTCCCGTGCCGACATGATTCAGTTATGCCGAGCTTTTGGTAAATTTTATTAGTACTCATTTTTATGATACGCATGATATAACCACAATATTCCCCAATTTCAAATCCCTCGCTCAGAGAGAGCAAGAACGACAGGAGCTTCTTGAGCGAGCTCAGCGACGCGTTAGACAAGCAAACGCCAAGCGCGGGATGTATAAAGGTGCATCGTGGGCCAGCGATGCCGATAAAACTATTGACTTGGAAAAGACGTCATTATCAACATCAACCCAGACAGATTTGTTCTGATTCCTTTAAAAAAACTCCGAGTGAAAAAATTCTCCCAGACAAACACTGAGGTCTCATCAATTCCTGAAGTAAATGTTAGTCCGTTATGATAGATGCCGAAGTTGATAATAGTGCTCGAAGAAAGACCATAATCTACGAATACACATCGAGTCAATAAGACTGATCGAAATGTACAGGCTCAACTTAAAACATATGATGTTGGTGTTGATAGTACTTTACAAATGGAGCATGCTGCAACTAACAACGATTTTTCAGTCGAGTCCACAAAGTTATAAATTCTCAACTCAAATTAAAGAGATTCAAACGCCCAATGTTAATACGAAAGAGCAAATTCGATCCAGATATTGGTTAAAAAATCAGCATCCGAACTAGGCTTCGAAGGCTGTGCACATTGAACAACCAAAAACACGGATTAGAATGCGACATCTGCGTCAACTTGGAAGTTGCTGTAAGGGCTGCTGGTCACGCTGGGCAGTCGAGGTGCTGACGCTGCAAAGCGCCGATCTATCTTGACGTGCACGCTCGCAAGCTACCAAGCCATACTTAACGACATTTTATACCGGACGAGAAGACTGGAGAACGCACAGTACGCTCTTCGACATGTTGCTACATTTTTAAGATACTAGTGCTCTCAGGAATATTTGTTATACCAGCAATTTGAGGTGAACGGAGGCGATACAGACGAAATGCGGGTGGGGTGAAGACCTTGTTCAAGTGATCTGTTCGAATAAAGTGCAGTCCATTGACATAACTCAACACATCCAGAATGAGAATGAGTAGTTCCTTTTTCCAGACGTCATAGTTCCTCTTGACGTCTAGGCTCGGTACTTTGCTGGATTTTCACACGACACGAATCGTTTCCATGCGATGCAGGTGAACTTCATTCACAGAAATGGCTTTGCACCCGCGCTTCGATCCGTCCAGCCATAAAGAAATTATATTTTGGGGGTCGCTGAAATTCCACTTAGACTGGTTATTGTCGTTCGATATCGGTCATGCGTCAGCATCACATTGACAATCTCGATCGCTTTTTCAGAAAAGCTGGTTTGGGTTGTCAATGTCAATACAATTGGTGCCCTAACAACAACAACAGGAGCATTGTCTTCCTTTGTCTCTATCAGCGAATTCAGTCGACGATTTCCACGTCTGCTTCGCGTCGTATGCCGCCCTGTCCGCGAAGACTGTGAGGTTGGCCGCCATGACATCACAGGGAGGGCACGGGGGAGTTTTGCAGACAGCGTTCTGCAAGGCGACAACATTCTTAATATCAACGAATACAGCATCAGCCGAGGTCATATCGCTGCCATCTTCGCCCACGAGCTGGAACCATTTTTGCCCAATAGCTGTGGCAAATCGAGAATACCATTTGGCACAAAATAGCCTCAAAAAGAGGTTGAATCACCCCGACAGCTCGTACATCAAATATCAGGAAAAGCTACTCATAAAATATGCCTTCGGTCAAGATCGTGATTGGACTTTTGATTATTCAATGCAGAAAAAAGTGGCCGGGTGAATTGCAGGGGGCAAATCATTTGCTGCGATGACATACCCCACAGCATTGCCCTCGATCAGATTTCTTATCAAGATTGATTTTGTGTCCTGTCAAGGGGAAAGGCTTTATTGAAAAGCTATACTGCTAGCTTGTAGTAATCAATTCTAATCAATACAAAGACGAAGCTGGCGAAATTGTTCGTTGTCTGATGATTGTTGAATTTGGTAAGCAAGTCTCTCATGACGAAGTCGTCTTGTTGTTTATGTTTGCAACGAGGCTAATCGATGCCATTATTTTTAGAATATCTTGCATGATGCGAGTTAAAACTACAAGTTTGCTTCAATGCTGCTCCACATGTATCATGGATCGTTGATCAAGCATTTGCATAGTGATTCATCTGAAGTAGATGTCAGAGCTTGTGTTTCCATCGACTTAAGCAAACGCTAGTTCCCAGTCCCTATCCCTGTCCAATTCGACGCCACTTCTGCTACAACTGGTTCTCGGTGGCTGGCGCAGCTCGGAATACACAGCGAAGCACTCAGTGGCACGTGGGTCAGAGCAGGTGTCGCCCAGTCCGACTCGTGCGAAAATGCAGAGAAATGAAGTCGTTGATCCTCGTCATTCGACTGAATTGGTCACTTGCACAACAACTAAAAGGGCGCCAAGGAACTCAAGGTTGGAGCAGTATTGAATACTCCGACTCTGTGGTATAGCACTCGACAACAGTTCATACATTTCACTGGAGTATTCGAACATCCATGGTATCATCAAGAAATGATTGGCGTCAGATCGATCGCTCTAGGTAGAAATCTTGTGGTTGATAGTCTTGGAATTAGGAAGTCAGTGTTTGGAGTGCTTTTGCTACTACCGTCCACGAAGAAGAAGAAAAGATACCGCCTACCGCCTGCTTGGTGATTCAGTGTCCTACTTCTCTTGGAACAGCACGAATGGTTACGTATACATCGCGTGATGGTACAACCTGCGATGGTTTATGCAAACCGGTTGAGCATTGAGGTCTGGCAGTTATAACCAGCATTCATGCGATTTTTTTCTTTATTTGAATATCGTTGGGGTTAAACGAAGTTCCATCCACACGTTTGCTGATTTGGTACAAGGAGTGAAGGAAGATATTCCCCACAATATCGAAGAGTTGATGGACCAGGTTCGGCTTTTCGAGCAGAAAGTATTTGATGATTGTATGATGCACATTGTGTTCTGTTTGTATCGCAATGAGAAGCGGCCAGTTATGCTAAATTGGCGTGCTTATCTTTGGCAGTCGAGGTAATCATGAACGCGCGTTATCAGGCTGGATCCGCCGATGAAATTCCGCACGGTGTTGTGGACTCCAGCTCCGAATTTGTAGTTACGTGCGTTATTAAGTTGGACCCGCCGATAGAATTCGCTCGGTGTTGTGGACTCCAGCCCTGAATTTGTAGTATGGCGACGCAAACAAATTAAGAAGCTACTGCTGCAAGAGATTACCACCAGCTAGTTTTTATGAAGTCACTCGAAGGAAGAAACATCGGAGGGCATGGTCCATTTAGCAGCATCCGAGGTCATTCAAGTGTCATCTGAAATCCAGTATGAATTGGTGCTGGACATTCGCTGTCGAAGATTTTTCCTTAAATGAATGGTGTGCTTGTTGTCCATGAATCTCGTCGTGTTATCAACGCCCAGTCGACAGTGGGCAAATTTTATCCCATCAAGAACCAACATTTGGAGTATGTATACACGCAGCACCGGGCGTTTCGAAGCTATACGCACAATCGTCTAGAACGAAATCTTCCACAGTTTTACTGTCTAACCCTACCAAAATGCGGAGGGGAAAAGATAATTAAGACCCCCGTGACGCAGTATGTTCAAAAGATTCTTGAACGTTAAATCAAAACCGCACGAAATCATAATCTCTATTGGTCATGCTTGCTGTGTAAGGCTCAAGAAGCTAGAGTCAATAAATTCGTGCCTATGATGCAGTTGAGGCGTCAGTGTTATACTCGAAACGGTGACGAATCTCCTTTACACACAGTGTTTCCTAATGAAAGAGTTTCAAATATGAGCGACGCCATCATCAACAATCTTGCACGGTCAAATGAAGGAGCAATCTGTGACCGACTGGTGACCTTGATGCAGGTCAATATGAAGAAAAGGCACATGTTACTGGCCTAATTGCACCACCTCGGTCATCAATCGGCTTGCGACGCGCTGCGTGATCTACTCACTGCCCTGGTTGCGCTGCACCAACTCAAGCTATGCATCGCGACTTGAGATGGGACAATGTTTTAAAGTAACACCAAAATCGCGACGATTTGTTATTTCTGACTTCGACGAAGGTGCTTCGGCACCTGCGAAACAAGCAGCACTGCACTTGTATCCGGAGATTGCGTCTTCGCATTCGGTCAAAATCGTCGGCTATCTCTGACGAACAACCACTGCGCTAGATCATCCGCTGCCCGAGTTCGAATTTTTTATGGGGAGCATTTGCAGAGAAGCTAACCAAAAATCTGAGTGCGGCATCGCTTCTCAAGGTCCACTGCTTCCTCTCCCTCGTTCTTCCAAGTGCCGAATGATAGATCTACGTGATGGCAGTAATATTTGATGGACACACGGAATAAATTGTACGTCAGTTTCCTGCTATGTATTTCGGAAACGATGTGATATTTGCATCTAAATACCGGTAGGAAGGTTTTCTTGTACCGGTATCTGTGGGGCTGCAGTTTTAGTTTTGGTATCGGTATCGGTATTGGGGGAAGTGACACTACAGATACTTCTCACTAACTTGCACAGCTTCAATTTTTCTGTTACTGCGGGGTATTTATTATCCACAATAGCTTTAAATAGATAACGAATTAACAGGGAGATCATATGCTCGTGTGTGCAAGTTAGTGGGTGGTATCTGTACTGTACTTTGCGTAGGTTTCCAGATGAGCGATTGGAATAACCTACTTGCTGGGACTAAGCTTGTGAATGTACTGCACAACTCACGACAAAAAGCGTTTATGATCGGGTGTGGACATGAATTGTACGAATTGTACAGTTGTTCATCCACGAACGATAATTTTTTTTCTCTGTAACGTAAAAATAGGCTATGGTTGCTTGCCCAACTAATGCCGAACATATAACAAAATCGAATCGAGGCAAAAAGGGACTAACGTTATCCTGTACGACAAGGATGCTCTATTCGCAACGGTCTGTACTGCCTCACTCTCTTTATGTAAAATTTTAGCATCTTGAACAACCAAAATTTTGTGCTCATGACGCTGAAGTTGTGTTGTTCAAACACGCATGCCCTCACAAAAAAGATTGCACGATTTCCTAACTAGTCGGCAGCAACCCGTATGCCTTCGTATCAAAACTTAGCGCATAGAGGCATGTGGAACCTTGAGTGGGTACAACCCTAATCGGGCAATTTCTGGGTCTCTTACATATTCTGACACGTTTGACGCTCGCAAAATTAATTACACAACTTCCCACGTCTTTGACAACCGCATCGTTTTGTACCACAACCAGTTTTGCAGTTGCATGTAGAATCTTGAATGGGTGGTTGCATCACATCATTCTTGGTCGCTTTCCACAACTCGTTGTAGACATCTTTCAAGAAGGCGGTGCCAACATTCTCCTCCTCATGAAAAAAGTTATCTGGGGCAACAAATAACCCTTTGATTGCCAGATGTTTCGCTTCCGCAAGCGGTCTCCACAACTTGAAAAATGGAGCCAACGACTTATGCTTCTTGGCAATCGTCACATTGATGCCAATAAGCATCGTCGGAGTAACCAGATTCATATCGACGCCAGCATAATTGAAAATCAGAGGGTCCAAGAGAATCCACCACCACTTAGTTCCCCTATCTTGGATCACCAGGTTGAGCTTTGCTTTTTCGGTTCCAGGGGCGAAGCGAATTCTCTTAATGGTCCAATTTTTGGGTCGGGGATATTTTCCAACTACACCTTGGAAACATATTGGGCCTTGATGATTTTTTCTACATTGAAGCCAAGAACTGATCGGTTTTGTGAATGCGATAAAAGGGCGGGCCATCGCGTCAGCAAACCATCAGCCCCAACTTTCGTCGACCACACACGATAGACTAATCGCCGTACGATTTCATTCGTGGCAAAGAATTCAAGCGTGCGATCGTCATAGAAGAAGCGAGAATCCACAATCTCGGGCTCTCCAGCTGAACGGCTGATAACGTACACACCTTCCACACTTGATCCCCGTCAATGGATGCATAAAATTTTCTAAGCAATTCGAACCGACCTCGTACAATCTCGTACTGCTGGGCACGCTGCACAAAGTGTTCCCAAGAATCATGGTCACGATGAACGCAAGAAAACACAGACAGCAACAGAGGAACTTTCCCAGTCAGGAGCGCAAGTTAATCCTCGTGCTCGAACAAAGCCGTATGGTGCTTCAGCCAGACGCCAAACTCGTCGTCCTTGTAACCCCCGTAGTAAATGTTGTTATCGGCACTGGTTTGCTTGGGTAATAGTGCACGCCACGTTTTTGCGTTCAGCGACATTCCGTGAATCTTAACAGCGACGGGGGTGCCCAAACATGATCCTAAACGGTCCCGTGCCATTTGGCATTTCGGTTCTTCATCGTCGATCGAGTTCCATTGGTCGACTACAAGAATCGCGTGTCGATCCCGCAGTACTGTGTGGACGTCTGCGATTGTTTCGATTAGCCCGATAAAATCCGGCATGTTTACAAAGATATTTCGCTTCAGAATGGTCACCACAGCGTGTTCATCAGCCACTAATTCCTTACAATCGGGAATGTAGCACACAAATGGCTCCTATCCGAATTTGGACTGAATTGGCTTCTTCAGCAGTAGCAGTACCAACACGGCCAGCATGTGCGACTTGCCATACCCAATATCATATCGTCCCCGCCACATTCACCGTAATAGGGCGCTGGTCTACCCATCGTGCCACAACTTTTTCATACAACGGTTTCAACTCCAACCTGGCTTGATACCAAAAACAAAAGCACACTCAATGAGCTCGAAGCGATCCGGTGGAATCAATAGCGACGGAATTGGCAACTTTACGACGGGGGTAATTCCGAAAATCGCGTCCCAGTTGCACTCCTCAATCGCGCTCATCAACGTTTTTGCCGCGGTGGCTGATGCAATGTCGTAATCACGACGAGCTTTTTTTAACCCACGTGTAGGGGCTTCTCCTTCCTCTCGTACCAATTCTCTTGGCTTCTTCGAAACGGTACCCACTTGACGCTGCGTCGGCACTTGCACGATAAGCGCGTTGACTTCGTATTTCCAAGATGAACCAATGAAGCTGACAATTTCAGCGCCTGCATGCCGTACTCCTTCTGGTTCGCATAGACTGTCCGAAAGGCCGCGATGAATTTCTCAAGGAGAGCAGGAGACCATTCTGGCAAATACAGCGTCTCGTAGATCAGCAACATTTGCTGTATCAGCCAGCCCCTTCACCTGGTCGGTTACAGCATTGCCTTCTTCATCTACCAGCTGGAACCACACTTCACGAGTCATTGTGGCAGAAAATTCAAAAATGACTGTCAAAGAGCACTCGCGAAATAACCTCATCTGAGGTTTAAAACTCAGATCTGCATGTTTCTTTTTGACTGCTGAGTGATGTTGCAGTGGATCACTACCCCCCCCCCCACCCACCCCCACCCCACCCCGAGCTCAAGCTACTAAGTCTCTTTGTGACATCTCCGTATGATCATACTGACCGCACCAGACGACTCCGACTGCTATGGTAACAGTCTCGAGTATCTTGACCACCCTCCCTCACTGCAGAAGATCCGCACGTTTCAGCGCGGTTCGGATTCCGCCGCTTTTCAGAACAAGCAACTGTTGTCGTTGACGCAAAGCACAGGCGAAGGACGATGTAGCCACGGGTGCTAACGGTGCCAAGATCTAATGGTGTCGATGCTCTTATACTGAGGTACACCAGTTCTTGCGTTGTGTTTTGCGTTCCCGGCTGGTCGATCTTCCAGCAGGCAAGTTGAAGACGTCATTTAACTCGTGTTGCATCGTGGTCGCCGGACCAGCATAAAAACGGCGCGGCCGACCTGGTCCCGTCGGGAGTCCCAAATTTAATAGTCATCATCCGTTTATGCGTAGCAGACATTCTACCTGTATTATTCCAAGCTGCGTCCATGCTGCAATGCATATCCTTTCGAAATCGCTCAGACGCCTAGTCTCAGACTCAACGTCATCGCAAGTGGAACAATCAGCCCTGACATTCTTGCCTGCCTTCAGCATGTGGTGTCCGACCAGCCAGCTCTCCCGAAGTAGCCTCGACCTGCCTCGCTACAGCAGCATCATGCCGCCATTTATTTGCGAATGACTACCGAGTGCCGCGTGCTTTGAGCGCCTTCTGGATCCTTCTTCCAGCATCGAATGGCAAGGCGGCATTCACTACGAAGGCTACCGCTCTCGACACAGTATGCGGCTCTATACCCGCCGGCGAACGCCACACCTGCCGACCGCCGCCGCCAATGAAGCCAGCCGCTGACCATTTTTCAGGTTCGAACGCATAAACAACGCGTGGTCTTGCAGTATTGCGTGTTTCGTGTCTTCCGTTGTGCTGGTTGAGCGATATACATGTAGGTGGCTGCTGCGACGAACGTCAGCGGTCGCACTTGCGACGATAGGTAGGGCATCCTGCGACCTGCCCTCCGAATAAATGGCAAATAAACAAAAAATGTTGCCTCACCCAAGTCAGTCAAATGCCAGCACGATACCGTAACATGCAGCGGGCCGTTGCCAAACCCCGCAATTGCTCAAGCGCAGCGACGGGGCGGGTTAAGCTTGGGCTCTGTATGGGTTAAGATTGTCTTTACAGCTGGTAGCTGGTCGTGGTAAAACAAGGTACCGCTTCGAGAATTTGAGGACCCAATATATGCCCGCTTTGGCAAGATAAATTTCCGAAAAAAACGGCGCCTGTGGCTCCGACTTGGTCCCCGTTTTTCTGGAGCGGCGCCCTGTCGCCCAGCGCCGTCTTCGGCGGATGTAGGCCCTCATGGCCGCCTTGGCTTCCTTGCCGCCTGCCTTCGCCTACATAGTGTGCAACTTATCATGTTGTAGAGCTGGGCTGCCGCTGTCGGCCGGGGCGTCTTGCAGGCGCTAGTGAGCCGTAGCATGCGCGCTATCGAGCGATTTGTCTGGCGCCATTCTTAGACTCCAAGTCTCCCTCCCTTTTTCTGCACCATAAACAACAGAACGGTGGGGCGCGACAACAGAACTGGAGGCTCGGAATTCGCTGGCTTTCACCGCGAGATCTCCCCGCTTTTTAGGGCGACGAGGGCAGAAGCGAATTTGCGGCCGGAGCAACAACCAACCAGTCCGCCAGCCAACAACCGTGAGTGCCGCTAGTATCGGGCGAAACAGGCATTAAACCCGCCGTGTCTCGTCGCCCCGACCAATAGAAGGCGCCAAATACAAGGCGCCAAACCTAACGAAGTCTGTCTGTTTCTGCGTGCTCCTGGTAGCGAGAAGCCCAACAGCAGCAGCATAACGGCCTTGAGCCCCTCCTACGAACTCATGAGCGGAAGCTTTGCGCGTGACCCGCCCGCGGCGCCGACCACAACGAGCGCGCAAAGCGCGGCGGCCACCGCGACGTCGGCCTCGACAACCACCACGACCACGAGCAACAATGTGGCCAGCAATAGCAGCAGTAGCCCGAGCGGCAGCAGTCCGGACAGGTCGGGCGGCCGCAGCGGCAGCACCCAGCAGAGCCCTAGCAGTGACGGCAACAGCCCCATGCGCTGCTTACCTGCCGTGCTGCGCGCTCCTCCTGGATCCTCCAGCGCCACAACCAGCTCCAGCAGCGCCACGACCAGCACGGTCACTGCGACCACGAAGTCGCAGTCTCAGGCCCAACAGAGTCAAGAGGGGGCGGCCCAGCAGCAGCAGAGCCAGACCCCAAGTAGAAACCGGGATGTTACCGGTATGGGTCGGCAGCACATGTACCCTAGTCAGTCGCTGGCGAGCCCGTACGGCGGCGGCGGGACGTCGCCCGTTCAGTTGCAGCCCCAGTACTTCGGCTCCGAGGGCGGTCGTATCACGACCGGGTCGTCGTCGTACAACCACAACCACCTCTCGCCAGTGTCGTCGCCGGCAATGGCGGGTGATTCCTGGGCACAGAGTGCTGCTGGCACAGCGACCCGCGGGCTTAAACGTCACCTTCCGCAGCAGTACGACGGGCCCTTGTACAACGGCTACAGCGTTCGTGTAGGATCCAACACCGGGGGGTCCGGCGCGTCGGGCGTGCGGATGCCGCAGCAGCAATTTGGCACGCAAAACGCTACAAGCGTGGGCTCTGCCGGCACACAGTCCACAGTTCGCCGAAGTTCCAGCAGCCTGAACATGCGCTCGACGCCAATGCAGCAGGTGTACGGTATGCCGCCGAACGAAGACCCCATGCAGTACGAGCCGTCGGGCGAGGCGCGCCACCCGCGCGACAGCACGCGGTACGAGACCTGGACGTCGAAGCAGCTCCGCAAAAAGTGCTCGCATCTCAAGCTGCGCGGCCTCAAGAATGTGAAAAAGCATGTGATGGTGGAGGCGTTGTACCGGTATTACCGTAACCAGCGGCTCAAAGACATGGCGGCCGCCGCCAGTGCCGAAAACAATAACGCAGACTCGCAGCAGCAGATTTCATCGCCACAGCAGCAGTCCGAGCAGCGGCGAATGGACGTCCGGCGGCCTTCTAGCATCGGGGGCGGCTCGGTGTCAGGAGGACGTTCCGAGATGCAGTTTCGGTCGCGGTACGACCAACGCAACGCCGGCACGCCGTCGCAGTCGCAATATGACTCGCACTCGTCGCGATCTCGGAGCTACGGCAATTACGGCAGCCAGAGTCCTTCGCCTCGATCCAGTGGCGGAGACAGCGGTACCCCCCATCCGCAGCGAGCTGACCCGTCCAAGTCCGACAATAGCGGCTACTATCTTGATGAAGAACCGAAGGGCGATTCGCACTTCAAGGAAGTGCCGGTAACGTCCGAAGATGTTATTCGTTTGGTGGATGTCGTGCTTTCCCCCGAGTTTGTCGACCGCTTGGCGGCCGAGCTGTCGAGGTGGCAGTTCTGGGTTGACGTCCGCGAAATGTACATTGCGCTGCTGAATCGGCAACATCCGCCCGGAACAGCAGGTGCAAGTGATGAGGGAGGTCCCGTTGGCACAGGTGGCAGTGCCACGAACTCGCGCAACTTTAAGTGGAGCAGCATGCAGCTTTGGGAGATTTGGAAGGAGCTCTCTTTCGCATACACGAAGACGTGCTTTGAGTTCACCGCTGCTGGTATGAACAAGAGTGAGCATACCTACATATCGCTTCTGCCTACTGGGGGTTGTAGCTCTCTCCCCTGTCCGCTCGTTAAAGGGCCGGCAGGGGAGAGTGAAGACCCCACAATGAGATGCGATATCTTAGCGTCTGACCTGCTCTTACTGACATGTGTCTGTTTGTTCCGATTTCTATAGGAGTGGACGACCGGGAGTACATTAACTTCTGTGACGGCAGGCCAGACGTGTACTATCTCCACCAGCGGTTGCATCTCCGCCCAGATCTACTGCATCTGATTAAGTCTAACGAGTACATTGACGAGAAATGCACAAGCGAGGCGTCGGAGTCTATCGCCCACGAGCAGCAGCAGGCTCAGCAACAGCAACAGCAGGGACCTTTGGTCGAGTCTCCTCTTCTTCGCGGCCACAAGCGTTACAAGCGGTCAGCCCCGATTTCCTCGGGATCTGGCCCTGCTTCAGCCGCGTACAATAGCGCACGTGCCATCGCTGCCTTCCGCGATAGTAGTGCCGGTGTCGATGGGGCCGGTGCAGTTGATGGAGGCAATAATGGTGAGAACGGTTCTGGTCAAGGCAGCGGCGGTCACTTGCCGGAAGAGAACAGCAACAGCACGGAGAACTCGGAGACGACGGGCGAAGAGGGCAGCAGCAGCAACACAGCCAACTCGAACGCCAGCAACAGCTCTCAGGACGTGTCGATGCGCGCCGCCCTGGCAGAGCAAAAGTTCTTCGGGCTGTTGTTGCAGAACTTTGAGGTGATTTTCGAGTCGCTACACAACAAGAAGGTGCTCCTAGCGACGCTGCGTAAGGACAGCAAGGCTCCTGATCACCTGATTGCTGATCTGCACGACGATATCCACGTGCTATCGGCTCTTAAGAAGGAGTTTCGCAACAAACTGCGGCGCACGATGCAGTGAAACGGAACAGGATAAAGCTGCAGCTTGACAGCAAAACCAGCACTTGTAACTCCAGTAGGAAAACTCGGCTTAAGCCTGTGGCGATGTACAAGCAGCAAGTGGAGTGTAGTGTTTATAATGCGCGCCGTATTTGTATGGTGAGCAAAGGCTCCTTGAAAGGAGCAGGCAGGAAGTTTTCAAACCCAAGTGGTTATTTATTTTAATTATTTTTAATGAAGATAAAGGCCGAATTCAAGTTCCGAGTTTGAAGTAGCCAATCAAATCGCTTCCCTCCAAACATAAATAGATTTATTTTCCGAATTTTCAGGTTAATCCTCTGGGCAAAATATAGCTGGAATTCATAATAGCATGTTGAAGTTATTATTTATCACTTGATTATATGGGGCCCAAGGTGAGTGCCTGCATCTGGCCGTATGCCGACATTCAGTATGGGTTCTTGGATAGGGAGCTGGGCTCCAACAACCTGCACGCGCTGGCAGAGCAAGGAAGACATAAAGCTGTTCACAAACTTCTGAGGCGTGGCATGGACCCCAACGCCCGTCGGCTGGAAGGAGCATTCGGAGCGGAAGACGACGAGCGAGGCGACTCGCCCATGATCTGTGCAGCCAGGTTGGTACCAACTGCGTTATTACTCGATACTGTATGTTGGCTAATGCGTTTATAGGGGTGTTCTGGGCAACAAGGGCCGGAAGCGCCACATCAAGACGCTCGAGGTGTTGCTTCATTTCGGAGCGAAGGTCAACCAGCCCAATCGGGTACGTGTTTGTGTATATATACTTAGTTTTAATTTAAGTTGTCAAAAGTTTCGAATATCTGGTATTTGCCAGCTGAATCAGACGCCTCTGTACATCGCATGCGAGCGCAACGTGTTGCGGATTGCGACGTGGCTCCTTCAGCACGGCGCCGACGTCAACTTGAATTGCAAGGTACGACATCTAGCCGAGATTTACACTTTTGCTTGGAAATTTCCTCATACGACGTGATATCTTCACTGTAGACTGGTGTATCGCCGCTCATGTGTGCCTATAAGAATGATAACGCGACGCTCGCCACTATGTTACTCGAGAAAGGAGCTGTCGTCATCCGCCCGCCTACTACGTTCAGCCACATTAAGGTAAGTCGGAAGCCTTGACAACTTTTACTTACTAAGTATGTTTCTATCGACACTGGTCAGTTTCTCGAGTTTGCAGATGAACTGGATAATGGCAAAGCTTCAGTTAATGACGAAAGTAGTGCCATGTTGCACCTCACGCTGCAGCAGTACGTTGATCGCGAGGCAGAGCGTCGAGAAAGTTCGCTAAAAGCCGCTCGGGAGACACAACGACTCGAAGACCAGCGTGCCTACCGAGAGCAGCTTGCGCAGGAAGGAGCCAAGCGCAGGGCTCGTCGTCGACGCAAACGTTTGGAAGCCCAACAGCGACGAAATCTACCTCCAGTGAAGGGTCTTGGTCCTGCTAGTGATACGACAGAGGTCGAGTACCACGAGGATCACTCGCGCAGTAATCCTCTTGTTAACCAGAGCGAGGGTTTCTTGCTTTGGGAGAAGAAGGATGTGATTCCTCGGCCTCGATCTGTTCCGTCATCTGAACGACCTCGATGGGTAGCGAGTCAGATTCACTGCACGCAGTCGCAGAACCATCGGAGCGATGACTACATGCGCCAGTGTACGAAGCTTTACGATTCCCTCGAGCAAGCACGCAGTCGTCGAGTGAGCGTCAGGTCTATCGTTACCGCGCCAGCACACGACGCTCCGCTGCTTAATCGCCATGAATTGTTGCGGCCAGAAATGCGTCCTTCTGATCGTAAGGGCGATCTTAGTTGATAATGCACATGAAACGACGCCTCGCCCTCTCAAAAGGAAGTTCGGATCTATATACCGATAACTCCATCGCATTCGACGAGTCCGAAGAGAGAATCAACCGGACAGCGCCATCATGCCAGGACGCGTGAGCGAGCACCACCAAGAAGAGGTGAGCACACACCCCTGGAATGAATTGGTTTGGGCCAGAGTCTCACGTGGCATTCTGTCGTGGTCTGTTTCTTGTTTTTATATTATAGTTAAGCAAGTTCCTTAAGTTCTTCCGCTCGCGCCTCAAGACGCACCTGGAGAATGTCGAGGCCGATTTTGAAGACACGCGCTCGGATCGTTTGACGTCCGAGGATGTTTACAGCCAGAAAGATATTCAGGAAGCCATTCAGTCGCTATGCTTCGCCGTCAAGGTAAGGAAGGGCTACTCACTACGACTTAAGTTGTTGCTCTTGTATATTTTACGATAATTTGCTGTGTAGGCCAATATCCGCAGCGAACTACAAGATACCATCAACATGATGGCGCTGTTACTACGTCAGATCTTCATGGAGGCTGAAGACAGCGTACGCCCTGTACTACATATGCGATAGTTTGGAATGGGGGAGCTGCTCACTTGCATGGTGACATGAATAGGATCTCGCGCTGGGCCTGGATATTGCCATGGTGGAAGACAAGGAGCTGCTCGAGCGTGTGGAGCAGCTTAGTGTATCCGAATGGACCAGCGGAGACTCGCGCAGTGTGGCACAAATAAGCGCTTTGCCGAAAACTAACGCTAAAGTGCAGGCAGACGCTGAGGCAAAGGAGAAGATGGAGAAACAGCTTCAGCAAGAGCAGGAGCAACACGAGGAAGAGATCCGTGCGGCGAAACTGGCCTCCAGACAGGAGCAAGAGGCTCGGGACATAACATACACCAAAGAGCTGCGCAAGCTGCAGCGTAAACTCGAACAAGCCAACGAGCGTGTGGAGGCGCTTGAAGGGCAGGTGGAAGACGGTCGACAGCACATCGCGCAGACGTCGCAGTTCCAGTCCATGAAGCGCATGGTCACGGTCAAGAACCAGCAACTGCAGGACCTGCGTCGCCGACTGCAGCGCTACGAACCAGACTACGCTGAGGACGACGGCGAGACAAAGAACGCAGACGACGATGAGTAGCTGCTCGACACTAGCAGTAGCAACAAGCAGCTCTTAACGCCAATCTCAGCTCGTTCCTTAGCTTCGTTCACTGTCTGCCATGGTATCAACAGAATCATGATGCCGTTCCTATCCCCTGAAAGAACTTGTCAACCTGCATCCAAACTTAGAGACAATTACACTAGCCTGACGCACAGCACCGGATGGAGAGCATCAACAGACCTAAAGTCGAGTTGTCTTCCTTCTCAAGAGAATTCGTTCTGGTTATCCGCTGCTAACAAGGAGGTCCATTACAGTCCAGCAACTCCAAGGAGCCAGCACGAAATCGCACGCCCGGGCAGCAGCCGACACACAAGCTGAAGCCAGCGCGCAGCAGTGCCCAAAGAGACCTCGTCCATCTGTCTCCCGTGATCGTAAAACGAGCCATCGAAGCCCCGCCGCTTACAGGCCGAGTTTGGTACGGCGCCAGTGGCGACGCTTGGCGTTGTACTTGATCGTGTTGTCAGTGCGCAGACGGATCCATTGCGGGATCGGGCGGTTCTGCTTGGCCTTCTTGGCCAGAATGCGCTTGGTACGGAAGGTCTTGTGCGACGGCTACAGTAACGATCACAGTACAGAGGATATGACTAGTTAGAGCGGGTCGCTACTTTAGCTGCGAGTTTCTCTGTATTTGGGCAGCTTCTAACGCCATTTCCGCCGTGGAAAGCAGTCGGGTGATATGCCGCTCGATGAAGAGCAGGATCATGCATACGCCACCCTAGATTCCCTGATTATCGGCGTCTAAACGCATTAGAAGCGCCCGCAAAACGCATGCACACGCACCATTTTGGAAGGAATTTATTCGGACTGACGCGCTATTGGAGCGAGCCAATGCTGCGTCGGGCTGCCAGCCAGCCAATTCATTAGGAGACGTAATTACCAACGTCGTCAAAACCTTTTTACAAGTGTGTTCACCACACCATGCTTTGGAAAAGTGAACCATATCGAAAAACAAAATCACTTGCTTTTTGTATGGAATGTGTCAACCTAGCATTCTGAACAGTACAGTAATACTGTAACAGTATACAGGCCTTTCTCATCCTTCTCAACCTAGCTTCTTGTAGTGTATTCCAGCTATAAGGCGCTGCACGCACTGGTAGCCTAGGCTACGGAGACTAGCAAGCTACCATCAGGTCTGATATTGGCGGTTGCAAATCCATTTTTTCGATCCGCAATTATTATGAGAATAGCTTCACTTTTGGTGATCGGTTTTCGCGGGATTGACGACTAAATATCTTGGTGTTTGTATGAGACACCTAAAAATCCACTCTTATGCCCTAAAACGTTATGGGTTCATTTCCTCATTCGCACTTGGTACCCACATGGAAGCGGGCGCAGGTTTTTCGGGGCCGCGGCGGCTAGATGGCGACGAGTCGGACATGGTTACTGATACTTCCGCATTCTCCGTGTC
The DNA here is from genome assembly GCA_033558025.1 of Phytophthora sp. 'mugwort'. NCBI lineage: Eukaryota > Oomycota > Peronosporomycetes > Peronosporales > Peronosporaceae > Phytophthora > Phytophthora sp. 'mugwort'. The sequence continues at coordinate 2,185,136 of JAUCEF010000008.1, read as the reverse complement.
TTCTTCGTCGCCGTCGCAGTCTCCGCGTGCGTTGGAACGCTCTGTGGACGCTGCAATGGGCACGGACGCGTTCGACTTCTCGGCAACGTCATCGCAGCTCGAGTCGCCGTTGCATTCCGTCCTGAGGGCTCCAGTCAACGTCTCAATTGGTCTACCAGCTTCGGAGCTGTCCACAGGCTCTCCAGACTTGCAGTCGCCGCTGAAATCGGTGCTGCGGAAGCCGACAAGTCCGCAGAAGCCCAAGATCTCCCGAAGAGTCTCCATCGAACACAACGTGCAGGTTAACACCGGTTCCAGGCAGCACCGCGAGAGACTGAGCTCTTCTCAACATTCGGAAGCTTCTGCCGAGTCGGCACGTTCTGGACTGGGTGACTCTGGCGTCAGCTTGCGGTTCCGACGGACCACTACGAACAGCAAGACGTCCAACCGCAGCTCTTTTGCCCTGCGCGACTCGGTGCTGTCTAGAATGTCCTCCAATGTGGGAGGACTGCGAGAGAGTTTCTTCGGGGCGATCGGACGTGGCACGACAGCTAATGACCCGCTGGAGCTGTCACCGAATCAAGAGTTCGACCTGGACGTCATTGACGAGAGCGGGGGTTTAGACGAGAACATTGGACAAATTCTTAAACCTCAAGTGGATTTTAGCAATTGGTCAAAAGAGGGGTACATTGTATTAGGCGTCGGACTCGTGCTATTGGTGATGATGCTGGTGCTGGCCGAGACTGTGAACTCTCTGAATGGATACAATATCGACCCGGGTCTTGTGTTCGGCTCGCTCCTGACGCTGATCCTTTGTGTGTGCGTCTTCCTGACGTACCATGGAGTACAGAGCTACCAGAGACACCCGAACCCACTGATTTACTACAAATGTGTGATCGATATTTTGTTGGCACTGCGATTTCTACTGGATCCTTTGCTGCTGGATATGGGCGTCTACCGAGCAGATGATGAAGCGTCATGCGTGTATCTGTCGGGGATCACGCAGTTTTTGTATCTCTCGAGCGACTGCTGGTACTTTGCACAGATTGTTGATCTCTATTGGTCGCTTACGAACCCGTTTATGAGCGTCAAAGCAAACCGAAGACGGTTTAAGATCCTTGTGTACTCGGCTGGAGTATTTACGGGCATTTTCGCTGCATTTGTTCCTGGTATCCACGGCTTTGCTGATGGAAATTACTGCTGGACAAAGCGGAAGACGACAGACGACCCTGTGGAGCGAGACTTTTTCCATCTTAATCGCGGAAGCTGGTTGCTGTTCTACATGTGGATGATTTTGTTCTACCTCTCGGGCATCGCGGTGCTGACGTTTGGTGTTAAGCGGCTACGCTCCGGGCTCCGTGATACTCTTCAAAGTCGTCGCGAAATGCTGCGTAATGGTGCGCTATCGATCACGAGTTACACCATTTATTGGACGATAGTGTTCATTTGGTACGCTCTGTCCTTCCAGACGCGCACAACGTACGACAAGAACGGCAAACTCCCACCAAGCCACATTTTCCGTGCCTTCACATTTGCACTATCGGCTCGTGGTGCCATTGACTATTTTGTGTGGTTTATGATCAATAGTCCAAGTCTAATCCGACCAAACTGGCTGAAATTTTCGTCCGACTCGGCGGATAAACAGTTTAGTGCGCAGCTTAATACGGCACTCCAGGAGGAGCTTATTTACTTTACTATTGAGGGGATGACACGTGCCGTCCAGGTCGCTGAAGAAGATATGATGCATATTCGGGAGAGGTCTCCAACGCAGGAGCTTGTGCTGGGTATGAGCGACGAGGAGGAGCATCGTACGTCGTTTGGCGAGGCTGCAACAACAGCAACTGGACTCTTCGGTGCTGGTAGCAGCAGCACTTTGCTCCAAAGTGTGCAAAGAAACCGGATGCTGAGTAGTATTACCGAGGCCATTAACGCTGGTCTTCACCGCAACAGTAGTGCCGATGGAAACGCTCGACGCACTAAGAAGAGGAATAGCAAGGAGTCCGACTTCAGCTTTGACATTCCTCAAGATCAGCGGACGACGCATCCGCAGCAGCCGACCGTGGATCGTCGTCGTAACAATCCTTCGTCTGCGTCAACAGTTGCCACGTCGGCTGGACAGCAGTCGCCAAGTCCTGCGTCAGGGACGAGAACTGCATCCATTCGGTTCACACCATACAAGCCACAGGCCTTTGCTGAATTGCGTCAGGCTTACGGGATCAAAGCCATAGATTTCATGAAATCTTTCCAGACGAGCACGAAGCCCAATATCAGTGAAGGGGCAAGTGGTGCATTCATGTTCTTCAGCGGTGACAAGAAATACATTGTCAAGTCGATGGCTGAAGAGGAAGCACGTTTCTTGTGTGAGATCGCTGAGAAGTACACGGAATACTTGACGCTGAACCCGTGCTCGCTTATCACCAAGTTTTACGGCTGCTTCAAAATCACCATGTACGACAAACGCTTCTACTTTATCGTGATGGAGAACTTGTTCGACGTGATGGAGGAAGGTGTACAGATCCACCACCGGTTTGATATCAAGGGCTCGTGGGTCAACCGTAGCTACAAGCGTCCGCGTCGAGGTGCCAAGGTCAAATGCCGTCACTGTTCGATGATGTTCAAGCATGGCGCGAAGAAAAGCTTGCTGCAGTGTCCCAACGTCGTCGGGTTACATGAGCCGAATGTCGTGTTGAAAGACAACGATCTGCGCACGAGAATGCGGATCGGCACTGAAGAAGGCGTTGAGCTCTATGAGCAACTGCGGGATGACTCGCTTTTCCTATGTGACCTTGGCATAATGGACTATAGTCTGCTTCTCGGCGTCATGGACATTGAGTTCGCTGTGGATCAACCATTTAGCCCCACCGAGAACTCCATCCTGAGCGAACGTACGGCTGCCAACACGGCCACCAACACTGGGAACGGGACGAATTCACTGACCAATAGTCTCACGAACGACAGCTTCATATCGTCGTCGAATTGGTCGTCGTCTGGAAGTTCTGCCACTGGGTCGTCTATAAACAAGCACGTTCATCCTCACGACGACCCGACAAAGCAGATCATGAGTGTAGCGCCGAGCGTGCACTCTTTATTCAATCAGCCGGATAACCCATTGAACCAGTCGCGCTATCCCTCAAGCGGTGGAGAACCGCGACCGAAGCGCTCGATGCGGAAGAGTAAGCGTGTGTTTGGCCCTGGTTACTACTACGTCGGCGTTATCGACATTCTGCAGACGTGGACGCTGCAGAAGCAACTTGAACGGTTCTGGAAGGTAATTTTTCAGCAGAAAGATGGCGAAGGCTTGTCGGCTATTGACCCAGTGCGGTACCAGCGGCGGTTTGAAGCCAAATTGCGCGAGATTATTGCGATCCCGAAGGAGTATTATCACCGTCAGCGCCGCAACCAGCCGAAGAATGCTATGTTCGAGTCCATGCAGCGTCTCAGTCCAGTGTTGCAAGCAGCAGCCGCGTTTGAGAGCGCAGGAGCTGCGAAAGAGGCTCGACGTGATCTAGCGCGCGTCCGTGGGGACTCGACAGACACGGACACGTCTGGCACGTCGTCGAGCGCGGCGGAGGAGGGCGACCTGGAGCAGGCTGGCCGGAACCCACAGCCGATCCTACTGCCCTTCAACCAGCGGCTGATCTCCACCAACTCGACACGCAGCCAGCTCAGGCTCACGGACTTGGCCGTGTAACCAGGCGGTGGTAGGAGTCGAGAAAGTTGAAGTTGAAGGTGTCTGTTGACCAGCGCAAATGGCTCCAGGATCCGACAATAATAGATTAGGTACAGTAGGATTGCATCACGCCTCTGGCCTCGTGTACCATAAAGAAACGTTAAGGTGGAGGCCGTTCCGGTTAACAAAGCGCCAGTTTACGTGCTGACTCGTTAGGGTCGAGTACGTGTTCACGAGTATACAATGCACAGTATGTAGTATTGTTACCGGCTTCCCGTGTGCAATATGTGCCCGACACGTTTGTCAGACTCGGAAGGTCAGCGCCAAAGTGGCCTCTCGCCTCCATCTCTTCTTCGTGATTTGTACGCGGGGCCGTATACAGTGTACATACAATTCGAATATCAAAAGGTATTAGGTTGCATCTCTGACCCCCAGTCATCTGTCGTCACAGCCGGCCGGGAAAGGCGGGTCAGCCGCGTGCAGCTCCCGACTCGTGCTCTCCCATCGTGCTCGCCATTGACGCCCCCGGCTTCCGCCGAACAGGCTGGCAGAAACAGCCACGACCATGCCGATGGACGACGCCAACGTTTTGTCCTGGAATGAACAGATTCAACACAAGACGTCGCTCACCAGTGCGCGCATGACCGACAGCTTGCCACAGGACGAGCAGCGTCCACGAGGCAAGAGCGCGCCTGGAGTTCCAGCAGCAACAGCAGCAACAACAACAGCAAGTGACAACCCGACGCGACGCCGAGGCTTCTCGCTGGCGCGCCATCAGTCCGTACCAGTCATGTCAGTCGGCAAGTCGCGACGCCGCCGTAAAGTGACGTTCAAGAACATGTACGCGCCCGACGTGGTGCCGCCGCCCAAGGTGGAGAGCTACGACGAGCTGGTGTTTAATGTGGCCGGTTTGTTCCACACCATGTCGTTCCTACATGACCCCGACGACTGGGGCGAGGATCCGACGGGCAGCATGTCGTCCGAGGACGATTACTACGACCCGGAGCCGCCGCTCGAACGGTCTGTGCCGCTCATGATCGCCGAGTTCCTCTATCGATCGGCCTTGTTCTTGGGGTATCCGCAGGGCGACACACCGTGGCTGCCTGGCTTCCGAGAAGATAAGAGGTTTTCAGGGAACGACGTCAAGCGCTGGCGACGACTCGCGCACTTTGACTGGGAGGCCGAGGAGCGCGAGTTCCAGAAGAACCACAGGAAGCTACAGCAGCCAGGACTCGAGCGCACCGAGTCGATGGAATCCAACGGACACACGTCCGTCATGTCGACGATCGGAGCGAGCTTCCGCATGCGACGACAAGACAGCGCGGTGACTCTGGACTCGTCGTCTTCAAGTAGTATCCGCAGCCAGGACAATGCGGTCTCGGGCAAGGCTAAGCTTCGCACCGCCGTATCCGGATGGATCCGCAAGCACCGACGTCAGCATAGCGAGGAACATAACGCGCAGTTAGAACAGGTAAGCGAGGACGAGGAGACGCACAAGAAGCAGCGACCAACTAAGCACAAGCCAGTGTCGTGGCTCAACCCGCCGCCAATTTCATCGTCTCGAGATCTGACGCTGCTCATGGACATTATCAACTCGTGCGTCTACTGCGGGCAGTTCCAGTTCAGGAAGCACGACATTGTACGTCTTGCCAATGTCCGGATTTAACCAGTCGTGGCCTCGTTTTATTGCATTCCTGCTCCAAAGGAAGACAGGAAACAACCAAAAGATTGTGTGTTGTTAATTCTGTGCCTACGTAACAGCATTTGTCCAATTATTGTATCGCTTCGTTTGCAGTCCGCTTAACAAACGCTACAGGGTAGTAACGTCGAGGTTACAGCGCATCCACTTAACGGGGGGGGGTTCATAACTTCGTTGTTAACCTTCACTTCTTACCACTGAATAAAAAATCTGCTTAGGCTTTTTCCCCAACTTAAATCCAGCCGTCCTCCTCCACAATGAACTCGAGACGCACCAGGTCGTCGATCTCGTCAGGTGTGAAGAGCACCTCGCCGAAGTTCACACAGCAATTCACCACGCTGCACAACTTGTCAAACTTCATGTTGGACGGCACGTCCAGCTCATCGTCCTCGTCTTCCTCCTCCTCGGGCTCCTCCTCGGCCACACTCTCGCTCAGAGATCGATGAAGAGCCGCGCTCTGCAGCCTCCGGCGGGGCCTCGACGGCGACTGGCTGTCACTATCACTATCAGTGCCTTCCGTCACAGAAGAGCTCGAGCGCGATGACGGCGCTTCGACGTCTTTGCCCTTGACACCCAGAGCGGCAGCGGCCTGGGCCGTCGTCACCTCCTCGAGCATCCAGTCGTGCAGTGCCAATCGACGCCACATGCGGATCTCCTCATTCGAGATGTTCACCACGTTGCCGTGCTTAGTACGCGTGCCATGAAGGAAAGCCATGGAGCGTTCGAGGAACTCCTGCACCTTCGTGGTCGTAGGCCGCTGGTCGTGGGCTGCAAAATTGCACACACGCACCAGTACATCGTCGTAACTCTCCAGCGCCGTATAAGCGCCAGCAGCACCGTCGTTCGCGTCCGAAAGGATAATCGTAGGTTTCAGACTGAATCGGGTACGCTTGGCAACGCCAGGGGACAGCACCTCCTCTGCAGGGACGGGGCTAGGCACCTTGCGTCCTGAGGTCGAGCGACGGTGCAGCTCCGCCGCTTTGGCCTTCTCGGCCGCCTGGGCGAACTTACGCGCCTCCGAGCTGCGTGAGAAGCTTGTGCGGTCCTTCTGCAGATCTAGATCGATGTTGCCGCGTCCACCGATGAGACGGGCCTGGATCGGGAGCTTGCGCCAAATCTTCGAGATAAGGTGCGTGGACGCCTGTTCCATGAAATCCATACTCTGCGAGCGGCGGTCAAGTCCACGCGTGGGCCGCTTGGTGTCCTCATACTCATCATCACTGCTGTCCGAGTCCCAGGTCGACGAATGCGGCTTCACAACCGCCTGTTCGTTCTTCGAGTAGGACGCGCGTTTGGCGCGCTCACGTTTCTCTGCCTTCTTTTTATTCTTCTCCTTTCTCGCCGAAGAAGAGAATGTCAATGACATGCCGCGCTCCTTCTTCACCTTAGCCTTCTCGCCCGACTGGAGCTTCTCAGGAGAGTAGATCGCGCTTTTCTGTTGCGGATTATAGTCCGATGACCGCGGCTGCGGGAACTGCTGCAACGATCCCTGACCAGGACCGCTCCCATTGGACGGATACACGGGCGCACCGAGCGCCGTAAGGTCAGAGAAGGAGCTCGAACTCGATTGGTACGAGCTGGAGGTCGTCTTCATGGTACTGTAACTGGCCAAGCTGTGGCTGGCTGAGCGGACCTTGGTTCTCTGTCCATATCGACTGTTCGAGGTGCCTCCAGAAGAGGACGACGGCGCTCCCAGCGTCGTTCCTGGTTGAAGCTGGAGAGTCATATTGCCATGGACACCACTGTTCCGCAGTGTCCGGTTACCTATACAGGGTGGGCAATCTCCGCCGGCACTGACACTTCTGCTGCCGAGCTTGGGAGGCTGCGAGGGGAGGTCAAACGACGTGGAAGAGAAGGACGAGTGCCCGCTGGTACTTCCATTGGAGCTAGTGGAGTTGCGGCTGCTGCGGCTAACACTGTGGTTCACCGAGTGTTGCTCCTTGGTGGCGACTTTGCTGCCGCCGAAGAGACTGCTGCGACTGGGCGCCGCGTGGAAGGCATGGCTGAGCGTCTGCGTGAGCGAGTTGCGCTCACCGTCCTCATGCGCCTTCTTGGCCCTAGGTGTGGCAGCCGTGGCGCCGTAGGGCAATGACATGACCACGGGCTGCGTAGGTTCCGAGGACGCGCGGTGTTTCTCCTTCCAGCCCGAGAAGGAAAAACTCGAGTGGCGACCGTCCTTCTTCTTGGACGGCTTCTCGTGCGCGGCAGCTTGCGCCTCAGCCGACAGCTCGGCGTCGAGGCCAGCGGCGCTCATGCGTCCCGTGAACGAGAAGCTCCCGCTGCGGCGCGTGCCCGGGAAGATCTTCTTAATGCCCGTGTATACATCCTTCACTTGCTGTGACATCGTCCACCGCTCCGGCTTCTACTTGCCTAAAAGGAAAGGAAATTCCAACCCGATGTTGAAGGAGAGTGCGGTAGATTGGCAACTTGGGTTGGCAATGTGGTGTCGCGCGTGCGGGTATACAATTCGCAAGACAAGATGGGTGACGGGGCTTGCAACTCGAGTCTCTTGCTGTCTGCCTTCGCCTTTGCCTGTTGAGATGTGGGTGAGGTTCGAGCGGGGACCAGGGAGGGGAAAGAAAGGGGAGCGGGGGCGCCCTGACCCATATTTTAGGCTCTGAGTAAACTGGGAAATGACGCAATCATGAAATGTAGAAAAGGATCATTGATCCGCGTACAAGTTCTAATAACAATTTTGACAATTTTAAGATTATATGGGCATTTTTAGTATATACTCATTAATTTGGTTACATGGACCAAATAAACCCTATGCGCGGGCAAAAATCAGGATCAGCTAGGGGGCTTTCTACCTTGACACTGCAGCTCCGTGCGGTGCCTAAACCGGCTGACTGGCGGAGCGCCCTCGGGTTCCACAGCCGCTGACATCTGTCCCCGCGCCATGCGAGCACTAACTTTACGAAGACTCCGCTCGCCACCCATCAGACTCTCGCCGGGCTTGGCCATATCGGCGCCGTTGTACATAGCGACAATAATTGGGGTGTCGCTTCGCGCGCAAAAGTAACGGTCGCGACGATTGACTCGCTCCGGGAACGTTCTCACGAGGATGGGAATGGTTGGCACCGTCGCTCTTCGTCGGAAGACCGCATCGCTGTCTCTCGGGTATTCGGTGCGGACTTTCGCGGAGGGGTCAGCTCGAAAGCGACACATTATGCGACGCTAATGCTGACTCGAGCTTGAAGCGTTGCACCCCGCAGACTATTGGGATCGGATGGCTGCATTTGACGTCGTTGGTCGTCGCTTGGGTGTCTCAACGCATTGTGCACGTCCCAATTGCCTGCGGTCACGCAGTACCGGGCAGCGCAGAAAGTTTTTTTTAGTTAGTTGCACACGTAAACGAGGATGCATCAGTAGGCGAAAACCTTTCGGTGGCGCTGAGCAAGTCGGTAGCGGTGTGCTGCGGCATGGCTCACACTGTGAGTCACGGACTCCGTGATGGAGCGAGGGAAGCAGAAAACGAGAGCCGGAGCTCCTGTACTCACCGCGGCAGAACATGTCGGGAATGCAGAAAGCGCTTTGCGACACGGTTGGTAGTACCAATGGTACATTGTGGTCGAGGCGCAGGCAACACAGCTCGCGAGTAGCGAGCCATGCTGTACTGCAGGCTCCTCTTTCTTCCTCAGGATCCGATGCTATTAGAGAGGCCAACTGGCTGGTAAATGGCAAAGGCGACGATGGGAAAGAGGAGCACTAAAGTACAGTCAGCTTGAAGCGTCGCTATGTGTGTATCGATGTGTTCTGTAGGTGCAGACGAGCTGATAATTCCGTGCTCCTCCTTCTCATCGTTGTTTATCCGCTAGCCATGTACTTAAGCATTCATCTTTCTCTCTTTCGGCTTTCACTCGGTTGAGGCAACCTGCATAGTAAGATACTTAGTCGAGCGATTGTGAACTTGCGCGCATTTCAACGTGATGGCTAGTATGGTGTGGCCATTAGTTAGTTGTGTCTTCAGGACCGCATAATTGGTCGGAAGTCGATAAAAAAAAAAAGCGAGTCAGTACTGTACACGCACAATTTGCACTGATACCTTGAAGCGTCCATGAAGTCATTTATTGTTGCGTTGATCGACATCATATCTAAAAAATATGCGTGAGAATGCAAGCTTCTGGCGACCTAATTCTGTCCATCGGATACTGCTGCAGAGCTTGTATGCTTTTTAGACACTATCTGTACTAATAACAGTTTCCCACACTACTAAGGCAAGAGAGAAAGAGGACGTGCACAGGTTCTAGAAGCAGGCTACGACCACGAGCGCGTACAGCCTCGTTGCGAGCCGCTGTGAAGCCAACATAGGATACCACTTCGGTCAACTATATCGATCATCTTCACCAGGCGGCAATAATACCATTGTGCCAACCTAATCCATAGCTCCGCTGCCTCGCCACTACAGCTCCTTACTGCAGCCGTCTTCGCGTCTCCCGCTCCTATTCCACTGCACACGAACCTGCTCGAAGTTACCTGGAGAAAGTACACTCACGCATACCATACAACCATTCCAAGCTGACGCGTCCCACACATTGGAGAAAGAATGCCTCGTTTATTATGGCGTAGGAAGCCGGTCGCGTCCCTCGACCTGCCAGACGGTACCTAGGCATGCTGTCGAGGAAGGGTTCTGTCTCTCTTTCTCTCTCTTCGCGACGGGGCCGCTAGAGCTCTCCAGAAGAGGCCAAAGAGACGCAACAAGCTTCCTGTCCTGAACAGAGCATCAGCTACTACCGTAGCTGCTCGCAAGCTGCAGCGAGCTTAACGGCGCAGCAACTTAAGCGCGCTTCGGGGCGAAACGGCGCGGGGGCGGGGCACGGCTCTTACGGGCCTCGATCGAGCGACCACGCACAATACGCTGGTGAATGGCGGCTTCCACGCAGTAGTAGTTCTTGATGTAAATCTTGGGCAGAGCGTACGACTCGTACACGGACGCCTCCTTCAGATCACGGATGGCCGACTGGTCCACGATGTTACTGCATGTCAAGAAGGGGGATACATCACCGTAAAGATCAGTTCCTGGTTAACATTACCTAAAGCGTATAATATGCCGCCACAGGGTTATTAAGGCTGCTTGTGCTGAGCTGCTGGCCTGCGACTTACCGCACAACAAAGCGCTTGATGGCCTTGTCCTTGGGGATGAGCTTAGCCGTGGACACGCAGTGCACACGCTTCACGTGGCCGCGGCCCTTCTTGTTACGTCCATGGTTGCGGCGCTTCACAGTCATGATTCCTCCGTTCTTTTCTCCAAATTGACTGAGCTACTTGGTACGGCACAGCCAGATTGAGTCGCCCGCAATGAAGCGCTGGCTGCCACCAACTTGCCCCGACAGGTGATTGGGCAGCGAGGTGCCACGTTTTGGCGAATTAGAGTTAAGTGCGCAAATGAGCTGCTTAAGTACGATAGAGATCGAAGTCACTGTTGTGCATGCATCACTCGAGCGAGGTATGCTGTGCTGTTAGTACTTCGCTAGTCTACATGAACGAAGATGGACAATAGACGCCATAAAGCTGGTGTACGTCAGCGTTTGCAGCGCAAACCCAATACATGTTATTTTTTCTCTGTGAAAGGTGGTAAGTATAGTAGTCCTGGGCTGGCAGTCCGGCCGGGCTACGTCAGCCGCGAAGCCCTCCTAGGTGCGCGCGCACTGGCACACCTGTGAGCCGGAGGTAGACCCTGCGTCCTGTCAATTCTGTGAGCAGATGAACATGATTACTTCAGGTGCTTCATGATCTGCGGGACGGACTGTAGCGGTGTGCAATAACGAGCGAACGAGAAGGTATGTAAGTATCCATAGCAATAGAAAATAGCAGCAGACAGCAGGACGTACACATTCGTCAATGCAGTGCAGGAAGTCGAAGTACTGGCCATCGCAAGCGCCGACGCCCTTGGCCTTGACGCGGTCCAGGCAGGCCTGGTAGGCGCTGAAAGACTGTTCACATTTGGGTTCGCACGCCTTGCGGATCGCGGGCATCACGTCGACAGGCTCTTCGTCAGACTGCGGGATCACGGACACAGTAGACGAAGGTTAGACTAGTCGACATATTGATGCAGCTAGGCACAGCAGTCGCACCATTTTCAGCGGTGTTCGGAGTCTCAAATGAGGGCAAGCGACGTGATCCGAGGAAATGAACGGCTGCGTGTGCGGTCCGGGGGGCCTGACCTCCTGAAGTAAGCAGCGGACGTGGCTTAGACAAGCCAGGTATGCTCTGCAAGAGGCTAGAAATCGGAGCTAAGCGCAGGGAATCTGCTGTATTTAGCCACCGCAATGGCCACACAGTATGCGCTGGGACAGGAACCCTGTGTGCCGCAGTTTTTTATTCCTTTTACTTCAGCGGAGTGCACCACCCGAACAACCAAAATAACCAATCCGCTATCGTTTCGTGCAAATAATGTTTACTTAATAACACAACTTCACTGTTGGACAACCCGAACGTGCGGCCGAGGGGGCCTGTGGTCTCAAAAGCTCTCGCCTCCCTCCTGTTGTGGCCATGCTCTCTCGTAGTGTGCGCGCTCTTCGCGCCGGGGCAGTACATCTCAGCACGCGTCCAGCTACCGCCGCTATCGCCGCGGGCTTCCACTCCTCCGTTGCCACCAGAAGCAGCTTCGTACAGGTACTACGGCTCGAGTACCGTCCTTTTGACCGATGCGTCAATTGCGTTGCTAAATCGGTACTGAATCTGCGTTTTGTCACCACCTCAGCACCGCGACACGGAGGACAACAACGCCGACACGCCGTTCGACTTCACGCCCGAGAACTATGAGCGCGTGCACGCGATCCTGGACCGCTACCCGGAGAACTACAAGACGTCAGCAATTATTCCACTGCTGGACCTCGCACAGCGCCAGCACGGAGGCTGGTTGCCGCTAGCCGCCATGAACAAGGTGGCGCGCATCGTAGACGCCAAGCCTATCCAGGTGTATGAGGTAGCCACGTTCTACACCATGTTTAACCGCGAGAAAGTGGGCAAGTACTTCATCCAGCTCTGCGGCACGACGCCCTGCATGATCTGCGGTTCGGAGGAGATCAAGAAGACTATCGAAGACCACCTTGGCATTAAAGAGGGGGATACCACGGAGGATGGAATGTTCACGCTGCGGGAGGTCGAGTGCCTCGGCGCGTGTTCTAACGCCCCCATGGTGCAGATTAACGATGACTTTTACGTGAGTTTTCTGTCGCTGCAGTTGGGACCTTTATTGGTCAGGTGCAGATCGAGTTGCTGACGTTTTATTTATTTATTTATTTTGTTGTAGGAAAACTTGACCCCCGAGACGACGCGTGAGTTGCTGGACGCGTGCAAAAAGGATTCTCCGCCTCCGATGAACAAGTGGGGCAGCTTGCCCATGAACGGCCAACTGTCGTGCGAAGGTCCGCAGGGCAAGACCACGCTTAAGTGGGACAAGACGCCTGGTCCGGGTTTCCGGATGCGCCCGGACGACGAGCTCAAGCCCAAGGTAAACCCCAAAGACATCAAGGATGCCATGCTGTACTAGGCAGCCTGCATTGCGGCTCTGGGCTAATTACTGGAGCAGAGAGTGGGCGTTGCATCTCCGCCGTAGCACTCAAGACCAACAGGTTGACGGACCCATGTATTTCGCCGAATCCTGCTGGCTCTGCAACGAATGGAGGACCTTCAACTCTCACACACGTAACAGAGAAAAAATAAACTGTGAATGCTCGAAGGCGCTGAATGAACTTGGTAAACGCTGCTACAGGTTGTATGCCCTGGTGTGTATTGCCACCAGCTGGGAGCGCCGCGTCCGTATCGTGGTCTCGCACTTTCGAGTTCATTACAAGTACTACCAACCCGCCGATGAGGGAATATAAGTATTGTCGACGTTAAATAGTGGAGACTTCACTACGGGTGGAAATAGAGAGCAGCGATATAGCATGCTGCAAGTATTGCAATACTTGCCAATTTGGGACTCCTGGAGCAAAAGGTTGACCTCCAGATATCCTGTAAGTTATCGATGACACAACTGTCCAGTGCTTCACTCGGCGTAGTCTAAGCTTGGGTTGCTGTTGTCCCTGTCAACTTCACCATCTACTGTATGCAGTACATGTACACGACGACCTCTACCTAATCACAATCGACCTGATTACTATTCCGTGTCGCAATCACCAGCCCGACTCGAGAACGGGGTGTCTCCACTATCAATTGTGAGGCTCAGGCACAAGAAGCGATGCTGTCGATCAAGATGCTCCGGCGTGGTCAAAGGGCGGGTATCCAAACCGTTCGTCGCATGTTTTCCAGTGCCCCTTTGCCTGCATCGTGTGCTGAGAAGCTCGGGGTGAGATTTGATAGGTTAATATGACAGTCCTCGTCATTCTTCTGACGAATTGCTTGTTACTAGCCGATCACGTGGAGCAGCTTGGCGCTAGCGGGTGCTGTAGGCAGCGGCGCCGTGTATTATTACTACTCGGAGAAAGACCGTCTTCAAACTCAGTGTGCGTTAAGAGTAGATCTTGTGCTGGGTATTTGATCTAACCAACCTAGCTGTTACAGCCACGTCCAAGGTAACTTCTGTGGGGAAGTCGTTGCTAGGCGGCCCGTGGACGCTCGTAGACTGTGACACTGGACACGCCGTGACGGATGCATCGTTCCGTGGCAAATTTTCGCTGTTGTACTTCGGTTTCACCCACTGCCCGGACATCTGTCCGAACGAGTTGGTGCGTATTGGTGAAGTGCTGGACAAGTTGGAGGCTGAGAAGAGCCCGAAGATTGTGCCGTTGTTCGTCACTGTGGACCCGAAGCGAGACACAATTGCGCAGATGCAAGCCTACAAGGCAGATTTCCATCCCAAGCTCAAGATGCTCACGGGCACTCGCGAGCAAGTGGCTGACATCACCAAGGCTTATCGCGTGTACTTCTCCAAGGCAGACGAGAACGATGACGACGACGATGACTACCTGGTGGACCACTCCATCGTTATGTATCTTGTTGGTCCCGATGGGGGGTTTCTCGATTTCTTCACTCAGAATGCACGCGTTGAAGACATCGCTGCGAAGATCAAAACATACTTCTGAGGGTTTTAACAACAACGAAAACTAACACGAAGATTAGTAGTGTTAAGCTGTTAAGTGATCCTTCTTTAAATCTCTCAATTCGAAGAGCGCTGAAATCCACTCAAATCCATCCTCAATCATGTCTTCTTGCCGATGTAAATACCTACTTATGCAAATATATGCTCGACATGTAAAAACACTAAAGACACATGCTTCTTTTCAGCACTCAATTTTCAGCCCGAGATTTTTTACAGTATGTGAAGTTTTTGCAAAATGAGTCTGTGAATGGATTTAAATGCACGGGAATGCCCAAACTCAAGGCGAATCTTTTATTCCAATTTTTATACTTAAGTATTTTATCGTAAAAGTTAATTTGGCACCAGACGTGACAGTGGCGTCTACAGTAGAACACGCACCAATCGAGCGCTCAACAGATCGAGAAAGAAGAATTATCTCCAGTGGATCCAGCACGACATATGACGAAGCTCCTCTTCATGATTATGGCAGATGCGGCGTTGCTGGCAAATTGGATTGTGTGGTTATCGTTGTTGTCTGTTGCTGCTCCAATCCTCTTACGCTCGTCTTCTATATGCAGTGCGGCTCCTGGGTGAAAGAGGACGTCGCACCACCAGCAGCGTCGCCACTGAGTATTGGTGAGCGCCCCTGAGTGCTGGTGGTGATTGCTGCATCACCTGCTGAGTGTTGGTGCGCCGGTGCGCCATTGAGTGCTGGCTCACCGCTGAGTGTAGGTGGCGCTTGCTGCACCGCCACCGAATGTTGTTCATGTATACGCAGTGCGATGCAAGTGTGTATGGCTATAGGAGCCCCCTACATTGCCCCCCCCCCCCCCAAACCAAACTTAATCTTGCTGAGCAGCGAAAGCGACGCGGAGACCGTCGGAAAAACTCTTCCCCACGAACGCGGCCACCTTAGCTGGCACGTCGTTGTACATCTCCTCGATACCCTCCCAGGAATTGATCAGTCGTCCACACCACTTCACTTGAAACTGGAACAGCTTGCTTTTCATAATGTTGAGCTTTGAAAATTGAACTCACGGAGCAACCCGAAAACGTTCGCAACGAAAAACTCTTTAGCACTGTTCAAAGAGAATCACGTCGTCAATCCAGATCAACACGATGTTGTACAACAAGGGGTCGAACACAAACTGCATTTGGTTCTGAAAGTGCAGAGCACTGTCGGTAGCTCCCTGTGCGGAACATCTCCTGCAAGTCTTCATGAAGTCCTATCTCCCAGAAACCTTTATGCACATCGAAAGTCGCAAATCCAAACGAGTCATGCAGCGAAGATGGGTAGCGTAGTGCGCCGGAGGAAGACGTATAACTCCCCGAGTCTTATCTGTGGTCTCCTAGCCCCTAAGGTCTCCGCAGAGGCTTAGATCCCTTTAGTTATACCACTAAAGACTCAAAGAGTCAGTATTCCTAAACCTAGGACGATTCTCTCTTTGATGCTAAAGCTCAACTGTTATTTGTTTGCTATCTGCGGCAAAGCCGCCTGTGATGTAAATGTATGACTCTAATTATCTACCATAGTTAAACCTAGTCAAATGCATTTCGAGTGGCCCTGTGGCCACACTGTATCCACGAGGTCTGATTATATCAATCTCAAAAGGCCAGCAACCTTCCGCTCCAAGAGCGTTTCACTGTCCGTTCCGCATCGAGTGTTCGCACTCAGATGACCACAGCCAATTGGTCTTCTGACCTCCTCGTTCGCCTCGCCGTGGATCACAAGACGCTCAGGGCTGCCCGCAATACGGTCGCTTAGGCTCATGAGGGCCCAAGATCAGGTGACCCGCGCCAACGCCAAGATCTACGCCGTCACTCAAGTTCAGCGAGATCCGGAGTGTGCTACGGCCCAGGTGACTCGGCTCACGAACGAACGCGATCGCCATGCCTGGGTCTGACGAGGCCGTCAAAAAGGGGCGACAATACTTCAAGGCCCAGAAGGATCTTCTCGATCAGATCTCTGATCTGCAGCAAGCGTACCAGCTTGTCCGCCAGGATCTCGATCAACTTCGCGGCCATCACGAACTTCTGTTGCAAGCTCACAAGGTCTGCCTGACACGCGCAACTCGGCCGTCATGGAGCGGGATAGCGCTCTCGACAACTCGGCGTCGATTGCTTCGGCCGCCATGCGAAGCTCTTCGGTTGCGCGCAGCGTTCGATCTACTTCCGTAGTTCGCAGTGACCAGGCCTCTTCCAATACATCCTTGAGTCCACCGGCTTCTCCCCGCCATGAGGATCCGAGCCCGCCGAAGAAGGTGCCTCGTTCCTCGTCCCTTCAGTAAGCGGCGCAACTGCCTCGAGATCGGCCTCGGAGATGCTTCCTGCACCAACGTCGTCCAGCGCCTCGAACCACCCAGGATCCTCCTTGGATCACGTTGTCGACGCCGTGGCTGAGGTCAGCGATGCAGACAATGAGTTCCCCGGAACTGGATACGAGTCCAGTTCTGGCTCCGACTCCAACTCCGGCGGATCCGACTTTGAGCCTGTCGACTCGGATGCGATCTTCGACGACTCTTACGACGACGAGCTCCAGGTGGCTCTGGTGCGATCTCGATCCGACGCTCGTCGACACAGCCTTTCTGCGGAGAACTCCGGTGGCGAGGGATCCCAAGCTATGCTCATCGTGGTCGATCAAAATCTGGCCCCTGACGAAGCCGAAGAAGAGATGGAAGGTGGAAGCCAGGTGGTCAGCACTCCAGGTCTGACACCTCCGGCCGCTGCACCCGCTGCGGATCCCGCTCCCCAGCCGTTCGGCCCTGCAGATAGCTTCATCCCAGGCTTTCATCAGCAGCGGGCCGTGATCGTGGAGGAGGTGAGACCATGGGAGCCTTCCCAGATCAGTGCGCTCACTTCGATACCATCCCACCCCGGGTCCTGATCGACTACCGGCTGCTCGGCCGGGTGGATGTTCCCTGAGCGGGTCGGTCGCGGGGGGTGCAGCTGGATCCTTCGCGTTACGCTCCGAGCCTGCTCACGAAGGAGGGCATCATGGTTCTGTACAGGGAGGAGCCGTGGGAGGCTCTCGACGTACCAGCTCTGGAGCCGCTGACCTTCGATCCAGCCAGATACGCCGAAGTGGCAGCGATCAGCACGAGCTACCGGGCCTACGAGGGAGATCACCGCCAGGCCTACTGGGAGGCCACACACTCCTTCCCGATTTTTAAGTCCAAGCGCGACGCACAGCCGTCGATCGCGTCCTTCTACCGTGGGCGCAAGAATCGGAGCTCCCACGCTCGCGAGAAGTTCTGGATTCTGCAAGGCAAGATCTTTGAGAAAGCTCGCTGGACAGGCTATTGCGACCTGGACCGCCTACTAGATCCGGTGTTCATGCACTTTCCTCAGCAATCCGAAGAGACGACATGGTTCTCCGGACGCGAGGCGGCCGCAGAGGGACGGACACCGCCCCAAGATCTGACCACGGCTCTCGCGGACTGCGACAGGAACGCCCTGTGGCGCAATCACTTCCGCACGGATCCGACTTCTCACCCGTCTCGCCAGATCGGCCGGCTTCGCATGAAGTTCTCTCCACCTGCTCCGGATCATGCGTAGTCTGCGTCGTACACCACTAACTTGGTAGCGGTAGCGATCCGTCTTGCCCGTAGTAATCCATTCAATATCAATCTTGCTTCGGCCAACTTGTCTTGCGTATGTCGTGATTTTGTTCGTCTAGATTCTCCGTTCATCGTCGGATCCGGTCTCGGATCCTCCATTCACCACCAAATCCGGGATCCGTGTAGCGAACTTAGCTATTTCACTAGATCCGAGTCTTCCGGTTACATGTACACTCACTCTCCTCTCCATCATTAGGTATGCAGCCTCCCTGCATCCTCTCTCTCGCTGCAGGAAGCCTCCCCCCATCTTCTCTCACGGCCTCCCCCCCGGCGCCTCCACCAACTAGTGAGCGTGGATCCCCCTCCGTCACACCTTCAGCCTTCCGGCAAGCCTTTAACCTCAGTACCACCTGCAGCAACCAGCTTGCTGCCGTGGCTTCCACCACTTAAGCTTCCTCGTGCGACTGCATCGCCTGGAAACGACCCTTCTTGGCCCGATCATGCAGAAACTCTCGCAATAGCGCTCCACAGTTCAGATCCGCCTCGTCAACCCAGGTGGGCTCGTCGTAGCCTCACCAGTGTACCTTGAATTCGAGCAGTGATCGTCCATATCGCGTTCGGCGGCCCGATATCTTGTCGCTGCTCTTCTCTACTTCGTAGTCCCTTCTTCTAGCTCTTCATCCCAGCTGTCTTCAGGCAACAGAGCCTCGTCGAAGTCAAGACGATCCGTCTCATCGACCGCTAAGCGTGTCGTTGGCCGATCCGGGAATGTTCACACAGGCTTCAACTTTTTTTTTTGACACATGCACCATCGGAAAAGGTGATAATCTGTTCCGGCTGTCTCCAGTCGAGCAACGAAAGGTTGCACCATCTCCAGCACTCGGAAGGGGCCATGCCACATATGCGGTAGCTTCCGCGCGTATCCTTTCTTGACTCGATCCAATATAGCCACACTCGAGTGCTGGCCTCGATCCGATGCGGATCCACGCTGTCGTTCTGGCGTTCGGCTCGATCCGTAATAGCCTTCTTCAGCCTCTCGCTCACGTCCGTTCTCGCCTCCCGGTGATAGCGTTGGATCCGGTAATGCCATCGGCGTGGATCTCGGCGTCTCGTGCTGCCCAGCGGGAGAGTTACCTCCAGCGTCGTGCGCGGATCCCAGCCGTGCGCAAGATATAACGGGGGTATCACCTCGGATCCGATCATGTGCCATATTGACAGCGAACGTTAGGCGCTCTGCATACTCGCTCCAGTCGCGCTGGTTCTCGTCCTCGACATACATCTTGATAGATCTCGTCACCGTCTGGACCATACGTTCCGCAGTCCTGTTCGCCTGAGGCCTATAAGCCATGGTGGGTCGCTGTCTCTGGCCCAGGATCCGATTGAACGCCTTGAAAACGTCAGACATGAAGCCAGGCTCCCTGTCATGCCGGATCACCTCGCTCGCACCGAAGTTTCGGAACACACATTCCTCGTAGGACTCCGCGATCGTTTAGTTTGCCCGGGACGCACTCGCCTTAGCGATGACGTAACCGGTGAACAGAACCACACAGATCAGAAGTTCCATATGTCCCATGTACGACTTGGGCAGCGAGGGAATATGATCCATCGCTATGACCTGGAAAGGATAGGTGGCCTGGATATTGCCGGGTGACACACCGCGCATGGTCGGTCGCCCATTGCCGGTCTCGCAATCCATGCACTCACCCACGAACCGCTTGTATGCTCCTGAAGAGTCCACGCCAATAGAAGTGATCCGGATCCGCTGATATGTTCGGCTGATCCCGTGATGACCGCCCTCCAGACTAACGCGGTAGTGATGCAGCAGATCCTCGTACAGCGTCTCGGGCACAATCAGACGAAGCAACCCGTATCTCTTTTCCTCCGCCTTCGCAGACGGCTGGCAGTAGTAGAGTAGATCCTGTTCGTCCATCGTATAGTCAGCAGCCACGTTGCTGCACACCCGAGCTTCATCTTTTTCCAGATTCTTCACATCCCCTTGAATGTACTTCTTGAGGTTCACGATTCACTTCTCTTCGCCCTGAGCTTGTCGAATCCGATCCACGCTCAGCTGGCAAACCGCTTCTTCCTGCAGCACGCTGGGGCTGGTGACCTTCCGGCGGGATCTAGTCGCCATGGCTGCGATGCGAAGCGTAGTGTTTTCGGCAGCCGTGGACAGGATCTCGGGTAGTCGATTCAGCGTCACAAGATTCTTTCGCGCCTGGTTGTCCGTCAGCTCTGTGCCTGCTTCCCGCTGCAACGCCGCACTGACCAGGCTATCTGCGCTGGCGTTCCGTGCTCGCTTGACATGAAGCAAGTCGTGATCCGGCCAGGCTCTCAGACGGTGTAGAGCCTTCTGCCGCAACAACGTCAACGCTGAATCCTTGAAGTCGATCTCGCCCTTCATCGGTCGGATCACCAAGTTGGAGTCTCCACAGATCACCAGACGTCCTCGATCCAGTCCTTCTATCAGATCAAAGCATAACAGCAATCCACAGTATTCTGCCTTATTGACCGTCATATCTTCGGCCCATACTGACTCCGCCTTAACCACCGCCCACTCCGGCAACTTTCACAGGATAGCGCTGAAGGCGCCTCCGCCGCGTTTGACTCGGGCGGATCCGTCGAAACTAGCAACCAGGAGTTCCTCGTCAGGCTCCGCTGTAAGGATCGGAGTCTGTACTGCTCGACGGGGCTCTTTCCGCGGTGCAATTGCCACCACTGCCTGATTCACTATCGATCATGGCGTCACACACGCAGCCAGCGACCCCAAGATCTCATCCTCGCCTTTCATGCACTTAGTGGTCTCCAACGTCCAAGGCGATAGCAACGCGGCCCATTGCGAGCCGTCCTTGGAACCCTGCAGCGCGGAACAGCGAAGCCAACGTCGAGTGCCGCGTCAGGACCTTGATCGATCTGCCGACCAGCATCGAATAACCCAATCCAGCATACGCAGCAGTGCTAGCACTTCCTTCTCCCCAACGCCGTAGTTCAACTCGTTCGAATTCAACGAGCGGTTCGTGAACATCACGGGCAAGTACGTACCGTCATGATCCTGCACCAGGGAGGCGGATACTGCCCACTCGCTGGCATAGACGATCAGCACAGGCTGTTTCTCCGGATCGAAATGTCGGAGGATCGGGATCGTCGCGATCTTGCTCTTCAGTGTGGCGAACGCTGCCCTAGCTCGGATTCACTTCGACTCCGATTCGTCCGGATTCTGATCGAGCTGGGAATCCCCGCCTTCGAGGATCTCTCCGCCGATCTTCCCTTCGTTGACAGCGATCCTGCTCTCTTCATGCATCGCGGCGAAATCCACCTCTCGCAGCTCATACAACACTGACGCGTACACCGCCATGCCTTCGATGAAGCGTCCGTAGTAGTTCAGACTACCCAAGAACAACTGCATAGACCGTAGAGATCTCGGGAATGGCAGATCCACCAGCGCACTGAGATCCTTTGGATGAGCCTCCAAGCCTTCGATGGATACACGATGCCCGAGGTAATCTACCTTCTTCAGTCCCCAGAAGCCCTTCGCGACACTGATCGAGATATTCCAGTGGTCACAGGCGGCGAGCAGGAGCTTCACTCGTTCGCACAAATGATCCCAGGATCCGGCCGTAACAAGGATGACATCGATGTGGGATCGACGCCCCAGTACGGAAGGTTCACCTACTTCCTCCGGATCTCCTCCTTCGAAGATGTCCGTTGAGGATCCTCGATCCGCTGCTGGTGGGATCCGTAAAAAGCCGTACAATGCGTTGTCGATCAGCCTTTGGTAGATCTGCGGAGCGCTCTTCAGCCCGAATGGCATGCGGTTCCACTCAAACAGGCCAACGGCGCGGTGAATGCCGAGATGACACGAGGCGATCCGTCATAGACACCACCCAGAAGCCGCTGGCCATATCCAGCGAGCAATACCACAGCACCTTGTCCAGATCCTCGAGCAGATCGTTGATCAGGGGCATCGGGTAGCCCATCGGCTTGGTGAGACCGTTGACCAGGCGGTAATCAATACACAACCTTATGTCCACACCATTCTTCTTGATGATCACTACGATTGGTGATGCCCAAGGAGACGTTGAGTGTCGTATGATCTTCGTCGACAGCAATCCCTTGAGCAGATCCGATACCTTCTCGCGGAACTGGGGGCGATCTTTCGCACACGTTGTGCGATTGGGGTGGCTTTCCAACGTCGATGTCACACACCATACCCACAGCTGCAGGAGGCAGCGCTTGCTCTTGCCGATCAGCAAGTGCTGGTAGGACCAGATAATGCTGCGCAGCTGACAGATCTCCTCCTCTGTGTTCGTCTCAGGATCCCACGCCTGCAGATCCTCGATCCGCACCTCGACGTGGCGGGTGCCACTCCGGCAGAACAGCCAGCTCGCTTTGCACGTCTTCGACGTGCAGCGTGCATCCGGCGTGGTAGGCAACCTCGGGAGCCTCCTTCAAATCGTCATGTACCTTGGTGCCAACGTCCAGATCCGTTCTTGCCGCTTCCGTCGGGCGATCCTCCGAGAAATCCTTGACTTGGGCCTCGGGCTTGTCCGCGGGATTCTCATTTGGAAACCGTGGGGTTTGATCCAACGTCTCCGACGGGAAATCCACTTCCAGAAGGTCACCTGACTCCAGCACGTCGATCAGCGGCGATTGAATAGCCTCCAAGCTTCTGTCGGCCTCGTGGACGGTACCATTCGGTTTGTCTTCCCCTGGCACAGCTTCCACACCAGGCCCGAGCGCGTAACTCCCCTTGGGGCCTTCGCTAGGCGATGCGCCCTTCGCGCAACCATTGTGGCCGTCGGGCGTTTCTGGCGATATGAGACTGGGGCCTCGTACTTGTACAGGGCCTGGTGACTGGTCGCCTGATCGCCTCACATTTCCCACC
Source organism: Phytophthora sp. 'mugwort' (assembly GCA_033558025.1). NCBI lineage: Eukaryota > Oomycota > Peronosporomycetes > Peronosporales > Peronosporaceae > Phytophthora > Phytophthora sp. 'mugwort'. Next base: position 2,162,321 of record JAUCEF010000008.1, on the reverse strand, counting down.
GAAAAATCAGCAACACGCCTCGCGACAGTGACGTCCGTCGTCGTCGGCGGGCCGATCTCGGGATCCCATCCTCGGGCGGGGTCGTACGAGGTCTCATTTTGACCGCTGTCGTCGGGCGCGCCTGCCACGCCCTCTCGCGCCGCCGGGGCTTCTCGTGGACCCCCGTCAAATATCGCGACTTTCGCGCCGATTGTCCGTCCCGCATGCACGTCACCGATACCGGGCACATGAAACAGGGCGTGATACGCTCATGTCTCAACTCAGATGTCGCACCATTCCGTCCCTGACTAACATTCAGAGGGCATATTACCGCCACCCTGTACGCATCTTGGCGCTCGTCCTCGCTTCCTGCGGATTCAGGGGCCTTCGGTCGCGGCAGGATCCTGGTCGGCGGGTCGTACTCCACTCGGTCAACTGCGAGCCCCAGATCCGGCGCTGGTGGCGCCGCTGCTACGGCGGATGCTGCATCCGTAGTGGATTCCCACGCCAGGGTTTGCCACTCGGCGTAGACCGGGATCCTACAGAGACGATGCCCGGCTGGCGAGGAATGTGATCTCCGGCCAGCCATAGTCCGATTCGACATCCCTGTTCAAGATCAGGTTTGTGCCGCCCCGGTTCGTGAGATGCACGTAGCGGATCCTGACTGGGCCTTTAACCAGGGTGGGCACTCAGCGCTCACGGCGGGCTAACCAGAGCTAGCTGAAAAAAATATAAATAATTTTGAAAAAAAACGTATTGTCAGACATACGGATTCGCAGCAGGAGCTCCATGGGCTCGGCGACCCCCCACCGTCAGATCTCCCCACAAACACCGGGCGGGATCTGTCGTTGCAGATCTGGCGGCACCCCTGCAACATGCAACATGACTCGCACCTCGTCCGGCCGGCACATGGATCCGTCGCCGAGACCAGCCAGATCCCAGCCGGGACTATGGAGTCCATGCCGAAGATGGCTTGGTAGTCCGGCGGCAGATCGTCTCCCGCCCAGACGTCGTAGAAGTACACCAAGGATCCCGCCAAGGTAAACTTGATCCGTGTGCGTCCTTCCGCGACATACAGTTTTTCACCAATTCCGAGGCATTCTTGACTCTGACTTGTGTCGATATGGCATCCTACTTTAAGAGCAAAGGTGGCGTCGATGGTCGGCACCTCGGATCCTGAATCAAGAAGCGCCACAGCCTTGACGTTCTTGATCTTGCTGTTCACTTTGCCTGCTTAAAGTGCTTGCCGGGGACATGGTACTTCCAATAACCACGCGATCCGCCTGACCGCAGCTCCAAAGTCATTGTGACTCGGATCGTTGGTAGTTGTCAACAGGTCGAAGACTTGCACCATAGCCGTACGTTTCCTATGAAGTTCATATATATTACCAAATAGATCAGTTCGCGATCTGCTAACTTGATCCTTCGGCTTCTTCTCCACGAATGCATAGATGAATGAGCTTGAACGCTCGTCTCGTACCGGGTTCAAAACCAGCGAGCGTCCTAGTTTAACATCTTCTCAGCAGCCTCAGGTAGTAGTCCCGGATGCTTTCTGGGGTCGAACCACTGACGGATGAGGTTGTAGATCTCTTCCACCTGGCACTTGTCGTGATCGTGGAGTCGCCACAGCCACGACACACGAAGAAACACCGGCCTGACGGATGTCCTCTCTTGCCGCACTTCTGACAGATCAGGCGTTCCAACACCCAAGATCCGGGTGCTTACGTGATCCACAGTGCGAGCAGCGCGTCTGGCCATCTCTGCCGAAACGCGGGCGGTGATCCTGCTGTCGAGGATCCTCTGACGCATCGTTTGAGCGCCCAGGGTCCAATGATCTTGGTGGATCCGCTGCTGCAGCTGCCTCTGACAGGTCACTCGCCGCCGCCACTTACGCTCGGCGCAATTCGCCTTCGGATCCTGACTCCTCAGAGTCCGATCTGAACTCGGATCCGGCGGCTGAGACCTTCATAGCGCGTACAATACGGGCTGGCGCCGTCGGTGGCGCAGGACTCGGCTTGGATCGGCACTTGCCGGATCCGGTCACTTCTTCTGCCGCGACTTCGCGCGCTCGTGCGCGCAGCACGTCCTCCGGCAGATCCGCGTCGGCCAAGCGCAACAGTGTGAGCTGATCCGCAAGATCCGGGTCTCCCACAGTCTCGATGAAGTGTCGCACTTGCTCGCGACGGGCCTTCGCGTCGCCGTCCTTGCTCTTCAGCCGCGCGCGCATGCCTGCGGCGTTGAGGCGGTGCAGATACTCCAGCGGCGTCTCCTCTGCGCGCGTGGTAGTATTGCCATGCTACCGAAATTCTAATCCGCAGTACCGCGTCTAGGAGCTCCTGAGCAAGTCACTCCACTTCGTCCGCGTGGATCAGCTCAGCTGCCTGTACCAGGTCCTCGCGGGGCCGGTAAGCAGATACGCGAAGGTAAGGCATTTCTCTTCATCTGTAGCATATCCCTCGTGAATGCAGACTTGACTTTGCTGATCCACCCTCGTGCACGATCTTCGTCATGATCCTTGCCTGTGAATTCCTTCAGATCCGAGATGGCCGACATCTTGACGCGTTGAACCGTCGACGATCCAGTCGGAACGACTCGCTTGGGCCAACGTGTGCCGCGTGCTGCAGTTACGTTCTTCGAGCACTCTGGAAGATAAGATCCCGGCTCCGTGTCCGGTGAGATCGTCGCAAGCCCGGCTCTGGTTAGCGCATCTGGCCCAAGAGCTGACCAGTGGTCTGGAGACGTACCTCCAAGCGGCTATGGCACGTTTCCTTAGAGAACGTCAAGAGGCCCGGGCTCCACGACCTGCTCCATTCCCGCACGATCCGGGTTCGTAGGACGTCGACATGGAATCGGTGGGATCGCAAGATCACCACCGCGAGCACTGGGAGTATAATCTTGATGATCTCGACATGTGATCCACGAGACGGCTACGACAGCGGTAGCCGACATCCGTCACGGCTCCGATGAGCTGCTGGATCCGACATTTGACATAGCCGACGCGTCCTGCGATGATCGTGTGTGGTATTCCGGCGACCTGGTGTACGCCGTCTTGGTCTCGGGCGACGAGACGTATCCAGCCTTGCCTCGATTGTCGAGCTGTGCTTGGTCTTATTTTCGGGCGCTGCAGCCACCGATCGCTCGCCCATAAGGGGTTTCAGCAAGTTGAAGAGCGACGCGGCCGAGATCCGCTTCATGTCGGCGTCCAACTGGAACAGGTCATCACCGTCGAACGCTCCTACCGTGAGGCCGGCCTCTCCCAACATCTTCAGCAGATCTATCGCAGCGTCCAGCTTGTTCGTGGTTGACGGCGGCGCCGACGCAGGTCCGGTGCGGGATCCGAGCTGCTTCATCGGCAGGATCTGCATCACTGGATCCTTGCGCAGGAAGTCGTTCAGCTCCATACGCATGTACGCCGACTCCAGCTTAGATCGTGACCAGGTAGACTTCAATACAGCACGATCTTCGCTATCCGAGTCTGGTGCCTTGAGTTTCTTCCGTGTGACCTTCGTCTTTTCTTAGACGTGGCACTTGAGCCCGCTGGAGTGGTGGTGGATGACGGACCCTTCGCCCGGCGGGTCCCGTCTCGCATTAAGACCTGCGGGGGTCCCCCTACGGGACCTGAGGAGGAAAGCGAAGTTTCTCTTCCTGATCCGTTGCCAGGCCATCCTCTCTCCGTCGGCAGAGCACCTCCCAGAGCTCGGCCATTCCGCGGACCTCTCTTTCAGCGACGCCGTCGGCGGTCAAGGCTCCGTCGACGCTTGATTTCCCGATCCATTCATTGCACACTTGCACATCATCTTCGTACTCACGCTGAAATCCCGCGTCGCCAAGCGATCCGGGCACGCACCATTGTGGTGGAGTGGATCCGCTGAAAATCAGTAGGATCCCGACTCTCATGCACTGCGCCCAGACACCGACTAACGGAGGGGGTACTCCGGGGGCCGTGTTGTTGCTGAGTGGTTCACCTTGTGTACCCGTCGGCGGGCTGGTTCTGCTCTCTCGTTGACAAGAGATGCGCACTTGGTGGGCCTTGGACGTCCTTGTGGGGACTGTGGAGGGGTAGATCTGCGCGGGTATTCCTGCACACGAGATCCGGTATCGGTTTGGTCTTGAACTCTTGCGTAGACCTTGTAGATGCGTAATAGTACTGCGGGTCCGGAGTTGTTCCTTCTTGAGGGTGTTTTTGCTCCTTATCGGACTTATACTTGTTCCTTTACGATGCTTGCCGCTTCTAATAGCGGGATCTTGAGGTTGGTTGAGAAGCCAAAGGGTGAGCGCGACCCGGCCAAGCTATAAAGGGGCTGACATGTGTGCAGGAAGATCGCCAAAGTTAGACATGATCTATGTATGAGGCCAATAGAAATCCCTTATACAATAGTCGAGTCTGTCTTCCAGTGCAAATTCGGTTCTGATTTATGCCTTAGCCTATCTACCTTCGGATCCCATCCCAAAACCTATCCTACGGACTACTTATGACCCAGGATCCCATCTCTGACCCTCTCCTGACCAATCGTCTTTCCTCTACCTCAATCTAGCTACGGATCTTTTACCAGGGGTGCACTAAACTGATCGGATCCGGTGCGTAGGATCTCATCCCACGGGACAGGTCCAGGATCCGTACGATATACAGACCAGGCGTGCCGCATGCTCCGTATCCATCACCTTGACGATGTCATGGCTGCCGCTGGCGACTTGGACCCCCCAGCTGTCGGTCAACCTCCATCTTATCCGGATCTGCAATACCACATGATCGATCCAGGAACGAAAGGAAGCGTCACCGGAACCAGGTGATCCTGACGATAATGACATTCTGGAACTCGATGAGGTTGTTCAGTAGGTGTGAAAGGCAGCCTCAGGGTCGTCAACTTTATACGGGGAGGAGGAACCAGATCTGGGGCTCGTGCTGCTGAGCTCGGCTGCCCAACAGAAAGTGGATAAGAGCTCGACCGAGCAGAAATTTGCAAGGTAATTCCACGAGGCTCACCAGACTGCACCAGTGCGATCTCAGGCCAGCGGGTTTCGAGAAGTCGGCACAGACGGGCATTCAAGTTGAGATCTCGGGGAGTCAGACCCGAAGCGTCAAGTCCAGCAGCTGCAGCCATCGCCACCTGTGGGTCTGCCGCGGAAATGGGTTTGCGATGGCGGAGGATGTTCTTGAGGCGAGTATACCGTACGCTTCTGCTCCTCAATCGTATTACGTGCCAACCGAAAGACTCATCTTATCGCTACCAGAAATCACCAAACTGGCCGCCTCTTGAAGACGACGAAAATATGTATCTGACAAAGCCTTCAAGGCATTGTAAGACACAGTACGTTCCATGAGCTGATCGGTTAGGTGTTGGCAACCCTTGTTCCCATTCTCAATCAAGCGATAGAGCCCGTCCACATGTTCTTGGATGGCGGCAATTCTCCAGCTGAGTTGACCCCCTCTTCTCCATTTCCAGTCGATATATGGTTAAGCGATAGGAAGTCAGCAGAGTAATATTCCTGGTGGACCATTGTTTCCACTTGTCCCGCTCACGAGTCAATTCGGCTTCTAGCCGAGCCGTTGACGCCTAAGATGTCTCCAGTCTCTGGCTTAGGGCACCATTTTCGCGGTGCAGTCGAGTCACATCATGCCGAAGCTGAGCTAATGCTTCGGAGAACTCGGCTAAAGGGGGGAACCAGCTTGGAGCAGTGACAACATCTCGGTTGGAGAAGGAGCAGCCAAAAGATTTCTCTAATGATGCCAGTCATCAGGGAGCGGAGATCGATGACGAGTATACGCCATCAGTCGAGTCCGCTCGAGTTCTTCTGCTAAACGAATACGTGGTCTTGAATTAGCATCCAGTGCTCAGCTAGATTAGTTGGAGTCGGACCTTCGTCGTCAACTGAGTTCTCGAGCTCAGCAGAAGGGACTCCGCCGATTCTAGTGCGTCAGCTAAAGCCTCTTGTCGGCGAGACTGAGACTCGAGCTGAGGCAGTGAAAACTCAGCTGATGGAAGTGGAGGAATCCCAGTCTTCATTAGTCCGTCCTGGCGAAACCCCGGTGGCGGAGTAGCATGCGGAGGCGACGGAAGTGGCGAATAAATGTCGCTGTCCACGGGAGACATACTAGGGGAATGCTGATATCCTTGCGAGTCACAGGCCAGAGAGTCCAAGCTCGACGGGATTGGTTTCGACGCCGGGGCTTCATCCAATAGTTGGCGAGGAGGAGAAGACTAGGCGAGAGGAAAAGCCGAGTCGTCGTCATCTCGAACAAGAAGAATTGACTTGAGCGTTAACGTGTGACGAACTGGTCGTGAGCGAGGGTCCGATGGATGATTTCTCGGCGACGTAGAGTTCGGCGATACCGCCTCGAAGAAGTCGTCCAGATCCTCTGGTTTCTCAAGGAGGCAAGATCAGGGGAACTGAGTACCGGCTGCGACGTGGATGGAAGATGCCCTCTCAGTTGAGCTGCCCGGAAGTAAGCTCAGAGCCGATCGAACGGGTTCATCCTGTAGGCAGAAGGGATGGATGAGTGTTTATGAACCGAACTCGGCGAACTCTACGATCTAGGAGTTGAGAAATCGTGCGAGCGGTCTCCGGAAAAGTCGGCTGAGAGGCGAGCTTACCAGTGACGATCTCAGCTGACTCATACGATCCGCCAGATCTCCCAGCAAGATATGGAGCAGTGATTGGAGTCGTTCCAGCATTACGATCGATGCGGTGGTCGCCTTGAGCTGTTGGTGAGCTAAGCGATAGTGCCGCAGTCTCTCGCGAGGAATGAATAAGGGGGCCGCCTAAAACTTCGAGTTCTGGTGAAGCAGGAGAAGTCTTCTTATCCATTTGGGTTACCAATAAGTACGGAAGCAATTCAGCAGGAAGTAGAGCTGAGTAAGTAAGCCAGCAGAAGCTTACCAGATCGTAGAGAAGGCGTCAAGTCAGCGACGCAGTGCGTGTCGTGGGAACAGTCGGAGGCCAAGCGTCGGGAAAGCCGAGAGTGAATGTGGTAATCTTCGGCACACCAGTTGGGCCAAGCCACTTACCAGCTCGGCTCGTAGCATGGCCAGGCGGTTGTGGTGTAGTGAATGTGGAGAAGCGTCAACCAAGAATATCAGATCCCTAAGGAATGGCCAGATCGGTGAGAAAGACGGCCCAGCTGTGGAAAGACGGGGCGATCGAGCCGGATAGAGATACGAGTTAAAGACGGGGCGACGTTCGACTTTATCTGGGGTGCAAGGGGATGCTTCGATGACGAGGAAGGAAACCGGGGTCGGGCAACCACCCAACACAGATCTGTTATACTGTGATCATCCGACCGATCGAGGATCGAGTGGACATTTGGAACCGGATCGAGGGGATATCAGAGATCAGGGCTGGCGAGCGGTGACGGAATCGATCAGACTGGATCTAACCCCGTTTGACCTCGGTCGGACCCCGATCGTGCGGATTTGGGGCCCGCGGGTTGGCAGATCCGACTGATCAGGCGTCCACAGATCGGTCTACACCACGCCGTCCGAGATCGGGCAGATCGGATCGATCTTGCAGCCGAGATCGGGCCGATCGACCACGGGATCTGGCAGATCGGGTCGATCAGGTGTTCGAGGTTCGGAGGACCGGGCTGATCCGGCGTCCACAGGTCGGCTTACGCCCCGCCGTCCTAGATCGGGCAGATCGGATCGATCTTGCAGCCGAGATCGGGCCGATCGACCACGGGATCTGGCAGATCGGGTCGATCAGGTGTTCGAGGTTCGGAGGACCGGGCTGATCCGGCGTCCACAGGTTGGCCTACATCCCGCCGTCCGAGATCGGGCGGATCGGATCGATCTTGCAGTCGAGATCGAGCCGATCGACCACGGGATCTGGCAGATCGGGCCGATCCAGCGATCCAGGTTGGCAGATCGGGCCGATCTGGTGTTCAAGGTTCGGAGGATCGGGCTGATCCGGCGTCCACAGGTCGGCTTACGCCCCGCCGTCCTAGATCGGGCAGATCGGATCGATCTTGCGGTCGAGATCGAGCGGACCGGGTCGATCGGTATTCGCCGATCGGCATACAGGTTCCGACATCCTTGATCTGTCAGATCGACATACATGTTCGGGCATCCGCGATCTGGCAGATCGGGATTCGATCAGCAATCATCCTTGGGGATGTGCAAGCGTGACGACGGTACGTGTTGAGTGGTTGAATAAGGGCAAGATTCAGGAGATTCAGGTGATACGAGATAGGGCTCAGGATGGGAAAATAGGACCAGAAAAGGATAAACAACAGACTCGAATTTACATTGGACTACTTAGGCGTTTAAGCACCGCCGGAAGGGATCTACATTGGCCCTCCCAAGTACCAACTAGCCCAAGAAAAAAAAGTAGCAGACCAAGTGTTCGCGGTGAGAGGATCGGATATGGCCGACCCTCCCCCACGCTAGCGAACTTCTGCTCAAGCACATACCTCGATCGACCGGCATTCAGTGCTTGGCCGACGAACGCTTCGACTCTCAACTCGCAAGATCCCGCTAAAGGAAGCGGCAAGCAACTCAAGGAAAGGAAAGGAACAACGCCACATGGCAACCTCGGCCTCCGATTAAGTACAGGCCCCCGATCGAAGGTCGACTACCTCAGATTGGAACCAATAACGGCAGAAGAGCGAAGACTTCCGCGCTGCTCCCACCCCGTGTCCCACCAGGACGTTCAAGACTTTATATCGCTGCATCCTTCGGAGTCCCAAGAGAGCAGATCCAGTCCACCGACGGGTACACAATGTGAGACCAAGTTCAGCTGATCCCGGACCATCGGAGAACCGCCTCCGTTAGTCGGTGTCTGGGCAGTTGGTAAGCAGATCGGATCTTAATCATATCTTGGCCGATCCCCCGCTATATCCATTGAACGCCAGATGAAGCGGTTCACATATCGCACTTAAGTAGTAATCACCGTACGGCTCGCTGAGTATGAAGTCAGTTAGCAACTTGGTTACTCGACTGGATGAACTCACCCAGCCGTTGAGTTTGGGTCGTTACATTGAGATCTTTGCGGGGGGGGTCGGTTGAGCCGACCACATTTCATTTCACTTGATATTTGTATAGGCACATAGCTAACAATAGGACGAGCCCCTTTGGGACTCACGCGAGATAAAATAATAATAACAGAGTAATTCGTTCCAAGTCCAAGACAAGCGTACACTATCCGGTAAGTCCCTACACGGGCTGGATTACGGTTATCGTTGACACCCGAGAGGCGTACCTTGTAGGGTGTTGACTGGTAGCGCCAAACGAACTAGGTCGGCCCGGGGAAGGGCGTGTTTCGCCAAGCGCGAAGGAACAAGTCCTGCCGAACTCGGCGGGCCGGTACGCCGTACAACCCGAGTACCGTAACACTTCTAGCCGAGAAGCCTTTGCTCTCGGCGACCCGTCAAAGTGCTAACGCGCCGTCGACCGCTCTTTAGCGGAGAACACTGGATATCTAACCCAGAGGCAGTCAGCTCAGCTGACTTCCGTGTATTGACTGAATTGGGGTACTTGGTTTCGGCGGAAGCGAGGCACCACTGTCCCGGAAGGGCCGAACCGCTAGGGCAAGCCAACAAGGATCGACTAGCTTGGCTATTGTTGTGATTCCTGCCTAAGTAACCACTGACGAATTTGAGTGTGCTCCAATACCACATCGGTATCTCTTCCTCCGCTAGCCCGAATCGACGATTAATGCCCGTGCGGCTTCGAGCGGGCTTTAAGCCTTGCTTTGCCATTTCACTCCCATAGTCCTTCAACCGAGGGGTGAGTTGGGGGGGGGGGTCACCAACACACAAAAACCGTTTCGTGGACTCCACGCTCCATGAACTTTCCCATCTACGGGCATGCGTCGTATGGTGTCGCAACCTTGAATGTTTCCGACGAGCACTTCAGCAGCTGGTATCGCGTCTTGTGCGGCCTCGTCAAAGCGCATACGACGCATGGAACCAGGTGGTTCTTCACGATGATGAAAAATTTATTGTCTTTCATGAGCAGCTGGGAGTCTGCACGAGCCATGTCGCTGCATACGGTTGCCCACTTAATACATAGGGAGCATCTTGAGGCGAGAAGGGGACATCTTGGGCTTGGGGAGAGTGCGCTGTTTCGAGTATGAAGGAAGATTCATGACAGCAACCATAGGTTCCAAGGCGGTGACAGCCTACTTCCTTTAAATCATAGGTAGAAATGGTAGTATCATTTCTAACATGATTCGCTGGTATTGAGTGGTGTGCGACACCCGAATTTTGTCACGCGTTTCGTTATTGTGGCTCTATTGTGGCGCAATGTGCTCTTGGTGTGCACCACGTACAGGTTGCGTTATGTGATATCCCGTAATTTGTGTTGTAAACCGTAACAGTATTCCTGTATGTATTGGTTCCAACACCGGCACGGCTCATCCCATATGTTCGTGGTTGGGATGAGTCGTTGGAACCAATTGCCTCGAAATACTGTCCAGTCCAAACGTTTACGGCTTAGGAACTTCGACGGGAAGTACTACGTATAGCGTCGTACATTGCACACAATCATCGAAGCCCGCCGTCGGAGCTCACTTCAGTAAGACTGTAGTGCTCGAGCAGTTAGAAAGACAGCACAGTGCCCACTCGTTCGCAGTGATCTGCTCTGTCCACACTCGTTCACAAACTGTGCAATGGGTGGCCCCGAAATACGCAGCAATTCCAATGCTGTAATCCTGCGTCTTCACGTTGTTAAACAAAATCCAATGGTCACTTTCATCTCTCTTCCACCATCAATAACAACTGACGTGGCTCCCCCCCCCCCCCCCCACAAGACAAAAATCTCCGTCATCTCCATCACACACGGCACCAGCCCAATGCTCAGCATCGGTTCTCCTTCCAGACCATTCCAGCCCAGTACAGAGAGGATGATTCCATCTAGAAAACACAATAAGTCATGCAGCACACACAACACGGCAAAGCTCGCCAACTCGCTGGTCTATGGCATCGTCAACGCCATCCGAGCCATCCCCACTATGTACGGATACGCTGTCATCATCTTCAGCCACCACACGTTCGCAAGCTTTATGCCAGCGCTCTCCAAGCTCGTCATCTTCTCCAGTGCCGTGCACCAAGTCATGTTCACACTCATGAGCTCCATGCCATTCGCCATCGGACAAGTCCAAGACGCCGGCCTCATCTTCCTCAGCGCCATGGCCACCTCCATCTGCAACTCACTTGGAGACGACGCATCCCCAGAAGCCAAGATCGCCACTGCTATTGTTACCATCGGTATCGCCACAGCTTCGCTGGGAGTCTGTCTCGTCGTCATGGGACGTTGCAAACTGGCAGCGCTCGCGTCGTACCTGCCTATACCTGTCATCGGCGGATACCTCGCCTTCATCGGTGTCTTCTGTCTCTATGCGGGTATCGCTCTCAGCACGGGACTCGTCATCAACGACTTCACCTCCATGCTGCACATATTCGACGATACCCACGATGTCCTGCTCTGTGTGCCGGGGTTTCTAGGTGGCGCCACACTACTCGTAGTCTCGCAAAACTTCAAGAACCCGTTCGCGCTCTCGACCGCCATCATGATCATGCCCGTCTTCTTCTACTTGGTGCTCGTGATCGGCAGGATCTCACTTGATGAATCGCGTCAAGACGGCTGGGTTGACCCAATGGAGAAAACCGCTGCCATCACCGAGCTCTTCAGCCTCTTAGACTTCAATCTCGTGTACTGGAACCAGATCCCAAAGCAGCTCGTCACGTGGCTCAGTATGGTCTTCATCGTCGCTGTCTCTTCTAGTCTCGACGTCGTTGCCATAGAGATCGACATGGGCAGTAAGCTCGATATCAACCACGAGCTCACGACCGTTGGCTGGTCCAACGTCGTCAGTGGGCTGCTCGGCGGCTACACGGGCTCCTACATCTTCGGCCAGACCATCTTCACGTGCCGTTCCCAGACCAACTCGCGCATCGTTGGCATCTGTGTCATTCTAGCTGAGATTACGATCGTGACTGTACCAGTATCCGTCATGAGTTACGTACCTCGGTTCTTCCTGGCGGCCACGCTCTTCTTCGTGGCCTTGGATCTCATGCTCGAGTGGCTCGTGCTCGCATACCGCAAGATGTGTGTGCGCGAGTGGGTTGTGGTATGGCTGTCGTTCCTTGCAATTAACCTGGTGTCACTGGATGTGGGTATGCTCATTGGTATCGGAGTTGCCGTCCTTAACTTTACACTCAGCTGCGTCCAAGTGTCAATTGTAAACGACAACCCGAACACGTCACGGCATCTCGAAAGTCAACTGACCATAAACACTAACGTCGCTCACTTCGAGTTCTGCGGGTATCTGTTCTTCGGGTCCGTCGTCCAGATCCTCGAGACCGTACGGAAAGGTGTCTACGTCCACAAGCAGACCAACAATACTTCTACATGTAGCAATGACGAGTACAAGGAGCTGCATGGCTTGAACCATCTTCCAGTATACGATATCGCAGTCGAGTGTCTCGACGGGACTCCCGCCCCACATGGGCACACAACACCAACGCGATACGTCGTCATGGACTTGACTCGCGTCTCCGGCATGGACGTCACGGCAGCACGTGGCGCCTTCCTCATTCTAAAGACGTACTGTCGGAACCACACCATCCCCGTCCTCTTCGCCACCATTCAGCCCCATATCCGCGCGCTATTGCTCAAGAACAACGTGGCAGTTGACGCCGACGTGTTCCCCTCGGTCGAGTCCGCACTCTGCGCGATCCACTAAAAATGGGCAACTTCAACATTACTATACATAATCGCTATATCCTTTTAAATGTCTCATTTCCCACCAATCCGCATCCACCTCCCTTTTTCCCAATATACACTAAGTATTACTGTACGTTAATTCTCGCAAGGAGCTTACTCGCGACGGTTCCGCAACCTTTATCTGGCCCATGAGCTTCGCGGACTTCGCCGCGAACGGGTCGATGCCCCCAGCTGCCAGCCGCAACGTGTCAGCCTCGGCGTCGCTGTCTCTTCCCTCGGCTCAGGCGCGTCAGGCCGTAGAGGGCGCCACCTTGAAGCTCGAGCAATTCCAGCGTCAGGTACTCGCCATCAAGCGTGCATCCACCGCGGCCGGCTCCGTGGACGAGGACCTGCACGACCGCATCCGATTTGCCTGTCTATTGCAGGAGGAGATCGCCAAGGCGCTCGCGCGCGTGCCCGCGGACGCCGCCAACTCGCTCATCAAGCGGAAGCTGTGCAAGGACTTTGAAGCCATCTCGACCCAGCTAGAGACGGCCGTGCTGCGGGTCTCGGCCCGCGAGCAGGCGCAGCAACAGGCGCTCAAGGACCAGCAGCAGGATGGCCGCATCGTGGCCGAGCACCAGGGCCAAGTTTTTGAGTTCGCCGAGCTTGAGAACGAGATTGCGCACAACGAAGCGCTTATCGAAGAGCGAGAGCAGGACATCAACAAGATCCACCAGAGTGTGGCGCAGGTCAATGAGATCTTCCGGGACCTGGCTGCTATCGTACAGGACCAACAGGGCGCCATTGACGACATTGAAACCCACGTCCACGAGAGCATGCAGCAGACGCAGCAGGGCCTGGCTGAGGTCAAGAAGGCCTCTGATGCGCAGGGATACTGCGCGATCCAATAGAGGCACTAGAAGAGGAAGTTGCAATTCATAGCAGACACAAGGAATTGACGCAGTGAGGATGAACGAGCTGCGGGGTTGGAGATGATCGGACAAGAGTATGATAGGAATGAAGATGCGTGTTTTATTCGAGTTGTTGGTTGCTGTGTTTTATGCGTTTTGCAGAGACGAGAAGGCGAGAAAGTGTGTGTAAGGACATGGAGCAGCTCAATCTCTATCGCCTTTCCGCTGCCGAGATGTGCTCACTGCAGCTCAACGACGAATTGGCGCAGCTACGCGAGCAGCTTCGTCGTCTGGAGCAGGAAAATGACGACCTTGAATCGTGTGTGCGCAGGTCGCAAGCGACGGAAGAAGACTTGAAGCACAAATTTGAGCGGGCTGAAGAAGACGCCGTCTTCGCGCTGCAAGAGATCGAGAGCTTGAAGGAGGCTGCGATCCAGTCAGCCAGTCAAATCCACGAGCTGACAGCCAAGTTGGAGGCGTACGAGAACGTAGTGGAGCGCCTGCTGAGTGTGGTTTGGATTCCGCCAGATATTGAGCACGATATCGAGCCTCGTAGCGAAGAAACTTATGGCATTAGCGCTGGAAACGATCAGGACAACGACGCAGCTCGCTCTGTATACGGTGACACGATCACAGTCAGTCCTATGACGCTTGCATCCTCTACTGTGGCCGTCGTTGACTCCTCGCAAGAATGGATCGACAAGGTGGAGAAATTACGTGCGGAGTTGAAGACCAAAACCGAGCAGTTGCAGACCACTGAAGACAACTACGACGAGTTCATTGCCGCCAGCTATGAGGTGGAGAAAGCTCTTGTAAGTGAAAACGAAGACTTGAAGCGTTTAGTTGACAAATTGCAGACAGAGAACGCGAGTCTGCAGACCCATGCAAAAATCAAACAGACCACCGCGTGACCGGACGTAAACACTGACTGCTCGCGTTTGCTAAACACTTCAAGGCATGTGAACGTATTTAAGTAGCTTGTTACGAACCTTTGACGCTGGTATCTCGAGCTCTTGATCATCACCTGCCACGAGTATTACAACACTGTATTTCCCAATAACTGTCGAGCTTATCAGGAACGTTTCTTGCGTGCCAGGAAGCGAGTACGAGCCGCAGCAATAGCATCGGCAGTCACTTGAGTTGGCTTTGATGCTGCCGTTACTTCAGACGTCGCAACACTTAACTGCGTGGCTTCTTGTTCGACGTTTTTCACATCCACAGGAGGTTTACGTCCACATAAAGCGTAAAGCTGCGTTATTGAGACGTTGAGCTTGTCTTTACAGTACTGATCGAGCCAACGACGTTCAACAGATAAAGCACCACGCATGAATGGTTTGCTAGTGACGATCAGCTCCTGGTAGATACAAAATTCCGGTGGAGTAGAGTAGCACATCGCCGAGAGCGGGTGGAATTGGACAAGCTGGGCGGCCTTGTTACCATCATTGAGGTGCACGAGGCGATACACCGTCTCCATCGTACATCGTCGTGCAGCATTCATGAAAAAACCAGCACAGAGCGCTTGACGAAGACGATCATCTCGCGACATCGCTCGTCTGTTATCATTCTCAGTCTTCTTGACTGCATCAACATCACGTCGAGACAGTGTGTCGATGATAGCACGAAGCTGCTTAACGATCGAGCCAGCCATTGTCAGTGCGCGCAACCGAAGCTGTCGAAATTCACACCAGTGCTCGAGGTCACGTCGGTGGCTCTGAACCTTACGAGATTTAGATTCAAACGCTTCCAGCAACAATCGGTACGTGAGCTGATCTCCATCTTTATGAAGTAGACCCTCGTTTTTCAAGGCTAACATGCGCTGCTCCCAATCCCGTTCCGTATCATCATTATGGCTTTCATCATGATCCCTTCCCCGTCTCGTGGGAGCCTCAACAAAGACGTTTTCCACTGAAAGCATCGCTACGACTTGAGTCATTTCTTGACTACAACCCAGAACTAATGACTCCACCATAGCACGTGAGAGTTTAGGCTCTAATGGGAAAGCTGCCATCAATTTCCCGAGTGGAGTGACCTCTCCAGTGCTGTTGTCCAATGCTCCAAGCACGTACAACTGCTTCAATGCGTCCAATAGCGAGTCTCCGTCAGGAGGATCCAAGTACGAAAACCCCAGCACATCTTGGATGCCGAGCAGCTTGAGATACAGCACTGTATTGGCAAGATTCGTGCGTTGAATCTCCGGTACAGTCTCTTGAGCCATTGCTTCATACGATGCCTTGTTGTACAGACGATAGCACTTGCCAGACGACGTACGACCTGCTCGACCAGCTCGCTGCTGTGCTGACACCTTGGAGATCGGCACCACCACAAGCGACTCTATCTGCTGCACCGGGTTATACACCTTTTGCTTGGTAAAACCACAGTCCACAACGTACCGAATCCCGTCAATAGTCAACGACGTCTCGGCAATATTCGTCGCGACAATCACCTTACGGACACGATCCATTGGTAACGAGTCGAAGATTTCACGCTGTCTTCGACCTTGCAACGCGCCGTACAGGGGCAGCACTCGTAGCTCCATCCCATCTCGTCGTGGTTCCTGTTCGCGGTACAACGCCCGAATCTGAGCACACGCGTCTTCAATCTCACGTTGTCCTGTCAGGAACAATAGGATATGGCCTGGTTCCTCACTTGTGTGCACTTGCATCGTCGTATCGACTGCAGCACGCACATAGGTCGACAACGGACCTCGGTGTCCCATGATCTGCCGCTGTTTGGAATGGAAAATATCCACAGGAAACACTCGTCCGGGGATCTTTACGACCGGACACGGCGTCATCTTGTGCTTCTTTGTCTTCTTCTGCTTGCTCTTCCCTTCAGTCGTCGTCCGTTCTCCAAAGAACTGTGCAAACCTTTCGGCATCCAGCGTCGCAGATGTGATCAGTACCCGAAACTCCGGTCTTTTCTTCAGTACCTGCTTCAATAACCCAAACAGAAGGTCTGTGTGGATACTACGCTCGTGAGCCTCGTCCAGCATCACAACGCTGTATTTCGTGAGCAACGGGTCGCTCAAACACTCCCGAACCAGCACTCCGTCCGTCAAGAACTTAAGCTTTGTCTGGTCACTGCAGCGAGACTCGAACCTGATGGAGTAGCCCACGAGTCCATCGTCTCCGACTCGCGTGTTCATCTCTTCGGCCACTCGCTGGGCCACGGAGACTGTAGCGACTCGTCTCGGCTGAGTGATGGCAACACACTGGGATATCCCCCCACCATCACGTTTTGAGCTCGTATAAGCTCCATTGGCGTGCAGAAACTGCGGGATCTGCGTCGTTTTACCAGAGCCGGTCTCACCGACGCAGACAACGACTTGGTGATCTTTTAGGGCGTTCAAGATCTCCTCGCGGTGCTCTAGAGCAGGTAGAGGGGGAATCGGAGAGACCAGCGGAGATTTCGTCTCCCTAGCGCTAGAGACGACAGATTTGGATGGGGATTGGCGACGATCGCGAGAAGATGCAAAGGAACGGGTGGATGTATGGCGGTGCCGGCGTGGAGAGCGGAGGCGAGAGCGAGAGCGCGAACGCGAATGTGGCCGCTTCCGATCGCGGTCATTGTAGCGAGCCATTGGCGGGGATGATGTAGTTTTGACCAATCCAAAATGATAACCTGTAGTACTTGAGTGTCGTTTCGATATGCGTTTACGGAGGTAGTTTCAACATTTGCAACACATTCCCCACGACAAGCTTCATCGACGTCGTCTCCAACGTTGAACTCCATCGTAAGTCGGAGCAGCCGGTGCTCCCAGTCCGCAGCAGCAGCCGCCTCCTCGCACGGGTTGTTTGGCATGCAAAGGCTCGCATTGGCTTGACGACTGCGTGACTGCTAGTGATGCTGAGAAGGAAAGTGCCCGGAAAAGATGGCCAAGATGCGCAGCAGCAGCCGGCAGGGGAGGCGTTGGCGTCTATGAGGCAATGTTGCAGCTGATGGGCAATCTGTCCGTTGGAATGACCCCATCGAAGATCCGTTCTGCCCAGATAGTGGAGCGGATGCTAATGTGGTGCCGCGCCGCGTCCTTGACGAAATGGTGGAGTTACGCAGTGATGTGCGGCTGAAGTCGTTGGCCGTGGCACAGGAAGTGGAAATGTATGACGGACGCGTGACTGTTTTACTGAGGGAGCCCACGTAGATATGCGCATCAATACGGCTGCAGGACCAGTGAACCTGGTCAGGTGATATGCACCGTGCTGGATGCAGACACACATACGAATTCCCGCTAGGCAAGGTGACCCTACGCTCGCTTGGAATTGATATGGATCGCATGAATGAACAGTTAACTGCGTCTCCAAACCTGGATGACGCAGATGAAGGCCTTCCGTCAGATCCTGAGTTCGGTATTATCGATGCGGTGCCCCACACTGAGCGGCTGACCGCTATCGTGACTGAAGCAGTGGAGAATGGGTTTCCGACCGACCATGTAGCAGGGCTAGCGGATTTGGTGTCCGACTATAGTGATGTTTTTCGCTCGGAATTGGAGCTGGGAAAGCCAGCACGGGTGGAGCCGCTTCGGGTACAGTTGAGGGAGGACAACACTGTGCCGTATCGCTGCAAGGCTCGCAGCTATCCGCCGTTGCAGCAGCAATTCTTACGAGAGCATACGAAGGCACTGGACGAACGAGGGCTAATTCACAAAACAACTCGAGTCGTTGGGCTTCGCCAGCCCTCCCACTGAAGAAGCCTGGCACACAGAGAGAGTTCCGCATGACTATGGATTACCACAGTGTTAATGCAATGACCGTGCCGATCGCTGTCACCGCTCAAAACCTCCCGGTGGTCACCAGTTCTGTTCGTGTTTCGTTTGGATTTGCGAGTTTCGATATGCACAAAGGTTTCTGGCAGATGGGACTTCATGAAGACTCGCAGAAGATGTTTCGCACAGGGAGCTACCGACAGTGCTCTGCACTTACAGAACCAAATGCAGTTTGTGTTCGACCCCTTGTTGTACAACATCGTGTTGATCTGGATTGACGACGCGATTCTCTTTGAACAGTGCTGAAGAGTTTTTCGTTGCGAACGTTTTCGGGTTGCTCCGTGAGTTCAATTCAAAGCTCAACATTATGAAAAGCAAGCTGTTCCAGTTTCAAGTGAAGTGGTGTGGACGACTGATCAATTTCTGGGAGGGTATCGAGGAGATGTACAACGACGTGCCAGCTAAGGTGGCCGCGTTCGTGGGGAAGAGTTTTTCCGACGGTCTCCGCGTCGCTTTCGCTGCTCAGCAAGATTAAGTTTGGTTTGGGGGGGGGGCAATGTGGGGGGCTCCTATAGCCATACACACTTGCATCGCACTGCGTATACATGAACAACATTCGGTGGCGGTGCAGCAAGCGCCACCTACACTCAGTGGTGAGCCAGCACTCAATGGCGCACCGGCGCACCAACACTCAGCAGGTGATGCAGCAATCACCACCAGCACTCAGGGGCGCTCACCAATACTCAGTGGCGACGCTGGTGGTGGTGAGACGTCCTCTTTCACCCAGGAGCCGCATTGCATACAGAAGACGATCGTAAGGGGATTGGAGCAGCAACAGACAACAACGATAAACACACAATTCAATTTGCCAGCAACGCCACATCTGCCATAATCTCGAAGAGTAGCTTCGTCATATGTCGTGCTGGATCAACTGGAGATAATTCTTCTTGCCCGATCCGTTGAGCGCTCGATTGAAGTCGTGTTCTACTGTAGACGTCACTGTCACGTTTGGGTGCCAAATATACTTTTACGATAAAAAAATATAAAAATTGGAATAAAAAACAATCTGCCTTGAATTTGCCCGTCACGTAGCTCGCGCCAAGCTCCTACGCGCTTTCGCTTTGCATCGAGCTAAGCCATCGGCTCGTCGCGGGGGAAACGGCGGCACTCAGTAGGCGCGGGGTGCCCTGCTGAGGAAGAACCGTTTTCTGTTGAGCCTCATGGAGGGGTAGGGCAAAGGGCCCAGCCCCGGAGAGAGGCGTACTCTCTAACACGGAACGTGTATGCAAGCCGGGCTTACTCGACGTCGAGGCGACGGTTAAGGGCTTTAAGAATTCATATCTTGATCGATTCCGGAGCGTCGGACAACTACTTTCGACGCTCCACGATACAGCGAAGTCAGCAGTACGCTGAGACGCTCGGAGAGCGTAGGGGTGACATCGTCGCTGTTCGCCTAGCGACGGGGGCCCGTATCACGGCGCCCAAGGTCCCTGTGAACCTGAGCGTAAAGTTTCTCGATTTCGATAGCGTGGAACGTTTTCTGGTCCTGGATTCGCCCCGAATCCTGGGCATGGTATGGCTGGAACGTCATGAGCCATGGATTGATTGGAGGTCGAAGACCTTGCGCGCAACGCGCTTTACACCTGGTGGAGCTTTGGTGAGTCATGATCCCACCTCTGATAGGAAGCAAAAGCTTTTGACGCGGGCACTGGACCGAGTTAGTCAATGTGGTGGACATCGGAGTATCCGAACTTGTAGACACTGAAGTGTCGACGACAAAAGTCCCGAGCAGTGCTCGTGGGCTGTGACTGGGGGCAGGTAACCCGCTGGATGACATGTGTCACGACAACGACACTCGTCACGATGACGGGATGTCGCGACACACCATGCGTGGCGTGGCCGGTAATATGCCGGGGCATCAAGGCCGCGGACCCCAGGATGCATGTGGGGCGGCAGGCAATCAGCTGGGTGACCGACGTCATGGTGACATTGGTCACGACGACGAGTTGTCGTTACACGCCATTCGTGGTGTGGCCGGCCGTGGGCCGGGTCATCAAGTCCGAAAGGTCCACTCATGGAGGTGACGTGGAACGTAATTCACGGGGTGGAGACTGCGAGCATCGCAGCTTTGCGACGGTTGTCTGTCAAGCCATACCAGTATCGGGTATGACGCACACGGTGCAAGCACCTGGAGACGCAGCTGATGTGACTGCTCGGACCTCTCCGAGGCAAACAGTCTCAGCAGGGAGAAGGCTACGACGCCGAGCGTCAGCCATGAGACGCAGAGCGTCTGATGCGTCTAGTATGACGAGTAGAGAGACTCATGGTGATAGCGAGCAGCTATATACACTCGTCAACGGAGTGACAGGGGAAGTCGATTGCGACATCAGTCTAGAGACTATGCCCAATCGGGACGCTCTGTTGGAGTTGGACAAGATGTCCATGGCCGAGTTCGGCGACGCCTTGAAGGCCGGCGAATTAGCCGAGTTGGTTATTCTACGACCTGAAGAGAAGTTAAACTCGTCGTCGCTTTTGGATAAAGCAGTCATTGAAGACACCAAGAAGGCGCTGAATGCGCGGGCAGGATCCTCGATCCTCAAGGACCACTCGGATCCGTACTACCCTTTGGTGAAGGAATATCAAGACGTGGTCTCGAAGGAACCTCCCACGAGGCTACCTCCGGATCGAGGTGTACGTCATAAGATTGACCTGGTTCCTGGAACCAAATACTGCGTGACGAGGCAGTGGCCCTTGCCACGAGAACAGTGTGATGTCATTGACGCGTTCTTCCGTGCTAAGCACGAGGCGGGTGTGGTGCGCGAGAGCAAGTCTCTGCACTCAATGCCTACGTTCTGTGTCAGAAAGCCGAATGGCAAATAGCAAATCGTTCATGCTCTTAATAAGCTCATGCGGCCACTATTCCGGCGCAAACGTCTATTCCTAGGAAGGACGTTCACCAGAACAACATGACGGGGTGTACGGTGTACAGTGTCCTCGACTTGGTCGATGGATATTATCAATTGCTCATGCGACCAAGCGATATTCCGCTTACGGCGGTCAGCACTCCGAGCGGTATGCTCTGGGAGTGGGTATTAATGCCCCAAGGGCTGCAAAACGTGCCTGCTACGTTCAATCGTCATGTGACGCAACTATTCAAACCCCACAGGGCGTATACTCAGACATACTTCGACGATATTCGTCCACAGTCGTGCGGAGCACGGGAAGACTGATGTGGAGAACCACATCGAGGACCTGCAAGCGGTGCTCGAGTGCATGCGCACACAAAAGTTGTATGTCAACATTGACAAGTGTGTCTTCGGTGCTGAAGAGATTCCCTTTCTGGGATGCTTCATTGGGAAGCGAGGCCTTCGAGCGGATCGCGCTAAGGTCAAGGCCATTGTAGACTGGCCGGTTCCAAAGAACCAGAAAGACTACGGAAGTGGTTTGGCCTGGCCAATTACTTGCACAAATACAGCAAGAACTATGCTGAGGTGGCAAGGCCACTGTCCAATCTCCTTAAGAAGGATGTGAACTGGTGTTGTGACACCGAACATGAAGCGGCTTTGAAGCCATTAAGGAGAGTCTCCTTCAGGCGCCGATCCTGGCGCTGCAGATCCCGATCGTCCTTTCAGTGTTCGTCTGTGACGCGTCGGACTTTGCCATCGGCAGTGCTTTGTTGCAAGCAGACGCTGAGGGGTGTGAACGCGTGATCGCGTTTGAAGCGGAGTTTGCTAAACCAGACATTAAGCTGTCAGCGCGGTTGCGCGCGAGGCTGCATCGGTTCACTCTCGATGATGGCCTATTGAACTACGGTACTGGTCCAGAAGACACCCCATGTGTCGTGGTTCCTCACGAAGAGGATCTCAAGTATCGTATCCTCTATGAGGCACATGATACCCCATTTTGCTGTCATCTCGGCCGAAAAAAGATCTACAGTTCGGTGAGCTCCCACTACTGGTGGCCGAAGCTTTACAAGTGGGTCAGTACTATGTACGCACGTGTGAGACGTGTCAGCGGGTTAAACCCTCGCCACACTCGGCTACGCCGCTGGCCAGCTTGCCTGTACCCATGGGGTGTTGAGAATCCAGCGGTATGTACTTTGTGTTCGTCCTGCCACGAGATGCGGCGGGCAACACGGACATCGTGGTCTTTGTCGACCGATTGAGCAAGAAGGCTCATTTAGCGGCGGTGTCGGACTCCATCGATGGAGAAGGAACAGCCACGCTGTTCATAGATCGTGTATTTCGACAGCATGGTCTACCAGATGCAATTGTCTCGGATCGAGATCCCCGTTTCACGGGTAAGTTTTGGACGTCGGTCTTTAAGGTGCTCGGCACTCGACTCGACAATGTCCACAGCGGACCATCCGCAGACCAGTGGTCAATCGGAACGCGTGAATCGCGTTGTCGAAGACATGCTTCGGGGTGTCTGTGCGGACAGACTCAAGCAATGAAGTGCCATGCTCCCACTCGTTGAGGTTGCATTGAACAATGCGGTGCATGCCTCAACAGGTTTCACCCCGATCTACTTGGGCGGTCGCACACACCCTCGCGTCCCGCTGACGCCACCACTCCGTGGTTCTGGGCTTAGTTGGGGGGGGGGGGCTAGCTGATAAAAACAAATTAGCCCAGCTGCAGTTCGCAAGCAAGTTGACACGTTCGTGTCTACGCGTTTGAGTGTCTTACGACAAATACGTGATGCGATGGCTGAAAGCCAAGATGTTCAGAAGGAACAGGCTATGTAAAGGGCAGAAGCAACATTGAAGGGTTTTCAGGTCGGTGACAAAGTTTTATTAAACGCTAAAAATCTACCTACACATGCAGTGTCTGTGGTCATTAAGACTAAGTTGCGCCCGCGCTTCATTGGACCTTTTAAGGTCGTGACCAGGAAGGGTATTGTGGACACGCTCAATCTTCCGAAGAAGATGCGTACGCACCCGTGCTTTACGTAGGCTTCCTTAAGCCATATCGGGACCCGGCTCGGGTGAGCGCGGAGGCCTTGGCGCCACGGTCGGTGGTTTGCCGAAGGCTGGAGGGCGCACGAGGAGGTCCAACTGACCAGGTAGCTCAGCGAGTGAACGGCCCCAGCGCTTCGAAGCGACGAGCAGAGGACTGCTCCAGGAGCTCCAGGCGGTTGACAACCGAGACAGGAGACTGAAACCAGTCGATCCGATAATGCACGGCATCGATCTCGTCAACGAGACGGTCACGGTGACTTGTCGCCCACTGCAGCGACTCATGCAGGGTCTGCACACGCCTCTCGACCGCTAGCAGATCACTGCAACTCGCAGCGTGAGGATCCAGCCGTTCACCTACCTCCGCCGCCGTTGCTCGACGAGCAGGGAGCTTCCCACTATCATGCGGAGCACTTAGTGGCGCGGTGTCATCGCCAGGATCGTACTCAATATCTTGTGAATTGGAGGGGTTATCATCACTCACAGAACTCCTGGGAGTACGAGGTTCCCCTCCGGCAAGATTACCCTGACGTCGTGGACGTTTTCGATCGACGCGATCATCAGCGCCCCGAGCGCCAGCTACCTCACCCCGCGCTTCACGGAAGTAGCCGCGGGGCCAAGGCCAGCAGCAGAGCTGTCGCTCTGGTCTTGGAGAGGGGCGGCCTCACCTGCGTGAGAGCCGCTAGCTGTGACAGCAGGAGCACCGGGTGCGAGAGAGCCCTGTGGGCGAGGTCGGTAGGCAGGGGGTAACTGGCGTTTCGCCTTCAGTTTCGCGAACTCGAAACGGAGTATAAGTTCGACTCGAACATCAGTTTCGCTGAAACTCGCCCGAAGGGCGTCAATGGAAGAGAGCTTGCGAGCTCCTTCAACCCAGATCTGGAATTGATACTCGTCTTTCCAAGACATCTCTCCTGACAGGAGAACGACTGGATAAGTCCGCATCGGTATGACCGAGCCGTGCCGAGCTTGCACTTGCAAACGCTCACGATACTCACGATGCGTAGTCACTTGAGGCTTCAAGAATCTTTCTCGCAGAGACTCTCGCGTGGCGAGCTGGTCGGGCGTAGTGGCCGCTGGCCCAATCACATACGTGGTCAGCAGCTCCGATGCTGCGCGGCGAGCCACTTCGCTTGGGTCGCGAGGCTCGAAGCCATAGTCACGACGTGACGAGGTAAGCAATGGCCGAGCCATCAACCTCTGCGAGCGCGAGATCTGCGGATCAGCAGCAAGCTGTTGCCCCAGGACTTTGTCCAAAGGATTGGTGACGACACCGGATCCCATGGGATCATCATCTGTTTCCCGCAAAGGTAGCGGAGGCGCATTGCCAAAACTAGTGGAGTCGAGAGCTCGAAGGGATTTGGAGCGCGCAGTTGGCGGCGCGGGCTCGGTAAGCGGACAGGGCTACTACCGGTCACGGACTCAGTGTAGTCAACCTCCTCTTCACCTTCCTCAAGGTCGTCAAAGAGGGTGTCTCGCGCAAAGTGCACGGGGGCACTGCTTCCAGCGGCTTCGACGACTCCACGCATGGTCTTCCGACCGTATCGGCACTTGTGCTCTGAGTAATATTGTGGGTTTTACTCGAGATTGGATTGAGCGATTGGTTAATCGCTCCAGCCCAATTGCGTCTTAATCGTTCATTCTATCTTACTTCATACCAAATACAGAGGACCACATATTGCACCATTAGCACGCAGGGTTGACTTTGCCTTCAATCTTGAAGCGGCAACATGATCAGCGCGCGGAAGGCAACCGAGGCCGCTGCGGCTGCGATAGGAAGGCGCCCACTCAAGCTAGAGTACTCGCATTACCGTATCCAGAGAGACGACGCACATCCGTGGATGCAGAAGAAGGGGGTATTACGCCGGACAGTTCTCAGTCACGACGAACGTCGAGAGTTCTGATCAACGTTCGCAATCCGCACTAGTAGAGAGCACGAAGAAAGAAATGTTTTTATGTGGAGCGAGCTGACACCTCAGCACAGCAACCACGACTATCACCACCTGCTTCTCAAGACGGACCAGCCCACCAGCCCATATATCATCGCCATTTCTGCTATCGCGAATTGCTGCGATGTCACCGGTTCAAGATCAAGCCGGAAATGCTCACCCTCCCAGGCATTGGAGCCGTATGCGCAGGAGAAGCGGTTCCAACTTTTGGTTAGACTAATTGTCAAGAGCACGGTTGGTCAACGTGGTTCGTCTGGCAACATGCTTGATGACTTTGTCTCCACTGGAGACACGCTCAATGAGGTCATCCAAAAGATGTTGGATGCATTTAGTCAACCGTGAGAGGACGAGCGATTAAGCATGTGGTCGCAAGAAGTTCCTGAGCAATCGGCCTGGGCAAAGGTGATGCAGTAACTGATCAGTCACCTTGTAGACGGCACGAAGTCCGACCAGGCGAGGAACCAATGGCTGGTTTCATCTCGTGGAAAACAGTAAAGCTACTTATTTTTGAGTATGGAGTTCGAAAGCAAAGGACCTCGAAAATTTCTTGGTAGCATGCATCCTGATCATACCGGTCGGGCTGGAGCTACAGCGGAATGCTTCTCTTCGCGAAGTTGCTGATAAATTGAAGAAGTACTGGAGTACAAGATTTGACACAACGACAATTGGATGGCGTATGTGACCGAACCACATCACAAGGAACCTCAATCGTTCCACCTGGCAGGAGCAAATTGGGGACCCACCACCGGTTCATCTCGTTCACTTATTGCGTGATTCATGCTCCCAGGTTCAGCAAAGGGCACAGGACCTCATTAAGTCGGGCGAAATGGCGCTATACTGTGCGGAAGGCAGCCTGTGAAACAACGAAGAACTTCAGCAAGATGTGAACGTTTTTGGACTCCGACTAGAGGCACAGAACAAATTGCTGATTTCAAAACGAAAATCATTAAGGCTTTCTCGCCGATGTAGATCTTTTGGCCGTCACTGATGTGATCAACCCATTCATACGAATGGAAAACCTTGACGACACCGAACATCAAGAATAGCTGGTCTCTTCAATCACTCCCGCTTTGTTCACCCACTAAATTAAATCCAATTCATCTTCTTCGTTGCTTGGTTCCACACTCTGTCCCCAAAATTTGGGCATCGTCCTCTGCTCGGCCGACATCGCGCCACTTGGATCAAAGTAGCCTTGAACCTACCAGCCGCAATGCTCAAATACTTTTGTCATGTTAAACTTCTCGAATCTCTGAAACGTGTGCACTGCAAAAGGCAGTAAATCACGGCCACTAGCTTCATCATAGTGCCGCGGGAAAAACCGCTCCGCGTACCCAAACATATACTCGATAGGGTTCAAGAACGGACAGTAGGCAGGCAGGAAATTTGGTACGATGTCGATGCTTCGTAAGAAGTGAATTATGTCTGGGTGTCTGTGAATTGATGCTCCGTCGAGAATCCACACGGAATTCGAGCCTGGGTACTGCCGTACGCGATTTCGTGTGGATTACGCAAAGCCCTGGCAGCACTTTACAAATTCAACCCGATCAAACGTGCCTTGAGTATCGAAACAATCGATAAGGTCATTCACTCCAATAGATACCAAGACAGAAATCCTCGGTTTTCTTTGGAAGTCGCCCCGAATGGCAAGTTTATGTCCCTTGAGAGAATAACCGCGCCTTCTAACATTCCGCGGTTGTCGGAAGACACTTCGTCGAAGAACACAAGATATGATGGCTCCAGTCAATGTTGCTCAACTCCTCCACAAATCGGAAAACCTCTTGTTCCTGAATATGCATTGCGCGACGCTCCAATACTTTCCACGTTAGGCCACAGTCGTGAATGATGCGCCAAACGGAAGACTTCGAGATAGAAAGGTGATGTGCGCGCTCGAGGCATCTTGGGCTTCGTCCAAGTATGCTAGCGGGCGTTGTGAGTAAAACTCACACAGCCATTTTTTGTGCTCGTCCGTAAACGTTTTGGTCCCTTTTGTTTGCACGCGCAGGAACGTTCCTGTCGACTCGTAGACACGAATCCCGTTGCCAATGGTGGTTACGCTCTTCGTGAAACATGGGCAAGGTTCTTTCGCGACAAGCCATGCTTGTACAACGCGTACAAACAATGTAGCATTGTGTTGGGGTGCACATGTCCCTTGTATCACCGCTCTCTGCATGATGCGAACGTACAAGCTAGACAAAGCTAGACAGGTTAATAGCTAACATGAGAGACACAAAATAAGAAGGAAGCGTTAATGGCCTCCCCAGCATGCAAAACAAAACAAGCACAGGTCGTATTATCTCGATTATAAAGAGCACCGACGCCCCTGACGATCTTCCGCACTGCAACACACCGCTGCTGAATTTCACCAATCACGTGAGTTTCGGAATTGCAGGTCGGGTTGTCCAATCGGCCACAGCATCCAAATTTAGCCAGGATTGACAATACTCACGCACCGACAGCCTCAAGGGTACGGGTGACGCGCGGTCATAGACCTCTCCCGGACGGGATGACGAGGATAATGATGATGTCGGAGACACAGAGGGGCTTAGCCCGCGGCGAGAAGGGACATTACGGAGCTGGTCTTGAGTCCCGTGAAGAAGATTTTCGGCACGTGCATGATTCCGATAAGCTGCTACTAGTGAACACTTCAAGCGCTCGATCTCTACCCAGGCCGCATCTGACTTGCGTACGGTATGATCGTGAACCTGGTGAAGATCCGCACGACGATGCTCAGCCTTGTCGAGGATACCCTCCAGCTCGAGGATCCGCTCACCTCGAACGTGTAGCTCGATCTGTGCAGCATTCAGATCTGTCGCAGATCCGTCAAGCTGTTGGCGCACTTGGTGCAGATCGTCCCGCAGTCGCTGAATTTCACGCCCCAGGTCCTGGACATGCTGCTTCCGCGGCTCATAGCTGCGTTGGAGATCCCCGCATGGTGTTTCTGGAGGCGAAAGAAACCCCTGAAATCCGTGCCACGCTCGGATCGAGCGGCTCGACACTGCTGCTCGAGGTTGGAGGATTGTTGCTTCAACCCGGCCACTTCATCCCGCAGGTTCTACAGATCCTGGGCGAAGGAAGGAGCAGCCCTGGGCTTGACCGGCCAGCGCGGTACTGCCACGGTCGGGTAGACGGCGCTCCAGGCCGATATCGTATTCTTGTAGGCGTGTACGCCTCCGCGCTGGTCTCCTCTAGCAAGGCGTAGCGCGCTTGCAGATCGCCGAACCCCTGAATCTCCACACGGAAGTGGTCAGCTTCTTGGCGCGTTTCAGCTTCAAGCTGCGTGACTTGGCGGAGTCGCGCTTGAATGACGTTGTAGCGGTGCTGGACGAAGTAGACAACGTGCGCGCAGTCTTCCAGTTGGGCTCGGCCCGCGCGTGAAGTTCCTCGTTGTGGCGACGCGCGGCGACCAGATCCCCAGATCCCGCATGGCTTGCTGGTGTTTGGCCAGCAGCTCGTCGTAGGCACCAATGAAGGTGTGGATCGACGTGGCCTCGGCTCGCAGTGGATCCAGATCCAGCACCACCGGTGTTGCAGCCACCGAAAGATCGGACGGTGCGTGGTCACAGTGCGCGCATGGGGGGGGGGGCGTCCGGAGAAAGGCCTTGCCCCGGTGAACACAGTAGCGCGAGGCGTGGCGTCAGTACCTGGGCGCTGTGGGTGGACGGCATGGAGGAGATGCTTTATTTGGGTTGACGACAATGGGTTGAATTGTGGATCACGTGATACGGTATGCTACCGTTGCGCGGTGGTCACAACTTGTCAGGGGCGGTTGTGGTATTGCAGATCCGGAAAAGATAGAGGTTGACCGGCAGCTGGGGGATCCAAGTCGCCAGCGGCAGCCATGACATCGTCAAGGTGATGGATCCGGATCATGTGATACGCCTGGTCTGTATATGGTACGGATCCTGGACCCGTCCCGTGGGATGAGATCCTAAGTACCTGGTCCGATCAGTTTAGTGCACCCCTGGTAGAAGATCCGTAGCTAGATTGAGGTAGAGGGGATACGGTTGGCCAGGAGATGGTCAGAGATGGGATCCTGGGTTATAATAGTCCGTACGATAGGTTTTGGGATGGGATCCGAAGGTAGATTGGCTAAGGCATAAATCAGAACCGAATTTGCGCTGGAAGACACACCACGTTAGACAACTCAACCGGGCCGTCGTTATGGGATGACACGCTGTCGACTAGGAGAATTATTTGTCGCTCTTCCAGCCGCATTCGTTCGTCAATCTCCGTAAACCATTCGCAGTACTTCGTGTATTCATCCACGCTTTACCGGTATTTATTTTTGTGTATGTAGCCCCAATCACCGCAAATGCATTGCGATTCCTTAAAGGGCGCCGCACCTTTGAACTTCCGATGAAGTGCAGCGGGAGCCTATCAGTGCCGTCAGCGTTGGTGGCCATGCACACCGTAATTCTCTGCTTGCTCTGCTTTTTGCCTTTTTCCTTCTTGTTTACCGTGAGAGTGCCTCTCGGTTCTCTTCGGTAAAAGAACGCCGTCTCGTCCATATTATAGATAACTCGTGGGTGATAGCCTGCGACTGCGGGTTGAAGCGCTTTGGTTCCTCCCTCTACACTTCCTTGTCCAGCGAGTTCCCTTCGCCGTGGCGCAGTGAGAACCATAGACCATGCGCTGCTGGAAGCGGTACATCCACCCACGACTTGGAAACCTACCACTGGGCATC
Organism: Phytophthora sp. 'mugwort'; assembly: GCA_033558025.1. NCBI lineage: Eukaryota > Oomycota > Peronosporomycetes > Peronosporales > Peronosporaceae > Phytophthora > Phytophthora sp. 'mugwort'. The sequence continues at coordinate 2,132,501 of JAUCEF010000008.1, read as the reverse complement.
TTGATGCCTTCACGTCTTGACATTTTCAGAACCGTAGAACCTGTGATGGTTGCGTTGTTGTGCTGGGCCTTGTACTCAGAGATGCGCTGCATGATCTTGTCGTCCGATGCACGTAGTGTGGACGGGCAGAGGCGTTTTCGGGCGTTCTGGGCGTCTTGCAAGTTTGCGAAGGCCGCCGACCTCTTGAGAATGCCTTGCACAGTAGTGCGCTTGACATCTAGGGGGTTTCGAAGTGCTTGGTGTTCCATCGAGCGAGCTTCGAGTGAGACAACGACGGCTCTGACTTGGCCAACTCACACAAAGTGCGTTCTTCAGCAAGAGTCAGCGTAGTATAGACGGATGGGCAACATTCCGTGGTGGTTTGAAGGTGAAACTAAAGTGAACCTTCGTATTGGAGGCCTTCGCGCCAAGATTTGAAATCATGTCGACGCTGCGTGTCATCCCTCCTCGAGGAGAGGAAAATCAGTGAGGTTAATTGTGGGGATGGAGATGGGCATTTTTTGGTTGTGGAACCGATGTGCATCATCATTAGATCTCGCAGGTTATCGAAAGGTACCCCTGCCGAAAACGAGGTGCACGACTGTATTTTATGCAGTGAATATGCAAAGAAAAAATGTAGTGAATAACATACTATTAAATTTAAATCTTGTGACATGTACTGTAGTATTTTTTTTTGGATCTCAACTCAATTCTCAAGGCACTGCAGCCCCCACGCTCCGCTTCTAATGGCCAACGCCGTGTTATTCACCTCCACCGTGACGCTCGGTGCTGTTCATATCCTCGCTTTGCTCTGGTACCGCCAGACCAGTCGCCTGCTTGTCACCTCTATCGTGGCCGGGTTGATGACGTCTGTGTGGAATCATGGAGTGACTTCGGCCACAGCAAAGGTCGCAGATCGGCTAATGATGTGGCTGTGTTTCTCTGTGGATCTACATCTCGTATGGTCACTTGAGAATCGCTGGCATTGCATTGCCACTCTAGTCGGAGCTGCGGTTTTGTACGGCGCGGCAAAAGCCTGTAACCAGAGGAAGCTCAACCCTAAAGTGGCTCGAGTATCGAACGATCTCAACAAGCAGCGCCCATTGTCAAGCGCCCGACGTATCCAGAGTGGGGACATGCCTCACTTGCTCGCTCATATGTCGCTCACGATTACCCACCTCCTTCTCGTCGAGGCGTATTCTCAATAATTGATACCAAGAAACTAGTGTGTGTAAAAGTATACTTAAGTACTTAGTATAATACTTCTATTGCAATACATTGTACCATACGTCGCATAAGGCCAAGGTGCTTACCTATCGACAGAAGCGATCCCATGGTTGTTGCTGGTTCGAGTTAGCTGTGCTAAAGGACGGGGACAGATCCAAAGCACCTAGTTCAGTGGCTGTCCGATAGTGAATCATACGCTCCCTAAAAGAACACGCTGTGAGGCTCTGTGTGATATTACCACTGATGCGAAGCCTTGGAGACCGAGGAAATACTACCCGATCCCCTCAACGAAGGTAAGCGTCAGCAACATGAGGCACTGCGCCGTCGAAGTGCTTTGTTTTTCTTTTCAATGGATTGAAACAAACAGGCGATCAAGACAGAAAAGCGACCAACTCCAAGAACCTATTGATATAGCAAAAAATGCTGCACACGACGATGGCCATTATCGTATAAACGGCTCTTGGCACGGTGATTTGCATCGCCAAACTATGTCATTGGAGCCCAAACTGGAAAGGCTGCAAACCATGAAAATTGCGAGACACCTCCCGGCGAAGGTTTTATAGCACGGAGCGTCAAAGGTAGATTCTGGAGCCTGTTCCGTCTAAGTGTTACGCCAAGTGTTGGCGTTTCAAAAGTTATCTCAAAATGAGCAAGAGCTAACAACCACTTTCATGAACAAAAATAAAGCAAAACCTCGCACAAACAAATGCAGGAGTCAATGGGCAGCGTTACAACTTTTGCACGTGAGACGCGGCACCGAAAACATGCTTCAACACGTAGCTCCCCCCATATGGTATTAATACAGTATGTTAACTCTGGTGCGTATACAGTGTCGTATACCTGTATGAGCCTGTCCTTCACTTGTCTTGGGATCTGTTCCTGCATTACATACCTCAAGCCAAACCCCATAACAAAATTCGATGGACATAACCTGCAGCAACACTTCCAATGCCGCACTCTTGTGCTCTTAATGATTTGACGTCAAGCTTTCATTTTGCATTCTGACCTGTGCTTCGCACTCGTACCAGGCCTTGGCATGGCCTCCATCACCTACAACCAAAGTCGAAAGACTGATCTACCTGTATCGCGAGCCTTTCTGCTCAGTAGAGGCCCAATGCATTCCAATATCAAACCGGAAATCAACTCGCACAACGCGCACCCTCTGACCACATTGGCGAACTCATTAATGTATGGCATCGTCAACTCGATTCGAGCCATCCCCACCATGTACGGATACGCGGCCATCATCTTCAGCCATCCGACCTTCTTACACCACATGCCGGCGCTCTCCAAGCTCGTCATTTTCTCTAGCGCAATCCACCAGCTCATGTTCACGCTAATGAGTTCGCTCCCGTTCGCGATCGGCCAAGTGCAAAACGTTGGCCTCGTTTTCCTCAGCGCCATGGCCACTTCGATCTGTAACTCGCTCAATGACAATGATGACGAAGATGTGACGGCCGAAGCCAAGATTGCCACCACTATCGTCACATTTGGCGTTGCGACGGCTTTGTTGGGCGTTTGCCTTGTCGTGATGGGGCGCTTCAAGCTCGCTGCGCTCGCTTCCTACCTGCCAATGCCCGTGATCGGTGGTTATCTTGCATACACTGGCATCTTTTGTCTCTTTGCCGGGTTCGCCATTAGCACTGGAGTAGTGGTCAATGATTTGTCCTCCATGCTGGACGCGTTCAAGGATACTCACAACATCGTCCTCGGTGTGCCAGGGCTCCTTGGTGGTGTCTTGCTCCTAGTGATTTCAAAGAGTTTCAAAAATCCGTTTGCACTGTCGTTGGCTATTGTGGCCATGCCAGTGAGTTTCTTCTTGGTGCTCGTAGCCGGCAGTTTCTCGCTCGATGAAGCACGCGAAAGCGGCTGGATCGAGCCGGCGGAGAAATCTGCTTCCATCCTGGAAATCATCAGCCTCTACGACTCCTCTCTCGTTCATTGGGACCAAATCCCCAGACAGGTCATCACGTGGCTTGGTATGGTCTTTATCGTCGCTTTCTCGTCCAGTCTGGACGTTGCCGCGATCGAGATTGACGTGGGCAGTAAGCTCAGTATTAACCACGAGCTCGAGACTGTGGGCTGGTCCAATACTGTAAGCGGCCTGTTCGGAGGCTTCACGGGATCGTACAACTTTGAGCAGACTATCTTCACTTGCCGCTCCAAGACCCACTCGCGTATCGTTGGCCTGTGCGTCATTCTGGCAGAACTCGCCATCGTCGTGATCCCTGTCTCCGTCATGAGTCATGTGCCGACGTTCTTCGTTGCAGCGACGCTCAGTTTCGTGGCTTTCGACCTCATGCTCGAGTGGCTGGTGCTCGCGTACCGCAAAATGTACCTGCGCGAGTGTGCCGTGGTGTGGATGACCTTCCTCGCCATCAATTTCTTTTCACTCGAGCTGGGCATTGTAGCCGGTGTAGGCGTCGCCGCTCTCAACTTTATGATCAGTTACGTGCAGGTTCCAGTCATGAACGTCAGGTCACTCCCGTCGGCTCCAAAGCCGAACTTTGGAGAGAGCGCTGTGACTCGCTTTTCTGTGGCTGTGCCGAACTTTGGAGAGAGCGTTATGAGTTTCTGTCCTAATGCGTCAGTAGGAGCTCACAACCTCGCTCAAAGCACAGTGTTTAGCGTCAAGAACGCTGGCATCGCGCATTTTGAGTTCTGTGGGTACCTCTTCTTCGGCTCGGCTGTCCGAATCCTCGATGGTGTTCAGAAGGGCGTCTACGTTCGTAAGCAGAGACAATCATGGGACAACGACGACGAGAGGAGTACGCAGCGCGAGTCGAGTTTCCTTCCTATCCGTGCGTCTTTTAACGTGGCAGTTGAATGCATCGATGGATCCTCAGCTGCAGACGGCAATGCGGTGCCAACCCAGTTCGTTATCATGGACTTCACCCGCGTCTACGGCATGGACGCAACGGCTGCACGCAGCGCCTTCGCCATCTTGCAAAATTACTGCAAAATCCACGGCATCCGCGTTGTCTTTGCCAATGTAAGTCCAGACATCCGCGCGCTGCTGTTGATGAACAAAGCTGCGACCAAAGACAGCTTCTTTGCCACGGCCGAGTCGGCTCTAGAGTTTGTTGCAAAGCAGTTGACGCCAGACGTACACGACTCAGTCAAAACACAGCGACGCAGCTACAGTAACGAGCCTGTCAGCTTATTACTGCATCGCTACCTGGGCGAGCCGGATAACTCGAGGCTGCTTCAAGGTGTTGACCACTTCTTTACCAAGCGCGAGGTCCCTATTGGCCACGAATTCTACCACGTCGCCGAGTCCTCCGAGCACTTTTATTTCCTTGCCCGCGGCTCCATTAATCTGCTCGTGAACGAAGACGGGAGCGTCGATCCCGGCCAGCGTCTTACGCAGTTGCAGACTGTACTACCCGGCTCCATGTTTGGTGAAGTCTTCTTCTTCAGTCAGCAGCCTCGCCAGACCACTGCCATCGCAGCCGAGCCCTGCACCGTGTTTATAATGAGCCGCGAGCAGTTCGACTCCATGAAGCTGCAGGCTCCCACACTATCCGTTAACTTCCTTGACGTGGTAGTACAGTCTATTCTGAAGTAGTCATAGGTAGCTACTACACGTAACAACCGCGTTATAACGCGGTACGCTCTTATTGAAGTATTAAAAAAAAAATAAACAGAAACACTTCAACTTGCTTCGGATTGGTTGAAAAGGTCTTAATGGTGTACTTACTAAGTATACACTTTTTTGCCACCAAATTCTCAGACTTGACAGCTTTGTGTTCGACGGCTGCCGACCTGCCGCCGCGATGGCCATGTACGAAGTGCAGGAGCCGTGCTACTACTCCGTTCTCGATGTGGACATTGACGCAAGGTAATTCTCTCTCGAATCCCGCCTTTGCCGGCTTCGATCTCCCCCTACATCTCTCTCAAATCCACATCGACTATAGTCCACCACTCCAGGCTAACTGATTCGTTGGCTACGTCCAGTCCGTCCGTGATCGTCAAGGCTTACCGCTCCATGGCGCTTAAATACCACCCCGACAAGAACCCTAGTGCCGAGCCAGAGCAGTTTCAAGCCATCACTGAGGCCTACGAGGTACTGTCGGACCCGGAGAAACGGCGGCTGTACGATCACTACGGCCCGTCCCTCAAGCCCCGGCTGGGCGAAACATTCGCTCAGTTGGCGCCTCTTTTGCTGTCCTTCGCCACGGGCTTCGTCGGCTCCAGCGCTCGTACCTACAGCATCTCGCTAAGTACCCGAGCCATGTTCGGCTGGGAGGTCTGTCTCATGGGCGTTGCCGGCATGTATTACTGCTACCAACCGGGCGCCAAGGACAGCGTCATGGCGCAGAGCAAGTCTCAAGCCAAACCCAAGAGAGAGATAGTGTCCGTATCCGACTACGTGACTATTACGTCCATGGGTCTGCTGATGGGCAACTTTACAGGCTGGGCAGCTACGTCCGTGGTGTTGCTTTGCAAGGCCCTCATGCTAGGCGGTTGAGTGGTCCTGAGTGTGAGGTGCGACTGCGCACGGACGAGTATAAAGGAGAAGCATATGGTGATAGTTATTTTTGTTTGCAGGAGAGAAGAGAAAAGTGAAGAGACTCTGGTAGATACCTATTAAGTTGTGTGAACACGTGAAGTGTTAACATCGCCTGATGCCGTTGGAGGTTCCTGGATGTGTGTAGTGTACAGTGAAGCCTCGGACTTCGATGAATTTAACTGACTAGCTACTGACAAGTTTGGTTTACCGCGTCAAGTTGCTGCTGGTTTATACGAAGCATCGCCTAGATGGTTTCGAGCAGACCGATCAAATTGTCAAGTGCATACAATTACCAGCGCTGGGGTAGTAATTTTCATGTGCTGAGACGTGACAGATTGGCTAAACTTGTAGTTTGTGGGAATTCATGCGGTCAGGGAGCGGATTATGTCGTTCAGCAAAAGCTTGAGGACCAAAATGGTCGACACAGTTGCAGTAGATGGGTTCTTGAGCATTGTCTCGCTTATCTGCATAGTCGAAGTAATGCTACTGTTAACAGTGACGATGTGCATCGAAAACATTATCAATGTATTGGGCTTTCACTTACCACAAGTGGCTAAGGTGTATGTAGCGAACAAGGTGAGGGGACGTCATAATTTCGAAGTGATTGAAAATGGAGGAAAATTCGAGCAGTTAGACTACCGATGACTCAGTATGGTACGTGATGATTCGTACTTCGATGTATTTTAATACATCGAAGTGCGAAACATCACTTAGAAAAAAAACAATATCGGCGCTGCTTTTAAAATTAACACGAATACTTGCTCGCTTCATCGTGCATGATGAAAAAAACAGAGGTGCGAGCAGAATCGCCGAAATGCTTTTGCGCTCCACAGTACAGCCTGATTCGTTGCTTCGCATCGTTACAAGGCATATGGAGCGCCGAGGGTACGTCAAATGTGTTGTATCGCTCGACAAGCTTAAGGCAGTTCCTGAGAATCTGGGGATGGAGCTGTTGGTTACGTGGTCTATCCATCATGATCGGTCTAAGTATAAACGACTGCTGAGGTTGAAGATGTCGGGGTCGGTGGCTGAAGTCGACGCGGTGGTGCGATTGTGCTAGAACCGGAACTGGCAAAGTTGGAAAGGAGGTGATGTGTGTGACGCACCGTTCGGGTCATGGTTGCTTTCTGGGGTGTCGCTGGAGTATCTACAGTACAACATAGGCGGTCCTCCAACCTTCGGCTTCTTGTCCGTGCCGTAGATGGCCTTGAAGTTTGCTTCAACTTCGATCCATCCACCAGAACTTTTTAGTCTTCCACAGACAAATGAACTTTCAAGCTTTCGGACAAGGCGCTGCGTTTTCTGCTCATGTCTGTATGCATAAAGAAAGTGTTACCACGCGAATAACAGTAGCTTGAAAGATACAAAGGAAACGTACTGGTTGCGGACCGTTTGAGAGAGCGAGCGAGCCTAACGAGGAAGCACGCTTCAGCTGTGAGTGGTGGTGTCTGGGTCACGTTGCGGGTAATGTGGTCACAGCCAGGTAGCGATGGTGGCAGCCTGGCAGCGACGGAGGCGTCAGGGAAACTTCTTCGCCTCGAAGGTTGAAGGTTGCCGTATGGGATATTGGGCGGCAAATAGCAGGTGCTATTTCGCGAATCGCCCACCTCTGGAGGTGGGTGACATGGCATTTGCCCGAAAATCACATGCCATTTCGGGACGAAACCGCATGCGATTTTGTCGGGACTTTTGTCAATTCTGACACCCCCTAATAGGTATCTTTAGTCCTGGTAATAGATCAGATTAAACAAGCAACAAAGAAGATATCCTGCTATGGAGGCGCATGTACGAGAGAAATGGGATTTAATATCATCCCGTGGAGGCGCGATGCCTCTGCTACAAGTAGCAAGATGGTTGCTGATGGATCCCACCGCCTCAAGGCGTCCACAAAGTGTTAACGCTCCGCCAGGTCGGTCAAAACTCCCTTGCTCCGCAATGCCGTTTAGCATAAACACGTCAACTTCAATGCTCTTCAGCATAAACACTGTTTAAAACAGCAGTCCGGTGGTCCCGGCTCATTGGCAACCTTAGAGGAGCATACAGGGACCATGCTTAAGCCACGCTCCTAAATGAACGCCCTTCCTGTATTCCATACACCAAGATGTATCTGTAGCGTATCTACAGATCGAACCGTGGTGAGAAGTCTCTCAGGAACTGCAGCGAGCATCACCAAATTGTGAGGAAGCCGCACTTTCTTCACTGTGGAAACGAGCATGAGCTGCTGCATGTATAAGCCCCTCGAAACCACGCGAAGAGCGTGACGGTCGCAATCACGCACGGTATTCCTGTCTGAATTGGCATTCAGCATTTCTATACAGTATGACTCGTGGGAAATGTCAAAGGAATCGTCCCTTTAACTTCCAACTTTTGTACACAGCTGTATCCGCTGTTGGGGTAGACTAGTCCAATTCAGGATGCACAGCTGGCAATGCCCTCCCGGCTTCTAGTTCTACCACCCAATCTACCAATCATTGTCCATTTAGAACTCCAGCGCCCAAGTCTCCTGTTTCTCCGTCGAAGTACCAGTACATCGTTCATGAAGCTCTTCACCTTCCTCCTTGCCCTGTCTGCGAGTGTGGCTTCACTCAACTCGGCTTCACTAGTCGTAGACGTGGCACCCGAGGAGCTGCACGCCTACGTGTTGCCCAATAACCACGGTGAGGCCGTGAAGATCGGTGACCAAGTATATCGCTTCTCAGTTACCGGTCCGTCTTCCGGTTACGCCTTCAGTCTGCTGCAGACGAGTGCTCCAGAGTCCACGGGCTTGGGCGTGCTTCCGCACATCCACAAGACCCACTACGAGAACTTCTACTGCAGCCGCGGTCGCTTTCAGCTATGGGCCGAGTCCTTCAACTCCACATCCGAGCAGCAAACCCGCGTGCTCACACAGGGCGACTACGGTGCCGTGCCGCACAACACGTTCCACACGTTCCAGGTGCTGGACCCAGACACGCAGATGACGGGCGTCATCCAGCCTGGTGGCTTCGAGGTGCTCTTCGTGGCGCTTCGTGACTCGTACTACAATTCCAGCACGTACGCGAACTTTGCGCCTTCTCACACGAACTCGTCCGCCGGCACGAACGCTGACACTATCTCAGCGCTTGAAGAGTACGACGTGTACGCTCAGCTCAGGTGGGAGACTCGCCATGATACAGTGAATGGAAGTGCCGGCAGTGGCAACTGGCACAATGGCACGAATGAGCTCGCTGATGACGGCCACACGCCCTTCTTCGTGGCGAAAAACTTCGCGCAGAAATACCTCAATTACGAAAACGGCTACAAACTATTGGCGCCTGTGCAGAAGGGACCTCAGAGCGGCGGCAACTTCACCATGGGCACGCTTACCATGTCGGCGATGACTAGTAACGAGACGGTGAACACCATCACGCCCAAGCAGCCGCTGGCGTTCCAGCTTGAGGAGGGACAGCTCTCTGTCGAGGTGGATGGCGAGACCGCGGTGCTGATCCAGGGCGACGTACTCTTCGTTCCGGGCAACACGACCTTCAGCTACCACGCCACTGTGCCAGTGACCAAGTTCCTGTACGTCAGTGGCGGCGCCGACGGCTTCGACTTCGACCTGCTGCAGAACAGCGTCGAGTGGGATTACGCCGCCTACCCCGTATACGCCGGCTATTCCGCTTAAATCAATCGGGGCATCGTTTTATTCATTTCTTAGAAGCAGTCGCAAAATTAATATAATGCGTAAAAAACGTTTAAAACGCACTTGACTCTACTGATCGACAAGTTGTCCGGTGATCTTGCTCTTACTACCATCGTTTGATCGTCGAGTATTTTTATGATCCTATGCGCTATTTTTGACCAATCATGGAAAAATCGAGCTGGACACGCGGTCTCAGTTTGGTCAAGAGTATGGACCTGCCCAACGTGTCCAAGGCGAGCTCATCGGTCATGGCGGAAGAGCGCGGTACGGCGCTGCGCAAGATGCTGGTGCAGGGCGTTTTCCTGCTCACAGGCGTGCTTTCCACGTGCGTGGCGCAGTTTGTGTTCTATCAGGGCGCGGGCGACCAGAGGGCCATGCTGCTGCCACTCTGCAACTACCTGGGCATGATGCTCGTGGGGCTGCTGCCGGTCATAGGCGCGGCCCAACACTCAGCGGAGAAAGAGAAGAAGCTGGAGAAGAAGCAGGAGAAGTCACCAAGCCCCATGAAGCAACACAAGCAGATTAACAGAAACCCCGAGGACGACGTGGAGCATCCGGAGCTCACCCCCACGCAGACAGACACTCTCACGCCCATTAAGCGCCGCTCCATCGACCTGGAAGCTGTGGACATGGAGCTTACACGTCGCGCTAATATGTCCGAGGAGGACAATCAAAAGGAGGACCAACAGCAAGAGGACTTTGACGACAGCAACGACGACGAGAAGAAGCCCGCGCTTGGTTTCCGCATAACGCCATCGTCCGTGTCCTTATCACTGTCCACTTTGCAGCTCTGCATCGTCGTGTCAGTAGTGTTGGACTTCGCTGGCTGCATCTTTTCCAACGTGGGTCTGTCCATGGCGGGCAGCGGACTGTACCAGGTCGTGTATTCGAGTGTCATCTGCTGGTCAGCGCTCATGTCCCGCTTTATCCTCAAGAAGATCGTGTCCAAGGAGGAGTGGTTTGGTATTGCGCTGGTGACATTTGGACTGGCATTTAGCGCGCTGGGAGAATCGGCGAGTGGACGGGACAATGCTGTCGTGCTCATGGGCTGCTTCAACACGCTGGTGGGAGCGGCGTTCTACGGAGGCAACTACGTCACAGGAGAGTACACGCTCAAGCTGGCCGAGCGACCACATCCGAAGGAGTTGTGCCTCAAGATCGGAGCGGCTTGTGTGGCGATCATTGCGATCTACCAGAGTATTTTCGTGCTGTCCGAATGGGACGCGCTGGTTACGACGCCCATCGCTGACGCTAATGGCAACACGGCCCACATCGTCTCTGCGCTTGTGGCGTACACGCTTTCTCAACTGGCTCATGGACTCACGTACTTTGTCATGTTGGGCTCCAGTGGCGCCGTCACCACGGGCATCATGCAGAGCTTACGCGCTGTGTGTGTGTTTGTGATCAGCTCGATGTTATACTGCAGCCAGCAGGAATCGCAGTGCTTCGACACGAAACGCGGCGTCGCCACGCTCATTGTCGTGAGTGGCGTCATGTTCTACTCGTGGGCCAAGAGCCAGCAGGGCAAGGCCAGTGTGCTAGCTCCACCGTCGCTGCGACAACCAAAGAAGGACCCCAAGACGAAAATGGTCGCAGGCAAGAACTACGTCGTCTAGGTCGGCTAATTGGAGCTGGACAAGCGCTTGTATCCTATTTTTTCAGTAGTTCACAGTTCATATAACAATATTTGTTGTGCTTACCTAGTCGTCTCTAGTCCGCCAGCAAGCTCTCAGTAAGCGACTGCAACTTTTGCAGTCGTAAGTCTACATCCTCAGGAGTTAATTGGGCTGTCGTCGCGCTAACAGATCCAAGAGGAGGTTTCCTAGCCTCGCGTGCAGTCGGAGCTATGCAATCATCCTCGTCATCTATCGAGTTTGGCGCCGAAATCTCGTTGAGGCTCATTCGACCGCCGGCGACTTCATCTTTTTTGTAGTGTAGTCCATTTGCACCTAGTGGCTTGACTGGGTCTGTCGGGGTTGCCACTGCTCTTTGGTTTATAGAAGGCGCTTCCTCTGTCTGAGTTGCGATGGACTCAGTAGGAGTCGGCTCCATTAGTGCAGACGCCAACGCCAACTTGTGTTCCTGCTCGCGCAAGGAGCTCAAAAGCGTGTTTCGTTCACGTCTCAATCGTGCCAACTCTGAGTCACGCCGACGCACTTTATCCTCGAGACTCGCCACACGTTCCGTCTCGTGGGCGAGCAGCGCTTCCTTTTGTCGTGTGAGGTCCCTTTCGAGCTGTCGAATGCGCACCTGCTGCTTGGTGTGGTCCGTTTGAAGCAGTGAATGGGCCAAACGCGCGTCTTCGATCTCTGTCTGCCAGATCTCCTGCTCCTGCTGCAGCCGTTGTACACTTTGAGCCTCAAGTTTCTTCTTCTGCAGCTTAAAATCTTGCTCCTGTGTTAAGAGCTGCTCACGTAACCTCTCGACTTCCAATAGGGCTTCATCATGGGCTGCCTCAGCTGTTTCACGCTGCTTCTGGGTATGATTTAGCATCTCAGCTTGGTCGTCCAGATTCCGCTGAAGTCTATCTTTCTGATGAACCAGCTCGCTGGTCTTTGCTTCCCATTCTCGACGAATACTGCGCACTCGATCTCGCAAGTCGTGTGCATCCCGAGCTAATAGTCGTCGAAGACGTTCACGATCCGCCCTTAGTACTGCATTCTGCTGCACAAGTTCCACGTGAGTCAGCGTCTCCAGCGCTTTCCGCTCTTTGCGCTTCTTAGCTGCATTTGCCTTGTCTTTGGGTTCATCAGTTGGCTCAGCAGTATCAAGTGACGAAGTAAACAGCCAGCTCGGTACGCCATCCCTTTTGACTGCTGTGCAGAGCATGCAAGCACTGCTCGACCTCTCAAATGCTCTCTCTACATCGTCTTCAGAGCCACCAGTGTCTTCCAATGAAGCTGTTAAGGACACGGAGCTCTCTGGAATGAAAAACAACAAAAATTCACCCCATGTGAGCGTGGCTGTCGCACCAGCTAGTGCCAGTTTGTGAATGGCAGCCTCAACATGAGATACCAGCTTCGATAGCTTCTTGGGACCTCCGACAGCACTAAGCACGCCTGGATCTCCTCGTCGTATCGCTTCAAGCAGCACTTGTGACCGTACCAGGCCAGTATCGTACGAGTCAAGACGGTGAAACAACCTGCGAAGCGCTGTCTCCGTGGCCGGTCTCAAAATCTTCCCATCTGCCGGTGGACGTACCAGAACGTTAGAAATGTCACCGCCGTTCTCACTTTTCGTCTCCTGATCTTGCAGTTTCGTGCTGCGCATTTGATCCAGACGATGTCCCCACACTCTTCGTTCAGCCTCCAATGCAGCCTCACTGTTCCGAAGCCTCGTTTCTCGATGAGTTACAAGCGTAGATGCGAGCTCAACTCGTTCTTTAGCAAGCAGCAGTCGTCGCTCCAGCGCTTCTAGCCTTACGGATCCACTGCGCAGCTGCTCCACTTTGTCACGCATAACGCCGCCTGTGAATTGAACAACAGTCTCAGCTAAATGCTGGAGCTTCTCACGCTCCCGAGCCAATCCACGTACGGCTTGTACGGCTTTAGCGTTAGCCTGTGCCCGCTGGTCCGCAGCTTGACGCGTAGTTACAACCTCCAGATCACGCTGGGCTTCAAAGTCTGCTGCACGCTGCTGCCACATCTCGAGATTCTCTTCGCATCGCCCAAGGTCTTCACAGATCTGAGCTTCGTGCTGTCGGTGTTCATCAATGAGGGCTTCATGTGCAAGCTCTTTCGAGTGTGCCTGAACCAGGAGTGCAACGCACTTTTCACGCCAAGCAGCTAGTAACCGAGTGTATACAGCCGCTGCAGCTTCCGTCGGTACGACACCGTTGCTGTTTTTACTAGCTACACTCAACTGGGAGCTTGCATTCCGTTCACCGAGCCGAGCCAGCGTGTGCTTCATCGTTTTGTCGTGCACTGCCAATATGGCCTCGAGTGCTTCCACACGGCTTTTCAACAGCGCTTCCCTTGTAGCTGTATCGAAAGGAGCAGCTCTGTGCGTGTATTGACGTATTCTGCTCACGACTGGATGATAATTGCTCTCAAAATCTCGTTTGACGAAGGAATCTGCGTGCTCTTGTCGAATAGTGTTGTTGTCCCGACGATCCGGTCTCCTCGCCGAAGTAAACAGATCAGACCTTCCAGGCGATGATGGCCTCGATCGCATTGTCGTTGGTGCTAACATCACTGGCTGTCTTCTTGCCGCATCCAACGTGTGAAACACCACCCTGTGCTTCCTGTCCTCTTCTTTCTCCTCTTCTTCCCACGCCTTCTCCTCTCGTCCCTCCTCTGTCGCTCCTCCATTTGCATCCACTGTCAACGTTGATTGTGAAGGCGGCATCGCTACGTCTTGTTCAATTCTCTGCGTCTGAAGATTCTCTGGCGTCAACAATCTCGTTGGTGACGGCGACGGGTCTCTCGGTCCTGTAACTCCGCCGCCCAGCTGTGTCTTCAGCTGCAGCTTGGCATACAGTCTCTCAGCCGCAGTAATTTCCTGTCCGTCCAGTGACTGCAGCTGCGGTAGCATGGCCAGCACTTCGCGGCGATACGTAGGCGAGTCGGCCAGCGGATTCCCGTCCAGTGAAAGGTGGCGGAGCTGCGTTAGCGGCTGCAGGAAGCGCAGCTCGCTCACGAGCCCCACGCGGTTGGCACCGGCGTCCAGCGTCTGCAACCATATGCAGCCAACCAGCGGCCGCAACGACTCGAGCGCGTTGGCGCGCAGTCGCAGCAAGTGCAGCGCCGGTAGCCATTCGCCTAGCTCCTCGGGCAGCGCGGACAGGCGATTGCCGCTTAGATCCAGCTGTGTTAAGGAGCGCGGCAGCATCTTCAGGTGGCGCACATCGCGCAGCGCATTACTGGACAGGTTGAGGCTCTGCAGCGCCGGGTAGTCGGCCGCGATCTGCGCCGCCAGCTCCGGCGTCAGCGCCTGCATCCCGACTAGAATCCGTCTAGCGCATATCGCTGTGACTGGTTGAAATATGGATTTATATGCATTTAGTTTCAGCTGATTGGCCACAAGGATGCGCTAAGACAGTTTCGACGAATCAGACAAGTGCGGGCTGAGCTTTTCGGGGAGTCATCGCTTGATCAAGCAGCGACAAGATGCGCGAGCGCGTGGGCAGCGGCGGCTCCCGCACGTCCGACATGGACCCACGTGAGGAGCTGGAGGACGTGTTGGAGGTTCGGCTGACCGGAGGAAGCAACGGCGGCAGCAAGATGCTCCTGCCCGTAGTTTCCTCGCGCCGCCGAGGAGCAGACGATGACGACGACGACAACGACAAGCAGGGAAAGCGGCGGAGGCGAGGCAACCTCGCGAATTGGCTTAAGAGACTGCGCACTGCTACGGTCTCGCGGCTGATGCTGACGCCCGGAGGTGGGCGATCCATGTGGAAGTGCGTTATGCTGCTGGGCGTGCTGGCAGTTGTAACGATCGGTGGCTCCGCGCTGCTAGCGCTGGAAGTCGTCGGCCGCATGCGCTTTAACGGCTATTTCGTGCCTCAGCCCGGCCACAACGGGCAGCTTGGCTTCTACCATGAGATGGACGTCGATATGCAGTCGCTCAAGGACACAACGGGTAGGCCCGAGGGGAAACTTTTCCCGGCCTCGGCACAGAACCCAAGAGAGGTGAAGGCGTGGGTGGCTGAACGCAGGAAACACACCAACGGACGCAAGCTTTTGGTAGGGTGTACCTCGCATTGGAAAGGCTACGTGCTACGCTCGTTCCTGTCGCTCTTTGAAGAGCTCAAGACTGAGCATGAATGGGAAGACCTCGACACATCCAAGAACCCGATGAAGGTGATTTACGAAATGGACCGGAAACGAGCCCCCAGCGCCATGCTCTTCTGCTTGAACTCGTTCTACTATCCGATGGCCCTGCTGCAAGAGCACAGCGCCTACTTCCACGAGCTGCGTGCACTGGGTACTATAATCGCGGTGTGGAACGACGACTTGCACTACTACGACCAGTTTAACCCCATCGTATTGCGTGATGAGATTCTGACTAAGGTGGACGTGATGGTCGGTACTTACACGTACTTTATGGACGACTACTTTGCCAAGATTACCGACTCAGTGAACGAGCGTGACCTGCCCCTGACTGTGTGGTTACCGCATTCGTCTGGTCCAGACTTCGTGAACGCTTCGTTTAATGAATACCCGATCAACAAGATTCTTCTCTCTGGCAAGCTGGGCTCCAACTGGTACCCGTTGCGACACTGGCTGGGTATTTACCAGCAGGATCACCGGGATATTATGGATGTGTATCAGCATTCCGGCTACTATGTAGCCGACAACCAGTCCACCATCTACGCGTCTTACCTGCGCTCATACCGCACTGGTATCACGACGACGCTGATTTTCCAGTATGTCATCGCCAAGATTTTTGAGATCCCGTCGACGGGTGCGCTACTGGCTGTGAACCGCGATGTAGCGCCGCTGCTTACCGCGCTGGGGATGAAAGAGGGCGAACACTATGTGGGGTTCGATCGGCTGGACCCGGAGGCGATCGTCTGGTGGGTGAATGACCCACGCAACTGGCTGGAAATCGATCGGATCCGTCGTGCCGGCATGGAGCTCGTTCGGGAGCGGCATCTGGTGTCCAACCGCGTGAAGGCGCTGGACCTGTTTATGATGGAGGGCGAGGCCGTGTACCAGAACCCGCCGGCTCTGCGCCTCACCAGTCCGTGTCCGTCCAAGGCGCTGCCGGACGAGCACGAATGCCAGACGCGGTTCGACCGCGAGTCGTTTTACAAGTGTGACCGCTGGTTCTGCGGCGCGCACTCGATCCTGCCACTCTGGAGCTAAAGAAGTAGTAGAAACTAGACAAGAAAGACCTTCAGTGTGCTCATGACGATGGTAACAGTATATAAATCCACTTCAACGTTGATAACCTGTTTCTTTCATAAAAGTAAGGTTATTCTCCGCATCCAATTATTTTAGCGGTTTAATTCTTGTGCACCAATCATAAATCCGCATTTCGTCGTGCCTTTTGTATGGGATCTCGCCAAGATTGAACTTCCCGCACATTTAATTCCGCATTGAGCGCTTCTGATTCCTCACTGGGGCCAAGGCGACGGGAGGAAGCATCCGTGGAGACTGAGCCATGCACTACGAGTTCGTGGCCGGGCTGGAGGTGACGTATGGAAACGCGCTGGCTGCTGGCGGCGGCTTCCACCGCGTGACGACAGCCGAGGGCGCGGCCGCCGAGGTGGCTCCTCACACGTATCTCTGGTACAAGCTCTCATCCGAGGCGCCGACTCAGAAGGCGTCACCCGCGTCTCCGTCCTCGCCAGCTTTTGATCCCACCCCACTTGCCATCACACAGCTGCGCATCGGGGATGACCAACCACCGAGCGGCCACGAGGACGACGTATGGACCAAGCTGGACAAGTCGGTGGACCGCTCGAAGGGCCGCTTCCTGTGGTTCCAGGCCTCGCGGTTCCAACCCCCAACGTCGCCCTCGGCCCAAACTAATCAGATCATGCCGCTTAAAGAAATCAGGGTCGTTAGGGACCTTAAGGACGTACCCGAGGGTTTCGAGAGCCTCGACGAGCCGCTGCTCAGCGCCGACGACTCAGGGAGTAAGCGGCAGCTGTAGTTGCTGCAGCTATCGTATTATGATACTGACGTTTGTTGTTTATTGTTATTGATGCAGAGGAGCTTCGGACGTATTTGTGCTTTCGGAGGCTCGGGAGCGAGGACTTTACAGGCTCCAACTGGTCCATTCTGAACCAGAAGGCGGGCAATTGGATTGACGTCAAGGACCTGTCGTCCAACAAGTGGAGCGTTGCGCAGATCTTGCATCATTCGGCGTCGGAGATTCGTGTGCATATCCCGACGTGGAAGAAAGGACGCGATGAGTTCTTGTCGCGCTCCACGTGCCGCAATCGAGTGGCGACGCTGGGGACGCATACGAACGTGTACATGTCCCCAGCGTACCCTTTTCCGAGGAAACAGGGCAGTATGTGGAACGCCAGTATGAAGGATCTGCAGCGAGCACGCGAACAGTTTGACAAGTATTTCTACGACCGCGAGAAGCAGAAAACGTATTTACTGCGATACCTCATCCCATTCATTGAGAGGTCGCTACTGTGTACGTTTCTGTCCAGTGATCTGGCCGACGAGATGAACGTATTCCATCAGCATGTATTGAAGAACGTTGTGGCGTGCATGCTCGGCAATGATGCGGCAAATGTGATGGTGTATATGCTGTCGCTGTTGCGAATGATCCTTAACGGTCACAGTTCTTGCATGTTCTTCTACATCAAGTACCCGGGGAATTACACGGCAGCAAAGTATCAACGGCTCGTGTACTCGTCGTACTTGGTGAGCCCGGACGCACTGGCAGCGATCCCCACTCGCCACCCATGTCGATCTTTTTACTTCATTGACAACGTCGACTTGTTCGTGCAAGCAGGAGGCTTTCGGCTCATCCTTCAGCGCCTTGCAGACGCAGACATTGCGCTGACGGAAGTACTGCTTTACTGCACGATCCTTAACGAAGCGAAGCCGTGCCTCACGCAACAGAAACGACAGCGCAACTCGTCCTCGACTCGGCGTCGTTCGACAACTGAAGTGCAAACGGAAGATTTCTTCCGAGAGTTTTTGAATGCTACTTTTTCGCGGCTACGGCGTATGAGTGGAGAGGAGCTTAAGGACGACGATGGACTCATTGATCATATCGTGGGCGTTCTGGATCTGCTTTGTCGAGATGGGCTGTTGCTTGGAAATGGAAGTTCCGAGTCGGATATCGACGAGGCGACCGCTACGGATGGCTCCAGTACGTCGTTCAATGTGGAATTTGCTGAGGCGATTGAGATTTTCCATTTGGATCTCTCGAAAAAGTTTATTTGCTGTCCGTATTTGTCACAACGTCTGCTGGGGATTTCCCGTATCAACGATTTGATTGCCATGGCTCAACGAAAGGATACTCTTCAGAAAAAAGCAAGCTTAAGTTTGCGGCGTACTTCGTCCTCTGTCAGTACGACGTCGTCCTTGAGTGCGAGTACGTCGAGTGCTATCGGCTCCTCAACTTCGGGCGAACAACCTGTGACGAAATGGTTACGCACAAAGTACATCGTGGAGTGGTTGACTGCTTCCGACATCCTAGAGGTGATATTGGGAGATCGGGAGAGCTGCGCCAAGTACTCGCTTCAAGAAAGCACACACTTGGAGATCCTTAAGCGCTCCAAAAAGATGTTTAGATTTGTAGCAGCGCACGGTTTGCTAACGGAGAAGCACATCGTGTTGATGTGGAAAACAGCGCTCAGCCAGCTTCGTTCGGGCAGAAAAACAGTCTTCGATATCTTGATCACTCTCTGTGGCGTTCTTTCGGCGGATTTGATGGATGTTGTCGTCATGCTGCTGACACAAGTTCCTTTGAGCGCCTATGACGAGCTCGTCGTGAATTTTATCAAGCGTGTGATCATGATCGCCTCCAAGCTCGTCGTTGATGCTGAAACGGGTGGCTTTAAAATGTCACTCACGTCACTTGTCAGTGCTGCATCGGGTTCAAGAAACAAACTCAGTGTCAGTGCTCAAAAAGACCTGGAAGTGCTTAATAAGGTAGTGAGCCTGTGTTGTACCCTGTACTGGAATGCAATTCTTCAAACTGAAGTGCCCCACGAGGGTGGGTCACCGGGACTTCGTGGATCGATTCGAGCTGAAGTAGAGGCAGCTCTAGCTGACTCGTTGAACCATGTGCAAAAACTGTGGATTTCGGCTGGTTCATCAGCATCTACGTCGGGAAAAGAGCAGCAGCAGCTTCTGAGCGATTATCTACGCAAGTGTGCAGAGAACATCAAGTCTGGAACGCTTGTGGAGACGTCCATGAGTTTGATTCAGCGGATTGTAGATGGCTACGGCGGAGGCTCGTCGTCACTGGCTGCGTCCTTGACAAGAGCGAATTCTTCTCCTACGACGTCTAGCGAGCTACTGAAAGAATTGAACAGTGCGCACAACATTGTGTCAGTGGTCGTTGAGGCAATTAAAGACTTTGTCGCTGAATCTGATTCCAAAGCCCGGACACAAACTGCGCATCTTGTCGCAACCAAGAAACGTTTGGCTTTCCTCGGATATATCGTGACGAAATCTGATCTAAAACTGCCTTTTGAGGCTGTGTGCCAGTTATGGGAATGTTTTAACGGTCCGGAGAGCACGATGGAAGAACGTGAAGTGTTTTTTGCGTGGTTTACGGCGGTCATCCCCGATCCTAATAACTTCGTTCACCGAGCGTATTCCGGCCACACTGGGTTTTCTGAAGCCGTCGTTGCTGAAATCTTTCAGTCTTTGATCAGGCCACAAGCCTCGTCTAATCAAAGCGGAAGCGCTTCCCAGATCACTTTGGACATGCAGACGATGAGTAAGGAATCGTTTTGGGCGCTGGAGCGGTTATTTCGGTTTGTCAACACAAGTACGAGACGTATTTCCTCTACTGCCGTTGTTGGGAGTACGCCGTCGCAGAACGTGTCGGACAACAAGAAGGATACCGAGCTTTTTGTCGTAGAAGCAATGGATCTGCAAGGCCTCGAGATGTTGTATAATGTGGCTTTGCGTGCAGAGAGTGACATTGTGAGTCAGCAAGCTATTAATTACCTCATCTATCTACAACTTCATGTTGGTTCAAAGCTTGTACGGCGCGAGGTGTGGGCAGACTTTGTGGAAAGGTGTCTCTGGAGGTTAAAGGAGGAGGTGAAGACTACGGTTAATGCTTCGAAAGTACGAGAGGTGCTTCGTCTGTTGGTTCTGCTGAGTACCTTTCTCCATCAATCCGTCGTGCAGACGCAAGACGGTGGAGGAACCTTTGATGGTCCTGAGGAACTTACAGTTTACGTTCGAACACAAGGTGGTCGAGTGGCGGCGCCGTTTCGGTACCACTTAAGACGAACTTCTCTTGTATCGGAACTGCGTGATCGAATCGCCAAGGACACGGGCCACCCAGCTGATCGAGTTCGAATCGTGAATTCGGCGAAGACTAAACTGACTGCGCAAGGTCATGGGAAATTCACGCTTGAGAAGGCGCGTGTTTTTAGCGCAACCTCTGGGTCAGGACGACTGTCATTGACGCAAACAGCGCCAGCGCTCTCCCGTAGAGCGTCCAAGCATTCCAGTTACGTTGAAGCGATTTTATTATCGAAAGTGGAAAGTGACACCAATGGCCACACTAATCGCAGTATTTTAGACTTTCACGGAGCAGCTGGTGTAGCCGCTGCGGCCGCGGCAGGTGTGGGTGGCACCGGGAATAACAGCAGTCCGCAGAGCGACTGGCATGCGATTAAAATGGAGATTTCAGGGAATTATACCTGGGTAGAACTCTTATTTGGTCTGCTATCGTACAATGACGGAATAGCTGAAGAAGCCTGGAAGGTGCTGAAGTTGCTCGCAACGGATGAAGAGATGGAAAAGCAGACGCGTACGTTGAACGGTGTGTTAGCGATCGATGGGTCCATCCGCAAAAAGCCGAGCTCGTTCGAGTGGGAAACGCTTCTGGATTCAACGTGCCCTCCGAAGCTCTTATATCAACTCGAGTTGGTGGAGAAATTCGCGCTTTGTGGTGATGGACTCAATGACGATGACGACGACGAACAAGAAGATAGTAACCGGGTGCATACAGGCACTGCTAACGTGGCCAGTGTGGATGGCACGATTGGCACAGTAAATGCGTGGAGTGCGTCTTTTATCGAGCTAGGTGGGCGGGCGCACCTCGAAAAGGTCGTGCTATCGTCGAGTCCGCGTCAACTACTTGCCCAGGGAACGCTTTCTATGATGTGCTTATCGAAGCTTCTAAAATTGCTTCGCCATTTTTTGCTTGTGGAGTTCAAACTGGCGGAGGAAAACGGGGATATTCTCGAAAGAAATCGTCAGCAATTGATTCATCAGCTCCTGGATACGCTGAGCAGTCTACAAGAGAGTGAAGAAGCATCGAAAAATGCTGTGTCCTCATCTCTGACTAGCCAATTGTCGAAGCAGCAACCTTCAGCGAGTGGAGAAAGCTCTACACAGCCCCTTTCTCTAACTGTGTATGTTCGTCCACAAGTTGAAGATCCGGACAACATTGACGATATCCCGAGTGATGCTTACTTGATGACCCGGTTGCTATCTTGTATAGCTACATGCACTCTTGTGGCAAACCAAGGAGCGCTAGTTTTACTGGAGAGTTACTCAGGTCATGGAGAAATCATTCTGCGATGTCTCGTGGAGAGCCGCTTTAAGCCTGTTCGGCTGGAAGCTGCCAATGGGATTGCTGCTTTGTCTACCACAAGAAACAAACTGCAAGAAGATCGTATCGCGTGTTGCAAATACTTTCTACAACTATTGGGCGAGTACTCGGGGCCCGTGAATGACGAGGAATACTACAATGTGTTCACACTTCTCGTCACGAGCGCAGAGGATTTGAAGAAGTTCGCCATTCTCCCGTCTTGCCAGATTTTATGTGGTCGGATCAAGGCTTTCGAAATTAAAGACGATGCACCGGGGGGTCCTATGCCACTCACTTTTCGAAGAAGTAACATGGAAGGGGGTAGACGCTGGAGGCCAGCTGGACCTGCACCGGGCAATCCAGTTCTTCCGCCCGCCCCCGATACGCTTCTCGAAGGACAACTATCCACACTGCTTGCTATCATTAAACGGATCCCCGCTGTGCTAGCAGATGGTATTCTTGACGTGCCATGTGATGGACGCAGCTTGCGCGAAGTTGTCGCACCAATCCTACACGACCAAGAAGAAATCATAAACGAGCTATTTCATGAGTGTTTGTTTGCTACACCAGACAAGCAAACAAACGGAGAGATTCAAAGCGGAGGCAGTGAAGGCGCGATTATTAACATCCAGGCATCTTCTTCCTCACAATATTATCTTCGCCAACCCAAGTGTCGAAGTGACTCGTGTCGAAGTGTTGCATTTGACCTCCTTACGGAGTTATCGATTGATAACACCAATGGACTGCGCTTTTTGCTGACGCAAATGGCAAATCAGCACACTCTGGAGCGTCCTCCAGAGCCTTCAGTTGCAACCTCGACAATCTCGACTTCAAAGCGAAAACGCTCAAAACCTGCAAAGGACCAGTTGCTTCAGCGGGGTAAATACATGGGTCTCAAGAATCTTGGCTGCACATGCTATATGAACTCAACGGTCCAAAGCTTTTTCATGATGCCGCGCTTTCGCCGACAGGTTTTGAGGCTTCAATCAAGCGGAAAGGGCAGTGAGAAATCTGGAGCGAAGAGTCTAACGTATGAGCTTCAGTCATTGTTTGCTCACCTGGAAGGAAGTGCTAAACCCTACTACAACCCGCGCTCATTTACCCGTGCAATGAAGACTTGGGACGGTGAAACGGTGGACGTAAATGTCCAGCAGGACGCCAGTGAGTTTATCACATCTTTTTTCCAACAAATCGAGTCGGAAATGAACGGCATCAGTGTTGGTGACGACTGCACCAGTGATGAGAATATCCTGAACACATTCTTCGGTGGTGAGTTTAGCAATGAACTTGTCGCTGAGGATGATCGATACAGCGAACGCTTCGAGCCATTCCACTTCATTTCTGTGCCTGTCCGCGACCGAAAGAACCTAAAGGAGTCCCTAGATGGGTGGGTGGAAGGTGAAAAGGTGAGCTACACGTGGGAAAAAGGCAGCGGTTCGAAAAACGAAGAAGACGATGCTGGAAATGATGGCGAAGAGGAAGAAAAGGTGACGCTGGAAACTCACAAGCGTATCTCTATTTCCAAGCTGCCAGCTTACTTGATCATCCACTTGAAGCGCTTTGAGTTTGACTTCGAGAAGATGCAGCAAATCAAGCTGCATGATCGCTTCGAATTCCCAACAGAATTGGACATGTACCCATACACGAAGGAAGGCCAGCAAGAGAAGAGAAAGAGGTCGACGTCAACTGCGGAAGACGGAACCTCCAATCACGATGTCCGGCTGAGTACTGCTTCGGACAGCGCAGATGAAGGCACTAGAACGACAGCTCCCGAGTACTCGCAATATGAGCTAGTGGGAACTGTTGTGCACCTTGGTACAGCGCATTCGGGACACTACTACTCATTTTTGCGGGATCAACAAGTGCCATCAGACAAGAACCAGTGGTACGAGTTTAACGATACGGTTGTGACCCCGTTTGATTCAGCTCAAATTCCAGACGAGTGTTTTGGTGGCGAGGAATCAGCACATGCCCATCATGATTCGAATAGTGGGTCGCCCGAAGAAGGTTCCCCATTACCAGGTAAAATGAAGAATCGCAGCAGCTTCATGTTGTTCTACGCTCGAGTCTCTCCCGAGCTACGAATTGTCAGCGATGAAGATGCTCCTTGTGTCAGCTTCTCTTCCGCTGTACTTGTGGCAGCATTTTGCTCAAGACTGAAGCGCCGGGCATCGGCCAGGCTAGTTCATTTACGCAGTGTAGCTCAAGTGATTGCGCCAGAACCGATTCGCAAGCTCATTGCGATGGAAAATCGCTTGTTCTGGCGAAAAAGGTATCTGTATGACACGCGGTGTCTCAAATTCACGTACAATTTATTGCGTTCTTGCATCGTGGGACTAGAAAACGCCAAGAATATGGCTGTGATGCCGCGTTTCGAACCCGTGGAAGTGCAATTCGAGGCTTTGCAAGTGGCAACCAAGTTCGTGTTTGGCACTTTATGGCAAGGTGGTGATGTGAGCAAGGTTTTGGAATGGCGTCTCATTCTCCAATCGCTTTACCACTCTGACATTGGTGGCTGTCGCTGGTTCCTATCTACTATGGAGGCGAATGAATCGCTTCTTCTGGAGCTGCTGGTGTTTAACGAGCACCGTGAAGTTCGCGAATTGATGGCAAATGTGATCTCAGAGGCGATTGTGACGACGTCAAATACGGAATTTGAAGAGGAGGCAGAAGAAGAATCGCGCAGTTCTTCGGGAGATGAGAAGAAGCAATTGCCGGCGTCATTCGAGTTCATGTTCTTCCTGATTCAGCTGATGCCAGCGTTGCTGTTGGTGCCTGTCCATCATCATCGTCAGTATTTCCTCACGATGTACGACTTCGTGCAAACAGGACGCAACGAAGGGTCTTTCCTCGTTGTGAATAGCGTTGTTGGTGCGATTGTGGGACTTCTTACGGGCCTCGGGAACACTCAGCCATTGCTCCAGTTGCAATTGAAGAAGCACAAGTCAAAGCAAATTCTGAAGCGCATCGACCTCAATGTCACGATATTGAAGCTGCTGTCGGTGCTTGTTCGCTGCAGTCTGCCTCCTGCAATGGATGTCGAGTCGGATGCCGAGCACCCACTATTTCTACCAGCTAACATGGCTCAAGCGCATGTGGATCTCACACCAGCAGACCACGACGTGCTTCTCAACGAGCGCTTCATTACTCTACTTACACAGAGATCGAACCACTACACGAAGGAGACAAAACCGTTGGAGCAGATTGTGAGTCATTTGTGCTGGGAAAGTCGGCGCGTCACGGCGGCGATCCTGGACACGATTATGCATGGCATCGAAGTGGAGGATCACCACGATGTCAAGCCATATTTCCGAACATTAAACTCGCTTTTCAAGATCCGGGATTCCCTTGCTGGAGAGCGTCTTACGGATGGTCTCACTAAAGTGGTAGCCGTGATGGCATCACAGCAACGATACTATAAGGCCACGGAGACGTCACTTGACATGCTGGCTCGACTCGCTAAACGCCACAATGGCGTGACACAATGGTTGCGGGACAACCGCCAGAGCTGCGTGTGGATGGAGAAGTGGCTGATGGTCCACCGCGGTGCTGAGGGATATCTGCAGCAGCGCAAGACTGTCCTGGTCAAGCCCAACAGCACCTCGTCGTGGGTGAACGTGAGTGTCACGAGTTCAGGCCTCATCAAGGCAATTGACCGCTCCATCGCGAAATTGCTGCCGCGTATCCGTAGTATTCTAGATCCAGAAGCCGTCGTGGAGACCTTCTACGATAGTGACGACAACCCGCAACGACTTGTGGGCAAGCGTGTGCGTGTCAAATGGGCCAAGGACAAGTGGTACGAAGGCACTGTGGAGCAATTTAATGAGGACACGTACGAGCACTTTGTGGCGTATGATGACGGCGACAAACGGTCGTATCACATGTCGGAGAAGCTCTTTTACGTCGTAGACCTGACGCCGTCGCCCAAGCCTCGCAAGACGAAACATCAACAGCAACAAGCTTGAGCGGCTGCGAGTTGGCAGTTGTAATTAGCCCCATAATGCATGGCATGAAAGGTTGGCCAATCCTGTTGTGTGGTCTTCGCTACTGACACTTGTATCTGTTGATGGATTGAACGACTGTGCGTGGCATTCCGTCCTGGAAGACGGTACGTGTAGATTTCATCATGGGCAATGCACGCCTCGTCAACAGTAGGGGACGAGACGCCTTCGCTGATGACAGCGTTGTTGTCTCCATTTTTGTCGTCAAAATCTGCAACGGTCAAGCAGAAATAGGTCTCGAACGCCGGGGGTGCAGCATTTGAGCTTTGTCGCATCCGTGAAAGCAGCACCATGACAATCAACCCGCCAAAGTGCGCGGTGAATATGGAGCAGCGACTTGCAGCGCTGCGGCGTGACCAGGAAATCGACGGTTTGAGGGTTTATCTCATCAAGTACAACCTCTTTCCACGCAACCGAGACCCACACAACTCGCCCATTCGTCTGGAGGAGCTGAAGGAACTCGTTAAGCACTGGAAACTCCACAGACAACGTGGGTTTTGGCGCGATCACCCCGATAAAGACGATCTAGTTCGTGCCCTACTGCAACATATCAAGAGCGAGGCAGCGAGCAAGAAACGGCGGCAAGAGGCACAGGACAAGTATCGTAGCAAAGCATTGAATGGAGCCGACGATGGAAGTCCTGGCAAACTTCGAGACTTGACGACGTTCTTCGGTGGTGGCAATACAAGCGCAGGGAACGGAGACGGAGACTCGACTGGCGACAATGAGCGAGAACATGCGGTGGCTGTTGCAAAGAAGAAAAACTTCGGGGGCGATTTGTTCTACCAGCGCGGCGACTACGACGAAGGTTTAATTTACTTGTCTCGAATCGACAAGTCCCGCTTCCAATCGGAAAGTCACAATCCGTGCCAAGATCTCTTGACGACGTCGGCATCCGCACCAACACCACTCAACCGCTTACTCCTGGGGTCTCCTGATGCAAATAACAAGCACAAAATTGCTGGTGCCGCGTCCGCAAGTGAGAAAGAAGGCGAACGAGAGATGAACCAGATGGCTGCAGTGTTGCTGACCCCCATGCATTCTGGCACCATGAGCACTGCACTGTTGACGAAGGACATGAAACTCAAGTCTGTCGAGGGGCTCTATAGTATTTCGTGTCATAAAGGCTACGAGGCTCAGCTTCTGCGAGAGGGTGCACTCGCCACACTTTCCAGCGTGCTCAAGCAAGACGACCCAGCCATCCGAGTGTATGCTGCCGCGGCGATCCTGAACCTCACTCATTATGTTCCTGTGCCGCTCTCGCCGCTGCCTACTCCAGTGAAGAAGGCTCAGACTCAGTCATCATCGTCTTCACTGCTCGCAATGGCACCTCCCCAAGCGACGAGAGATTTGTACGCAAAAATGATGGACGAAAGCGTCATTGCAGCGCTGTTGGATCTCGTGCATACTCCACACCCAACCGTCAAGGCGTTGTGTGCCCGTGCGTTGCTTCGCTTGACGATAGATGAAGCACACCACTTCGCCATGGTGCATGAAGGTGTCGTGACTGCGCTCTCACAGATTATGACTACAATGACCACAACCGTGACGTCGCCGTTAGCTGCGCCAAATGATGTCAAGCTGCTCTGTGTGCTAGCACTTGTCAACTTGTCCGGCGTGCCTCGTGCGGTCACGTGTGACGCTCTCTTGAGCACAATTGTAGCCTTATCCAGACATGCAGACAGTGCGACACGCAAAATATGTGCTCAAGCGCTGCTGAA
Source organism: Phytophthora sp. 'mugwort' (assembly GCA_033558025.1). Classification (NCBI taxonomy): domain Eukaryota; phylum Oomycota; class Peronosporomycetes; order Peronosporales; family Peronosporaceae; genus Phytophthora; species Phytophthora sp. 'mugwort'. The sequence continues at coordinate 2,105,198 of JAUCEF010000008.1, read as the reverse complement.
CCTCTCCATTCTTCCGACAACGCGTGGAGTCGTTGTAGACGAAGGCGTGATAGCCGCTCTTGAAGTGTTAGCAACGGTGGCGATCAGGCCGCTCCAGCTCACGCTTTTGGAGACCATCACGTGCACACTATGCAACTTGGCTGCAGTGAAGACCAACCAAGATGCACTGACGAAGAACAATGCGTTGAATATCTTGTCGGATATTCTCAAAAACGTCGATACAGAGCTGCGTCGGATGCAGAATCCTGTCAAGATTAAAGCGGATAGTATAGAAGGGGAGGCAGTTGTGAACTCACTCTTGATCACAATTCGCAAAAACTGCGTCAATGCCATCGCTCTGCTCTGCTGCAGCCCACGACTTCAAGTTCGTATACGCAATGCAGGCTTCATTCCAAAGCTTTTGAACATTCTTCGGCGCGACGGGTACGACGACCAGGAAGACGACTATAGTGATGATGATGACCAAATTTCTTCGCGTAGTATCGACCGTCGCGTATCAGCACCTTTGGATCTCGTCCAGAACGCGAATATCGATCCTGAGACTGAGAAATTTGTCGTTGTGGCACTCGCAAATCTGGCGCTGGACGATCGCTGCCGCCTCACTCTCGTGCAAGACGGAGCGGTCTCTATTTTCCTCGGATTACTGCATGCTCCAGACACGCCAGTCTCGGATGGTCCCCAAGCCCAGCAACAAAATGAAGGCACCACAGAGGATAAAAGCGTCGCTGCTTTGCTACTCAAATTGGACTGTGTTACGGCTTTGAGCAATTTGCTTCTTCATCCTGCCAATTTCCAGGCACTAGTCGATGCAGGCGTCGTTCCTGCCTTCCTGGAGCTTATCCGCAATGAAGAAACCTCTGCGTCTGGTGCTAGCAACCGTAGCAAGGAGATCCAGAAAGCTTGTGTGTATGCTATGCTGGGTCTTGCGAAAGATCCAGGGATGAAAACACGGCTGGCAGAAGCTACGAACAAGCGTTTGGATGGGAAAGAAACAAAGAACCAATTGGGTGCCATTCCGACAATGCTAGCATTTGCAGCGAGAAATCTGGCCGATGCTGAACTCTGCGGTGTCTGCATTTGTTTCTTGCACCACTTATCGTCACGAGCCGTGAATCACGAACTGTTATACGACGAGGGCGCTGTGGGTTTACTCGTGCGCGTCTTGCAGAAACCAAGCTCAGCCGAGGCACCGGCCACGATATATGCGCTCTGGTTGGACTGTCTGGCAACGCTCGCCCATCTCGCATCCCACGAAGCCAGACGCTCTTCACTTGTTGGCGATGGCGTTCTTGATGCTATTCAGCACTTTTTGGTCGTCTCTGCGGCGGATCAGCGGCCACGCGATGCGCTTACTGACCGAAGTATCATCAAGGCTCAGTACGCTGCGTCGCAGATTGTCTATAAAATACACGAGCTTTGCAGTGGCATCTCTGTGTCATCAGTCATCGGGTCGGACGCTGTAGACGTGCCTGCATTCTTCGCGTGTTTACTGCTCCTGGCCACCCAGTCAGCTTCCAAGAACTCACGATTGTCCAAGTCAACGGTAACTTTGCAGCATCGCACTGCGCGTCGAACTGCACTTACGATCGCTAAGGTGGCGCTAGCTGTGCCTCAAGGCCCAAAGCTGTTGGCAGAACATGCTGATATTCCACCTGCTTTGAACATGGTCATGCGCACGGGTATCCATGAGGCACAAGTTTGTGCAGCTATTGCACTGTGTAACTTGGCAGCCGAGCGACCAATTCCTGCTAAAGGCAAACCTCTTCCGCGAGTGTGGCGCGATGCAACAGTCGAAGACTTCATTGTCAATACGTTACTACGCGTGAATAGCCCGCAGACAAAAGGTATCTGCGCCAAGGCCCTGTTTAATCTCCTGACTCACGAAGATGCACGGGACCAACTCATGCGAGATGGGGTTCTCTATGCTCTGCTTAAGCTTGCTCGACTTGAAAGTGATTCCATCCGAGATCTGGCACTACGGGCCTTGTACAATATTTCGCTAGACCCAAAGAAGACGGTACAACTACTGGAGATGGAGCTCGTGCGGATCCTAGCAAAGATGTATCAAGCCGATCTGCACAAGACTATGAAGCGGTTGATGGTCGGCATTTTCAGCAATCTTTCAAGCGTTTCGTGTGGCTATAACGACCACATTACCGCCAACGATGACGATGAAGTCAAACATGGCGACGAAGCTGTGGCTACTACGAAGAATGTCGAGCTGCAAATGCTTCAAGAGGGCGTGCTGGGCGTCCTGAAGAATCTAGCCAAAGTGCGCGACCCCGAAATGAAGCTGTACGTTGCTAACGTATTGTACAATTTATCGTGTGCTGCAGACTCGCGCGTGGCAGAAATTCTTGTTCACGACGAAAGCAACGTCTTGGGGATCCTGGTGGCTGAGCTCAAGTCGGAAAGTAGGGACGTACGCAAGTATGCAGCCAAGACACTTGCCAATCTCAGTGCATCTGCTGTTGCCGTGCAGATTATGACGAACGATGATGCCTCGGCTGTGGTGAGCGTCCTCAACGATACTATGAAAGGTGGAAAGACGAAAACGGGGACTACTCCTACGGGAGCTGGAGCATCAAGCTCGCCATGTCTCTGTATCGAGACGAATTGTGCCTGTGTGTTTGCACTTCGCAACCTCTTTTCGCTCCACTCGAACCAGCGCAAATTTATTGCTTGCAATGGACTCCCGACTCTTGCGGCACTCGTCACCAATTCTGCAATGGCTGCCGACGCTCTGACGCTGCGTGTCGCTACCGATATGATTTGCTCACTCGCTAAACTCACCGCTGAGCCCGACACCTCGACCAATAGCGGAGAAATCTCAAACGAAGAGCGTCTCGTCAAGGATGGAATTGTTCGTGCTCTGGTCGCAATTGCCAAAGGGGCAGTAGATGGATCAACAACGCGAGTGGAAGAGAATGTGGCTTGTATGAACATCGTCACATCTCTCAGCAGTTTGTCGATAAATCCACGTTGTCGTGATGGCATGTTGCGGGACGGAGCTCTAGAAGGTCTGGCAGTGTTGTGTGTGACGAACCCGTCGGATACGCGAGCACCCTTTAAAGGCCTCGTAGGTGTGCGAGGAGAAGCTTTTGCACTGCACTGCATGGTGGTGATCCGGAATTTGTCGCGTCAAGAGCTCCCTCCACCGTCGATGACCGGACCGTGTTCAGTCGACAGTAACGTTGGAAATGATGGTGGTCATGGCTCGACCAGCAAAGCAGAGGACGTGCGTAGTCAGAGACTGACGTCGCAGCCGGCATTGGTGCCTATCGTGTTGACACTATCGCAGTCCACGAGTCCTCAGACGCTCGAGCATGTCGTGGTGTCGCTCTACAATTTGGCTCGATTGCGTCGCAGTAAGCGGCAGCTTATTAAGAATGACGCTGTTAAAGTGCTTCTACGACTGGGCACGAGTGCACTTGTACCGTTCAAGCGGCATGTCTGCTCGTTAGCACTTCAAGCACTGTCTGTCCAGTCTCCACCATCCATGTCAGCTCAACAAGCTAACCATTCTGATGCTGCAGCAGCTACAGCAGCCGCCACTGCGAATACTGCGGAATGGGATGAACCGCACGTGAACAAAGTGGTTCAAGAAGGGATCGTGGCCGCCATCGCAGCGCTCGCAGACTCACATCAACACGATTTGCTTGTCAGTGTGTCGACAAATCTGTATGCCGTGGTCAATCCACCTGCAGTAGTAACTGACTCGACAGTTCTGTTGCGAAGTAGGTATCGAGCGATTGAGCAACGTGGTGCGCCTCCAGATTGGACCAAAGTGCTGATTACCGATTTGATTTCGTGGCCTGAAATTGAAATGAGTAGTAGCAGAACGACAGCCATTCGAGTGGACAGCAATTTGGCTCTCGGGTCGCTGTCTCCGGGTCTACAAGACGAAGACCACGACGAGGATTCCTACTCGGATGGCAGTGATGACGATAATTCGAGTCGTCGAAAAGGTTTCCAGCAAGTCAAATCGAGTGGGAAATTGTTAGCAAACTCTCCACTTTCGCTGAAGAAAAAATCCCAGTCAGTTGAGAGCTCAAATCTAGCTCCGCCACGAACCTGCAGCTCGGACGCAGTGCTGGGCTGGTTCCAATTGATGACTGACCCGAATCCCGACAAGGTGCGAGTGAACGTGGACTATGTACTCGCTGGTCGACGGGCTGTCCCATCCACGCCAGCAACCAGCAGCGTGGCGTCGTCTACATCCAACAGTGATGAGTTGCCAAAACTCCGTCCTGAGACGGCCCCGGAGGCATCAAGTGAAGATACGACGAGACTTGGTGGAAAGTTGAATGTTGGTGGACAGTCCACCCTTACACAAGTTCGCCAGGATGCAGCGAGTAGTGGCACTCCCGCTTCCCGACGTTTGACCAGCAATGGAGTTTATCGAGGGAATATGACAGACGGAGGTGGCAGTCCAGTGAAATCTCCGCCAGCTGCCGCTAAACGACGGTCCCACCAGTTGGAGCCGCTCTCCACTTTAAGTTGAAAAGGGTTGTCAAATTTTGATCATTTCCAAAAAAAAATACTTTTGACAGGCGAAACTGAACAAGTATAACGTTTCCCGTCAAACTGCAGTACATTGTCTCCGACAAAATTTATCGGAGAACCTACTACCCAGGTTATTTTTGCATAGCCGTGGGACTCAGTGTCCAGGTCGAAGCCAGGTTACCCTGGATATCATCCAAGGTGTAAAATTCGTAAGAAAACGGATAAAATACATAGCCCATCCCTTTGAGTCGTAGTCCATCCCTCTTACCCCATCCCCCTTTGATTTGCAGTATTTCCCCTAGACCCTTCTTCCCTTGGTCACCGTGGATCCCCTCCCCCTCGCTCTCACTTCGCGACTTGAGCCTTCGAGATCACTGAAGCGGCGGGACGTACTGCTGATGCTGAGGACAACAGCTACGGGGACGTCGATGATGACGATGGCAGCGAAATGGCCACTCAGTCTGCTCGGGACAGCAGCGACGAGGACGTATCTGCTCGGGACAGCGACAATGATGACGTGGCTGGTGTGGACAGCGAAAGGACGTTTGAAGGGAAGGAGTACCGTCGGTTCCACGCAAGCTGGGACGCGTGGGAGGACTACCGCGCCGAATACCGCGAAGACACGAACTCACATCTAGTCGTGAAGGAGGTTGAAAGCGTTGCGAAGAAGAAAAGGCAGCTGCGAGGGTCCAAGCGAGCGAAGGATGGTCGATCTATCCGATATCTTCCGGATAGTCTGCCACGGTGGCAACGGCGCTATATCTGCATTTATGGTTGGCCCGATCGTAGCCGCGGAAAGGGCGTCTGCCCTCGGTATGGGCTTCGCGGAACTGGGTGTCCCTTCCGCTTCACTGCAGAGAGCGTGTATCTGAAGTTGTCTTAGAAGGTGGAAATTTGTCATCCTCTTTACACTCACAGTCACAAGTTGTCGAGGGCCGTGTTCGATAACTACTCCCACAACCGTCAGGTTCCTATGGGCGAGCCAATTGTTGAAAACCTGCGTTTGATGATTCGAGCGAGGGGGGGGGGGGGCTGAGGATCTATGAATACATTCGAGACCACTCCACTTACAAGGTGACTAGGCGTGACGTCGGAAATTTAATGGCCAAGATTCGCGCGGAGCTCCGCGGAGAAGCTGACGATGACTTGGTCGTTGCTGAATTTTTTATGGATTTCCAAGATGAGGTCCCAGGCAACGTCGCAAGTATGGATGAAACGTCAACTGGGGTAACCGGTGCTATCTCATTGACCACTTGTCATATGTGCGGCTATTCGCTCGTTTTCCGGAGATCGTCTTGGTCGACTGTACTCACAAGACAAATCGGTAAGTGATGCGCATCAATAGTTGCATTATATGGTACCAGCCAGGTTGAATATCAGGGGATCTATCGTGTTGATCGCCAGTTTGGCTACCAGGTTGATCACCGGGGCAACAATCATGCTGATCACCAGCGTGATATCCGGATTAGTTTCCGGGGCAGCAACCTGGACAGTATCCAGGGTAGCAACCAGGATTAAATACTGCACCTATTAACTCTGATTCTATTCATCGTTGTTGTCAGGTCCGACTACCAACTTTGCAGCATCATGGTCATGGATACATTTGGGTACGGACAGTTCATACAGCATTCTGTCATCGAAACAAACTCGGATTGGCACATGCGAAGGGCCCTGAATCCCTTCAAAACTGCGAACCTGGGATGGCAAGCCATTCAAGTTGTCATGGTAGACAAGGACATGAACGAGATTGCGGTGATCGGAGATGCTTTTCCAGATGCAACGGTTCTGTTGTGCCATTTCCATGCGCTCAAGTACCTCAGGACGGTTGTCCGAGACTCGCGGTTTGGTCGGTACGCTGCTAGTGGATACGAATCGATGCGCCACCCCTTTGCCAATCTCGTCGATGCGAACTCCAACGAAAATCTTGGAATACTGAAAAAGTTCACTTGTGGACACGGGAATACGTCCTTTTGGGAATACTTTTGCGATAACTGGGATGCTTCGAAGGAGAGGTTCAATTACTGTCGCCAGTCGCTACCTCATTTCCGGAACAACACGAACAATCGCATCGAGTGAAATTTTGGGAAGCTGAAGCTGGATCTGGATTCATCGTCAACCATGAAGGAGTGTCTCGAGTCACTTATGCGTAATCAACAGCGCAGTCGAAACGATACATGGCCCGGATTAGCTTCGAGGGAAAATGGCTTTACCAAGGCTATGATCACGAGTTGAATTTGCTGTTACAAATGTGCACGCCGTGGGTCGCCGATACCATGAAATCTGAGTACGAGTTCGTTATTTCTCAGTCTGCACAAGACATGTATTGCTATGAAGAGAATCAGGAAATAGTCGTTGCGATTACGAGCGTCAAGAACACGTACAAGTTCAGCAAGTAAAAAGTTGGATTTGTGAATGTGACTTCGCTGCCACTCTCAAACTCCCGTGCCGTCATGTGATGTGCTGCCGTGTTTCGATGCTACCGGTGATTCTCGTGACCAGTGTGGATACACGATGGCGTATTAAGGTTTCTGAAGGACTGTAAGAGCTGAAATCTGTCAGCACGTTCAACTCCAAGACCACGAAACCCAAACAGAAGTACGACGTGTTGACCGTGTTGCCTGTAAGCCAAAAGTATAGCATCTCGCGCAATCTGCTCAACTAAATGGCTGGAGAACTGGCGGACATGCCCCTGCTGCCGAGATTGAATTTTTGGAGCGCTACCAGCGTGATCTACGTAATAGCATCTCCCGCATGCATCTACATGCCGCCGGAATGGCACAGTCGAGTAGTAACGCAGATGAACCCGATCTAGAGGCGGCAACCCAGGAAGATATTATACAACCTGGAGTTCAAACCGGCCAAGGGGGTGCTCAGCATGTCGAAGAACCTGGAGATCCATCTAGAAAAATGGTGATCAACTCGTCAAACGATCTGACGATCGACCTGACACAGATGGAAATCAACCTAGCGAGCTTTCTTCAAAGACACTTGTAGCCCGATCATCGCGAACTGGCAAACATTGTAAAGACCCACCTGGAGAACCCTCCATCTCCCAACCTGGTGGTGAACCCGGACAACCCTCCATCTCCCAACCTGGTGATGAACCTAGACAACCCTCTGTCTCCCAACCTGGTGATAAATTCGGAGAACATTCTGTCTCCCAACCTGGTGATGAACCCGGAGGACACTCTGACAGCAACCTGGTGATGAACCTGAAGCCCGATAGTGAGATTGAGACGAAAGCTAGCGAAAGCAGCTTTGGTACGATCAAACTCCTCAAGAGGGTAAGGCGATCCGGTCGACCCTCCAAGCCCCAAATTCAGAAATCTAGAGAGCGATCGTCTGCGTGCAAGACATTCAATCTGCGACTAGAAAAGGGTGGCGAGTTAGTGTTTGATGTTGGGGTTGTGGCCGTAGCAGTCGAAGAGAGAACGAAGACACTTGTATAACTGATAAATCTGCTGTCAGTGTTTCCAACGCAGTATAATGATGCAGCATGAAAGCACCCAAAGGTGGGAAAGGACAACGACCCCATCATTGCTGCAGCTGTAGCGTTCGTACTACCTCTGCCGCTTGTACGGAGAGCTCTTAATGCACTCTATAAACTGCCCATGCCGGTTCCCAGCCAGTCTGACGAGAACCCACCGTATGTCAAGATAACAGGTGTCTGCAACTTTACCCTGTTTCACCTTGATTCCATGCAAAAAATCTGGACGATGAAGGCAATTGTCGACACCGGCGAATCTCTGCTGCTTTGGCTTCAGCAGTCCTGTGCTAAAATCCAGGACTGTGATGATGTAAGGCTCCGTATTTCGGAACATCACCCGTGCGAAGTTGTGGACGACAAAATGCATCCGACAATGGACTACTCCTACCTGTACATACTGGCCCCACAACAAGGGATCAAAGGGCGCATTTTCGAGGCTTCGGGGACGATTTGGGCGAAGCAGCATCTAGCAATGGCGATGATGCCTGAGTTTAAGCTGAAGAAGAATATCAAGATAGTTGACCTTCCCGATAAAGTTGTGGGGGCGGTTCGCAACTCCAAAACGCACCACTTTTATATTCATGCCTATCAACTTCGAGCGGGATCACTGGGCGGCGGTAGTGATAAACTCCCATTGGTCGACACGGATTACCTGGCGTTCTCATCAAGGTCACAACACGACTGAAGCAAGAGAAGGAGTTTGAGGCATTCGGACTCGTTGTAGTAGCGTCGCCTACTCAGAAAGATAGGAATAGTTGCGGGATGTACGTCCTCAACTTCATGATGAGAATGTTGGACAAGGATATCAAGAGCGCGATTGAGGATCCGGGCTTAAATAGGTTCCGTTACAGAGTTCTTCTTACTCTGCTAGCTGCATAATGATGCATACATTACTCTCAATACAGTTGGCCACCTAAATCAGTCCGACCAAGCAACGTGTGTACACTACGAGCGAGACACTTCAGGTAATTGCGACCGATAAACCAAAGGCCTCACCCCCCACTTTCTTATCGACGCTATCCTGCCCAACACACTGGCTTACAACCTTTCCTCCAACATGGGTTAGATCCCGGATCACAACCTGGTTTAAACCCTGGGTTTTAACCAGAAATACATTCTGAGTGCTGAATTGAATGGTCTCAGATCCTGCACCACCTCACGGCAAGGTACCCCTTCGTGGTGGTCATACCCAACTAGATGGAGCTACCACATCCCACCTATGAGCATACCAACATACAACATGTGCATAAATGAACACCAACGCCACGACGTCAAGATCTGTTGCAAACAAAAAAACGCAGAATATATGTCACGTAGCATATATCTGAAAATTACATCCTGGATCATACCCAGGGTAACCTGGATTCAACCTGGCTCTGAGTCGCACGGCTTTTCAAAAATAACCTGTTCTGTAGTCTCGTTCAAAATTTATCCTTAGAATCCGTAAAAAAGGATCAATTGAGTTTTGCGTTTTCGGGATCTTGGCAGATTTTATCCCTAGCCCATTTTTTTAGGATAAAAAGAGTGTTAGTCAGTTAAAGAAACACCGCGCAGTGCTCTACGCCCCGCGCGTACAGCGCTCATCACACTTGCATCAGCTTCCGCAAGAGTCCATGTCTGATTGCGAAACATCAAAGGACGACGTGTGTTGATCTGATACCGACGACGACGAGCAAACAATTGCAGGTATCTGGAAGGACATCAACTGCAACCGAATGCACGTGCAGGCGGACGACGTGGAGACGCTTCTGTTGGCGAAGGCGCGAGAAGAAGAAGTCTACGTCGGCAAGACTATTGCCGTGGATGTTCGGCATCACGCAATGCAACACGGCAAGCGTTAGCATATCACGGATCCTGTCACGTGGTTGGACCTCCAAAATATTTCGAAGTAGCGTGAACGTGAATTTGGATGAAGTTGCGATCGTCACCGTTGATGAACTCCTCGATTTCTAGAAGTTGAGCTGCGGCTGAGCTCTTATCGAGTAACACCGGGATTATACGTCTACAAGCGAATCGAATGCAGTACCCGCCAGCCAAGCGCTACATGCGGTTTGAGAGATATTGTTCTATTCTCGCAGCTTTGGGTACAACAAGTGCAAAGAGAGCGAATGCTCAAACCAGTGGACACCTCGTTTTAGCACAGATCGCACCACGACTCATGTAGCAGAGCTCATTCGTCGTCTGTGAGCCGACATAAGGTTTGTAACTGGAACTACAATTTGCATCGGTAGACGATGATCTCATGCGGCTACGTTCTGCAAGCGTTGACAGTATTGGATTAGCTCATGTTCGCAAACCGAAAGAATGGTAATGTAATTTCACAAAGCTCTAAACCGGTATGCCGTGCTCATGAAGAAGGTGCGGAATAGATATGAACAATAAAGCGTAGAGAGGTTTCGCTGGTTACGGGCTTACTTCTCGGAAGTCATTTCGCTGCTCGACCGTGAATATTGTCCGCATTCTTCAAGTATTCATTATTTCGGTTTCACAGACAGTCATATACATTTGCCTGGTATCGTGCACGCTTTGGGCAGCGGCCACAGTTAATCAACAGATCAAGGTGGAATCAGCAACGGAATGCTTCCCGAGATGCTGCGCCAAAGCGTCGAGAGACCCTCGACGTCGGTAGGCGTGGATACCTGTATCCAGCCACGAGTTAGTTTTTCAAATTGAGCGAGGAAAGACGGGTGCGTAGCATGGCGAGATTCAGCGCCAGCGCGCATGTTATCCACGCCCACGATATGAGAGGCGGATAGACGGAGGTGAAGTGAGCTCTCCCAGTACCCGAGCAGCCGTACAACGTCCTGCGCGCGTATTTCGTGCATCGAAGCAGTTCTGCCACGCCACCGCTGAGGTGTTATCGATGGGGAAACGAACGTGAAACGGGCAATTTTATGTTGCGACGCATTGGGCCCATCTGTCTCCCCACCCATGCACAGCGAATGCACACGAGAGGAGTTCCCGGAAGTTAATGTCGAAGCCATTACGCTCTCCGTTGTTTGAGTGGGAGATGAGTTGGGCCTCTGATGACGAGAACGTGTACATGAGAGCAGTCTATATGGACACATCCAAAGCGCAGAGTCTGTGATCACAGGCGTCGATCTCCACGACAACATCAGGAGGTGGCTGTCCGTTGAAGTACTCGAGAGACACTCCGTTCAGCATTGGGGAGTGGAGGATCTGCCACCACTACAGGAGATCTTGTCTCATGGGTTCATAAATTGGCACTCGCTGGAAACCGGTGGAGGTTCGTTATGCGGTGCCGGAGACGCTGGAGGAATGACCGTGCTTTCCGAATGCATGTGGATCTAGAGAGTAAGGCTCTCTCCAGGGCTGGGCCCTGTTCGTCGCTCTCATGGCCCTGCCAGGCTACTACGTCGCTGTGTACTTTATTAACCGTCTCGGTCGCAAGGGTCGCCAGCTGCAGGGTTCTGTGCCATGACGGTGCTGTTCCTGGTTCTCGCCATCTTCTGGGACGACATCCAAGAGGAGGCTGTGCTCTTTGTAACACGGAACGTGTATGCAAGCCGAGCTTGCTCGTCGTCGAGGCGACGGTGAAAGGCTTGAGAAGCCATGAATCATCTTGATCGATTCCGGAGCGTCGGGCAACTACGCTCGACCACGATGGAAGGTAGTCAGCAGTACGCTCGACGCGCCGGAGGCTCCCGAGAAGCCGACCGGTGTCCTCTGCGAGAGGTGGCTGTCGCAACCAGATCGCGCGCCTTCCTGATCTTGTTCGCAGGCATGGATACTGTTTCAGCGATATAGTCAAACCCGAGACCGAGAACCTTCTGTTTCGGCGACCAGGTCGTGAGTTTTTCTTCGTACCGATGCCCAATACAGCGGTCATGGCGTAACGAAGTGATCACACCATATCAGCACAGTTTGAGCCGATGTCCGCGGCCGCGTTGATGAGATCGTCAACCCAGTGGTAGTTGCAGAAACCGGACGGGCTGTCGAGATTGGAGTGTGACCCGTGCACGAACGATATTGCACCACCGACCACATCGTACGCACCAGGCTACTCTGTCCACCCCAAAGGCGCTGCAAGCTTGATCACCAGAGCATTGTCGGCCTCAATGTGTTCGGCGAACAGACATACGCAGCCGCTAAAGATGTAACATGGCGGAAGGCAGATGATACATCGCCGGCCATTAGCTCGATATCAGCGCCAGGGTGTTTGCTTGACCCGCATGATCTCAGCAGCGACCGCGTCGCAATCTTTGTAGTCGGGGCGCATGATGTTGTCGTGATCTGTGAGTGCATTGATCTAGGCTCCTTCCGGGAAGGATAAATCGTGGATGGTCCACCCTGACGACTGCGGGTCTCCGCCAGCCTTGTCCACAACGCCAAACAGGCTAATGTAGACCTCCGGCCATATCGAGAGGGGGTCCATATCCAGCACCAGACAGCGCCAAGCGTCTTGTTCCTTGCGAACGTTTTTGCGCAGTACGTTAACGCGCCGAATGGCAGATCCGTGGTTGGCGGTGGCTTCTATTGCTGCGAAGGCGCATCCTTGAGCTCAGCACGCATCACTTTCTTAGCAATCTCTTGCAATCTCCCGATATGTTTGTACCCAGCCACACTTTAGACAGAACTGCCGGGATCATATGCTTGTTAGGTCGGTAGCCGTCCACCGTTTGCCCCCGTACCAGTTCAGCAAAGGCCAGCAAGTGGCATCCGAATTCTTCTTACGAAGTCTGAGAGTCTGCTTTAGAGGGATTTTGTCGAGTAGATACTCATTTCCGGAGTCAGACTTGTGTAGCGTAGGATACGTCACCGACGGTAGCTTCAACTCGACGGACGCTTCCCAGGGTAGTGCACATCTCATTGATTGTCAGAGGCCAAGTAGCAGCATTGTGGCGCGCTTTACTAGCCAGGCATTCGGTTATCACCTTCCTTGGAGCGCGTATAGTTTCGGTGAAAGCCGCAGTTTCGGACGATAGTCTTCGTCCCGAATTGTTTGGCGTTCGTGTTACATGCGTCGGGCCCGTCGAGGCGATGGTCACTGTCGGCATGGCCATCCTCACCGGATTTGCATGCGCGGACTCTTTGTCGGCTGCCGGAGCGCAAGTGGCGAGGCCGCCTGACTGTATAGCAGGCGAGAGCGGCAGTATATCACGCGAAGAAGGCTGCGTAGCATGCGAATACGGCTGTATAGCACGTGGTGATTACTGTATAGCTGCTTAGCTGCTGGTAACGATTGCTGTATAGCATGTAAAGATGGCTGTATAGCCTGTGCAGGTGGCTGTACAGCTTTTGGATTTCGACCAGAGTGAAAAACCCGTGGCGTACACTTATCTGTGTAGCCGTCGCAGCGTATGTATACCAGTGTATAGTGACTGACCTGTTGCCGCGGGCTGTATAGCCGTAGTGGAATCGCTAAGCTGTATAGCCGCTAAACCTGAAGTTGCCCGTACAGGCGGAGGACATGCGCTACCAGATGGGTCGGTTCAGAAATCGCTCGATAATAGCTTCAGATTCTTCGCTATATCTTGGCCAAATTTGTCCATGCCGAGGGAGACTTTCAGACATGTTTATAGGATTTTGCCGCGCGACGAGCGGCGACTTTCCCCTCATCTCACACCCATAGCTAAAGAAGTTGCTGTTTGTCGATCCAGCCTCCAACGTCTCCAGCTCGCTGGGCTCCTGGAAATGCATGGCGGTTTGCCCTCGTGGGCCCAGGCGGCCGCTGTAAATTGTCATCAGAACAGCCGTGTAGTCTTGAACCGTACGCACTCCGCCTCTCGTAAACTTAGCACAAACGACATCGCAAACAGGGGCTTACCTTCATATGGATTCAACATAGGAACATCCCATTGGCGGAGAGCACGTGCGCCTGGGGCGGCTGATAGGCGGCTGATAGTAACCTTCGCTTTCTTCGGCTCCTCTGGGAAGCTCGCACTTGAAAGCTGCTGCACCTCAGGCGGAGGGAGCTCTCCCCGGACGTTCGGGTGTGTCCCGCCGAGGCTTACCTGCTGACAACCTTGAACTTGCTTCTAGAGACGCTGTACGTGATCTCTTAGGAGCTCCAACTCTCGTAGTAGCTCCGTTGGGGGTGCAACTGACGCAGAGGGCGCTTCAGGCGCTTCAACTTGGTCTATAGGGCTTGAATTAGTTGTCGACGTAAGACCTGACTGGGAGGTGCCCATGAACGTCACCAGGTTAAAACCTGTCGCCGGCTGAGCAGGATGCGCCGCAGCAGCAGCTGGTGGAGAGAAACGCGACGTATCCGCAGTCGGGACGTTCGGCGCCGGCTTGACAGGGGACTCCTCTGGAGCTGTGGCGTATATGGTGACCTTGGACCGAGGGTGAGTCTTACGGACGAGCTTCTTCTTGCCCTTCCTTGCTTCAGCGAGCTCTGCGCTGTCATCTTCCGCTTCGTCGGGGCCCTCTTCGACGCCCTGATTGGAGGCACCTCAGAAACCGCGCGGGCTCGCATTGTCGTCCAGAACGCGCCATCTTCCGTCACGTCCACCACTTCATCCGCTGGGTCGTCCGGCCGGCGGTAGGGAAGCTGGAGACCGTAGGGGTTGCATTCAGAAGGGTCGCAGGGCTGTTGGGTCCCGAAACTGCCGCGTCAGACGCCCATGTCTCCGCGGCGGGGGTGGACGTCGTCTCATCGCTTCCGCGAGTCATCATGATTATGCTGGTGGTGTGCTGGGTGAAGGAAACCCCCTTTTAAGCTTCTAGCGACGCGTCTAAAGCGGAACGGAGCCACAATCGGTGGCGGAGGGCGCTTGTCGACTGCTTGTGTGTACCACGTTTTACTTAGCGTTTAAAACACATTTTCTTCGTTGCGCAAGCTTCACGTAAAAATATACCTTTGTCCTGATGACATCGCTTCGGTCCTGAATATCCGACGTAGATGTTTTCATGCGGTGATGGAGTACAAAACCCGCACGACAGCGCGCACTGTGCAAAGAGAACAAACGCTAGTGGACTCATGTGAAATTATTACGACAGTGAAAATAGGGAATATGGGCGTTGGTGGAAGATTATGTAATGTGATTCCTGAGCCAAGTCAGAATATCCAGATTTTGCACAACATAGTGTGTCGCAGTGTGCTGGATGGCTTTCTTGTATACGCGTCCTCTTCATCCATCATTTGTGTTAGTACGTTGTTGCCGACCCTAGGATATCCTGGACATATTGCGCTGCACTTGAAGCAATTCAGAAGGGATACATGGGATGAATTTACGCTGATAATGGTGCAGTACCCTACTTCGATCCTGGCATTGCATCGATCAAAGAACGCTGAGCAAAATCTGATCCGCACTGGTGAAGGTGACAGCCGCTGCCTCCCGCGAAGCATATCATATCAGCTCTCATTACATTTTGGGACCGTGTTAAGGGCGGCATCATTGTCTGTATTTGAAAAACCTGACGGCAAAGTATTTCCGGTTGTCCCCGATGGAACCGTTTGACTTCATATGTTAATGTCACTGGTGTACAATGCACATCAGGCGTTTGCTGCTGCAGGTGAGTATTGCTTTTCGCTTGCGTTAGTTCTCTGACTATTGTTGCTGTTGTTTAGTCCCATTCCAATCTGATGAGCATACTCCTTGCAAAGCCTACCCGAAATATAGACATAATCTCCTAAGTTAGTTATTTTGCTGCATTCTGCCTTGAAGCTGCTGTTTCTTTCTCTAAGATACCTAGACCGCCACAGTCACTCAGCGCTACAAATGAAAACATGTTTCAGGCACGTACCTTCGAGCTGGGGCCACATTTGTACACGAGAAACGCTTGCATTTTGAGGTCGAGAAGAAGTGGACCGACTTGCGGATTTCCAAAAGAACGAGCAATTTGGGTTTGCTTACCTGAACAACAATCCGTACGACTTGAGCTCATCAAGATGATACCCCGACTACTTGTTTATAAATGATGCGATGTGAATAGCAAAAATTGTCTTCATTGGCGGAACCAATCTTCGTATTCTGAGTTGAGAATGGTGCATCAATCAGACAGTCGATAGTGCTTCATCTATGATGTATCTGGTTTTTCCGCTTGATGCCGCATGACCGAGGCGATTTCATTGTTAGAACCAAGAATATGATCGTTCAAAGCGTTTTTAAGCCCCGAAGACGAACAGCAGAGCTTCACGACACAAACGCTCGAGCTCTTCGCAGTTTGTTTCGTGAGTTCCGCTCGTGGAAGTGATTCGTTCAACCAATTCGGCTCCTCCGTGAAGAGATTCTTGTGTTTCACGAAAAGTCTGGCGCCGTTGTTGAAACGAAGGCAGAAGCTAATTGTTTGCATGTCTGGACCACCCGCGTGGTCTATCATAGGGTCAACCGTAACAGCATAACTGCCGCAGCGAACAAAGAATTTGAAAATCTTCGATGGGGCCTGATCTTAGTTATCCAAAACTTACGCAGCATAAACCAATCCGGAGATCGCTTCGACATCGACAACAACTGTACCTTGTCTTCAAAGCTGAAAACATATCACCTTCGTGAAGAGCACAGCGCGTAATTGGACGGGTGACGTACGTCGATTACCCAGGACCAGCATTTGCCATTGTTGTGAAGATCAAAGCTACTTGTCGAGACGTGGACGGAGCGCGAGTGCTGTGCATATACAGGCAACGTGCCGGCACTGATAGGAAGCCGCTTGTTTGCCCTGTAGGCTACCCGCTCACTTTTTCAAATAACAATTGCTGATACTGACTCGATATTTTTCCAAGCGTAAACGCGAATTTCCCCGTGCGCTTGTGTATATTAATAATCCTTTCACCAACGTTGGTTGCGTTGGATAATTGACGGTGCGTTCATCAACCCGAACGGCATGTGTAGAAAGCGGTACAGATCGCCTTTGGTAGTCAAAGCTGTCTTGTCTCCAATATGCCGATAGGCCAACCTTAAGTCAAGCGTCGTGAATAGTTGTGCACCACCTAGATCTTCTAACGTTTCATCAATTCGTGGAAGTGGGTACACATCCCGCTTCGTAACCTTGTTGAGTGCTTGGTAGTTGATGCAAAATCGAATCTCACCGTCCTTCTTGCGTATTAGAACCACCGGAAAACCCCATGCACCGTTCCCTTCTTCTATCACGCCCGCTTGTAGCAGTTTGGACACGTTCTCGTCGACCACTGACTCCTCGATTTGATCTTGACGTCGTCGCTTCATCATAAAGGCTCGGAGCCTTGCGTATCGATGTGGTGCTGCACATCGAGTGTCGTCACCGGCGGAATGTCACTGACCCGAGTCGTCTATTATCATGACCTTCTTCCCTGCGTCGTTCCATGTTTCGGGTACGGGTGGCAGTTTGACCAACTGTCTCGTGGTGATCGAGCGTCCGCGGGAGAAAGAGCCCAATAACGTTCGCTCCCGCACTTCGTTCTGACCAGCAGCGTCACGTAATCCCGCGGCGAAGCCAGCATACGTCTCGCCTCGTAGCAGCGAACGCGACATCACTCTCCATGCAGCTTGGGCTTGATCCGGCGTTGCCGTAGCGCAACGTCAACGCTTCCTTTAGCTTCGACCACGTTCGATCGTCGCCAACAAGCTCCTTGTTGATCTGGACCCAGGATTTCGCGTCCTCCTCCTGCCATTTGTTCCCGACCACGTAATACAACTCCTCATCTGTCCAGTCTCCGAGTCCTGAAACTCGGACACCTTCTACTGCTAACTCTACCTTGGCGATCCAAGATTCCACGTGTACACCACCGGCTTTCGGGATGAATGGCTGAAGATCATTGTCTTTCACGTTTTTCTGGCGCCGGTTCCTTCGTGCTCGATGTGCCACTCGGTATCCAGACCGTCTTTTGTCGTCTCCGGGGTCATCATCGTCATCATCACCATCGCGCGGGTCTGGCGGTCCCGAACCTGCTGCACCTCGATTCGGGCCTGTCGGTGGGTTGGCTGGTGGGTCCTACTGGTTATGGGGCTGGATAGCTGCTAGCAACACTGCTAGTTGCTGCTGTAACTTTCGCCGCAGTTCCCATAGTAGCCGCTCCCGTCGCAACTGCTGGGTTCACTGTGTCATTCATCGTTGTTGCCGGTAGTGGCGCGAACGCTGCCGATTGCGTTGGCATCGAAGTCGTCATTGTCTGCGGAACAGTGCCCGTCGTCGACGCCATTGAAGCCGCCGGAATCGACACTCCTGCTGTGGCTGCGGGCTTCGCTGTCCACATTACGTGCTGCGACGGCCGCGGTGCAGTCATCCCCGTCGACACCTCCACTGTCGGCGATCCTGCCCTATGTGTCGTTGGAGCTCGTGTCGTGAAGCCAAAACGTTCGTACGCTCGAGACAGTTGCGGTGGCTGTAGGTGTCGGTGCTGTGACAGACGTCGACGTCGACACTGTTGCGGAGGCCACTGGTAACGTGGCTGCAGCCGTCCTAGCGTCTTCGAGGCTGGCAAGTCGCGAGCCTAACTGGTTCACTGTCGTCAGCAGTTGCTGCATCACTGTAGCTGTCGACGTGGCGTCCGCGACTCCCATCGGCGTAACGCTGTCTGGTGACATGTCTGTCGAGATCACCGAGTCGTCTGCGTTGTGCCAGATATCGTGTTCGTTGGTACGGTGTCCGAAGCTGGCGCTGACTGCGACATCCTGGGCTGTATCCCGGTCATGGCTACTGTCGTTCCTGCTCCTATCGTGGCAATGGGTGTCCTAGAAGAACTCGTAGACGTCACCACGATCGGCGTCAATTCCGCATTCGCGTCACTGTTGCTAGTCATCGCGGAAACTCGTGTTCCCGTCTGATTCAGATCGGTCTGAGTCGGGGTTACAGATGATACCGCGGGTGCAGTAGTGGTTGCACTGGTAGCTGTCGTTCCTGGTGCGGTACCATTGCTGGCGTAGATACCGTCCATTGTGTCGAGTGGGATCTCGTCGTTACTCCCGGGAACGTTCCCATCATCTTCGTAATCGTTTGTTTGTTTGTCAATAAATAACGCTGTTTGCTCGTCAAGATCTTCTTGTTTTGACTTGACCCTTGTATAACCACCATCCAGCAGCTTCACTTACTGCTTGTGGACCAAGTCAAGCGTGTACCAGTGTCGGTACGCGGTCTGAAGTCCGTCGGGCCGTCGAGAACCAACTGTAGTTCTCGCACTGGGGTGTGTCCGACTGACAGCACGCCCTATTTATTTTTCGCTTTCGTTTCTCTCAATACACTCCTCCGTCAGCTTACTGATGTGTCCGTTCTCAATTCTCGCGTCTCCAAATCTTGGAAGTAAATCACCGGCGTCTACTTAGCCACTAGAGCTTCACGCCTCAGACGCCCGCATATCGTGCACCCGTCAGTCGACTCGGACACACACTGGTGTCCTGCACAGGTCACTCCCCTAAAATCCGCAGGCGCGTTCGCCTCGTCCGTCCTGTCCGTTCGCTGTCGAGTTCGTCCATCTCCAGCTGCTCTCGGTACCTGCCGGGATCTGTAGTTTCGTTCGTTGATCCTCCAGCTGCACTCTGTGCCTGCCGGGATCTCTCTTGCGCTCGGGGTCTGCTCGACTCGGCAGATTCGGGTGTGTTCTTGGTCGTACTCGACCGCGCCATCGCTTATTTCGTCCCTTCAGGCTCTTGGCATCTGTCAGCTGCGCACCATCGCGTCGCTGCGCGATCGTCCAACTGACGACCTACCGGCCGCAGTATCAGCGGTCGCTACGCATTGCGATCTTTACACCGCCGCTCATTTGGCTGTGTCGCCAGTACTCGCTTCGTGTCACGCTCTTCCCATCCGCGCCCTTCTGCTCGATGTTGGTTGCAGGCAGGTTCAACGAGCACGACACCATAACTCCTTCTGCTCAATGTCAGCTGCAGACTGGTTCAACGTGAGAGACACTATGTTACAGCGTGATCGTCAGTGCGATCGATCTGACAGATGGCTTCTATCAGATCCTCATGCGTGAGAGCGACGTTCCGTTTACGGCGGTTAGCATTCCCAGCGGCATGCTCTCGGAGTGGCTCGTAACGCTGCAGGAACGAAAGAATGCTCCTGCTACGTTCAATCGTATGGTCACTCAGGTACTTCGACCGCTCCGTGCCTTCGCACCGAGCTACTTTGATGATATCTTCATTCACAGAGAGGTCGCTCTGAGGGCAACCTCAGCGCGCTCAAAGTTCATCTCGGCCACATGAAGAGAGTCTTTCAGGTGATGCGCGAGAACAAGCTCTATGCAAACCTGAAGAAATGTGTATTCTGTGAACCCGAGATTCCAGTACTCGGGTGCTACGTCAGCGCGAACGGGGTCCGTGCAGACCCAGAGAAGATCACATCGATCTGCTCTTGGCCAACTCCAAGAACCCCACGGAGTTACGCCAGTGGCTGGGCTTCGCAAACTATCTACATAAATACACGAAGGATTACACCGGCTTGATTCAATTCATCCGCTGTCATCGTTGCTCAAGAAATACGCCACATGGTTGCGGCGTCCTGACCACCAAAAGGCCGTCGACTCCGTGAAGGCGAGCCTGTCCGAAGCTCCGATTCTCATGCTTCCGGACGAATCGAAGCCCTTTTATGTGGTATGTGACGCCAGTGATTTCGGTATTGGTTGTGCCCTCATGCAATTTGAGGATGAGGCTGCGAACGCGTCGTGAGCTTCCAGTCACGACAGATGAAACCGGGTGAGAAGAATGATCCCATGCACGACAAGGAGCTCCTCGCCATGCGTTACGCTCTAATTAAATTTAGAATGCATCTGCTCGGCGAGCAGATGTTCGCAATATACACGGACCACGCTTCATTGCGGCCTGACCAAGAGCCCGCATCTGTCTCTCATGGCTCGTTGGCTTTCGTTTTTCGCCGAATACAATTTCGTCGTCCACTACAAGTCCGGCAAGAACAACATTCTTGCCGACGCGCTGTCCTGCCATCCGGATTATGATCCACGACGTGATCTTGGTCATCAAACACTTGACGACGAAGCCGAAGACGAGGACTGCGCTCTCTGTGCTGCGATTGGAGTCAACAACATCGCGGCATATGGCCGATAATCCGTTCTACGCGAACATCATCGCGCACCTCCACAATCGAACAACTGCGACTGCCAAAACCCTTACTGGTCCGAACCGCTCACATCAAGCGGTACCAGCTTGACGGTCCGCTCCTGACATACACGATGGATACTTTTGATTGTCCGTGTGTCGTCATCCCAGCGGATGACGACCTTCGTGCCCGTATTGTGCATAAGTATCACGACGCGCTAGTAGGAGGTCATCTCGGTTGCGAGAAAACATTCGGCGCACTGTCGCGTGATTACTTCTGGCTGCGCATGTACAAGTGGATTCGCAAATGGGTACGGTCCTGCGAAACGTGACAGCGCGTAAAGCCGGCACCATCGTCGCAAGCTCCGCTGCGTCCGTTGCCAATTGCAACGGAAGCGTGGAAGTCCGTCAGCATGGACTTCATCTTTGGGCTTCCTGCGGATGACCAAGACCGCACGGGCGTCTTGGTCCTCGTCGACCACTTCAGCAAAACGGTTCACTTCGCTCCCGTCGCGGCTCAAATTATTGCGGAAGAGACCGCGACGTTTTTCCTGGACATGATATTCCGGCACCATAGGCTGCCGGAATCCATCGTCTCCGACCGTGATCCGCGTTTCACTTCGGCCTTTTGGGACCGGCTGTTCGAATTCCTTGGTACCCGGTTGTTGATCTCTACGGCGGCCCATCCGGAGACGGATGGGCAAACGGAGCAAGCTCTCGAAGATGTTGTGCGAAGTTATGCGATTTCGTTCGCGTCGTGGTCGTTGT
Source organism: Phytophthora sp. 'mugwort' (assembly GCA_033558025.1). Lineage (NCBI taxonomy): Eukaryota > Oomycota > Peronosporomycetes > Peronosporales > Peronosporaceae > Phytophthora > Phytophthora sp. 'mugwort'. Next base: position 2,083,502 of record JAUCEF010000008.1, on the reverse strand, counting down.
TCCTACCACTCGCATAATTCACTATCAATAATGCGGTTCACGCGTCAACAGGGCTGACGCCATTCTTCGTAAACAACGCGCGGCACCCGCGCATTCCCGCTGTCCTTGCTCTGAACTCGGCCGCTGATACTTAAAGTAGGAGAGGAAGAGCGTGCGGGGCGAATTGATGAAGAAGGTTTCTTGGCGAGGTTGCAAAACCAAAAGTGAGTGGGATTGATGGCATTATTGTTCTCTACTTCCCAGCTCATTTCTTCTACTGTCTTTGCTACGGTGAGTTTTCTAATCCCATCAGGTATCCCATATGTATAATGGGAAGATGCAAAAGTTGTGGTCAAAGCGGGACTCGAACACGCTAACTGCTGGCTCGCATAGAAAGACCGAACCAGCTGAACTATAGAAAGCTTTTGGTCTAGTAATCATGAATGCTATCCATACCAAAAACACCATAACTCACGCAAACCCACACATGCATATGCAAACCGGCACTTCAACAGACGCAACATTACCTGCCAACATTAAACGATTATAATGTCTTGCAACAGGTTAAAGTCATCATACACACATACACAGATCAGCAGTAAGAAAGCAGCACCGTACAAACACTAGCACATGAGCGACAGTCCTGAACCCTTGACGGCGTATCAGCGCACGTGAAGCCCTCACCCCGTAGCAAAGTATGACGACGACTTAAGTCGAACCAGCAACCTCGGATGCATGCTCCGCGCTCATCAACTGAGCTGCGGCGTCGTCGGTGGTGGTGGGGCGGAAGCTTAGTCTCCTATGAGGCGGAGTGTACGTCTGTACACTCTGTAGAGGCCCGCGTAGTAGGGCGTAGAAATGTCGAAAATGAAACCAAGATAGCAGTTGTCGACCAGCTGCCGAGGCCTTAATTGTGGTATGCAAGGCTCACAGCGAGTAGTTAGGCGTTTCTACGCGGCACAATCTTATTGGCTGGTTATTTATCTAGAGAAGTACTTACGCGCTGTGTGACTGTCCGAGCAGCCCGACTCACGCCTTATATACCCTTTTTTGGGATTATTGTTGTTTTTGCGCGCTCGAAAGCGCATGGCTCCAGTGAAATTTGTTTGGTTTCATGTTTGCGTTTCTGAGCCAACAGGCCATTTCAGACCGTTTGATGCGCCTATAAACAAGACTGAATCGCGCATCTCCATCCGATTTGATTCACCTAGCACGAATAATACAGTTAATTGCGTTGGTTTTGTGTAAGATTACATAATGTACTTATGCGACTGGTAGAGGTCGAAGGATCTCCGGTCGGAGGAATTTTGGCATGATTGGATAATCACTAAGATATCACTCTGAGCGATGAGATCTCAAATACGATACTAAAATTACTTACTGACACACTCACTCACTCACTCACTCACTCACCCACTCACTCACTCACTCACTCACTCACTCACTCACTCACTCACCCATTCACTCGCACACTAGACGTTTGACAAAAACTCACTCAAAACTGTCGCTAAAACAGCCGTATAATGTGCTAATAAACTCAAAGCTGGCAAGGTAATGAAATCCATTTGACATCAGCTGATAAAACGATCCCAATTGGTCAATTCCTCGTCATATGACTGCGGTGTGCATCCCTCCGATGACTTTACTCAGCTTATCACAATTCCCACACCCCATAACCCCCCCCCCCACCACCACCACCGCCCCCGACCATGCTTAAAACAATGAAAGAGGGGGTGTCACTATATAATGTCACCTAGTTGTGAGCTCCACGCAGTCCTAATAACTCTGGCGGCTCGCAGGGCTCGCTGGTGACAGAACCTTGAGCCCGCTACGTCTTCAGACCGCAACCCCATGCTTGTTTCGCTCCGTGGGTGACCTCTATCCCCAGGTTCCGACCAATTGGTGTTCTTGGGATATCGCATTATACTTGCTCTGACTATGCTTGATATGTGGTTGGATGATTTGCATCGACTTACCTAGGTTTTGTAATGGTCGCACTTAAGTACAGTCGGATAAGTTGTGATATTCATCCATATCAAACTAAACGTCCAGCTCAGCAATTGAGAACTCATAAGATGTAGCGTAACAATACAACATTTGGAACAGAAGAGGACCATTCATCGCTAGAAACCCGCCATGCCGCGAACGCCAACCCCAACGAAAGTGATGGCGCGCACTCCAGGAATGCAAGGAGGCCGAACTCGTACAACAGGATCAAGAAATTTAGTGGAGAGTATAAACGCGTTGTGGTTTCCTTTTGCCATAAGCTCGACGTAATAAAGTTCTACGATGCAGTCATTATCAAAGACAACATGCATGCCATAGTCAATCACTTCTACCCGTCGCTCACGCCAGACCAAGTTAAAGCGAAGAAGAGGCAGATGTAGTAAATCAGCGAACTCTCATCAGTGACAAATGTGAAACGGGATGCGGGTCTCACAGCAAGGACAGAAGCTTAGGCATGTCGATGATAAAAGTAGGAGAGGAAGAGCGTGCGGGGCGAGTTGATGAAGAAGGCTCTTGGCGAGGTTGCAAAACCAAAGTGAGTGGGATTGATTGCATTATTGTTCTCTACCTTCCCAGCTCATTTCTCCTACTGTCTTTGCTACGGTGAGTTTTCTAATCCCATCAGGTATCCCATATGTATAGTGGGAAGATGCAAAAGTTGTGGTCAAAGCGGGACTCGAACACGCTAACTGCTGGCTCGGATAAACCAGCTGAGCTATAGAAAGCATTTGGTCTAGTAATCATGAATGCCTATCCATACCAAACACGATAACTCACGCAAACCCACACATGCACAACATATGCAAACCTGCACTTCAACACACGCAACATCACCTGCCAACAATGTTAGCTTTATGTTGGATTCCTATTCGACCAAGCGCTGCTTATGCTGACCGCAGGCCAACATAAGCACTTAGACAAAAAAAAAGGCCGCAGCCTGCTACAGCATCCACACCACAAACCTCAACCAGTATGCTGTTTTCGCGCACGCAGCAACAAATACCTTTGTCCCCCACCTGTGCGGTTTATCCTTGTTGAACTGGCGGGTCGGGTTGTAGCGTGAACGAGACGGCAACGTGGCTTCGTCAAAGCTTATCACTGGGGGGTTCGGTATCCTCGAGCGAATGTTCGTTGCGGAACATCCACAACGGGTCGTATCTTTCACGGTCAGTGCTGGCTTGCGGAGACTTGTTGTTAGAGAAATGCAGATATCCCATAACGTGAAAGAAGCGATTCTTCGGCATGAAAAACTTGAACCGATTCGAGGGTAGCGCCCCGCTTTGCTTGGCAGACCAGTGCGCTGCGATATCCTTGCGAATTGGCATCAGCATGCCCGCAGTCAGCAGGCTCACAACTAGCACCTCGTAAGGCTCGATGTCAGCAACACCAGAGAGTCGGCTGCGAATATCTCCCAGCTCTTCCACTTCATCACCATTCTGCCGCTGCTGTGAGCGGATAGCTCTAGCACGCAGCGGAATAGACTGCGTGTGGTAGCGGTTGCTTTCCTCGGCGATCTGTCTCCACAACTTGGGCGGCATGAAGTAGAAGAAAAGCGCTAACGGATCGTCAGCCGCCGACATGACGCTATCGCTTGGACCGTACGGGCCATCGTACAGGTCAGCGTACGTCGGGTCAGGTCCAAACTTTGCTGAATTTAAGAATACACATACACCACAAGTTAGTATATGTTGGCTCTTACGTTGGATATCGACCATCGTAGTAAATCCCTATGTTGAATTAGGTACACATAACGTACCATATTTCTCCACCCGTGTGTCCGCATCATCGAGATCGCTTTCTTGTTCTGTGCCATAGATGAACAAACAGACTCTGGCATCTCCACCCCTTCCACATCAGAGTCTTCGTCAGTGAGATCTCCAATATCCCAGTCCTCCTCCCAATCCTCGTCATCGCCGTCGCAATCCTCCTCGTCTTCATGCTCTTCCTCCAAGGAGTCGTCGTCGGAATTCAGGCCAGTACACTCCTCTGCACCAGCGTCCATCATGTTTGCGTCCCCATCAATAACGCAGGCCAGCGGTCGGCTTACAGTGGGCTGCCTCACAGCGGGAGCTTCTCCATCTTCGGAAGCGTCCGAAGCGTCAACGCCGTCCTGTAGCACACACCGGCGACGCTTCCGTGAACCTCGACCCGTTCGCCGTTGCTTACCCGGAGCGGGAATCGCTGCGCGTGCTGGTCGCTGGCCAGAGGTCACTCGCGCGGGCGTGGCAATCTCCTCCACCGCCGCAGCTGTCGTCACAATGTCGGCAAGGACTGCCGCCACCTCGACTGCTATTGGTTCGACTGGAGCCGTCTCGCCCGCTGCCGTTTCATCCTCCGCCTCGACAGGAGTCGTCTCTCCTCCCGTCGATGTATCCTTTACCTCCACCGCATCAACTGCCATCGCCTCCTTCGCCTCCGTTCCTGGCACTGCCTCCGTTGATCGCCGAATCGCCATGGCCGCCGTGGTCCTTTTCTCGCTCTCCTTCCTGCATTTTTTCGTTTGATGCTTGCCGTCGGGCTCCGCTTCCACAACTCGTCCACTACTCGTCGAAGCCGACGCGCGCGTTTGTCGCTGAGTTGCGCCACCCTGCACAGCTGCTGCCCTTGGTTCGTTAGCTTGCGCCGCGGTTACTTCCCCGTGTTTCCTACCATCTTGCTCTCGGCTCGCTCATTCAAGAATGAAGACTGCTGGGAGCCACCAGTTCGTGGTGGGTGAAAAGGACACTCTTTATCACGTTCAACCGAACTGCATCTGGGCGAAACCTAAACCTGTGCATTTGGCTGTTTTCCACTCAAACCGTTGTCTTGATTTCACTATGCTGTGAAAATCGACAGTACATACATACAAACACCAAGTATAAAAACTGCTTATATTCTACCTCCAACACACCAGAGACGCTGCGGAAAACTGACTTAGGGTATACACCTCTTACGTTCTACGGTACAACATATGGGAACTAAGGGGTTAATGTGGCCTTCTATTTGGTTCTAACTTTTTGTTTCGATAGAAGCCTGAAATGTAGTTAGACGCGAGACTATGTCTTGCGTCTGTCCGTGGGCGCTTGCCATACTCGCTGAGTGCTGTGGCACCGTATTCTGTATATAATCGTGGATGACGCCGCGCTGGTTTTGTCCCCTTCGTTGTCCAGGAGATAAAAGTTCTGGTTAGTACCAGTCGCTGCGAGGAATTTCGCCGCTTTGAGCCGGGCTTAAGTCGGCTTTTCCCAGTATATTCCGAATAGGTTGTTCATGGTTTGGCACAGCGGTTTCAGTTTGTTGTCTTGATGTTTCCATGCGTTGTCGTACATTGTCCTAGTTTCTTATCCAAAGTATCGATGCACAGGAAAACCTGCGACAATGCTGTCTCCGTTGCAACACATTTGATTTCTTGGTGGATCAGCTGGGCTGCCGCATCGAGTTGGTTTCATGTCTTTCGAAACACAGGCTTCCGGCTCGTATGGCTAGCCAGGTTGTATCCCCTTGATGGGAGTATAGTACCCATCCTCCGCTCCAGACTCAGTGTTCGTTGGCCTTATAGGCGCTGTCCGGTATCCATGCTGTGATGCATGTCGGCTTTGCGTTCGTGGCGGCAGATTCATGATTGGTTGACACGTATCAAGACACAGCCCTTGAATGCGTTTTGCGGGATTGCATTTCAAGCACTTGCAATTGCTTGGACTTGGTAATGCCGGCTGTTTGATTTGCTGCTTTCGTGACTTCTTCGTTGCTGTCTTTGTTGTTGAACACGGCATCATTTCGAAGTCTCCACAACATTATGGAAGTTGTAGTGGATTAAATGTGCCACAGTAAGTTCATCGCGGCTGTATGCTGGTATATCCATCTGCCTATGCACCTGTGCGATTGACAAGAATGCAAACGATATCGGGTGCTGTCCGGCTGGCAAGTGCTGGTTGAAGATGTTGTAGTTTGGATTCAGACAAGCCGCAGAACAATTAGCTACCCCTATTAAAGCAACCGATCTTCCCAGCACTGTCGTTCCTCCTCTGACGAGGTCGCGAAAAAATCTAGGTATGTCACCTATCCGGTACCAGTGAAACTCATCGCCATCCTGACCCCGTCGCTATGTCACTTTGCGTTCCCTTTATGCGACCGTTTCCGCCTTCTCGTCCACCTACTATTCGTCGTTCTTCTTCAATCCCGCAAGCACTCGTCTTCACTTGCCTCTCTTCCATGCGTCTATCGGTTCTGCTCTTTACACTTACGTAGCTATGCCTTCCGCGTAGCCGTGACGGATCCATTCCACTGCCGCTCTTAATGTACAGAAGTTTTTGTACATTACGGTAGACAATCTTGAACCTCATCCTTCACTAATTTTGTAAACCGGATTCGGACACATACCTGTAGGCATTGGTTTATCCGGCCGTTCTGGGGCTGGGGATAAATGATCTCGTAATTCTCCGACACTGTCCGGTGCTGGGAGCTTTGCCGCTGATCTGTACACCCTTTCAAACTTATTCTCGTTTTAATCTCTTTGAGCCATTCAGTAGGTGACATGCAGGCGAGCTTCGTGGAAACGCTCTTGTAGCCTCCAACGGCAGTGAGTAACGCTGGAAACGGCGAAGAACCCGCCTGGTTGCCCATGAGAAGTTCATCGCCAGCGCCGGCGACCAAGGAGCTTCAATATAAGAAGGTAGGTGCTGTAGCCATTCTATTGTTGCTATTCCTCATAATTAACTACGAAACCATTCGTCGAAGCGAGATAGAGGGTAGAAGTCCAGATGTGTGTATCGGTCAATTGTCGGGTCTTAATCGCGCGGTGCTGGCCACTACCGCAGGCGCACAAACGTCCACCAGCAAAACGAGTGTTGCAGCATCTTCGCCCTTGTAACCAATGCCTCTCCAAATTGATGCCTATCTCGAAATATATTTTTTAATCAACGTCGGGTGGAATTTGATGTGGATAAATCACCGCCCAATCAGCACTCCGCTTCCGAGAAACAAATGCGTTTTCAAAATACGAGTAAAAAAATGTTACTCACGGCGGGACTTGAACCCGCAATCTCTGCCTTAGGAGGGCAGCGCCGTATCCATTGGGCCACGCGAGCGACTGAAATTTTAGAGTATTTTAATATAAAAGATCAATTGCATTTAATAACGGTTTCGCTCGGTGCCAGTCGGTTACAGTCGGGTAGTCGGGTAGTCGATTAGACGGGTACCACCGCGCCTTGCTAAGGAACAAGGTTCTCACTTTGCTAATGTTTTTGCTGTATATGCAGTTCAATGTGTGTGTTCTAGCAGTTGTAATCGATGAGAAGACACCTTTTGTTGCATGCATTACTAAGTTTAACTTGGTGCGCAATCATCCGTTGGACAAACCAACATACCAGCAGTATGCATCATCGCGTTTGGCATTGCCGGATGGTCTGTGGGTACTGTTGATATGCTTCAGAATGTCGGCGTTGAGAAGAAAAAGATTCTGAAGTACATTCGCGACCACTCTGACTGCAAAACCACCGCACGTGACGTCCAGAACCTAGTCACACGGTTGAAGGAGCGTGAGCAGGGCTCAAGTACGACCGCAGAAAGATTGTACAAGGCAATGTTTTCTGAGGAGTCTGGAAACATTGGTCGCATCTTTGTTGATGTAGTTAACGGCAAGATATACATTAGCGCTCATGTATGTCTTAGGGGTGGTAGCTAACTATTTCGTTGTTAGAAAATTGCAACATGTATTACTTTGCAACGAAGGGTGATGCGAGCAATGTTTGAACGATTTCCTGAAGTCCTTCTCATAGACGCCACGCACGGCACCGACTCTTTGAAGTACAAGATCTTTGGTCGGGGTCAGTATGTCCAACATGCTGTTCTTCAAAATGAGCGGTATGAGACTTTGATGACTGCTATTTTTGTTAAATGTTCAAGCGGCACAATCCTGCCTGGACAAGACTTCAAATCTGGTGGATAAGGATTTCACGGAGAGGAGTGCGCTCGAGACGGCATTTCTTAATGTCACTGTTTTACTCTGCCAGTTTCATGTGCTTAAATACCTGCACGAGCAGATTGCAAGTGCAGACTATGGTTTTACCTCCTGGCAGAAGGAGCAACTCCGCGCAGCTGTCTATCTATTCGTGTACGCCAAGACGGAGAGATCATACAGGAAGCACCGACGCTACATGAGAAGCCTAATTGCGCTGGGGTCGGGTCCAGTCGGGCAAAAGCCCGACTTGCCAGGAATGTCGTCAGTGGCTGTGGCGGGCCCAGTCAGGCAAATACCCGATTCGGCAAACGTTCCCAGCGTAACTGAATTTCCTGTATCACCAGAGGTCTCTTTTCCACCTGTGCACCATGCATTCGAGGCTTACCTCATAAAGAACTGGGCTAGTTGCAAAGCCTTGTGGTGTGCCTACAAGTGCCAGGGTGTGATTACGCCTGGAAACGATACCAACAATCGGCTCGAATCATCCTGGAAGCAATTAAAACGAATTGTCTCCCCGTCCATGAAGGTTGACGAGTGCATTGCTTCCATGATGCGCTACCAGAGCCAAATGGAAGAGGATTTCGTGTCGCGGTCATTCAAGCTCTCAGTAGTGCAATATTCTAACTATGGCCGAGAAATGAGTCACGTTGCCAACCTCGTGAGTGAGCACGCGTGCAAACTTATTCAAGAGCAGTATGATTTTGCGCTCAACCGAGCTTCATACAGTTACTACGAAACACTTCCACAAGTTTTCTATATCAAGAACGAATCCGAAGATGATGGAGATCAGGACAAGCCTTCGACTTTGTGAACCGCTATAAGTGGAGGTGCTCTTGTCTCTTTATGATGACCCATCTTCTACCGTGTCGACATGTGCTCTATCTGCGTAAAGCGCTTGGGTTTGAGAATGTTAGTCCGACACAGTTCCTGAATGATCGATGACTGCAATCTTCGTTACGCGCACCATGCGTTCTCCCACACATCACTGGCCAACCATTTAGTGTGGGTTCGGTCATTGGCAGAGGAGCTGCGCCATAGGATGTGAATCAGAAATATCGCGAGGCAAAGGAAGTGGCTTATCAATATGCGAGTCTATGAGTGAACTCGGAATGCCTGAGTATCGACAAGCAATGGATGCACTGCGTAAGATGGCAGTGCTCTTCAAACTAAGAGCGTTGGAAGATCTTGATCGGATGATAGTTTCACAAAGTACGCAGTTGCCTCCTACGCACACACAGACACGTCTTCGTCCGTCGGATCATGTTTCATATCTTACGTCGCCACCTACACCCCCTCCACCAGAAGTGTTCCCTAATACAACTGCCACTGATACGGCTGCCGTAACCGAGATGAGGGGGTCAATGGTGCGAAATGAAGAAGTTACACCCAGGATCGACTCGGTTGTCCAGTCGGTGCAGTCGGTTGTTCAGTCGGTTATACAGTCGATGCGGTCGGTCTAGTCCAATGTGCAGGCAGGCCAGTCTGCCTAAATATGGGTCAGGGCGCCCCCGCTCCACTTTCTTTTACCTCCCTCAAGGAGTCCCTGGTCCCCCTCGAACCTCACGGTGAGGTCCTCCTCAGCCACATCTCAACAGGTAGGGAAGGCGAGGGCAGACAGAATGTGCAGGCAGGCCAGTCAGTTGTGCAGTCTGGCCAGTCGGTTGTGCAACCGATTCGATCCAATGCGCAGTTGGTTGTGCAGCCGACTCAATGAAAAATTTGTTGGAACGCGTTTTGAGGCTGTTAATCAAGTGAATGAAAGCGAGGACGGGCAAGTTGTCGATTTCGACATCGCCAGCCCCATTCGATCGAGAGGGAGGCCTCGCCAGAAGCCAAAAAAGCTCGCAAAGCAAAACGGAACCTTTCAATTGAAATGACAGCAGATGATTCAGATATGTACGAGAGCCAGCTGAGCTTATCGAGCGTTCATGAAACGCTTAGAGGACAACCTACGTACGGCTCTACACTCTTGTTCCAAGACTATAAGCTGTACGTGTTTGCGAAGAGGCCAAAGCCTCCGACAGCTCACGTCTTTGCCAACCTACCCCGAGGAAAAACCGTCCTCAAGGCCAATGAGTTGGTTCGTATTTACCCCGTGAATGACGGGGAAATTGTACGCGGACAATCCCAATTTTGGTATTAGACCCAACATTATTTGGGTTTGTCACAGACGGTATCAAGGCGTCGGATTTAGCGGGTGTACAACCCGCTTTTCATGAGGTCGCTGACAAGAAAATATTGATCCCCTTCAACTGCAGAGGTAACCACTGGTGTGCATTATTGCTCGAGTTATCGCGCTTAGAGATTACCTACTACGATCCCATGAAGTCTAGCTACGCAATGACGGCAAGATTGTTAGCACTGAAACTCGTTGAGCTGCCTGTCCCTAGTGAAGGTCGGTTTCGAGTGTCTCCCTACGTGACGGAATGGGAGTCCAGGTGGACAATAACAATTGCGGGGTGTTTCTTCTCGTCTTTGAGATGTTCACAGGAGCAGAGTCTATAGGCTCCTCAATTATAAGTCATTGCAGATGTTGCGCTATATATACCTAAGTATGTGCTTGTAAAGCGCAAAACAGCTTAAACTTCTTGTAGTGGCGCACTCAAGACCAACAAACTCACACTTAAGTCAACCTGCTCCCCGACATTCCCCGACACAACACGACGTATAACTGCTATCGGGGTATACGAAGCACGATAATATACCTGCGCTCACACTTCATTTGGTTACATGAACCGGATCTTCTAGTCGGTCCCAGTCGGGCGTTGGTCGCCTCGTCACATTGATCCCAATCGGGTACAGCAACAAGTGCCAACTTTAAATGACCAACAGCAAACACCTTCAGTGCTAAATATTGGGTCGTTCACTGATCATAAACGGTGATATCAAAGTGAGGAGGGGCTTCATGGGTAGTATAGTTAACTATCATTCATAAGGTAACATACCAATTGTGGCACGGTGCCGATTATGGTACCCTTTGAAGCTTGATTTCAGTATATTTTTCGCCAAAAGTGGCCCTTCCAGAAGTATAAGAAGTTCTAGAGGATTCGAATTGACCTAAGTTTGTATGAACCGTGCCACGAACTGGACCACAGTTTTTACCTGTATATTTCTATCGACTTTGCCTGTGTGTACGACACACGGTCGCTTCCGTGTATACAAAATTGAGTCGGGGTCTCCCAATGTGTTTATCAGCTCCATTTGTGTGTCCTCTTTCCAATAATATAGCTTTATACACAAGTTTCATAAATCGGGGACGGGGTACCTACACTAGAGTTTCTGAACTAGACTCGAAACCGTGCCAGAATTGGCATTTTACCTAATATATTTTAGTGTTAAACAAACTTGTTTGCATTTTCGCTGGAAGCACCGTCTCGCAGTGATAACCCCGAGCCTATTATTTGCTGCACCAGCACTCAAAAGTACATGTACCTGTAGTTAAGAAGAGCACACGATTTGCTCAACCTGGTGGGCGCATGACACAAAACTGTGCGATGGGGTGTGCTGCGTCTGGTTGAGAATGGGCCTTAGGGTGCCATCGCCTAGGGGATTCTCGACAGCTATAGGAAACACATAAAAGAGACAGATTTACACTTATAAAAAAGAGACTGCAAAGCAATAACATGTATCTGAACTGAAAAATATAGCTGTGCCTTAAGCCTCTCGTTGAGACGCTGTCTAAAGGCTTCATGACCTTTTGAAGTGAAGTCAAAACAGGCAATAATGTCGCGAGCTGTCGACAATGCTCCATAAGCACCGATTGGGCCAGTTCACACTGAGGGTACCGGCATAAAGTGATAGCGTGGCCAGTTGGGCCTTTATTGTTTCCCTATGTGCACACAAAGCCCTGTTTTCTTTAAGTAAATATATTCGAGATGGTATGTATCATGCTCGAAGAAAAATTCAATGAATCGATAGCTTTCATACGCGGCGGTGTGGAGGAAGGTACCAGATAAGAATAAAATGTCAAATCGTGGTGAAGCCTGGGCGACGAAGAGGTCCAGTGCCGCTTTCTGCGTCGAAAGCGGCGTCCTTTGCGGACAATGCCTGTCGGCCCGACGTCCAATATGTAGGGCCTTATCTTTTCCAGCAATTACCTCGCTAGATTGGCAAATATGAAGACGGAGTCTACCGGCACTAATTTGCAATCCCCGGAAGACTCTAAGGTAGCTTGCGCCCAGGAAGGAGTGGAGGATGGGATCGACGTGTTTAGGCCGCGCTCGCTTCGCGCAACTGAGGATAAGGCGTCATCGCTCAAGCAATTATTTGCGCTCACATCATACCACAACGGCGGATCGCTAATAGATAGCGCTGGGAGGTTAGCCTGGTTTGAGATAAGCAAGGATGAGCGCGCCTCAGTTTTGAAGAACATGGAAGCTCGGTGAGAAGGGTTTCACACTCTTGTCAATTATCTTCGAAAAGCCCGACGAGAAATGTTTTAACGCTCTTGTCGGATATCTTTGGAGATTATTCTTCGTTGCTCCGATTGGGGTTATATATTTTTATTGGGGACTGTCCAACGACTGGGCACCACCTCTTTTGACCACATTTGACCTTTTTTCTCCTGCCCGTACAACCTGTACCGCTAACCCCAAGTATTTTATTTCACTGTCCTGCACATAACAAAGCTATTCAAGCATAGGCGGCTTTCAGCGCGTAGCCGGCTAACGTAACGGTTCGTCGACTATTTGCTGCGAATGGTCAACTCGTCCAGCGTCAACGGTTCGTGTCTATCTCATTCTACCGCTTTTTTTTTTCGCGACATACAGCTGGTCCAAGAAGAAGCTGTCACCGGTTGCACCAACCGTGCCGGCTTTGCCGATTGAGTATGCTTCGTGTTGTCCTCAGCAAAGCTTGCTAGGTGTTACTATTGCTATTGCAGCCCAGCATCACTTTAAAGAGCAAAGACGCTGGACAATACTGCTTGTTCAGTGATGGTGCCCTTAAGTGGCTGTACCCTAGAGATCTTGGACGGCGCAGTTTACTCTACGATACATCGTGACAAGCTCGTCCACTGGTGATAAACTTGTTGTGCATTATTACAGCAACAACAAAAACTGCTCTAGCTGTTGGACGATGCAATTACCCCAAGTTGAGCATGATGTCTCTTTACGTTTTCGTGAAGTGGACACTGGTTCTGGAACCGCTTTGGTGAATAAAGTAATTGTGTTTTCTTCGGTGTACAACTGACCTTCAAGTCGCAAAAAAAAAACGGAGCGCATTAATCGAGATTCGCGAGTGTGGGTCTGGATAGAGAACCGTGTGGAGAAGCGTCAACCAAGAATATCTGATCCCCAAGAATGGCCAGATCGGCGAGAAAGGCGACCCCAGCTGTGAAGAGAGGGGGGGGGATCGAGCCGGATTAAGATACGAGGTAAAAGCGGGGCGACGTTCGACTTAATCCGGGGTGGAAAAGGGATGCTTTGACGACAGGAAAGGAAACCAGGGTCGGGCAACTGTGGGGAGTCGTTACTACAACATTGCTACATACGACGACAACGGGCAGAGAACAACAGAGTTCTTGATTGTGTTGATGGGTAATATACTCGCGCTTTCGTTACGCCAAAATTCAGCGCAAACTTGAAAGTTCGCGAGATCTTTATAAAACGTTGAAGTACGACTCTCCCTTTCCACGATTACCGGCCTTCCGTTCTGTTTTACGGCGGGAACAGACGACAAGCAAGGATGACGAAGGAGATTGCGCGTGCTAGAACACCTCCGAGGCGCACCATGGCTGGTAAGGGGGCGGTAAAGATGGAGGGGAAGCAGGCGGGGCCTTCGAAGAAGAAATCACGCGCTAGCGTATCTGTCTGACGAGGAGATTCCAGGTAAGTAAATACGAGAAGAATCGGCACCATGTATACTAACGAATTATGTGTGCTGCTTTTGTTTGTGTTACTGCTATGCTGCTACTTGTAGAGCGCCATGCTTCGCATCGCGTTCGGAAGCAAATGGATTACGTGCGTGTCTCGCAAGGCTTCACGAAGGACGACGATGGAGATAAAGACTACGACCCAAAGCACGACCCAGACGACGGAGTGGACGATGACCCCGACGAAGAACCCGCTGATGGAGGACTTGATGGGACCGCTGAAGCACGTACTGGAGGCGCGTTGCACTGTGATGCAGAGGAAGCTGCCGACGCTACCGACACGAAGTCTGACGAGGGTGTGGGCGCTTGGGGCGCTGACGACGTGGTGCCCGACGGCGCTGTCAGTGTTGTCGGTGGTGACGATGCTGACGGCGCTGACAACGCCGAAGACGCTGCCGATGCGGCGCCCGGCAAGAGAGGGGCCACTGATGGCGCTGCAAACGCGAAGCCCGGCGTAGTGGAGGGCGCTGCCGACGCAATACCTCGCGAGGCACGGGATGCTGGCAAAGGCTATGGGGCTACCAACCACCCAGAGCTGGATGACGTGCAGGTCGGCGTTCGCGGCACTGGCAGTGCACTGAGCCATGGTATCAATAACGATCAGCAGGATGACGATGTCGTGGACGACGTCAGCAGGCCGACCAGCGCAGTTGGCACCGGTTCACGTATGTTGGCATGGCCCATGCGTTTCTCTATGTTGTCATTAATGTTGCTTATCCTGTTATGTTGCTGGTTATGTTACTTTGTGTTTGTATTTGTTTTTGTAGCGAAAGCAAAATCAACCGAGCCAGCACCGTCAGCCCAAAAGAAAATAGAACAACGACGAATTATTCGGTTAGTGTTCGATTCCAGAAAGACAAAGGTGCCTCGAAAGAGCATGTGAAGCCCCTCTACTGCTCAAGCTTCGACGACCGTGCAACTACCCCAGCCTTAAAAGTACACACGCCGATCGAAAACGTGGCAAAGCCGGGAGAAGGTAAAGAAGGCGCATATGTCTATCACTAACCAGTTGCCCGAACTTCCAAAGACAACCTTCGATGACTGGGACGAATTTGAAGCGACGCTCCAGGGCTACTTGGCTGAGTTCTACCTGTGTTTTCGAGTTCGCAGTTCGGAAACCCGGGCAAAGCACAACAGGTAGGATACAGTCGTACTATGTTGATTTATGGTTTATGTTGTCACACAAGATATTCACTACTACTATGTTGCTTCAGCCGGGCAGGAACAACACAGCTTCCCTCCAAAATGAAGTATTTTTTTCAAGCGGATGTGGTGCACGCATGGAGCAACACCCTCCATGTGTGAAAAAGTATTTACACTGGAGCAACACCCTCCATGTGTGAAAAAAATATTTACACATGGAGGGTGTTGCTCCATGCGTGCACCACATCCGCTTGAAAAAAATACTTCATTTCGCGAGGGGAGGGTCGCCGTGATCATGGCTCGCGTTACACTGGATGCGAGCAGGATTTCATGTTCGCTCGGAGAAGTCGTCACGAACGGACAGGCCAAGTGGCAGGTTTGCGTTGTTCCCGGATCGGAGGTAATGGTCACTTGTACTTTATTGCTTATCGTTTTGATTCAAACTGGCTATTCGCTGTACAGATCTCGCTACACACCACAAAACCAACAAGATCATTTTTGATTCGTATCGATTTGCGAAATCGATGCCGCTCGCGCCCCAAGCTCGCCAGGAACTTGGTCTTCTGACCGAAATGAAGACAAGCACGGCGAACATTAACCGGTACTGCCGGACAAGCTTGGTGGGTGTTTCTGGTGAATTCGGCAGCGGGCGTTTTTTATTTTATGTTGGTCTAATTGCTCACACATTTAACATGACCACTGGCATTGCTTCTTTGTTATGACCCCGGGTACAGACATGGTTCTGACTCCACAACAAACAATAAATATTCTGCAGCAATTTTTCGGCACGACAATTACTGAACGGTCCAAAGCGATCCTCGACACTTTTGCTGACGCGAATAGGGGCGACGACGTTCTCCTTGTCCAGGATCAGATGGATACCACTTGCATCATCGCGATGCAAACCGCCACTCAAAAAATGCGCTTTACGCAATAGGAGATACTTTGGTGATGGACTGGACTCATGCACCAACAATCTGGGGTATCATTTAGGTAAGTTTCTGTATTCACCACGACGGATGAAACTCACGCTAAAACTATCTGCTTGTGTTGCACTATACAGGTAGTCTGGTTCTTAATCTCCAACTGGAAGGGGGATTCCAGTGATTGACTTTTTGGCGCTTGACCAGAAGGCGGCTTCGATGGAGTATATTGTTGAGTTTTTCAAGCGCAAAACCCCGTGCTGGACCACCGTCCAAACTTTCGTTATTGTAAAAACTTCGTAGAATGGCGGGTCTTCGAGAAGGCTTTTCCAGCTGATACAGTGCTCCTCTGCCAGTTTCGCGCGTTAACCTATTGGAGGAAGGTTTGCCGAAGAACCAAATTTGACACGAAGATGGCGCAGAGGGACGTAATGGAAACTGAATCTACTGGTGAGGGTACACGTGTTGTAGCACGAAGTGTTGCTTGATCTGTTGCTATTATTGGTGTCACTTTTAATATTGCTGGCCATTGTGTAACTTGTCGTGGTGCTCACATTTTTTGTTGCTGCTTTGATGAAGTCAGCATTACGCAGACGAGGTTTACTCTGAGATCGCAAGTTTTACTCGATCTTGCGAACAAGCGTGTCCTGAACTCCTGAAGTACTTTGATGCAAACTGGAAGTCGTGTGTAACGATATGGGCAAACCACGTTCGTGGCAAATTTTTTACTGCTGGAAACACGACGACCAATCGAATTAAATCCAATTGGAATCAATTGAGGTTGCTTCTTGGAAAACGACCGCGGATCGATTTCATATTAGTGGAACGTTGACGCACCAGGCAACAATCATCCGACAGCAGTTTTCTGCCATGCGCAAGCACTGGATTACTTCTCGACAACCTGAGTGCGTTCCAGATTTTCTCGCTCGCGTCGCAAAGCATCTGAGTGATGACATGCTGACAAAAGTCCGCAGTCAATGGGATTATTTTATGGTGTCAACGGCGGACATCATGTGCACTAAACACGCGTCTGAATTGGGCGAACGGGACGTAACTACCCGAGGGTATGTGTATCAATGTAATGACTTGGAGTGGTCCTGCTCGTGTCACTTCTTCCGCAGCTACCATTTACCATGCCAGCACTTGATGTATATTGCTTCGCGCGTCCATCATTTTGAGATCATACCAGTTTCAAGGATTCCTTCGCGCTGGGCCATGGTGGAAATGTCCAAGCTGGACGAAACGTTTAAAGGTGGGTTAGTGTCGTTTCAGTCTGTTCAGGATAAACTGAAAAATGCCGGGGAGGCGCTCTCGCAAGACGGCTTTACGCATGTTGCAGACGAAAGCGAAGACGTTGAAGCAACATACGATGGTACCACACACAGGATCCGTTGACCAATGAACCAGCAACACAACATGCAAAGCAAGACGCAAAATTAGATGCAACACAACTGGATGCGAGGCCTCAGAGAGAAGGTAGACGTCACCAGTCTAAGCACCTAGTGATCTATGTGAAAATGCGGCGTCGTGGTTCTCTCGTCTGAAGCGAAATCTTGCTACGCAAAAGCTGCTTTTGAACTGGTTATGGACCATCTTGCAGGATTACCCAGTCCAGCATTCTACGTGGCATTGAAGTCATGGCAAGAAATAGTTCGCAAGGGTATGCAAGCGTTGGAAGCATCGGATGCCACGACGATCTCTCATGAAAGCTCGGAATCAGATCAGTCGGACGAACTTGAGGATGGACAGGAAAGTGAGACTTACTCTGACATTATCCTGCAAATCTCATTGACACAATGAATATGATTCGCGACCGGGAGCAAATGAGCATCTGTTCAGTAGCAGGGTGAACTCGCAACTGGTTACTGAGAAAAGTGACGCACTGTCAGAAGAGAAAATATCTCCAGACGGTGCAGGCCACACGAACACCTCGACAACTAGATCACGATCACGCAACAGCCACAGCAGCGCTAGCACTGCCACAGCAGTACAAACGCTGACACAAACGTGGGGGCAAAAGGTTGACTTGTACCCAACAAAGGTAGCGCTGCCCAAGCCGATAAATCTTCTTACGAAGGCAGCTGTCCATACGATGAAAAGCAAATCTCCAACACAAGCAGCGGGTAAAAACGCGTTCAAGTAGAAGTGCTTAGGTTCCCCCAACCGAAACCATGACATAATCAGCGGAAGAAGAAGAAACAAGCTCGACTGGAACAATCCGTAAAACCGCGGGTGCTAGCTGCGATCTCGCTCCCAGACAAACGTGTGCCCTCTCTGACTCGAGTGTTGGAGTGGGCTCCCAATACCAACAACAGATATCACGTTAGCAAAATTCTCGCAAACTACCCGGTTATCATGGAGGACGATTTCATTGGTGCGCGTTCTGCGCGCTGCCAGCGTGAAGACGTATGCGCTGATAACTACAATTACAATTTCGTGATTCCAAAGCCCTTGGTGACCAAATTAGCCGCTGTGCTGGAAGCAGAGAAGATGAAGAGAAGTGGATCCAACTACTTTGGCTCCGTCTGTGAGCAGGCGCCTCCTGAGGGTACAACCGAAGAGTTCTTTGCTTTCTTTCCGGGAATCAAGCCCAAGTTCACCAGGTTTGTTACCTGCATATCGCTCAACTATGCTAATGTTGCTAGCAATGTTGCTTCAATATTGTGCTGATAGCAACGGTGCTTCATCCTACGGACCGTTTATATGTTCCGTGCTTCAGTGGTGCTGTCTATCGGATGAAAGCGTTCTACGAAATCCGTAGAACATGTGACGCCTGGATAGCAGAGATGGATTGATTTCCTTCGACCAAATGGGAAAACGTTTTGGCAACTCCAGAGCTCTTTGACGAAGAGACCGATTCAGACGAGTTGATGCCTACCACAGCGGGTGAGAAGCATAAAGAGCCAGGTGATGTTGCTAAGATCCTTGGTGATGCGTATCTCGCCTCCACGTTTCGGATGTCAAGCGGTGAGGGCACAGTCAAGGTGGACCAATTGGTTGGAATGCTCGCACCGGATCAAATGTTTAGTGACATGTTTCTTGACTTTAACCTTCGTTGCATTTGCAATGCGCTTGGCGACTGTTATGCGCCCTGCATTCATACGCTCCAGCCATGGCGTAGGCGAGACCACGAAGGATCGAATTTCGATGTTCCACTACGTTGTGCTGCCGGTCCATCTGAGCAGTATTCATTGGAGAATTAGTCTTGCTAAGCTGGATTACCGGCAAGAGCCCCCCCCCCACCGATCATCCCATACATGTACTACTATGCACGAAAGCATATCGAGCTACTATGGAAGATGTTTACGAAGAGACCCTGACTAAGTTTCTCCGCGCCTGGCACAACGAGACAAGGCCATTGACCGACCAACGTGTTGAAGACAATGGAGTCTGGCTGGACACGCCTAAACAGCCCGACGGGACGTCGTGTGGGTGCTTTGCATCGCCCAGGCTTACGTCATACTCAAAGATAGTTTTCGTTTGACGAAGGTCGCTATTATACAGGACGATGTTACCATCATGCGGCTTCGAATAATGTGGATGATTCTCGCGCATCCAGAGACGACGACTCGATCAAACAATCTCGCTCGAGCGGTAGCTGCTACAGATGCAGATTTACTCGCAATTATTATGAAGTAAGAAAGCCGATGATATACATTGTATACGCAAAGTAATTTATTTCAGCATCCCTCTCCACATTATGTTGTGCCCTCTGCTAATCTTTGTCTAGCAGTATGTTGCAGCATTCCTCGAGCACCATAGTGTATGACATCACGTAGCCACCACCCTGGGTGGATGCTCCAGCAGTGGCTGCTTGGCGCATTGTGTCCTCTCTCTCCTCAGCGAGCATCATTGCGATCTCTTCATGAGCGCTCAGCACCTTCCTTGAGTACTTAGTCATATTTTACAACTTCTCTTCCATGAGCTCGATTCGCCGCAGCTTTGTCCGCAGTAGCTCCTTGCACAGACGCGTATTATGGGCCCGAGAGTACGATGCTGGCTGGCAGCAGGTAGCGACAGCGCTGGGGTCTCCATGTGGCATTGGTGCTGGCAGGTGAGCCGGTGGATCGTTCGCTGACTTGGTTCATATATCGTCCGTGTGTGTCGTTTTGGACCTCTCTTTAAATCTCCCGCTGTCCATCGCCTACTGTGATTATCTGCCAAGTAGCTCGGTAACTTTAACGTTTGCCGTAATAAATCGAAAATATATTACGACTGGCTCTCCGTTTGTAGTCCAACGTTGCTCCCTGTGGCGCTGTTTGTGGTGCCGAAGGCCTGTTGTGTTGCGATAAGAGCTGTCGTGTTGTCGTTGATGTGTTGCACTAACGCCATTCCAAATGTGGTGGAGCAGATCCACTGAATTTCAGTAGGATCCCAACTCACACGCAGTGCGCCCAGACACCGAATAACGGAGGGAATACTCCGACGGCCGTGTAGTTGCTGAGTGGTTCACCTTGTGTACCCGTCGGCGGGCTGCTACTGCTCTCTCGTTGATATGAGATGCGCACTTGGTGGACCTTTGACGTCCTTGTGGGGACTTGGGAGGGGTGGATCTGCGCGGGTATTCCTGCGCGCGAGATCCGGTATTTGTTTGGTCTTGAGCTTTTGCGTAGACCTTGTGGATCCGTAATAGAAATACGAGATCCAGAGTTGTTCCTTCTTGAGGTGTCCTTGCTCCTTATCGAGTTGTCCTTGTTCCTTACGATGCTTGCCGCCTCTAATAGCGGGATCTTGAGGGGGTTGAGAAACCAAAGGGCGAGCGTGACCTGGCAAAGCTATCCAGGGGCTGCCACGTGTGCAGGAAGATCGCCAAAGTTTAGACTTGGTCTATGTATGGGTCAATAGAAATCCCCTATACTATAGTCAAGTCTGTCTTCCAGTGCAAAATTCGATTCTGATTTATACCTTAGTCTATCTACCTTCGGATCCCATCCCAAAACCTATCCTACGGATTACTTATAAGCCAGAATCCCATCTCTGACCTATTCCTGGCCACCCGTCTCCACTGTACGTCCCTTTAGCTACGGATCTTCCACTCGATGTGCGCTAAACTGATCGGATCCGGTACTTCGGATCTCATTCCACGGGACGGGTCCAGGATCCGTACCATATACAGATCAGGCGTGTCGCATGGTCCGGATCCATCACCTTGGCGATGTCATGGCTGCCGCTGGCGACTTGGATCCCCAGCTGCCGGTCAACCTCCATCTTATTCGGATCTGCAATACCACAACCGCCTCTGACACGTTGTGACCACCGCGCAACGGTAACTCACCGTATCGCGTGATCCACAATTCAACCCACGGTCGTCAACTCAAGTCGAGCTTCTCCACCATGTCGTGCCCAGCGCCCCATGTGAAGGGGGTCACACGTACCCTGGCCTGAGGAAGCGTAGCTTCGAACCGAGACAGACGCCCTGCGTCTCTGTCTTCTTATCGCACGAGGAAAGCCTGACTTTCCTATAGTCCGTGGGACAGGGTTCCCACGACTTGCGAACTTCTAGGTTAGATTTTAACTGAGTCTTTATTAACATGCTTCTATATTCCTAAACTGCCTAATTAATGCATCCCCTAAGTCACCGGTTTCTCAATGGGTGGTTCTCAAGCCATGTCTCCTTCCTAAGTGCGATTCGTACCTAACTGCGTCTCTCGTCTAATGTGCGACCCGTACTTAGTGGTGCGTCTTCTTTCCTAGTACGATCCGTACCTAGTGAATGGGCGCCCCATAGTGTGTGGTCACACCAACTGGTCATGGGCCATCCATCAGGAACACGCCCCATTACACCTCCCCACATCCAAACGGAGAACACCGTACGGGAAAGGTCCGAGGGGAATCTAGCGGATAACGGGCACTTCATGCCGCACCCGGAGGTTGAACCTCACTTCTCAAAAGCCCGCCGACGCCGACGATACTCGCCCATCGGGCATGGCCAAGACCGCGACACCACCGAGCCCCGCGGCGCCCAGCGCACCTGCAACATCCGCCGACACGTCCGTGTCCGAGGTCGCAGCGTCCAACGCAGGCCCAACGAAGGCCAGGAGCCAGACGAAGGCGGATATTGCCAACAAGAAGACTGGAAAGGCAAAGGCCTCGCGGGCCAGCACCACGCCCAAGACGAAGACGAAGAAGCCCAAGACTCCGGCTCGCCGAGCGGCCTTGTCGGCTTCACGCCGTCGTAAAAGACACGAAGTCTCCGTGCCAGGACCCGTGGGATCGCTGAGCGATGAGTCGAACGATGAAGATGACGACGTGGTAAATCCGAACCTCGTTCTTCCGGACGAAGACATGCCTAGCAAGGCTACGTCCGCCGAGAAGTCGAAGACTTCTGCGTCCGAGAAGAGCTTGGCTCCGCCGTACGTCGCCCGCCAAGGCGGCCCCGCCGAGCACGCCGTCCGCCAAAGCGGTCCCGTCGATCACGCCGTCAGCTGGAGCGGCCCCGTCAATCACGCCGTCCGCCAAAGCGGCCCCGCCGGACACGTCGTCAACCGAAGCGGCCCTGCAGACCAGCGCACCGGAGGCAACCGTGGACCCGAAGAAAGGTATCGCCAAGGACCCGTGGGTCGATGCACCTGTTGAGGTGACCCCGTCTAAGCCTCTCGCAGAGACGCCCGTCGCGGACGTGGAGGCGAAGGGCAGGATGCCTACGGATCCCATACGGGACGTGCCGGTGGCCTCAGAGAGCCCGCTTCCCGAAGATGTCTCCCACGAGGTGGACTACGAGTTGTCGGAAGACGAGCTCGAGTCGCCGTTATCTTCTCTACAGCTCACTGAGCAGCTGCGTGCTATCAATCCGGGAAGCCCTGCGAGTCCGCGCAGCAAAGCTGCCGTCGAAAGAGCCAAGCTGGTGTCGAAGAACCGTGAAGCCCCGGCTGAGTTAGCCACTCCTGCGCCCAGCTCGAGGAGCCTCTTATCATCACCAACGCCGGTGTCGACGAAATGCTCGACCCCGCGCGTCTACAGCGCGACAACCGTGAACACTTGCGCGAGCGCGCGGACGCAGCGCGTCTTGACGCCGAACGATCTCAAGAGCGCAAACATGAACACGAGCCGTCGGCCCGGCGAAGTCGTGAGCAGCTGCTAGCGCATTGCATCTGGTCTCCGGAGGAGTATTCGTCGTATTTGCGGCGAAGTCGTCAGCCCGGAGTCACCGTTAGCTAGCTGCGAGGAGTGTCCGATCGTTCTTGCGAGCGATACGGCCGTCGCCCGACAGTCCAACGAGGGTGAGTTCGAGGCTTAGCTTCGCCACGCTGGCTACCCGTAGCTGAGTTACTGTGGTCGCCCCATCGGCTAGATTGGCTTGTGCTGCGACGTCTTCGCTTTCGCATGGCGAAGAGGAAAGCTGACCGGACTTGGGATCGACGTTGGGACGTCCGAGACTTGCCCACACCACAAGTTGTCCTCGAGGAGGTCGTGTCGAAGGTGCAGAAGTCGAGGCATTCACAGCCCGTTGAACATAGGGGCGTTCTAGGGCCTGTTAGCACCGACCGGCTCCGTGGGAGCGCTTATAAGCGCCCACGATGTTGGCGCAGTCCACCACGAGGCGGTTTTCCGTCTCCCACGTATTATCGGACGAGGGATACCCGCGCCACTTCACCAGATACTGGTCGACGCCCTCACACCTCCGGTGTTTCACCAGCTTCTCCACATAGAAGTACTGCTTCCCATCACTACCCAGTAGGGGTGGAGGAGGCCGGAGCGGCCGTTGCTGGGTCGTCGTGGCTCGAGTTGACGCCGCCGACTGGTTCCGGGAACCTCACGGAAGCGATGGGAGTTGCCAGAGCCTTCTGGAAGATTCGACATACGCAGGACGGATTAGCCGAAGCAAGATGAATATTGAATGGATTATTACATGCAAGACGGATCACTACTGCTACCAAGTTAGTGGCTACGACATAAACTACTCACGATCCGGAGCAGACGGAGAAAACCTCATGCGGAGCCGGCCGATCTGGCGAGACGGATGGTAAGTCGGATCCGTGCGGAAGTGATTGCGTCACGGGGCGCTCCTGTCACAGTTCGCGAGAGCCGCGATCAGATCTTGGGGCGGATCCCGTCCCTCTGCGACGCCTCTCGCCCGGGAAACCACGCCGTGTCTTCAGACTGCAAAGGAAAATGCATGAACACCGGATCTAGCAGCAGGTACAGGCCGCAACAGCCCTTCCGGCGAGCTTTCTCAAAGATCTGATCTTGCAGATTCTGAAATTTTGCGCGAGCGTGCCAGCTCCGATTCTTGCGTCCATGGTAGAAAGACGCGAACCATGCGTGCGAGTCGCGCTCGGACTTGGGGATCGGAAAGGAGTGCGTAGCTTCCCAGTAGGCCTGACGGTGATCCTCCTCATAGATCCGATAGATCGTGGCGAGCGCTGCCACCTCGGCGGATCTGGCTGGATCGAAAGTCAACGGCTCCAGAGCTGGTACATCGAGGGCCTTCCACGGCTCCTCCCTGTACAGCGCCACGATGTTTCCTTCGTGCGTAAGTCCGGAGCGTAACGCGAAGTATCCACTTGCCCTCCGCGACTAGCCCGCTCAGGAAACATCCACTCGGCTGGGAGCACCCGGTTGCCGATCAGGATCCGGTGTGTAAGGGTATCGAGGGTAAGCATACCAATCTGGGAAAGATCCCAACGTGCTACCTCTTCCGCGGTCACGACCCGCGGCTGATGGAAGCCGGGGAGAAAACTATCCTCAGAACCGAACGGCTGGAAAGCGGGATCCGTGGCGGGTGTAACGGCTGGAGAGGTCGGATTGGGTGTGCCGGCCACCTGGGCCGCACCTTCCATCTCTTCCTCCGCTTCGACAGAAGTCGGATCTTGGTCGACCACGATGGGCGTAGCTGAAATCCCTCGCCACCGGAGATCTACCCGGAAAAACTGCATCGACGGGCGTCGGATCGGGATCACGCCAGAGCCATCTGGAGTTCGTCGTCATCGGAGTCGTCGAAGGTCGCGTCCGAGTCGACGAGCCCGGCGTCGGATCCATTACTGCTAGAGCTGGGACCGGAATCGGAGCTAGATCCAGATCCTGTGCCGGGGAACTCGTAGTCTCCGTCACCGACCTCAGCTGCAGCGTCAACAACGAGATCCAAGGAGGATCCTGGTTGGACTGAAGGGCACCTCCGAGGCTGATCCAGAGGCAGTTGCGCCATCCATCGCAGGGGATGAGGAACGAAGCACCTTCTTCGGCGAGATCGGAACCTCGTGGCGAGGAGAAGCGGGTGGACTCAAGGGCCTCTTGAAAGAAGCCTCGTCACTGCGAGCCACGGAATGAGACCGACCGCTACGTGCAACCGACGAGCTCCGCATGACGGCCGAGGCGATCGACGCTAAGTTGTCGAGAACGCTGTCCCGCTCCATGACGGCTGAGTCGTGTTTGCCGAGGAGGCCTTGGTGATCTTGTGACAAAAGCTCATGCTGACCGCGGAGTCGATCGAGATCTTAGCGGACCAGCTGATGCGCTTGCTGCATGTCGGAGATCTGCTGAAGGAGATCTCTCTGGGCCTTGAAATATTTCTGCCACTCCTGCATAGCATTGTCGAGATCCAGGCGCGTCTGATCGCGTTCGCTAATGAGCTGAGACAATTGGGCCGCCGCAGACTCCAGATCTCGCCGAGCTTGAGCGCCGGCGCAGATCTTGGCGTTGGCGCGGGTCACCTGACTCTGGGTCCTCTTGAGCTTCTGAGCGATCGTGTCGCGAGCGAGCCGCCTCGAGTGTCTTGTGATCCACACGGAGATTACGGAGCTGGTCTTGACTCATGTGCAGTAATCTTCGGCACACGTGTGATCCCAATAAGCTGCTCCTAGCGAGCTCTTCAGGCGCTCGAGCTAGATGCTCGGGCAGCACCTAGCTTGTCCACGGTATGATCGTGAACCCTGTGAAGATCCGCACGGCGACGCTCAGCCTTGTCAAGAAAATCCTCTAGCTCGGGGATCCGCTCACCTCTGACGTGCAGCTCGATCCGTGCAGCATGCAGATCTGCCGCAGGAACCGATCC
Source organism: Phytophthora sp. 'mugwort' (assembly GCA_033558025.1). Classification (NCBI taxonomy): domain Eukaryota; phylum Oomycota; class Peronosporomycetes; order Peronosporales; family Peronosporaceae; genus Phytophthora; species Phytophthora sp. 'mugwort'. Next base: position 2,057,649 of record JAUCEF010000008.1, on the reverse strand, counting down.
GTCGAGCCGTTGGTGCACTTGGTGCGGTTCTTCCCGCAGGCGCTGAGCTTCACGTTCGAGATCACGGACATGCTGCTTCCGCTGCTCGTGGCTGCGATAGAGATCCCCTTGGTCCTTCTGGAGGCGAAAGAGACCTCTGAACACCGTGTCACGTTCGGATCGAGCGGCTTGACACTGCTGCTCGAGGTTGGCGGATTGCTGCCTCAGCCCGGTCGCTTATCCCGCAGATCCTGCAGATCCTGCGCAAGGTAAGGGGCAGCCCTGGGCGGATCGGCTGGCGCGGCACTGCCATGGTCGGATAAGCGATGCACCAGACCGAGGCCGTAGTCTTGCAGGCGGGTGTACGCCTCCGCGCTGGTTTCTTCTACAAGGCGTAGCGCGCCCGCAGATCGCCGAAACCGTAGACCTCCACGCGGAGACGGTCAGCTTCTTGGCGCGTTCGGCTTCAAGCCGCGTGACTTGACGAAGCCTCCCCTGGATAACGTCGTAGCGGTGCTGGACGAAGTCCACGAACGAGCGCGCAGTCGTCCACTTGGGCTTGGCCAACATGTAGAGTTCTTCGTTGTGGCGACGCGCAGCAACCAGATCCCGCAGGGCTTGTTGATGCTTGGCCAGCAACTCGTCGTAGGCACCAACGAAGGTGTGGATCGACGTTGCCGCGGCCCGCAGCGGATCCATATCCAGCACCACCGGAGTTGCCGCCGTTGAAGGATCCGACGGCACGTGATCACAGTGCGCACATGGAGGAGGGGCGTCCGGAGACAGACCTTGCCCGGCGGATACGGCAGCGCGAGCGTGGCGTCAGAGTCATGGGCGTGGTGGGCAGACAACATCGTAAAGAGGCTTGATCTAGGTAGACGGCGGTGAGTTGAATTGTGGATCACGCGATACGGTGAGTTACCATTGCGCGGTGGTCACAACGTGTCAGAGGCGGTTGTGGTATTGCAGATCCGAATAAGATGGAGGTTGACCGGCAGCTGGGGATCCAAGTCGCCAGCGGCAGCCATGACATCGCCAAGGTGATGGATCCGGACCATGCGAAACGCCTGATCTGTATATGGTACGGATCCTGGACCCGTCCCGTGGAATGAGATCCGAAGTACCGGATCCGATCAGTTTAGCGCACATCGAGTGGAAGATCCGTAGCTAAAGGGACGTACAGTGGAGACGGGTGGCCAGGAATAGGTCAGAGATGGGATTCTGGCTTATAAGTAATCCGTAGGATAGGTTTTGGGATGGGATCCGAAGGTAGATAGACTAAGGTATAAATCAGAATCGAATTTTGCACTGGAAGACAGACTTGACTATAGTATAGGGGATTTCTATTGACCCATACATAGACCAAGTCTAAACTTTGGCGATCTTCCTGCACACGTGGCAGCCCCTGGATAGCTTGGCCAGGTCACGCTCGCCCTTTGGTTTCTCAACCCCCTCAAGATCCCGCTATTAGAGGCGGCAAGCATCGTAAGGAACAAGGACAACTCGATAAGGAGCAAGGACACCTCAAGAAGGAACAACTCTGGATCTCGTATTTCTATTACGGATCCACAAGGTCTACGCAAAAGCTCAAGACCAAACAAATACCGGATCTCGCGCGCAGGAATACCCGCGCAGATCCACCCCTCCCAAGTCCCCACAAGGACGTCAAAGGTCCACCAAGTGCGCATCTCATGTCAACGAGAGAGCAGTAGCAGCCCGCCGACGGGTACACAAGGTGAACCACTCAGCAACTACACGGCCGTCGGAGTACTCCCTCCGTTATTCGGTGTCTGGGCGCATTGCGTGTGAGTTGGGATCCTACTGAAATTCAGTGGATCCACTCCACCACCAGCGTCGGCTCCGTGGGACTCCTCAGGAGGGAAGTACCCGAAAGCGTAAGGCAGTCCCCCACGAAAAGGTGAAGAGTACTTCACAGGCGACCGGGTCGCCGGGGCGCGCACTCCCTTATGACGAGCAGCCTGGTACTCCGACTGCTGCTCGTCGAGATCGTTGGAGATCTCTTGGCCGACTTCGCCCTCTTCCTCCTCATCGGAAGAAGAACTGAAGAGGGTCTCATACCCTTCACGGATCGGAGAACTGGAAGCAGACCACCGCTTATGGCTGGCTTCCGAGGCTGCTGCAGCCTTAGCAGCCTTGACGCGGGCAGTTGCCTCAGCGAGATTCAAGTTCTTAACCGGAGAACGAGGGTTCTCTTTGTCCTCCTTGAGTGAGCGCGGGGTCCCCTGACGCTCGGGCGTCTTCGGCGCGTCGCCATCGTCGACGTTATGGCTAAACAGCGGGGTACGAAACCAAAGCGAGTCCGATTGACTCGGGTCTCAGACCCCTTGAGGGGCGGGATCTCGTTATCGCCCCAAGATATGGGAGACTTGTCCGAGTCCTCCTCATAGTTCACGAGGAGCTCAGGGTCCTCCCCAGGCGGTTCAGGTGCCTTGGGGGGGGTCACTTTGGATGTCACCTTGGTGGATTCCTTAGCGGCAGAGCCTTTGCCGGACGGCTTAGAGCTCTTAGCCTGCTGCTTGGAAGCAAACAGGCTTGGCAGGCGCTTTCGCACCGCTGCCAGACCGAGTCTTGGTCATGCTTGAGGCTGATGTGGAAGCCGAGAAGAAGAAGAGCACGCGGAAGTGCTCGGGCTCAAAAGAAAATGATCCGGCTGCGGAAGCCAACCGCAGCGAAGTCGATGTAATTCGACTTGGAGAGTGAAAGGCGGCGATTTCCTTTCACTCGCCCTGGATGGTCGGTAAACCGAACCTAAGTGGTGGAGGATGTAACGGGGTTACATGAAGAGTGCCAAGTCACTCTTCAGAATGGTGTACCTAAGTACCCTAAGTGATGTAGCCAACTATGACGTCAGGGTAATGACGTCACGGATAGGTACCACGGATATGGTAGAAAGACCTCAGATCCACTCAATAGGATATATCTAGGGAACTTTATAGGTGACTAATAGTTAGTATGTAGACGCATTAAAAGGGGTCACCTATAAATATATTCAGTCTTAAATCTACGTAATTTGGTAACAGTCCCACAGGTCAGGGACTTGTGAACTGCCGTTCACTGAGAGTTTGTATACTCTCCGGAAGTCACACTTCCTGTGCACAAGGTGTTCTGCCCCGTCACAGTAGAGCACCAGGAACAGACAGCGACTTAGCAATGCTAGCATAGAGTCCTCGTTCACGTTACCCAGAGCAAATAATTCAATGAAGCACTTTATCGTTGCTGCCTCCTGTCCCGCCGTCCCTTGCGGGAATCCCCCAGCGGGATATCAAGTACTCTCGCCGCTCCCTGCATCTTTCCAAATGCTGCATGTAAAGAAGGCACGACCGCCAATGATACATTGTGTTGGGAATTAGAGGACAAATACGTGTAATGTGATATTTACACTTGTGTTTTGTATCGGACAATTTTTATAGAATTGATCATGAATGTTCAAAATAATTGGAATTTGATGGGACTCATGTATTCTGCTTTGATTGGCTTAAATATGTGATACACTTGAGATGATTGGATAGATTGAACTCGGATGTCCGCCCCAAATGCCAAGTTTGGGGGAGTATGCCTTCAATCGCTGAGGAAGTCGGTACGTCCCCTTCAATTCGATTGGCAGAATATTCGGTTTGCTGGCCACATTGTCGGGACCGCGATGAAGCAGTAATCTGGGACCTAGTGACTCGCATCGCACGTCTGAAAACGGACTCAAGGCCTGCCTGACAGAACCACGATCTCCAGTGCCCAGCGGTAGCCCCAATACACGCAGTTCAGCCCACATGTCAGAGGCACCCCGAGCAGCAAAATCCTCTAACCGCAGCAGCAGCAACTACAACCCGTTCGACGCACAGTCGAGTGACAGAGATCCCTTCCCTTCTTTTGAGGCAGCGCTGGCCGACGAGCAGTCAGCGCTGGAGGACGAACAACAGGACGTACACTCGGTGCTGGACTGGAGCATTGACACGCTCGCGGAGCTGAAGCCTGTGACCTTCTCGCCGCTGCCGCAGCAGAGAGATGCCGCCAATACGACGGGAACCCCACACAATATCAGCGGGTTCTTCGAGGACGAGAACCAGTATGAGGTGCTGCGGACGCCGTTGTCGGCATCTCGACTGTCGAACGGGGTGGAAGCCGCATCTACAAATAGGAATAGGACCGTACTCGCGCTCGCGCCGTCGTCAACGTCGCCTATGGAGCTACATCGACGCTGCAGAGGGACCATTACGCGTTGTGAAGCTGCACTGCAGAAGCGGCAGTGCAAGATAAACAAGCTGCAGGCTCTGCTGCCTCCTCCTACGCCGAAGCAGTCACTGTGTCAGTCGTCTGTTCACGAGCGAGTGACGTCTCCATCGCGATCGACTCCGCCGCGACCAGCTAAGAGGAACAGGCTTAGCACTGCAAATACACCGAACAGCGAATGGAAGTCGCCCGGCATGAGGCCGCCCAAGTGGTCAGCGTCGCCCATTGCCATGATGAGCAGCAAGCGGTCGCTTCGCGCGACGCCAGCCATTCTGCATTTCGATGCAATTACCCCTTCGCCGATCGCGAGCAACACGACGCTCAAAAATAGTTCGAAGCTGCGGCTGTCCTTTGGGCTCTCGCCCATCACTTCTCCATCAGAGGAGAAAGAGAGTGAGGAAGAGAAGTGTCGCGAGGACAAGCCAAGCAACGAGAAAACTCTGCCGTTAAACAGCTCGACGGAGGAGTCCGAGAAGGAAAACAAGGAGCCACAAACTCAGATTGAAGGTGATGGCTATCAAGAAGAAGGCTCGTCATTATCCCACGCTCCTGATGCGGTGCGCACTCCCACAATGGAGAAATCGATAGCGACGGCTCGCTCTTCGATCCCGCGACGGCGACAGCAAGCCTTCATGGAGGCGATGGAGGCAGAGGCTCGCAGCAGCGAGGCCTACGGCAAGAGGTCGTCACAAGCAGCTGCGCCGATTTCGTCGCTTTACCAAGAGGCAAAGCGCTTGGGCGTGACTGACCCGCAGTCGCAATAGCAGTACGTGCAGACCCTGCGTCAAGATAACGAAGACCACAAACACATGAGATGACGTTGAAGACTTTGCTGCGTGTAAATTACTAGTAGTAGAATATCAAGACAGTCTTCTTGTAGAGTAAATGCAGAATAACTTAAAAGTTTTCCTCCCAGCAGCTCAGTTGGCCTTGGGGCTGTTGCGACGCGACACCAACCGGCGCTGCACGCGGAAGTCTCCGATCCAATATCCGTCCGAGCGCAATGCATCCTCCACCCTCTCGGAACTGGATCTGCTCGAAGCGGCGAACGCGTCCTGCTTGGATGTGTACGTCGCGCGTCGCGAACGTTCGTTGTGCTCGGTGTTACTGGTCATGCCCGTTTCTGCGCGCCGTCTCGGCACTCGCCGCTTTCTCTCCATCGCGTCTGTATGGCTGCCGCGCGAGATTGGCCCTTTAACGATCGTTCCACTGGATCTGCTGTCGCCAGCTGCCGACGACGACCGCGGGCGCGTGGCCTGTCGCCGTTGGAGCTCTCCGTCTGTGGTGCTGCTCCGAGTCCGCACATCTAGGAGACTCTTGCTGTGTTGGGAGGGGGAGCTGACCGGCGTCTTGCTAGCGCTGGACATTCCTCCGACCTCACAATCGTCGTCCTCAGATTCAGTCTCGGACGGCGGCGCCGTCGCCACCTTTTTTAATTGAACCGGCACGGGGGCCACCTCAGCCGCCTGCTCTTCCTGTTCCTGTTCTTCCAGTTCCTCCTCCTCTAATTTCGTCTGTTCCTGCGTCTGCTGCTGCGTTTGGGGCACGCGCGAGCACGAGTAGAAGCCCTTCGCGTAACGTTGTCGTCGCGACTCCACGAACCAACTGGAGAGCACCACGACGCCGATCGCCAGCGTATAGCGCAACGTCACGAGCTGCACGAGCATCACGGCGAGGCGCAGGATGGCGGCCGTCAGTAGCAGCAGCAGCAGCGCCATGAGAGCCACGCCGACCACGCACATGAGCCGCAGCCCCATTGCACTTGATCCTCGTAGGAACGTTACTGTACGTGCGTTCGCCTGTATGCGAGCGAGCTAATAGCGAAATGAAAACAGTTTTTATGCTGAAGGCTGAAGCCAGTCGGTGGCGGAGATGTGACTTGTCTTGAGTAAGACGGGGATGCGCGAATCTGGGCCCGGCTTTGCCCCAGTTCAGGGAATCCGCGATTTTCATGCTAACTCGTTCTTCTGGCATTCGCTGGGCGACGATATGAGACTGAGCATTTGATGCTGCTTGAGGGAACAGCGCGGCGCTGAGGGCGGTGCCGTCGTCGCCGAAGATGGATCTGATTTAGTTGAATACATGTATGTGTCTGCTTTGTGGCTTGATTTTCCTGGCCCGTCACTCATCGCCCGAAAATCCACAGTATTATTGTACACTCCTGTACGCAGACGTGGTTAACAAAGCACACAAGAGACGAAACCGCGCGTGGGTGAACTCTGACGAGTGTCGACGGTGACATTTCGAGACAAGGGCACAACCAGCAGCAGACGGCGGCCGCAGTGTCCGTTTGAAAGGGGCGAGAGCATGCGAAAACTGGAAAAATTGTAAGCGAAGTATGTCGCCACCTCCAATGACCAGCGGAAGCCCGAAGATGGGGGGCCCGGCGGCCAGCTGCCGCTCCTCCCTTCTTTGCATCGAAGTGTATGGGGCCCGGTCATAGCCGTGTTCGGGCCACACGGTGAGGCTCTTCGTGTGGCCCGGACCGAGCCATGATGGCCGATCTCACTTTGCTCTCTGCGCTCTGAAACGGTGCGGAGTTCGCTATAATTTCAAAGTATTAGCCGCTGAGATTGCCACCGAAACGCCCTATGCTCGTGGTGCCAGCCGGGCTGGCCCAAAACGCGATGTGAACGACGTCGATCAGAAACTAAACAGCTCTGCGATACATTCATTACCAGCGCCCCGCGATTCGGGGAAGCCGACAGGCACCGCCTACAAAATCAACGCTACATGGTATTTTTAATACCAGCAAAAAGACTCTCGTCAGCCTGCAAACAACGTCAACTGGCTTGCACTCACCAGCTTCTTGCTGCATAGCCAAACAGACCAGACTTGCAGTCCAAGTGACCTCCGCACGCCTCCACACACGACTTACTTTTCGGTGTCCGCTCTTGCCTTTGAATCTGCGAAAAAGGCAGACTGGTGCCACAAAATGCTCGGCAACCCCTTCAACAATGTTATCACTAAAGCGAGGTCTCGAGCGGATCTTCGAACGGCGTATCCACCTCTTGAAAGAGCACGATGATGCTCGGCCTGCTGCTGCATCTGTCTGCGCTGCTCTGGGCGCGCACACAGGGATCGGATGATGATTTAGAGCAGCCCGACGTTGTTGCCAAGCTACAGCGCGACACGCTTCTGGAGGCGCCACTGCAGGAGCAGCTGCTGGCCCCACTGGAAGGCGACAGGGCGGTAGACCTGGACGCGCGACTGCAGCGCGCCTTCATCCAGTGCCGCGAGCTGGGCGTGGCCTCGTTCATATACGAGACGGCCGCCGACGCGAACGCGTGGGCGCCGCTGCATGCGGACGACGTGGCTTACTGCAACCGCCTGCGCTACGTGCGGCACCAACGGCAGCACGCCCGACTTGTGCTGAAGACGCTGGCCTCGCAGCCACAGGCGGAGTATTCCGAGCGGCAGGTGGAGACGAGAGCGGCAGACGACGTGAATTTCCAGGACTTTTTCGAGCTGTACGCGGAGAAGACGCGACCGGTGGTGCTGCAGCTGAAGGAGGACGAGAAGGACCCGGTGGCACAGCTACTGGGACTGGAGACCAGCGGCGATGAAGCAGAGAAAGCTGCTACTACGAGTCAGAGCGCGATGGAAAAGTTCGTGAGCGTTTGCTTCAAGGAGGAGGCTAAAGGACGAAAAGGCAACGACCGCATCCAGTTTAGGCCGATGCGTGTGGACCACGAGGCGTGTGCTGCGATACTGGAATCGACTTTCCGCGTGCCGATTTACATGGCGCACGACTATGTGCAGCGCACCAATGCGTCTCGAGACAAGGCATTCTTGCCATCTATTGTGGAGCTTCCTTCTGTCAACGAGGAAGGAATTGATGCGTCTCCAAGCGCGAAGGAGATTGTGGCGTGTCCATACGGACTCCACATGCTGGTGATCCCTCTCGGAGACAGTTCTGGCCCGCATGTGTCGATATTTGACCGCATATTCGAGCCGATCATCCTGCCCACTGTAATGCAAGATCAGTTGCGTGAAGTTGTGCTAGGTGCTGACGCTACTATAGCGACCGGTTCAGAAGGAATTACCATGTTAGGCGCGGATTACTTCCAGCGAGTATTGGAATTGTACAGTGCAGTTGAGCTGAAGCCCGGGCGCGATATGCTGTTCGTTCCAGGTGGAATCGTCTCGACAATGCGCTCATCGCCAGCAATTTCGGAAGGGACAAAACTGCTGCGTTTCTGCTACTGTGATGCCGCCAACGTCAAGGACGTTAAGCAAGCTACCGGCCTCGATACACTGCTCATGACCAGTAACAACAGGGATGAGGGAGTGTACGCTTTACTACAAGCATTTCAGACGCCAGGGTTCGACGCTACTTTTTCGCGTCGCCCTACCGTTAGTGATGCTAGTTGGAACACTTTTGTGAAGTGGCCTCGAGACCCTGCGTACCTGGTCAAGAAAAACCGAAGACATCGGACCATCGGAGACGACCAAGAAGGCGAAGAAGAGCAACTATCGCGCCGTGAGCGACTCAAACAGTGGCAGGATGACAAGAGATGGGAACGATACATTGCGTCTCTCACATTGCCTGTGGCGTGGCCACCGATCGTCGTTAATACAACTCGCACGACGGCGACACTTCGCTGGCAGGAGCTCTACCAGCCACTGAAGCATGATATTACTAGCTACGGCTACGAGGTGAGCTGGAAGCGGGAAGACCAAGATGCCAGTGGGGAAGAGGGTGCAAAACTGATAGAAGAGGTGGAAAATGCAATAAATGTGACCCACGACCAGCTCACGCGCAGCAGGATGCCCTCCACCCTGTTCGGGGACGACTTTGATGGACGTGATCTTGAGACGTTCATCACTGGGCTGCAAGCGGAGACAGCGTACTCGTTTTCAGTGCGTCTCGTTGTGGGGGAGGCTCGAGGTGCTGCTAGCGGGGCTTCTCGCCGTGTGGTCACTAGTCCATGTGCCCCACCTTCTCGTATTCGAGGTGTTCCAGAGGTTACCGAGATGAACGGGACGTGCGTGAATGTACAATGGCTGGACGTCGAAGACGATGGGGGCAAGGACATTAAGCTGTATCTCATCTCAACGGAGAAACTACCCGTAAGAGGACAAGAGGGGGATTACAACACTGGCAGAGGCGCAGACAATGGCGCGTTAGTTCGTGAACACGAGAAAGTTATCGCGGTGAATGCCAGTGTCGGTAACAGCCACGTTTTTCAAGAGCGATTGAGTTCTGGAGCCTTGTGGCTATCGACTAGAGTCTGTGGACTATTTCCTAGTGCAGCGTATACATTTCGTGTTGCCGCAATGAATGTGCTGGGTGCCGGCCATTGGAGTCACCGCAGTAGCCGCGTCGAGATATCTCCGCCACGCCGCCGACTCAAGTCCACAGACAGGCCTCAAGCCATGGTTATTCCAACGTTGAAAGGTGTGGGAGACCCCGGCTACACCGTCGTGAGTGGGGTCGACATCCTCTCCCTAAGCGACTTGTCTGCATTGATCGCCCAAGACCCGCTTCGCATCCTCCGAGCCTCAGGGGCGCAGCTTCAAGATGCGACTTTGCCACATGTTTTGCTCTCGGACGTGCGAGAACAAGTGCAAATAATGCTCAGCAACAATAGCGAAGACGTCGTGGAGGTTGAACGCACGTTTGAAGCTTGGACGGGACACTACAGTCCGCGGCTGTTTGACGTGTCGGCGGAGCTGGTGCTGGCAGATCCACCGGATGCCTCTCAACCGCTGCGCAATGCGCACGCCGTGCGTGATCGCGTGCTGTTGGCTGTGCGAGGTGGCGTCCCGTTTGTATTCAAACTGCACTACGCCCAGCGAGCTGGAGCGTTGGGTCTCATCATTGCCGATGCGAGCGGGTCTTGCGCCGGTGGCTTTGATCAGAGCTGTGTACCTGGCGCTGACAAGAGGCGAGGTGAAGGGTTTGCAGCACTGGATCGACACGCTCTGTGGAGACAAGCCAATATCCCATGCGTGCTGGTACTGAAGGAGGCAGCACAGGAACTGCTGTATCGGCTCGGCTCCAAGACTGCATCCAACGAGAGGGCTATATAAAAACTTGCAGATGGCAGCGTAACACAGCACAGCAATATCATAAACAGGAGCCTGGACATCTATTGTGTTTCTCCGTGTCTGTAGGAGCAGCTCGTGGCCAACGAAGCATGGACATATCGACAGGTACTTTCATGGCTATATTCTTATGTGTAATACACGAGTGATCCTGAAACGACGCGATCCAAAAATCTGTGACGTGTGAGCGCCGTCGACAGATCCAGGTCCAGCCAGACGCACTCGTCCTTCATAGAAGCAACACCGCTAAAACTCGACGTTAGCAACAGACACTGTACTAAGCGTCTATTTGGCGCTGTCGACACGGAGACGGCTTTTCTCCGTCGCAAGGCAGAGCGGGCGAGAAGCGGCCTCCGTCGTAGCCTCGATACCCCCTCGCTCGTTAAGCTCTACCGTCGCCTTCTATACAAAGCCGGGCTGGTCCTTGGTATCTTGCTTTACGGTCGGTCAGTGTGGAGCTTAAAGCGGCCTTTCCAGTATTCCGCTTCCGCTGCTAGTCATTAACCCAACAGGGAGCTCGCCACCGGATCCCCCGTCCGTCACCACACGATGAACCCTGGTCGACCACCCACTTCGGCTCCCATACAACAACAGCAAGATACACCGTCGGGGACCATTAATAACAGAGTTCCGCGTGTGAACGACGACCTCTCGACAGTCGCCACTGGCAGCGGCCGATCGGAGTGGCGACGAGATGAGCACGGGCGATTCATGCAGGCACTAGAGATCTACGGCTCGAGGCGGACAGGAAACGAGTGGAAACATATCACGGCTTTCGTGGGATCACGCACCATTGAGGAAGTGCATTTACACGGGCGGCAGTATCTCCACCGGCTAGTTCAGCAGCTCCCACCATCTCCTGAGGCGACGAGTGCTAGTCGCCATCTATCCGGTGCAGGCAGTCAGAACGACCCGAACCGACAAAACTACCAGGTAAGAGGTGGTGACCAGCATAAATCGAGAGGCAAGAGGCCAATTCCAGCGCCAAGTGGGGGCAGCAGTGCCTTGAGTGCCGCAGCACTGGAGTGTGCCCAGTCGATGAGTATTCAAGCCTCAGCGCATTTTCATAACCAGCCACTACAGCATCTACAGCACCAGCATCAGACAGAGACCGCTTCGCGTCGGAACGGACGCAGATCTAAACCTTGGACATTCCAACAAGATAAAGCGTTCGAGACAGCACTTGCCGGTTGGACTGGAAGTAAATCGTACCCTTGGCCCCGAATTGCAGAGGCCATACCGGGTAAGACTGTCAAGGATGTTCGCAACCGCTACGAAGAGATGGTAGGAGAGATCGCCTCGATTGAGTCTGGAGAGATCCCTGCCCCTGAACCCCCCATGAGTGGCCTGACCGTTGCTCGGTCTCCTTGTTCCACGTCCACGTTGAGTCAACGTGCAGTTCCACCTCCACCAATTGAGGTCCCGCTTAGAAGTGTAGGCAAAGGTGAGCTGTAGATTATTATTTGTGTGTGTATGTGTTAGAATCTCTCATCGACGTTGTGTCCCTTGCATGCTTTAGATGGAACAGTAAGCGTCTTTCCATCGGGCAGAAGCACGGGGAGCAGAAGAGGTTCTGCGAGCGGGATCACGATGCTCAGCCCGACATTCCTCGACTTGCTGGCAAAAGAAGCCGAAAGCGAAGAAAAGTCGCCTCTTCCGTTCCCAGGCCTAACAAATCTGCCATCGCCATTGTTCTCACCGACGCTGCTGCCGTCAGGATCGCCTGGTTTCTTCAGTCCTGGCACGAAAAAGTCGGCAGCTCGTGGCCAACAAGACAAAAAATTGTCGAGTTTAGAAAGCTCTGGAGACGTCAAGATGGAAGAAATAGACACAACGTCGGCCGCGACGGGCAAAAGCACGACTCCGAGGATATGGAACGACTTCCTCGCGGGCGATTTCAAGTTCGATGACCCACTCGGAACGCCCAGTCATAGTAAAACTAGTAGGAAGACACCACGCTCCAAAATACCTAGCGACGGATCCTCGACATCTGAGAACGACCCAGGGAAACAAAATAACGAGATGCCCGATGCTTCAGCCGCCTGAGGATAAAGCAAGCAAGAAAAACAGGTGCTGTGGTCGTAGGACAGCGTCGGTGGTGTAGTCAGCTTGGCTTTGGCAATATCACCGCGCACCTGAACGTCACTGGAGAGATGTCATGAGATCCGACACACTTTGAGCACATCGTGTCTACATGTACAACCTGATGTTAAGGGGGTCGCTCGGGTTTTCTACTATTCTCTACCGTCCTACTCGCTCGCTTGTGCCTACGACTAACTACTAACTACTGCTATCTTTTGTGTCTACTGCTACTCCTACTGACGTGACCCCAGCCGCACTCCTACTACATTTCTACCAATTCGTTAGCTTCTTCGTCGCCTCCGTTGTGGTCATTCTCCTCGTCTACTTCATCGTGTCGTCTCCTCCTTCATATCGTGAGGAAACACACACAAGCAGCTACAGTTGCTGCATCATCTCACGTTTCTACAGGTTGAAGCGAGTGGTGAGGAACTGCCGCAGAGGCTCCGGGAAGCTCGCGAAGTACGCGGCCCAGTTCTCACCCAGACTCGTTTTAAAGCCATGCACGATCTGGTACAGCATGTCCTTCAGCTCTTCGTGTTGAATCTGCTGACCCTCAAGTGAAGCGATTGCACCACACATGAACATGAAATCAGCCACGATACCGTTCGGGTTCGCCTTCACCATGTAACACAAGCCCAGGAAGCAGTGCTCCTTCTCTTCCGGTGCACGCACATGCGCGAGGGCGCGGCACCAGCGCTTCGCGAACTCCTGGAGGTGCGGCGCCACCACGTTCGGGCACACGTATCCAAGTCGGCCGATAGTGATTGCGCAGTTCTCCACCAGGTTGCGCGGCAGCTTCGGACGGTTGATCATACTAATCAGACGACCGAGGCAATTCTCGACATACGGCTCCATCTCGACGCCAATCCGAATCGCAATTTCACCCACCGACCAGCTTGCGTTGTTGCACACAGTGGGAAGATCTGGGTCGATGTTCTCAATCAGCACCGGCAGCAGATCGCCAAGACCAGGACGGAGAATATTGGATGCGTGCTTGGCCAGGTCGCCTACAACGCCCATGGCGCTCTGACGCACGTCCATCACGTCGTGGCGCACGCAACTCATGAGCAGGTTCAAGATGTTGGAGCCGTTCAACAGCGCCTCGCTGTTGTTCTGCAAGCCTTCAATAATGCCCGAAATCAGGTCCAAAGCACACACAATAAGCTCCGGGTCGCCCTCATCGAACTCGTTGGGACTCTGCTCAGACATGGCATCGGCCAGCAGCTCGTTCTCCACGATACGTTGGCAGCGAACATACACGTTCATCGCAAACTCTTGAAAACCGTTACCCAGCGCCTGCGCCACGGGCGCTAAACACTCAAAGAGCGGGAGAATCTCACGGCTGCGGTCATCCAGGGCGTTCCATTTCGCAATAAGCGGAGGCATGAGGATCTTGATCAGCTCTGGATGGTTCAGATGCTCCCCAATTGAGTCTGCGAGCGTCCCAATGGCGTCGTACAAAATCAGCAGGTTCTTCGCCTGGTACTTACCAAAAGCGAACATGAGGTTCTGTAGGATAGGCGTCAGGTACGGCACCAGCTCCTCGCGAGCTTCCTCTTCAAGCGTACAGAATGCAGAGCACGCCGCTTCCTGCACCTTCTTGTGCGGATCCAGAATGCGCTTCAGCATACCCTCCACAAGCGGCTTAAAGAGCACCTCGTGGTTACCTTGTTCCACAACCCACGTCGAGTAACGGCTCAGAGTCCAGCACGTAATGCTACGAATGAGGGGTGCAGGGTCCTCCAGCTTCTGCAATAGGAACGGGTACAGCTGCGGCAGGTGAGGGGTGATACCATTGTAGCAACCGTCCGCGATGGCACCGAGCGCCAGGATACCACTCTCCACGAGTGGCCACGGCTGCTCCTGAGCAAGACGCTCCTGTAGCAGAGGCAGCAGCGTCGGCAGAATATCATTACCGTAGCCATTGGCCAGATTGTCGAGGCTAGCAGCCGAACACCGACGAAGGTTCCACTCCAGCAGCGAGTCGTCATCGTCATCATCGTAATCATCGTCGTCGTCATCGTCGTCATCATCAAGGCTACCGCCTTCGTGGCCACCGCCAGGCTTGCGGTGGAAGACGGGTTTGATGTCCTCTGGGCGATCGGGTACGTTCTCATCCTGGTTCTGCTCCTCGGCTTCGAAGTTGGCCAGGTCTTCCTCGCTATACACCATGCGCTGGAACAGCAATGGCACGATCTGAGCCAGATAGGGCTGCAGCATGGGCTTAATGTCGTTGAACTCACGCAGATCACAGAACGAGGCCCAGAATTCGCAGGCCTCAATGGCCACGTTCTCGTCCTCGTCCTGGTTCGCACGCAGGATGAACTGGATGATGCTGTTCAGATGCGGCACAAGGTACTGCACGCCCACCTCGAGCAAGATGACAATACTCTTGCACACGAGCTTGCGTACGTCGTTGGACGGGTCCTGCGTGAGCAACGAGATGCCGGCCAGAAAGTTCTCCATCTGCACTACAAGCCCCACTGGCATGTAGATAAGCACGTTGTTGAGACACTCGAGTGCGTCGCGACGGAAGTTGGCGTTCTGGTGGTGGAAATACTGCAGCAACTTGGGCACGAGCACATTAAGCGGGCGGCTGGGCGAGTTCTCGAGCTTGGCGGCCGAGTCCTCGCAGATCTTGACGAGCGCGCCAAAAGCTCCAGCCACAGCGTTCTCGTCCTGCTGCTCCAGCAGCACAAGCAACGCAGGCATGAGCTCGGGCCACTCGTCCAGGAACGTGTACTGGGACACGAAGGTGGTGACGATCGAGCCGGCCGTGTTGCGGATGGGCTGGAGCGGGTCGGCCAGAACGCGCAGCGTCTGCGCGCGGATAACGGCGAGGATCTCGGTCTCGGTAGGGGTAAGCACAGCGCTGACGTCGCGGGCCTTGATGTTGCGCTTGAGAAGCAGCCCAGCTAGCTGGCGCACGTTGGGCTCGGCCTGGGCGGAGCAGAGCAGGTGAACCAGGTACAGATTGAACTCGAGATTCTTCTGGAACTGCTGCAGACGCTGGTAGGACTCGCGCTGCACCTGGTTGTTGGGCACCATGTAGGCCTCCAACAGGGACACTACCTCGTTGAGCAGCGCGGGCTGCGGCTGCCACGTGTCGCTCATAATGAATGGGTTTATCTGAACGCTTGAGCTCCTTCCGACCGCTGTTTTTGGGGTATTTTTGAGCAGGAAAATGCAGATATACAGGGGAAATACAGAGGGGCAGAAGACGCTGAAGACGGCGGGGCTGGAGGAGACGGTGGAGACCAAGAGACGGAGTTGGTGCGGGTCGGGCCGACACGGAAGAGGACGGCTGCGGCTACGGAGGAAATGGACGAGAAGGCTGCCCAGCCAACCGCAACCAGAGGGAAACGAATTTTCGGCCAATGGGAGAGATTAACCTGTTTTCCTCCAATCGTGACGCTTTTGCGATAGACGACAAATCTGAGTCATTCAATTTTTTGCAATGAGGCATAATTTTTTGATCAAATGATGTCGACAGAACTTCAGCTTTCTCGCATGGCCCGAGATACTATCCGGGCTACAAATGACATTGAAAACTATTGGGAACCTTACAGATTGCTAGCAGTGGCATACTGGAGAGCAGTCATTTTCACTAGATAAGAGAAAATCTCCTACCGTCCAAACGATTAAAATTATCGATACGAACATGCCGTGGTCACCAACGTTAAAAGGACGTTGTAATGTAAAAAAAAATACTAGGGCGCCTGCGACTTACGCTGGTAATACGAATTTCGTCCAAGTCGTCTAAATCATTGAGGGTGTCCATACCCATATCCCATTGTAGGAAAGAACGCAGTTCAACGAACGCGATCATTTTCCATCAAGTTGACGTCTGGTGACCATGACAACGCTCCTCAAGAATGAAGGTCCTGTTGCGTTCATACCTATTGGTATTCCCAGTAAGACCATAGCGCAATTTTAAGTGGAGGTTTTGTGTTCTAAGTTGTAGTTACGGAATCGGAGAGCTTTATTTTTTTTCGATAGAATGAAGTGAGTGTTGATAAACGCAGGAGTTCAGCTACAAATATCTAAACATCGAAGCAATCTGGCTTGGAGATACCCGGTCAAACACCTCCCAAACGTTTTGTTACATTTAAGCAGCTTGTGCCACTAAGACGTGGTAATGATGGCGTATACGAACCAACATTCCGCCGTTCTCCTATTGGCTAAATGTTATCTAACTGTGTAAAATAAACGACACACAATTGGCATTAAATTGGTTAGTTGGGAACCAATCACAAGTCGAAAAGTTAACCATTGTCAACAAGGATATCAATACTATGTCTACTTAAATCAGTGCTTTGACCCACCTGTCGATTCGCACAATTGCACTTCTACCAGTGTGGTCACTCATCGATTTACTGTCTGCGACGCACGTCAACGTACATTCTTCCTTTGTTGCTGCTATGGCGACGAGCGCTCCTGCCAACGCCAACGAAGAGTGCGTGGGCCCCCAGTCTGAACAAGCAGGTAAGGCCGATGGCTGCGCCGGTTGCCCCAACCAAAGCTTGTGCGCGTCAGGTGCGGCACGACAGCCGGACCCTGCGGTCTCGGACGTGAAGCAGCGCCTGGCGGGCGTCAAGCACAAGCTTCTCGTGCTGTCGGGCAAGGGCGGCGTGGGTAAGAGCACAGTGGCCTGTCAGCTGGCCTTCGCGTTGGCCGGCAAGGGGTTCCAGGTTGGGCTGCTGGACGTGGACATTACGGGCCCGAGCGTGCCCAGGATGCTGGGTCTTATGGGTCACGAAGTGCATCAGAGTGCGGCCGGCTGGTCGCCCGTCTACGTGGACGACAATTTGGGCGTCATGTCCATTGGCTTTATGTTGCCCAATGCCGATGACGCCATCATCTGGCGCGGCCCCAAGAAGAGCGGCATTATCAAGCAGTTCCTCGTGGACGTGCAGTGGGGCGAGCTCGACTACCTCATCATCGACACGCCGCCCGGTACGTCGGACGAGCACATTAGTATCGTGCAATACATGAAGGAAGCCGATCTGGACGGTGCCGTCGTGATCACCACGCCCCAGGAGGTGGCGCTCAGCGACGTCCGCAAGGAGCTCAACTTCTGCCGCAAGACTAATATCAACGTGCTCGGCGTCGTCGAGAACATGAGCGGCGTGCAGCGCCCGCTCAGTGACGTCAAGTTTGTTGGAGGTGACGGCAACGACCAGACAGCCACGTTCATGAAGGTGAGGGCGAGAGTGTCGAGAGTTGTAGCATGTGCTGACTGATTGACACTGTGAATTGTTGTGGGGCCTCTTTCTTCTGTAGCTGCTGCAAGAAAAGGCACCGGAGCTTCTACAGCACTCGGTGCAGATGGAGGTATTCCCTGCATCTAATGGCGGAGGTGAGGCCATGGCCAAGAAGTTCAACGTGCCGTTCCTGGGACGTCTTCCGCTCGACAACAAGATGACGAGCGCGTGTGAAGAGGGTGTGTCGTTCTTGGAAGAGTACCCGACCTCCTTTGCGGCCCCAGCATTCAGCAAAATTGTGGAAGGTATGTGCGTCTATTCTCGCGTTGCTAGAAGGGCGATGCTGACTTGCCTTTGATTTGTCATGTGTAGATCTTGTTGCATCTGTCGAGAAGTAAGGACTGTAGCATAACAAACGAGTTTGTTAGATACAACTAACTTTGGCTTGGGAAAACTGTTCCAGAGGTAAACTCGAAAACGTATATATGCACACTTGAGCGGGTTTATCGACCGTGGACGACTACGGGCATTTCCTGTACTTGATCAATGACTTCGCGTGGGGGGGGGGGCAGGCGTCGAATGCAAGACGCCCTCCTGACCCCGCGCTGCTATTCTCGACTAAAGAGAATCTCGTCTCCTTTACTGCCTTGAGAAAGCATCTATTGAGCCCGATATCTGCTCCGTGTTGAGCAATACAATAACGACGGAGACGTTGTCGGATGAGCCCGACCGGATAGCCAAGTTCGCCAGTGACTGACTTGCTTGCTACGGGAACAAAAACACATCAAAACGATAAATGGCTTAAAAATGCATCGAGCCCAACACATCGCATGAAAGTAAGCTCATACCTTTGCAGAGTAGCCTTCATGTAACCTGTCAGCGACGTACTTCACGGCTTCCTTGCTCTTAATCGTATCCCACAGCCCGTCACACGCGAGTATGAGGAAGTCGAATTCAGGTGTAATTTCGATTTCCTGCGTCACGAACGAAACACCGTCAGCACTTTTTGCCGCCAGCGGAAGACCTACCGAGCTTCGCCTTACCTGACACTCTGGCATTGAGATAACGAGATCACCATGAAACACTCGGTCGTGCCCCTCGGGAAAGGCCCAATACTCATACCTGGACAGTGACTCGCCCTTATAGTCAATATCACCAATGGCGCGAGACACGGCCAGCTCGCCGTTCACTCGGTAGATTGTCACCCATTTCACCACTCGCTCGGCACGCAGCTGAATTTCTGGATCACTTAAATCCATCGAGTGCAGCTTGGACAGCTGCAGCTCCCGCTCCTCTTTCACCCAGCCTCCCTGTTTCTCGATCCTCTCTCGCTCGTCTGCACGTCCAGGTGTCTGCTCTTCAATAATATCCAGCGCCTGACCACCAATGCTCACGACCGCCCTGCTATCTCCGATATTCGCTGTGATCAACCGATTACCCCGAATCAACACCACTGCTGCCGTAGTGCCATCATCCAGGCTCTGTCATAGTTATCAAAAGAAGTTTAGTATTTTCAGATCAGCATTACGTTGCAATGCATCAACAAATAATGTATCTGCCTTGTGTACCTCTTCCTCAGCTTTTTCCAGAAATTCTCTGTCAATCCGCGCAAAAGACTCCTCAAAAGCCAACTGAGTATCCGACATAAAGGTCTCATGCGAGGTCAAATAAGGTACCAATCGTTGGTTGGAGAAAGTCGCAGCCTGCAAAATTTATAAAACAATAAATTGAAGGAATAAGTATCGCTAATTAGAATTAAGGCACACAAATAAACTGCTAACAACTTACCCGAACGCCGCTGTGACCATCAAATAAAGCGTAAAACGATTGCCTCTGATGATGGGGCTGGTCATCCTTCATCTGTGCGTTAAGATCCGGGATACAACAACAAACATCCTCCATTGCTGACCGAACGCCCAACAGCGACGTGACTCCATGAACATCATCACCCGTGGAGTAGCTCGAACTGTCTTCGTTGAAGGTTTCATGAAACGAGTCGCGAGTGTTAATGGAAAACGACTCGATTGGCTGCATCTCTGCGAATCCTTCCCTCTGATGGTGAGGTACCCAGCGACCCGCAGTAGGAGCGTGGGCTGGCTCTGGGGGTGGAGACAAGTCGACTGGAAGAGGTGGCGGCGAAGTTGGTTCTGCGGCACTACGGTTTCGAAGATACCGAGGGATGTATTTGCCTGTTGCGACTGGAGGTGATGATGTTGGCATCAACAGTGGCGGATTACTGTTTGTCTCTGGGTTCTTACTCTCCGCAGCTCCATCGTCCCACCGCCCACTTAAATGTAGTTGGGCATCGTGATCGACGCTATCTTCTTTCGTTTCGGCAATTGAGCTTCGTCCTACCGGAGGAGTGTGGTGCTCTGGTACATCATCCATCGGATCGAACGCAAACATCAATGGACTTCGCGGTCCAAACCCACCAAAAGCCAACGGGCTACTTGCCCGCCGAGGACTAGTCCGCGAAGACGAAGAGCCATCGCCGCCCGTCGATTCGTCTGAAAAGCTCGTTGACGCAAAAAAGCCACCGCTTGCGCGGCCACGATATAAATCATCGACAGAGACTGCAACCGGGAACTGGTCCATGTAGTCCTGATAATCGAATGACACACTGCGGTTCACGCGGGACATGCTCTGGATCAGAATTTAAACAGACAGACCCGCTCAACGTGAGTAAATCACGCATCGATTGCTAAAGGCACATGAGGCAGCTCGTTACAAATGCAGATATTTGGCACGTACTCTTCGAGATAAACTATTGCAAAGCCGGTTCGGTCGATGCTCCGCCTGAAAGAAAGTGACTCGCGTTGGGACATTAAACTAAAAGACATCAAGAACGTACTGTACTGTACCTGAGTTCGTGATAGTGCTGAAACGATATTCGCGATTGATTTCTGAAAATTAAACAACCACTCGTGCATCTTACATAGCAATAAAAGTTAGTTCGTTTGGGGGAAACAAATGGAGCAAGCGACGACCTCCTTACCATGTCTTTGGACTCGGCACGTAGGACATATCGCCGACTTTCCATGCGAATCTGGAAGGCCGAGACACCGAAGTCCTTCTGCAAGGGCACGATGGGCGCATGGGAGAGTGGACGCAGGTGCAAGTTAGCAACGAGGAGACGTGGAGGGGTGAGACAGAGGTGGCACCGACACGGGGGTGTCCTTGTGCAAGAGGCAGCTTCTGCTTCCTCTACCTCTTCTCCTATGGGAGATAGTGGACCAGGTCGTACCGCTGTAGTCACCGAGTCGATGTTTTCCATGGAAATGACGCCGCAGCACGTGTTGTCCGTGGGTTTCTGCTCCTTGACGTCACCCTGCGACTTGTAGTAGAAGAGTTTGCTTTCCTGCATGACAAACCACCTTTTCTTCCAGAGCTTGGGGTCCTCCGAGCTCTGTTTCTCCAAATATCCGTCCATAAAGGCGGCTCTGAAGAAAATAGTCAAATGCACAACCTGTTACTAAGACTGAACCAGCAGAGACGAATCCGCTGAAGCGGAGTAATTACTCGAGATATCTCGTATATCCGTCCATGGTCCGCGGGCGGAAGTAACTCGTTGACGTTGTCGCGCCGCCTAATCACAGCGAATTAGCTCTTCGAGTTGATCTACGGAGTTTTCCTTAAATGTTTGATCTACTAAACGCACCTGCGCTCTCCAGGTCGTCTCCGTCGGATGAAGATGAGGACGAGCGGTCGCCCACCTGGTCGAAGAAGCGAGAGAAGCTTGAGACGCCCGCGCTGGCATTAGCGCGGCTAGGTACGGGAATGGCGCTGCCCGGTCCGTCATTGTCGGAGGCCTCCAGCTGCGACGTGGGGGCCGTCTCGGCGCGCTCGCGGTGCACGTGTGAGGCTGGAGATGCGTAGCTCTCGTCTGGCTGCCAGCTCGTGGGCGGCGGCGCGTCGCGATGCAGGAAGCGGCGGAGACTGGCCATGCTGCAGTCGTCTCCAAGATTCGATTATGCGGGCAATGAAGGTTTTACCCCTTGTCGCTACGGCACGTTATAGGGGGTAGGAGGACAAAATTGAACCCTTTATTATGCATGATAAAGCTAAATCTCGAGTTGAAGTT
This sequence comes from Phytophthora sp. 'mugwort', assembly GCA_033558025.1. Classification (NCBI taxonomy): domain Eukaryota; phylum Oomycota; class Peronosporomycetes; order Peronosporales; family Peronosporaceae; genus Phytophthora; species Phytophthora sp. 'mugwort'. Next base: position 2,036,007 of record JAUCEF010000008.1, on the reverse strand, counting down.
GAGTTGAAGATGTCACTTTTAGGGTCTCATTTTGGAATCTTGGTCTCGAGGTAAATTGAACACTAAGCTTAAGCACTGAAGTGCTAACGAGGTACTGTACGAGCTGACATCAAAGACGCAATTGCTGCCCAAGACTATTATTTCAGTGAGTAACGTTAAAAGTCATGTCATATGATCCCATTGTCCACCGTATCGCGAGCAGTGCTGGAAAGCTCGCAACACAACTGCCCAACTCCGAGGTCATAACTCGGGTCCGGCGTCTGACTGTATGTCATTAGCTCGCGTGATTGCGACAGAATGACCCGCAGCCGTAGTAAAATTGACCAAGTGGAAACTGTCGCCGCACCAGTGGTTATAAGGGTACCTAACAATAATATGTTTACTTGTATTCTATTCTGGTGAAATTTGTATTAAGTTGGTTTGCAACAATTTACTTCAATACTTTTGGATAATAAATAAATAAATTATTATGGCACCAGATCGCCGAACTTCCGCATGGACCAGCCTGTACACTTGACCGTTTCGTCCGAGTGTCGCCACGACCAGAAGGGTAAACCGCCAGTCGCGTCAGCATTGTACATAACGAGCTGCTTCCGTCCCAGGTCCTGGAAATTCTCCACGTTCTGGAAAACACCCGTTCTGGTCGGGAGGACCTCCCATGCACCACTCACCAACAAATAGGCGGTTCGCCTTGGAATGCTTCTGGAGATTGTACTCTCTGTATGTGTCCAAGTTTGAGAGGATCCACTCCTCCGTTTTCGTCAGTGTAGCCCCCCCAAAAAATACGCGTGGATTTCGTTCCAGTCATTCTCGTATTGAGGTGCGCTTAGCATATTCGTGAACCCTTCGGGACCTTGTTCACTCAAGAAGGGCGACACGAACAAGATACATTTGTTTCCTGTGGCACGAATCTGCTTGGGAACCCAACAGGATGTTGCGTTCCGTGGGCGGGTTGGGCTCGTTCATGAGACTCAAACCGAGGAAGGCCGGGCTGTCTTTGTATCGAGCTGCCAGAAATGTCGCGAACTTGATGGAGTTGTCGACGTTGGTCTGGGAAGTGCTCCATTTCGTCTCTCCGTTTACTGGTGGTGACGTCGGCCCGTACCCATTTTGACTACCTTGGTGAGCGTGGAGGCTCAGGACGACGGCAGTGTTGTACTTAGCTGCCCAGTCGTTAATGAGCGTGTCCACATACTTGAGCCCTCCAGGTGCATGCATGTCAGCCTCAGTGCCAGGCGACGTAGTAGCATCACGGATTATCCAAGTGACCCACTGGTACGCGAACGGTGTTCAGGACGCCTGTATGAGCAATTGCGCTCATATCGGCCTCTGTGATCCACGTTTTGCGGTGCTCCTCGAACGCAGTGGTGCCCTTTGTCTTGCCCAGGTATTTCATGATCGTGTACTCTACTCGCCCCCGAGGTTAACAGCCTTGGACTGGACAGCGCCGCTACGAATCCTGGCTTGCACGTGTAGCGCGTCACGAATGCCCGACACAGCCCCCGCCGAAGTTTTTTTGCCTGCCAGACTACTTTTCAAGTAGCAAGCAGGGCCTCTCGAGTCCGAGTTGACAAATGTGTAGCCTACACACCCTGTCGTCTGCGAGCACTTGTTGCAGCAGTCCCACGGATACTTGCCAAACGAGACGCTCATGTCGTTGCCGTAGAAGTTCGTGTCGGTCAGTTGCGTTGAGCATTTGTCCGGGACATCTTTGCATTGGTAGAAATCTTGGTTCCATGGCTGGCAGTAGGTGTGAGCTGGACAGCAAAAACTTCCCCCCGAGTTACCACAATAACCCCCGTTCTCCGTTCGACATGAAGCTGGTCCAGCAGCGGTTGAAGGTGAGGACACAGATCCCGACACGGCACCAATGTCATTATTCTTGATACCGGTGGCGCTCTTCAGGTAGCGGTGCGTCTGACCGTCCCAGCCATAGCTGACAATGTGTAGGCAGCACAGCCGACGGTTTCGGCGCATTTGTTGCAGCAGTCGTCGAGGAGCTTCACCCCAGATGATGCTGGAGATATCATCGCCGTAGTAGTCGACACTGGTCTCGGGGACGCCACAGGCGACAGGCTTCGGACGACACTGATAGTACCATGGATTCCAAGGCTGGCAGTACTCTCCGTTCAAGCAGCAGCCGGGGCCGCTCTCGTCGTTGCCACAGAATTGGCCGGAGTTAGCACACTGCCCACCCACTTCGTGCTGGAACATTTGAACAGCCATCGCCCAGGACAGGAAAATGCCACGGCGATTCATTTTCGTCCTCAACGATGGAGCTCGGTAAGATCCCGTACATCAAGCAAACAGAAATTATGGTTACCTTTGGACTTGACTGCAGATGGTTCGAGCTCCACAGATTGAGGCGCTGCTGATGCTGAAATGTATTCGGCTGCATCTGGTTGTTCTGGTGACGGCACCAGTGCGGACACTTGCTGCTCTTGTGGACGGATGAAAGAGTGTGTGTGAGCACGGCATACCTCAATCTCAGGACAAAAAGGTCCTCGCCCAGAGGACGTAGCGCGACCTGCCACGAAGATCGCGCTTAAAGCGGCGAAACGGACGGCCATGGATATCAAATGCCATGCTTGTTAAGTGATATCCACAACCACTCGCCCCTGTATTCACAAGGTTTGTTTTCTTTTCGGGACGAAGACTTTTCGTCAAAGAGCACTCGAAAAAACTAATACTTGTAGAAATGCATTCGCTTTGTCGTTTTTTAGTCTTAACTCTGATGTATTCATTTTTCGCTAGGTTCGACCCACCCCCTAATACGGGAGTCGAACCTAGCGAAAAACTAGCGGCCATTTTCTTACTGATATCCGGACGATTTTTGCGTATATCGATTTTTAATATCAGCCACCTCTCGAGGAGTGCTGGTAATGACAGTACAATTAAACGTCTAAATGTTTATACTATTTATACGTTTTAAGCTGTGGGTATTACAGATTTTACGTATTCAGCAAAGTAATTACCGTAAAAAGGAAAACTTAGTTTTAATATACTATGAACCCAACAGGCTACTATTCGGGTCTCTAGGGTACCCACTGGCTGCTCTGTGGTACACCGTGCAACCTGAACGAACGTATAAAAAAAAAAAAATATTCAGTAAGAATGGCAACAAACGTTTATACAGTCATTATAGGAATTATGACGTATTTTTTTAATCAGACATTTATACACCCGCTGCCAGCACTGCTCGAGGTGCCACCTCTAGAGGTGGCTGATATGAGATAAGCAGCTCATAAAGGGGGTCAAACCTCGATCAGTTGTCAAAAAAGCAGTAGGAGACGTAAAACAAGGAGGAACCCTTCCGCGAAATCAGCACTTCCAGAGAGTGGAGTCAGCAGTTGACTCATCAGTCACGCGGTGACACTGCATTTGCTTACTTCGCTTTCCGAAATTTAGGGAAAACCGCCCCACTACAAAGTATGCCACGCGTTAGCGAGCGCCAACAACAGCTCAGGGAGATCATCGATATCATGGCCGTGACCATCCTGGACGAAAAACCCGAAGTCGAGCTCATTGCGCTGAGTGGCGACGAGCGGGCACTGCAGCTGTTTAGCGATGAAGAGCATCCATCTTCAGTTGACGAGCTCGCAGCGCTGCTCATTCTTGTCGCGTCGTATCGATATCTGCAAGGCCATGACCGCCTTCCGAAGAGCATCGACTTCCTTACGAGCGGGTTTGACGCTCTCTCGCATAAAGAGTTCCGTCACCAGACGGTAAACCCGCCGAGTCCACTGCAATGATGAAACCATGTTGAACCCAGCGAAAGAACCAGCAAGGTCGGCTAGGCGAATACAGAAGTCAACTGGAGACGACACGACCATCTACCAGACTTAGAAGAGGTTAGAACTGAGTTTGAGTCACCACAGCCGAGCATTTAGGAGCCGAGTAGAAGGACCGACTCAAATACCAGTGGAAGAGAATCGCATGCCCAATGCAACCGACATTGATCCAGTAGTGATGCAAGCGGAACGGCGACGACGCATATCAAGAGCTCAAGAGGAGAAATTGAAGTGGGCCGACTTGGAAGCATTACTTCAAGGAGACCTCGATCGGCTCACCCACTGTCGTACTCAGCGAGCAAGTAAAATAGCCGACAACTTCGTACTCAGTGAAGATGGTCTGCTGTACTACCAGGGTCAGAGGCGGCGAGCTGTTGAGTCCGATGATGGAGACCTCACGCTGAGACTGGTGATACCAACAACGATGATTGACGAAGTACCCCATAACTGCCACAACTCGATCACCAGGGTATTGTACGGACCTTTCATCGGGTGAAAGCTGCGTTTTATTGGGTGGGGTTTATGCTGATGTATTCAAACACGTCCACGCATGTGAAGATTGCATCACGAGTAAGAGCAAGCCCCAGCTAAAGTGCTATTCACCAGGCAATGTTATATTTGAATACCCGTTCCAACTGGTATCAATGGATTTCGTAATTCGGTTACCAAATACTCAGCGGGGCAACACCGCGCTATTGCTTTTCCAAGATCATTTCACGGGGTTTGTGATAGCAAAAGCCATGAGTAGCACGGGAGCATTGAAAGTGGCGAAAGGCTTCGAAGAATGTGTATTCCGGAGGTTTGGCGCTCTGTCGTTAATTCTTCACGATAGAGATCCTCGCTTCATGAGCGAAGTTTTACAAGCGTTCGCTGAGTTGATGCAGTCGCGGTCAAGAGCAACGCTGAGTTACCAGTCTCAAGCTAACGGCCAACAAGAACAGCTCAGTCAAGACGATGATCCAGACTATCCGAGTGTATGTAGAAGACCCGCTGCAAGCCGACTGGGATGGCATAGGCGAAAGAATGGTCCATGCCATAAACAACTCACCCGATACAATTCGGCGTGAAACACCCTTCTAGTTGGTGCAAGGATGGGACGCCCAGTCCACGCTCAGAGCAATGACATCAACTATCAAAGCTGACTCAACCAACTCAGCTGATGCTGTTCAATGCCGTCGAGAGACCAACTGTCAACAGGAAATCGCGTTGCGACTCACTAAGAAATACCAGATGGCGGAGAAGGTTCGGCGAGACGAAGAACATAATGCACGTCTTGGTAAAAGGGAACGCGAAGCCATCCCGACTCAGCTAACTCATCCGGGTTGGGAGAAAACGTGCTGGTCGAGTCGGCGGATAACCAGAAGTTCTTGTTCAACGAAGGATACCAAGTTTGGTTGTTCATGGAACGGGTCAAAGCAGGTTTGAAGAAGAAGCTGCTCCATAGGTGGCATGGGCCATCCCGAGTAAGAAGAAGGTTGAAGAGTTTGCATACGAACTGGAGCTTTCCGACAAGAGTGGGTATCAGTTTTATTCAGTGGTACATGTATCTCGGTTGAAAGCGGTAACTGATCCGAGGCAAAGACCAACTGCTCAGTGGTGGATGAACACAGCGAAGTCCAACGCTTCGATTTCGATGAAGAACTCCTTCCAGAAGATAGTTGGGAAGTCGATCATAGTGCCGACAAATATGAAGTAGAAGCAATCCTGGATGATGATATGCCGTTATTAACAAACCACCAACAGAGCTCAGCGATTGTTCAAGGTCAAATGGGTCGGCTATGACGAGCCGACATGGGAACCACTTGCGAATCTGTCATGCAGAGGCTTATTGCTTGATTACTTACGACAAAAGGAACGGGAGAATCGTCTGCAGATGGTGCAAGTGGCAGACGGAAACTAGCACTACATTGCCACATGTTGACCACCAACGAGTGACCAAAATTTAGGCCTGGTAGAACGGATCCACACTACAGAAACCATTGTATGGTTGTGTATGAATGAAATGAAGTCGTGGGGACCCAGCTGAGACGTCATAACTACTACTCGAAAATCAACTCAGCTAAGGTGCCTGGAAATTGGACTAAGTGAATGTGAGAACCACTAACGTGAACGCCTACAAGGTCTCGAATATAGCCAGACCTTCTCGATTGACAGGAGTCGGCGCAGTAGAAGACAGACTGGGTGGAGTCGGCTCGTTTGGGTCGATATTTTCTTCCACGTGGGATTGGACGTACGCGGAATCGAACTCGGCAGAGGCAAACACGGAAATGTAGCGGTTGGAAACACTGGTTGTAAGGGTGAGAAGACGGTGCAAAAAGCAACCACCACGCGCGATAAGACTCCTCACGGTCAGCTTCAGCAACACTTGCTCTCCAGTCCGCGCTTGCCGGAAACGAGGCCAAATTAGTCACCGGAGCGAATGGGGCAATGGGTCGAAAAATAATTCGGAATCCAGAGTCGGCGCGGGTCCAGCTGAGTCGTGCACAGTAACACCACTGTGCCGAGCTTAATATAAGTCCTTGAGAAGAGGACGAAGGTTGTCTGCACGACGCTTTCGATCCTTGCTGTACTTGAACCACAATTGGAGAAATGAGCTTAAGCTCGCTGAGTGGGACACCAGGATGCAAATCCGGGTGTAAACCCAAAACAACACCCGAGTCCACTATCCAGTGCAGGTGCTCCCAGAGAGCGATGAAAAAACGCACCCAATCACTTTCTTTCTCTCGTAATCTGCGCCAACATTGTGCGATGACCTCCACTGGTGAAGCTGGTTGATATCCTGTCGCCCGTACTCGAGCCATATGATGGAGACATGAAGAAGGGCTCAGCTGGGACCTTCGACATCAAGCAGCAACAAGGATGCTGGGCGAGTGAATGTCAGCAAAAGCGGCAACCCCTTCCAAGGAGGAAGGAGTCGGACAGACATAACACTTCCCATCGATAACCTCCATCTTAATAGCCACCCGACACGACGAGAGGATTTTCTCCCAACAATGAGCAGACCCAGGGTGGAAGAATGGAGGATTCAGCCATGTCTTCACTTGCTCTTTCACCCGTTTATCACGGGCTACTGCTTGAGCAGCTCGTGTCCTCAGCTGAGTAATCCGTAACGCGAAGGGGCCAGAAGAGGTGGAAGCACTGTCAACTTGGCTGGATTTGCTTGAAACAGCTGAAGCCGAACTGGGCGATCCCTTTTTCCGACCTTTTCCTTTGGGTGTCGATGGTTTGGCGGAAGCCAACTTAGCGGATACTGCACCTAAAGAAGCCGAGCCGGTAGGAATCGACTTCTTCACTGATGATACCCCTGATACCGGACTCTTGGAAGTCGACTTCTTGGAAGCTAACTTCTTGAATGCGGAATTTTTGGATGCGGAATTCTTAGCCAACGTAGGAGAGAGAGAGCTGAATTCGTAACAGCTGGAACGCCCGGAGCTGACGTCTGAGATGCAGATTTTGGAGAAGTCGGCGTCGAGTGCCGAGTCCGTAGTAGCTGACTGGAGAGACGCCACCTTTGGAGATGCCGAGTTCTTGGGAGCAGAAATGGACCCGGGTGAAGGATGATCAACACATGTTGTAGTCCGGGAATCGCCTCGAAGCCGTTTGGAGGCTGGGTGAGAAGGCGATTGACGTAGACGCTTAACAACTCCCTGTGCTGGTAGAAGAGAACTGGAGGGAAGATCCGAAGTTTGTGGAGGAATCACCAATGGCAACTGGCTTGGTACGGACGACGTAACTGGAGGGTTCTTCTCTCCTCTGCTTGCGTCAGCATCATCATTGTTATCATCATCAGACCCGAATACCTCGATGAAGAGGTTCTTAGGAGACCGTGGAGGTCGGCGAATCTCCTCCTGCTCGGCATCAGAAGAGTTGGCTTCGAAGGGGAGAGACACTGATGTACCAGAGCCAGGCAAAGCTTGGGCGTTGGGAGTTCCAGCCGACTTGACTTTCGCGGGACTTAGAACAAGGACATCAGACGTCTCGAAGTCTTCAAGCTGGTCTCGGCTAATAGCCCTGGCAGTGACCGATGCAGCTCGAGATGATCGACGCAAAGGAGATGGGACAGCAACCTTGGGTTTGATCGACGTGGAGACAGCTTTCCTCGACTTCTTCTTGGAGTGAGTACCCTTGGTCTTCCCGGAGGGCGTTGTCGAGATGATACCAGCCGAGTTAGATGGAGTCGGCGATCGGGACTCAGCTACCGATGAAACAAGTCGAGCGGATGCTGCAGGAGACTGATAAGAGCTCGGCAACGGAACAGTGTCTGCCGAACTCAGCGAAGTCAACGCTACACTCGCGGATGCTGTGCTCGTTAAATCAGTCGAAATTGATGTCGAACCAGACGTTGTCAATGGAAGCGTAATCAATCCAGGGATGGAAGGGAGAGTCACCGGAATGAGGTGATCCCGACGATAATGGCTTTCTGGAACTCGATGTGGTTGATCCATAGGCGTGGAAATCGACTTCAGAGCCGTTAACTTGACACGGGAAGGGGGAACAGGTCCACTTGAACTCGAGTAGTCCAACTGAACTACTCGAACTCAGCTGCCCAACAGAACCACTTGACCGAGCTGAAACTTGCAAGGTGATCTAACAAGACTTCTGACTGCATCAGTGCAATCTCAGGCCAGCGGGCTTCGAGAAGTCGGCACAAAAGGGCATTCAGGCTGAGATCGCGTGGAGTCAGACCTGGAGCGTCAAGACCAGCAGCTGCAGCCATCGCCACCTCTGGATCTGCCGCGGAAATAGGACCATGATGACGAAGAAGGTTCTTGAGACGGGTAATGGTATGCTTTTGCTTTTGCTACTCGATCGTCTTGTGTGCCAACCGAAGATTCAGCTTGTCACTACCTGAAGTCACCAAACTTGCTGCCTGTTGAAGACGTCGGAAGTAAGTGTCTGACAATGCCTTGAAGGCGTTGTCAGCTCACTGAACACCGTACGTTCCGTGAGCTGATCAGTTAGGAGCTGACAATCCCTATTCCGATCCTCTATCGTGCGATGGAGCCTGTCCACATGTTCTTGGATGGCGTCAATATGGCAATTCTCTAGCCGAGTTGACTCCCTCTTCTCCATTTCCAGCTGATAGATGGTAGATCGGTAGGAAGTCAGCAGGGTGGTATTCATGCTGGATGATTGTTTCACTTGTCCTACTCTCGAACCACCGCAGCCAACTCAACCCCTAGCCGAGCGGTCGACGCCAAAGCTGACTCCAGTCTCCGGCTTAAGGCACCACTTTCACGATGCAGCCGAGTTACGTCATGTCGGAGCTGAGCTAGTTCTTCGGGAGAGCTCGGTGGAGGTGAAGAGCCGGCTTGGAGCAGTGATAACATCTCAGTCGGGGAACGAGCAGCCAAAAGATCTCTCCGGTGACGCCAGTCACCAGGAAGCGGGGGTCGGAGAAGCGTATAAGCTATTAGCCGAGCCCGCTCAAGTTCTTCAGCCGAACGAATACATTCAAGGTCTTGAAGTAGCATCCAGAGCTCAGCTAAACCAGTTGGAGGCTGAACGGGGTCATTAAGTGAATTCTCGAAGCCAGCAGAAGAAGGCCCCGCCGAGTCCAGTGTGCTCGTGGAAGCCTCTTGGTTGTGAGACTGGGACTCGAGCTGAGATGGCGAAGACTCAGCCGATGAAAGTGGAGGAATCCCAGTCTCCGTTAGTCCGTCCGGACGGAACCATGGTGGCGGAGTTTTATGCGGTGGACTCGGCGTAGGCGACGGAAGTGGAGAATAAACATCACTATCCACGGAAGACATATCTGGAGAATGTCGAGATCCAAGCCCGGCAGAATCGGCTTCAATGCTGGGTCTTCATCCGAGTGTTGGCGAGGAGGAGGAGACTCGGCGAGAGGAAAAGCTGAGTTTCCACCGTCTCGAACTCGAAGGATAGACTTGGGCGTTAACGCGCGAGGAACCGGTCGTGAGCGGGGTCCGTCGGCTGATCTTTCAGCGACGTAGAATCCGGCGATACTGCCTCGAAGAAATCGTCAAGATCCTCTGGTTTATCAAGGAGGCGAGCTCCAGGAAACCGAGGACCAGCTGCGATGGTGATAGAAGACGATCTCTCAGTCGAGCTGCCGGGAAGGAAGCTCAGAGATGCTTGAGCAAGTTAATCCTGTAAGCAGAAGAGATGGGTGAGTATCTCTGATCCAATCGCAGTGAACGCAACGATCTAGGAGTTGGTCTTACCAGAGGAATTGGACGGACGGCCTCGGAAGAAGTCGACTGAGAGGCGTGTTCACCGGTGGCGATCCCAGCTGACTCAGACGATCTACCAGATCTCGTAACGAGAGATGAAGCAATGATTTGAGTCATTCCAACACCATTGTCGGTGCGGCCGTTGCCTTGAGCCGGTGTTATCTCAAGCGATAGCGGTGAAGCCTCTCCTGAGTGAGAAATAAGAGGGCTACCTGTACCTTTGAGTTCTGGCGAAGCATAAGAAGTCTTCTTAGCCATATGGTTATCGATACACACAAAAACAAGTCAGAAGGAAGTTGAGCTGAGTAGGCGAGCAAGCAGAAGCCTACCAGTTCGTAGAGAAGGCGTCAGGTCAGCAACCCAGCGCGTGTCGTGGGACGGTCGGAGGTCAATTGCCGAGAAAGCCGAGAGTGGATGTGGTAATCTTGACAGGTGGCGACACACCAGTTAGGCCAAGCTACTTGCCAGCTCGGCTCGTAGGGTGGCCGGGGCAGTTGTGGTGTAGTGAACGCCATATAAAGTGGTTCACATATCGCATTTAAGAAAGCAATCACGGTACTGCTCGTTGAGTCGAAGTCAGCTAACAACTCGGCTACTCGACTGGATGAACTCAGCCGGTCGTTGAGTTTGGGTGGTTACATTGAGATCTTTGCGGAGGGTCGCTTGAGAGCCGACCACAGTTCATTTCACTTGCTATTTGTATAGGAACATAGTTAACTATAGGAGGAGCCCCTTGGGGGGTCCCGGGAGATAAAATAATAACAGAGTAACTCTTTCCAAGACACGTGTACACTATCCGGTAAGCATCTGTACGGGCTGGATTATGGTTATCGTTGACACCCGAGAGGCATAGCTTGTAGGTGTTGACTGGTAGCGCCAAGAGAACTAGGTCGGCCCGAGGAAGGGCGTGTCTCGCCAAGCGTGAAGGAGCAAAACCTGCCGAACTCGGCGGGCTGGCACGCCGTACAGCCCAGGTACGTAACACTTCTAGCCGAGAAGCCTTTGCTCTCGGCGGCCCGTCAAAGCGGTAACGCGCCGTCGTCCGCTCTTTAGCCTAGGACACGGGATATCTGAGTCATAGGCAGTCAGTTCAGCTGACCTTTGTGTATTGACTGGCTTGGGGCACTTGGCCTCGGCGGAAGCGAGACACCACTGTCCCGGAAGGGCCGAACCGCTACTGGCAACCCAGCGCAAGCCAATAAGGGCCGACTAGCTCGGCTATTGTTGTGTTTCTTGCCTAGTATTTCTTGCCTAGTATCCACATCTGACGATTTTGTGTGTGTGCAGTGATCACACGCCAGCGCAACAAGTAAAGCTAGTAATGATGCTACAATGCCATGAAGGTATCATGATCAGAGCGGTAATGCACTGCCAGCCTATGGTGCCATTTGCGATATCGACGTCCAAGGACATCAGCCGATCAAACAACGAGCCCGGCGGACACCTCTCAAGCATTGAAGAAGTTGTACGAACTCCTCCAGGGTCTATTGGAGCTGGGTTGATTGCCTTCTCTGACAGTCCTAGGGCATCCCCGATTGTTATTGTACTTAAGAAGTATGGGGTGGATATTCGTCTGTGTATCGATTACAAGATGGTCAACACAGTCACGGTGCTCATGGAATATGCCATGCTGTTAGTCGAAGATCTGCTGACTGAGCTGGAAAGCTACCTTTGGTTTTCTCCCTGGATGCGGCTAGCGGATTTTGGGAAGTTATGATGACTCAACAGGCTAGGAAAATTTCAGCTTTTGTCTGTGCACTGGGACATTTTGAGTGGCTTCGAATGCCTTATGGCTTGAAGAACGCCCCTATGATTTACCGGCGGCTAATAGACAATGCTTTATGGGGTTATGTACAACCCCATGGGTGGATGGACTGCTTATGCCGGACGTGTCCGCCAAGCTGAGGAAGCAGCCGCAACTCAGTGCAGTCAACACAGTGGAGGAGGAACTCAGCTAATTCCTGAGCCGAGTTACCCGACCAAGTTCGAAGCTGCCCTAGCTGAGTCCGATCCGCTCCAGGAATTGGTGGATGGACCAGATGGTAACATCTTCAGAGATGGAGAATCCGATGAATCCAAAAAAAAAAACCGTCCCGGTGTTCGAACGCCGGTCATTCGTGGATGATGTCTGCTTTGGTTGGAAGACGATTGATGAATGATAAGCCAAGTTAGATCGATTATTGACTCGATTCGCCGAGTGCAGAATCAGCATCAGCTTCACCAAGAGCATCTTTGTGGAACAGACCGTTAATTTACTCTCTCACGGTATCTCGCCGAGTGGTATATTGGCCAACCCGAAGAAGTTGGCTGAGATAGCTGAGTTACCTTTCCCGAAATAGAAGAAGGGAATGCAAGCTTTTCTGGGCGCATTGAGTTACTATAGTCGGTTCATTCAGAACCTGGCAGTATACGGAGCTGTCTTTATCAGCTTAAGGATACTGACTTCACTTTGGAAAATGACCTGACTTCAGCTAAGTCAGCCTTTGTAGCATTGAAAGAAAAAGTCGGCCGAGCCCCAATACTACGACACTTCGACCCATCGAAAGATGTCTACACTATGCTTTCACCAACGACTGGGCTTTGAGTTCCACCTTGATGCAGCGTCACGATGAGTTCGGTTCTGTAGCCGAGTCCTCAAGGACAACGAAATCAACTATCATCCAGCGGAGACGGAGCTATTAGCTTTACTCCACTTGCTGAAAGTCTGTCAAATACTGCTAGCCAGGAAAACACTCACGGTGTTTACTCGCTTTTCTACCTTGGAGTGGGTTTACCAGTCTAAATCGCTCTACGATCGGGCTACGAGCTTCAAAATGTTGTTGTTGCCCTTTCACCTCAAGGTAAAACGGGTCCGAGAGCGGGATGTCGACTTCGCTCATCTATTGCAGACGTCCATAACACCACACATTGGACTCGACGAATCGCTCGCGCACATTGCACCTCGTTCGAAGAACTCGGCGGCGGTACGATTAGACCCAGCACTGTTGTATGATCACCTACCTCGAGCATTTGAAGGTTATGTACTGTCCTTCGACGGGTTTGCTAAGCCTGAGAAGCACGGTGGGTATGAAAGCTGCACTTGGATCCTGTCGTACTTACCGGCATGGGGCATTGAGATCGCTGTGAGTGCGTACCTCTCGTCCACCACGGTTCACATAACTAAGTACACTGGCATGAATAACGGTGTAGCCGCGGCTTTAAGACCGTGGAGTGACCGATCTAGTAATCGTCGGGACTCACGGCCTGTAAGCCAGCAATCCATAGAGGGGGATCGCGTGTAGGAAGGAGACGTTGCAAATCGAGTTGGCGCGCGACAATGAGATGACGGAGAGTTTAAAGTCAGTCGCTATTTACAGTAGTACGTTGCTACAACGCAGCTGACTCCCTCGCCACAGAAGGTCTGGAGAACAAAGTTAGTCGTGCGGTACTCAGCGGCGAACGCAAAGCTGAGTTGAAGATGCTGAACCGGATTTCTGAAGAGCTATATACGAAGAGCCAAGAGGAGAACAACGTGGAGACTAGTCGGATAGCAGTAATGACCAGACGACAAACCCGCCGAGTTCACTTCGATGATGAAACCATGTTGAACCCGGCGGAGGAACCACCAAGGTCGGCTGGACGAATACAGAAGTCAATGGAGACGGCACGACCATCTACCAGACTTAGAAGAGGTTGGAACTGAGTTTGAGTCACCACAGCCGAGCATTTAGGAGCCGAGTAGAAGGACCGACTCAAATACCAGTGGAAGAGAATCGCATGCCCAATGCAACCGACATTGATCCAGTAGTGATGCAAGCGGAACGGCGACGACGCATATCAAGAGCTCAAGAGGAGGAATTGAAGTGGACCGACTTGGAAGCATTACTTCAAGGAGACCTCGATCGGCTCACCCACTGTCGTACTCAGCGAGCAAGTAAAATAGCCGACAACTTCGTACTCAGTGAAGATGGTTTGCTGTACTACCAGGGTCAGAGGCGGCGAGCTGTTGAGTCCGATGATGGAGACCTCATGCTGAGACTGGTGATACCAACAACGATGATTGACGAAGTACCCCATAACTGCCACAATTCGATCACCAGGGTATTGTACGGACCTTTCATCGGGTGAAAGCTGCGTTCTATTGTGTCGTATTGCACTGCAGCATCACATTATTCCCGGTGTAATCGAGAACTGTAGGCGTCAAATCGTTCAAATCAGGCAGGAAAGCCAACTCGCGAGCGTAATCCTCCAGATCAATCTCATTAGCTGAGTGTTCAAACTCAGCTACATTCATGTTTCCATCATTCACAGTCGTTAGAGCCAGATCATCGAACGTCGCCATCACTGCCATGAGGCGAAGCCGCAAATCTTCCTTGGGGTTGACTGCAAGAGACTCATCACTCACATCAATTCCTTCACTCAGGTATCTCTGATGAATTGGTTCTTGTTTCCTCGCTGACTTCTCCAGCGCCGGCAGGATCTTTTATAATCGTGATAATCGGAGCATCCCTTGCGGTAATAGATTCCTTCGACCCGATCTCAGCTACCAAAGCCACTGGGACAACGGAATCTGTCACACCAGCCGATGTGCTGTATGTGTCCCCCGAGCTTACCAGCTCAGCTAATGACCGTTTAACCTCAGCTGACTCTGCTCTTGGACTATCCACTAGGTCAGCGAACACGGCTGATGAGCACACAGAGTCGGAAGACGCAGTGATAGGTCGAGTTTGATCCTCAGGGAGTATAATATCACCTCTCGACCGTTCCAACCGCTCTCAACGCTGAGCACAAGTGAGTTCTGCTTCTCGGCTGTCGGAATTGTGTTGTTCCCGCTGTATCACCCCTGTCGGGGTTTCATACTGCCGTTTTTCCACTGCTGGTGGTTGTTGTGCGATCCACTCACCGTAGAATCGTTGTTCTTTTCTCAACAGATCTTTATCGATAGCTGACTCGAAAGCTAGAACTTGCCAATCACTGGTATTTCGCTGAGTTAAGCCTCAGATAGCCATTGACTGGCAGAAGATTACCATCTGGTGCCCAGAGCACTACCGGGAAGTGGGCAGGACACCATACCAGTTTGTCGCTAACATTCGTAATCATGACTCGCACCGCTTTGCCCCTGGGGTTGTGCATAACCGTCGGAATCCAATCGTTAGTTCGTCGCACCCACAATTTGTGAGTACCGTACTCCGATTCTCCTAACTCGGCATCGAGCGATTTTGTTTTTGAGGAGTTGTACTACTTCTTCATCGGGCAACTTCGCAGTTGCGTTGTAAAGATCCAGTCGTATTCCTGCTGGTATTATACAGTCGGTACCCAGGATTAAATCAACACCCGCGTGATGTGACATGATCCAGACTTCAAAGTCGTAGGCAATCTTCCAGCCAAATGTAACTTTAACAACTGCCTCTTCGTCGTAGGCACTTTGCCTTTACCAATCCCTTGCGCATTGACCTTTAAATCACTGTTCGATGCCGCTTCAATCGCAGCCGCCGCGCGAAAGATTCACTTATAGCCGAAACGCTTGCCTCAGTATCGAGCAGAATCTTCGTCCGCTCATTATTTACCGCTCATCGTCTCGCTGATGGAATTGGCAACTCCACGAGCCTCACGGTACTTACGGTTCGAGTCCCATGGTTAATTTTATCCGGCATCACTTTGGTTACAGCAAATGCAGCACCAAGAATTTCTTCCAGATGAGGTGACGAACGAAGCGAAGCGGGCACACTCGGGAGGAGAGAAATTGTGTTGGAATTACGAGTTCCATATTCAGAGCTTTGCGGATACCACGTGGCGACAGGGTAGCAGGCGTGTCGTCATGAAGAGGGACGAGCACTTCCAGGCGTTTAACCATGGAGTGCTTAGCGTTCGGATCATCTAGAGCATCTTCATCGGTTCTCTCATTTTGAAGAATAGAATGTTGCACGAACTGATCTTTGCAAAAGCGTCGTGGACAATAAAAGAGAAAACTTTGTATCTGGATGCGTTCGTGCCGTGGCTAACGTCCATCCAAATCAATTCAGGAAACCGTGCAAACATCTCACGCATATGCGGAGTCTGCAAAATAATGCACGTTGTTATTTTCTACGTATTACAACATCGGTAAATCTTAGAACAGCAAATTGGAATACGAAAGCATTAGTAGTCACACCTTCTCATGTTGGCCATCGACAAAACCTCGCCCAATGTTTCCATCTTCTTCACAGAACTCCTTCTTCACGGCTTCAGCCACTGGGCACTAAATGTTGATGATAGTTCTCTCTCATTCGCCGCCGCGCCAAATTGTGGACGTCACGAATGGATATGTTGCAGTCGGAGTAATCCAGAATGTACTGCATAATGCACTTCTTTTTGGCTCCAGTCTTTCGGAGCTCATCAACAATAGCGATCACATCACTCGGAAGCGCGGTCCGGACTGCGGGTTACGGCTCGTTTTTGTTGTTGTTGGTTTGATTAGAGGATGGGCATGCTTCAGCTTTGTACCCGTGATACAGATTGAAAATGGAGGGTCATCAACATTTCAGTTGACAACACAAACGCACGCATTGATCTGGCTGTACAAACAATGAACGACGATAGTTTACCCAACAATCGAACCCGTCTGAGCTCATATGTGCCCTTCTGTTCCCATCTGTGTTTATCTGTGCCCTCTGAGGACAGCGTTGCCTACCAGCGCTGGACACGCAGTCCCTCGACTCTCTTAGCGCTGACGCTTTCCTTTTCCACGCGGTGAGAAGGTGCCAGAATGCGAACAGACCAGAGTTTTGTTGTACAACACCCAATTCTCCGGAATAAACGGCGCTTTCATTTTCTTGTTCCGCCCTTCCACCTTCTTGTTGGAGTGAACGCGAAAGTTCTGCAAGAAAGACGCGTCAGACGGAGGTTAGATGGCAGCTATGTTCATAGCCAACCGTTGAACGAACAAACCTGGTAGCTCTCTGCTGAATAATCACTGATGTACCAGTAGAACGCCTCGCAAGAGTCAAACCGAGATTGCTGCAACGGCGGTGCCAGCACCTCAACAGAAGACGTCTGACGAACCGACCCCACACCTTTACTATGACAGCTCATGGTGTCGAATTTCGCTGGACACGTTCGGAGGGTGCGATCCCCCTGACGCAAGTGCCCAATCATCGTCACGATCGCGCTCACTCGCACTGTCGTCGTCACCGCTGGAAAGAACATTCTGGCGCCGCTTCTGAGCGGCGCTTGGTCGCAGCTCCATTCTTGACGCCATACCCGCTACACCCCGCACGCAACCCGGGCGAGTCCGCTAGTTTCCTCGCGAGGGCTCGAAGCGTCTGGTCGATGAATGGTACGAACCACAGATAGCGGGAATCCCCCACCCCACCCCTCCAGAGGTATATACAATACGATGTACGGATGCAATGCTCGAAGGTGTAGGTAGTGTATAAAAATGACATCCTTCACAGTCACCCCCAAATGGGCTCCCGAACCACTGCCTAAATATATTTAGTCTTATATATACCTAATTTGGTAACAGTCCCCTCAGACCAGGGACTTGTGACTGCCGTTCACTGAGAGTTTGTATAATCTCCGGAAGTCACACTTACTGTGCGCAAGGTGTTGTGTGCCTCGTCATATTGCGCCGCTTCACCATGGTCATGTAGATCAGCTTCTCATTCACGTGGATGACATCTTCCATGGCGTCAAAAAGCATGGACGAGGTTCGACGTGACCCGCGCAGAACTTCAAGCATTGCTCCTTATTGGCGTCGACCAGCACGGCCTTAACGACGCTGGTTATGACGCGAATGCTGTCGGTCTTGAGCTATCAAAAAGCGTTGTTAGGGGGAGGTCACATGCTGCTGCAACGGCGCGTAACGTGCCGCGCTGCTGGGGTGCAACGCAGACGATTAACTCGCGATCACGGTTAACCTCCCCCTACTGCTATTGGGCTTGCGCGAGGGCGCCGAAAATACAACAGTGGCCTCGAAAGTCGCCCCGCTGCGTGGCACAGGAGGGCGGATAGTACGCGGTCCCGATCATGATCGGCGAGGTTGATTCGTGCGAGGGGCGGTCGAGAAGTGGCGGCCATACAGGAGGCGGTTTGTTTAAGCGGGGGAGATCGAAATCGTTAATGCCAAATAAGATCAAAAACGACAAGCTACCATCATTGCTTGTTGTGGCGCCAATTTTACAAACTCAGCCGAGCTTCGCACATCATTCGGTTCGCCTGAATCGGGCGCCTCTAATCATGACGCTTGGATGCAGCAGTCTACAGTCTATGGCGTATTGCGTTGGTTAGTCGGTAATGTATCTAAAGATCTGAAACGGAGTAGTACCTCCCATTGTGATCAGTACCACCCGGAATGATCACGACGTCTCCATCTCATCCAAAGTATCGTGGGTCACGACACCTCCCTAGACGAGGTGTCAAAAGTTGAAGCGACTCCTTTGGAGTCGCTTCAACTTTTAAATCCGTACACGAGAATACTTACTCGAGAGTCCCGTTAAGTTCGGTTAAGTTCGGTTAAGTTCGAACGTGAACGTGTTGAAGCACAGCTGGATGATGACCAAGCCCGACGAGTCCGCACCGCCTCCGTCCCCACCGCTGTCGCCTCCTCCGGCGATGAAGACGACGACAATCGGCAAGTACATCGCGCGTTTCCGTTACGAGAAACCGCAGCCACGCGAGACACGCATGGCAGCCCAACGGAGCGACTTCTGGTGGACCACGTCTCCTCGTTACTCGCGCAGCCCATCGCCTCCGTCCACGTGGGCATCAGGTGGTGTCTTCGCGTTCCCGGATGAGGAGGATGAAGACGAAGTAGAATTAGACAAAGATTTGGCACCTAAAACGGAGATTGGAGACGAAGTCGACACTGTCGAGAGCAATTTGCGACGGCGTTTGGGCATCTGGAGTAGCGACCTGGGGCAGGAAATTAGTGACAGTAAGGAGGGATTAAGTGCTGCAAAGACACCGGAAGTTGTGCAGTCATGGGGGTCTGTAAATTGGGGGTCCGTGAATTTAGAAGAAGAAGAAGAAGAAGAAGAAGAAGAAGAAGAAGAAGAAGACCCAGAGGAGGTTATTGAGAGGGTGCGTAGGCGTCTTGGTTGGGGCTTCACGACGTCAGGAACGGGTCCATCGACTATGACGCGACTGAAACCAGCTGAGTTTCGGCTGTCGATTGATGCGAGTGCGGACAGGAGGGACACGGGTCGGATACAAGTGGGACATAAGCCTCCGTTGTCACCCGGCTCTTACAGAAATGGGGACGCTTCGGATGGTTTTGGTTACAGATCCATATCAATTGGGGGATCCATGCGACGACGTGGTGGCCCGGTCGAAGAGGTGGCATCATCTAGTCACAGCGCTGATGCGAAGGACGCGTCAGTGGAAAGGAGGTTGTCGACTGCTGAGCACGAAGAGAGTTTTGCTGTGTGTCGTAGAAGCGCGAGCCCAGGGCGAGCGAGTGAGACACAAAGCGTATCTGATGAGTTGCCATTAACAGACATATGTATCGCAGCGGCCGGACTGCAGTCCAGCACTTCGTCGGTAACTTTCCGGGCGTCCGAACCATGTGAAACACCCAGCAATGCTCTGGTGGAACCGGTGGATGAGAGCTTAAGTGAATATTCTGGTCTCTCGGTCACATCCAAGGGTAACGTTGCAGTTGAAAAGCACGAGGATAAAACACAGTCACTGTGCAAGACATCGGAGCACAACGTGGCTGATGCAGTAGCAGACCCTCCACTTTTACCGTCAGCGAGCCCTGCAAGACCTGAGTTAACTCTGGATCTACCTTCACCACCATCGAATGGTATCGTTTCTAGGCATTCTCAAAGCTCACGTTCATTCACGAGGAGGAGAGAGGAATTGCCTCCAAGCAACACAACAAAAACGCTCGATAACCTCGTTAACTTGGTAGTACATTCGTGGGAAAACGACTTCTTCTCGGCATCTGAGTGTGAAGAGACTAAGACCACAGACAAGAAAGAAGAACAGGTTACTGGAAGCAGTGAGGGTCTGGATGCTAGTGTTGATATGTGCTGCGAGCAATCATCACCGAATGTGGTCCTTCCAACTCTCACCGGTAAAGACAAAGCTACAAGTAATGACGCTCATGAGCTCGCGACAACAGACTCTACCGTGCATGATACCGTGTCAAGAGAAGTCATCAATTCACCTACGACACTCCACCAGGACCCAGACAACGAAGAAAAAGAAGATAACGAGGTACCCGGAGAAGAAGACGATCAAATTGTCCAAATGCTTCTCGAGCGAATCTCGCTACTTGAAGACGCTCTACGTCAACTCGACAGTTGAGAGTTATTGCATTCTTCTCTACAATTTTATCCCTCGTTTCTCCAAACGAGTCCTCTCTTGTCAGTCTCGCGCACTGGCACAATCTCCTTTCGAGTAACAAATTTCTTCACTGGTGGTGTCAAGATATTTGTTATTGACGGGAACAAGAAGTCGCTTGGTTTGCCAGCATCAGTCGCTACAAAGCGATTGTTGTCTGTAGGACGGAGAGTACTCGCGAACGTGGCAGCCACGCAACCAATATATTCCTCCTGGTTGTGGATGGTAACAGGTGCCTTCTCCAACGGCACGCGCTTCCCGCTAGGCAATGTTGCGTTCTTGATGATACGAAGAGGCTTTGAATGCGCGGGACCTTTGAGAATATCCGAGATTTTATTAAGCTGAGAGGGTTTTTCTCGAGGCAGACTGCAGATATTCCCATGAGCGAGGAACTTTAACTGCTTCTTGTCGACGACAAGACGGCGTTCCCACTCGTCCTGCTCTTTCTTAAGCGCCTCCTCCATCTCCAGACGAAGGCCTTCCCCACACAAATGTACACTTCGAAAGTAGTCAGGATTCACTGTCCCGTCCCCGTTGGTTCCTCCGAAAATCATGTCCTTGGAGGGCAGTGTAAAGAATTTGGGTTCCTTTCTACTTCCCAGTTGACCAGACTCTCGTGATACTGGTTTCGGATTATTAATATTGTCGACAAATGGCTGTCGGAGGTCCTCACAACGAGCTTCACTTGGAGCGTTAGAGTGTTTGGGATACTCGCTTGGCTGTCGAGGGGCAGGATAGATGAACCCACGCTGGGTCGTCCACTTTTTGCGGTCCTCTTGCTCCTCTCTCTGGCGTAGTGCCTCTGGACTAACCATACTGAGCGCAAGCGACTGGAACTCACGACTGTATGTGTATGTAGCGTGACGATCTTTTGACAACTTCTCGCGCTGTTTTTCCTGTAGGATATCGTGAGCCTATTCAAGAAAAACAGCACAACGTAAGTACGTGTCCTCCTTATGCCAGCTGATACACAGTAGAACACTTACCCGGAGCTTTTGACCACTGTACAGATAGACTGGAGCTTGAGACTTGTCTTCCATCAATTCAGCCATCTGCTTCTTCTCGGCATACTCAGTCTGAAGGAACTTTGCGTGTTTCTTGCGCTCCAAGAGGAAGTTTTTCTCGATGCGACGTTGACGAGACTGCTCAAAGCTGGTATTTGTCGAATCTGTTGAGGCTTTTAGCCTAGCAGCCCGGCGCTGGGTGGGCTCGAGAGTATGTTCTCTTTCTTTCATTTTACCATGTGAAGACGTGTGTTTTTCTGTGTTGATAGCCTCAGAATTCAAGGAGATACTGGACTTGGCACCATTATTTGACCCGTGAATATCTTCCAATGTGATGCTTTCTCCGTATTTGCTTTCGACTTCGAGCAGCATTTGCGCCGTGGGGAAGAGGTCGAGGTGTTTCATCTCAACAAGGCGTTGAACCTTTCGCATATCCGCTAGTCGAGCCAGCGCCTGGTGACAATTTTCAGAGACTTTGGCTCGCATGTAAATGTCTGGTGTTGTCGTGAGCACTGGAAGTGGGTGGCGGAGCTTGATCCGCTTCAAGTCAAGCTCAAAAATGGTGTACAATCGTCGTGTAAATCGGAGTTCGTCCAGGCAGAACATTCGATATCCTTGTGGATCGTTGGGTCCTTTGCGCTGCAGTTGTTTGTGCACGTATTTCATGCCTTTATCCGCAAGACCTTCCAAGATGATCATGCGGAACTCGCTGTCAATGATTTGGGTACCAGTGATCACGTCCAAGATCCCATTTTCACAGTCCATTTTCTCAGCTTCTGTCATTTCGTACGAGCGAATGGAGACACCAGACAGAGCTTTTAAGTTGACCGTCGTCATAGCTTTCGACACTTCCCGAAGTGTGACATTGTCTTTGTATGGAATAATCATAACCATTCTTGAGAATTTCAAGCGGTTGGCTTCAGCTGGTGTCTCGGATGTGGCTGTGTCTACGATTTCGAGTGGAGATTGCAGTACAAAATGTATGCTGAGAGAAGCCCCAGTGGATACATAGGCGCCAGGCTCACGAACGACTTTTTCGAGTGGTGACAAGTCAGTTTTTGCGGATAGTTCGCTTTCTTCGCTCAAAATGGTGGTGCCCAGTGGACTTGTACGCTGTTTCATAGATATTATGTCTGTTGTGAGCTTTAAGGCCATGTATGGTCTATCAGTGTCCAGTTTCATGCCGCTCATCCGCTGCTTTGCTGTATTGAGAAGCTCCGTAAGACGAAACCTGGCGAGACCGTACGGAAAGAGTCGTCCAGAGCGTGCTAGCATCATTCTCCAATCGCTACGCGCAATCTCGTCGACTACCGACAACTCCATTGGTTTCACAGAAGTTCCAGGTCGAACTGTATCGGTGCTGTGAAGTGTGCTAGGAGACGAGAGAAGGGCGTTTGAGTCGTGTTGTTGCTCTCCAGGAGCTACTCCTGTCGTGTATAAGCTCTCCCATTTACTCTGGAAATGTGCCAGTCTTCCCTCCTGCTTCAAGTCTCGATCGTGGATCTCTACGGAAAGTGCCGCAAAACGAATTGCGTCAACAAGTTCCAAGGGGTCGAAGCGACTGCAAAGTACCGTGACACTGGCATTCCACTGGATCGTCTCGTTCTGATTATTGCCATTTTACAGCGTTAGAATCATTTGTTCCAAATGCAGACAAATTCAATCAACTCGTACCTGACGTTGTCCTGGTGTCAGCAAAAGACGGGGAATAGAACGACCAGGTGTGAAGCTTGAGGAACTCGTTGAGATGCTGGATGTGGCTTGTAGCTGATCTGGAAAGAAGTGAATTAATGCAAAGGCTGGCTTGCAGTATTGCTGAAGTGGCGAGTGCGGTGATACCGTTCCAATTCCTTGATTGACAGCTCCAGGAAGTCGACGAGCTGTCCCGATAGTGATTGTAAGAGGATTCAGCTTCTTTAGCAGCGCACCTACGAGAAGAGGTTGATCTACAGTGACCTGGATAGAGAGATAGTGGAGACCAGATGCTGAAGGCATCATGCAGAGGCTTTGAGAAGGTGAGTACGTCTCACTTCCAGACTTTTTAGCTCCAGCTTTCGATGAATACTCGACATTAGGCCACTTGGTCCAAACATTTCTCACATGAAGACAACCTGACAAGAGACTGCTGATATCCATCTCGTATAGCCCCGCAAATGCTTTTTTTGGTGTGAACTCAACGACTGGAGTCGACATTGAAGTTGCAGTGGGTGTTTTTGCCGTCGACGGTTTGGCTAAATCTTTTCCTATTTGTCCAGTCCCTGCGAGTCCAGGGTGATCAAAGAGGAAAAAGCACAAAATGGGATCGTCATCAATGGTCCTCGCGAAAGTTTCCGATACAACGACGTCGGGAAAGCTCTGCTCAAACTGGAAATGCGCTGGTGAAGGTGGACAAGACGTGGGCGAGTCATTAATGGCTTGAACGGGAGACCAACCGTGACCAGCCCCGATGACACTCGTTTGTCTCCTGGAACCATCGAGAAAGCGAAAGCGGAAACCTGGTGCTTCGAAGATATCGCTCTCCACTGCGGCCTCAATGTGCAGAGTGAAGGAGCATTTGCGCGTTGTCGAGGAGTCCACCTCGTCATTTTTCACGACACCTTCCGCTCGCTTCATGGGGAAATTTGTCGAGGAAGAACGAATGTAAATGACGTTCTACACATTTAGCCAGGAATAAAACTACCAGGGCAAGTGCGATGCAACAGGCGACCGTGAACTTCTAGGATTCTAAATTCTAGGACACGTTTAGGTCTTTGGCATTATTCCAGCCGGTATTTTCGTCATATACTGTACAACAACTTTTAGAATACTACCGATAGTTACTAAGAATTATGTTACTGCTCAGGTGCGCACGTTAAGCAAATCACGCAGGGAGCTGTCACTGAGATATTTTCGCACAGCCACGAGCGCCTCGAGCTGCACTGAGCGGAGAAACTCGCCTTTAAGCTGGTCCAGTTGCTCCAGTTCGTCCCGAGCACCTTCGACGCTCGTGTCCAACTTTTCTTCTTGTGCGAGTCTAGGGTTGATGAGTTTGGCAAAGTGAAACATTTTGCAGTTGCTGAGCTTCTTGAACACGCGCATGTCGTCACTGTGCAGCTTGTCCCCAATATAGCCACGAATACTCTGACCGTGGCGCAGGAGGATAGTTCCATTCTCAATGAGACGCAGCAATCCCATTGTGTACTTCTCTTCCTCTGATTTCCAGCGTCCCTTGCGTAGTGGACACACGAGTGCATAAATACTTGACGAGTCAAAACCTACCTTCAGGAACGTTGCAACCCAATCGATTTCATCGTGGCGATTGCGCACGAGATTCGAGGATTTAAGAAACTTTTTGGATTGATGCACCAACGTCGTCAGGGGAGAAGACTCGCACTTTTTCACGATGGGTTGCGTGCGTGGAACCGGCGGCGTGCTAGTATCCGTCGTTCTATAGCTCGCTTCGCCTGCGTTGTTGTAGTTAATACGCGAGCCGACAGTGAGTGGCGAGTTGACTTTCTCGAAACCATTTGAGTCGCCTCGGATATAGCGCCGTCGAGACGCTGGTACGTCTCCTTCTGCAGCAGACTCCATGCTCGAGGGATACCGCGTCCGCACGAGCGACTTGGATGTTTCTAATACAGTTAGTCCATACTCAGGTTCGTAGAGTGGCTGACGCGGTGGCGTCGGCGTTGGATAGGGTGCCACGCGACGCCGCTTCTGCATACTCACTTCAATCTCCTCCTCCTCGTTCCGATCGTAGTACGTTGAATGCGTACGCAATGACGACACTTGGCGATAGTATCTGGCCATTCTCAAGTGTTTCCTGGATAAATCCGAGTGACCCTCGTGGTAATGTGAAGCTACTGGGATCTCAGGAGGGATATAGATCTCATGGATCTTGCGCTTGTCCATTTCGTGCCGGTAGTAGAGGCGGCGACGCTGTGCGGTATCGAGGCCGGTGGGAGGATCGCGCTGTGTCTGCGCTCGGTGTATGCAGCGGGACGAGATCTCAGACGGTGTGGGGCGAACGAGGCTGCGCGAGTCCGAGGACGGCAGTGACGACGCCTGGGACATAGGAACAGTACGGACAGCTGCAGCCGAAACTCTCCTGGGTTCGAACTCTCGAAAGACAGCATTCCGAATCGCACTGGAAACAACAGGCATGTTGGCGTTATTGGGCATGGCTCGCGCTGAGGAGGGGGGCGTGCGGTGGTCCAATTCCAGTGTGACGGGAGCGGGGTGTCGTACGCGGATCTCTCCTGCTCCTTTGGCGTCCTCTCGCTGCCGCATGAACATGACGACGGGCGGTGATTTCGTAGCAGCAGCAATTGGAGCTGTGGAGGACCTTGGCTCGTGATACATAGGGGGTATTCCTCTTGGATCTTCTTTAATTTCTACTGTATGGAGCTTCTTCTTGCGAGTCTCCCGCTCGTCTTGAGACTGCAGGCTCCCTAGCTCTAAATTGTAATTGCCGCGCTTCAAGAGCGACGCGATTCTAGGTAGTACGGGTTTGTCGAGATCTGTGACGTTTCTAAATCTGGAAATGGAGTCTGCTCTCACGCGATTTTCCATCATCGGCGGCCGTCGCCACTGCTGCGGGTGCGCGGAGACGAACGCCATCGGGGCCGGGGGTGGTAGCGGGAAGCGCAGCACGTGGTGAGGCTGATCGCGGCGTAGCGTGGGCGTCACCATGGGGAGATGGATCTGAGTCTGTGTGCGGCGGCCGTGGCAGCTTGTGGAATGAAAGAGTTTTTCTAGGACGCTTCTGGCCCGTCGCTGTAGTGGGGTTTCGTGAGGTGCATGGGCTTCTTCATGCTTCTTTTTGCGGAGATGGGCGGTGATTTGAAATGCTATTTCCAGAGCTGAAGTGCTAGACACGAACAGCATTGTCGTTGTTTGGCGTTAGCCTTATTACTCAAGGTTGTTGAAGGAATCACGGTATCCGGATATGTGGCTAAAACATATCTTGGAGTTCCGACGGCGGGGGGGGGGGAGGGGGCAGGGTTTTCTGCGGTACCGCACAGTCCCGAATATGGGGAACGGGTCATTGGCGCTACTATACCAGTAGGTAGGTTTGCTTTGCTAGCAGAAATGGTGCCTGGGACTTGACCGAAACGGCCGCAACGGGCCGTTTCGGTCCACGAAGATGGGGTCGGTGGAGCAGCTCAGCACTATTTCATAAGAAGGGGAGTATTGGCTCCCATTATAAGCATCCAGGGACGGCCCTTGGCACTTCCGTTACTCCTTCAAGAGGCAGACAGCCACGTTTTATCGGAGAAATAACTGTTTTGGATGTAGCTTGCGCAATGGGAACACAGGTAGGCGGTCAGCCTGTCGCCAATGGTATCTTCTCGCGCCGGAAATAGTAATTACGAGTTCCATTTAGGATCAGAATCCATTTGTCACAGCAGAACTTCAACGTACGATTGGTGGTCGAAATCTGTCCTCAATAGCTTGCCCACTAAGCGGGACTACATGCTTAACTATTTCTTAGACTGCAAGGCTCTGAACGCATTGTAACCGAATTTGCCATTGAGGCAGGTGCAGAAAGATGAATTGCGATGGTGTACGTATGGTTTATTGGGGCGATGGCTGCTCTGCACTATAATCCAAAAAATCGTTTCGCCTCACTCGTGATACGGTTAAATTTGTATTATTATATAGAGAGCACCTTGCAAACAACGGGTGCAATCATCGTCAGTGACTTTGAAGGATCCAATTAAAAAAGGGGACGACATGGTATCAAAGCCACTTTCTATCGTAGAAATCGTCATGACCGAAACAATTGCTTTTCTTTCTTTTTGCTACAGTTGAAGCTTGTACTGTACAACCAGACTATAATCAGTACTGTAATAATTAAAACATTAAAACGATTTATACAAAACTACTTTATAGTAATATCGGTAATTTCATTGTCACCGGTATCAACCGTTTACAGGAAATACTATCAACTTCGAAGATGACAGCCGGGCTTATTTCTTTCCAGAGCTATTATAGTACGAATACAATACAATTCTCAAGCTGTCTGGGAATCGGCCAACCCATCTCACCAGGGATAGCAACGACGCCGTTTGGAAAATGAGGAGTACTTAATTTACGACATGACGGATGGCCGCAAGACCGTCAATGCCCGGACCCAGACTGCCCCTGCTTAGAAGAAACAACGGACCACATTATTTGGAATTGTGCCAAAGCACAAGCGGCATGGGAATCTAAGGCGAACAATGTTCGACTAATCAACTACAAAGTCTAGGATCAGCGGTTGCGAGTCGATCAGCCCCACCAAAATCGATCTTTCGCGGATCTTGGATCTGAATTACAACATGTTGGTTGGACGACCAATCCGGATCTTGACCAGACTTCAACGTTGGCATGGCTATTCAGAACGCCTGACCTCCATGGACGCATAGATCAGTGAGCCGCGCTCCTGGATATTCGAGACCGTTGAGTGCGCCAAGGGAGAGGACGAGATTTTGGGGGTAATTGCCGCCAGTATTCCCCCTCGGTCTAAGGTGGACGAAACATTGATTGCGGTCGCACCCAGAAAATGCCGCGCCGTCAGATCCAGGCAACGGTCTCAGTTGTCGGCGTCGACGAAGAGCTGCATGTCGTAATCAGCGCGAGTTAAGCCAGGCGGCGGAGCTTATACTGCGGTCCCGCGGAAGGTACCCGCGTGAACAGTTCTGAAGGCCCGATCCGGCTATGCCGAAGGTCTGACGGTGAACAAGGCAGAGTGCAACGGCTCTTGCTGTGTTTTGACCTGCTGGAGGGAATAGAGGAGGGGTGATTGATGATTTGTGTCGAGCCGAATTTAGTGATCCAGGTGAGATCGATTGTAAAGCATCCCGGCTGACTGCACTACGCAGAAGACCCTAGATCGGCTTCAGATCTGGCCTGTTCACATACTGTTACACATAGAGCGTGGCTGGAATGCCAGTGCGGACAGCTTAGTCAGAGGTGCGCTACACGACAGCAAGGATTAACATTTAACAACGAAGAGGTATATCAAGATCTGCCAACGCTGAATCGCCTGGACGAGGTCCTAATGACCCGATGGGATGACTCCGTGGTGCGGGTCTCGCCGGCGACTACTAGATCGGGAATTATACCCCGACACAGCCCCCCCCCAGTTCTGGATGAAGGGCTTCTAGGAAATCTCCGAGTCGATCGTATTCGACAATCACAATATGTGAATGTGTGAAGCTCGAGCATAAAAAGTACCTGGTCGGGAATGTGATCGGTCTCACACGCGATAAGGCTAGACTGTGCGGCAAGATAGCAGTTGATGATGAGGTCGATGGCAATGATCTACTGTTCTACTTATTATCATTGGTAGGTCGGGTTGCAGTTTGAACTGCAATTTGCAGTCGATCTGCAAGCACACGGGAAGATTGTCTCTGCTGTGCGAGTGACGGCTGTATCGCCATCTGAGTTTATTTTACCGGGTGGATAAAGAGCTAGGAAGAGAGCTCTAGGAGGAGGAGCTAGCTAGAGCTGCGAAGGAACGCGCTCAACGTTTCATCTCACTCACTTCTACTTATACCATCAAGCTCACAAGCGCTCTACAGTGCCCCGTCACCTTCAAACACTACTGCCCTCCTACCGAGATACTGGAGGCAAATCAAGATGGACTAATGAGATTTGACGCGCCCGAGACACTCCACCATGACATCCTACCTCATTTACACACGAGCGTTGAAGGTGGCCACCAGGGCAACCACTGCCGATCCCGATCGATCGTCGAGCACGGTCGATCATAGATCAGGTCGGCACCCGACTTCGAGATCGGGGCAATGGATGGAAATCGGGACGTGTCGACGACAATATATTCCGGCCGATCTTCGATCCTCGACCGGATCTGGGCAAGGGACGAAGATCAAGACGTGCCGACGATGTACAGATCGTGGCCGATCTGGACCAACCTCCGATCGGAGTACAGCTGGTGACGATCAAGTTGCGATTTGGGTTGATCCTCGATCTGGTCCGTACCATGCATCGCGGATAAAGTGAATGGACAAAATCGAGCCTTGTTGGCGACCGACGGATCACTACCTATCAAATCGGCCCTCGATCGGATCGAAACACACTTTCCGCATGTCGGCCTACACGTTCTGATATACGGATTCTGGCAGATCGGGGGCGATCGACCGTCATCCTCGGGGACGTGCAAGCGGGAAGCCAGCTTGTGTTGAGTGCTTGAAGGAGGCACATAAATCAAGATGATCAGATATAAGTAAGAAGTTAAGAAGCAAATCTGCTCGTATTAGCAGACAATGGTCCGGAAGGTAGGATCACTCGTGTCGATTTCTAACCTAATTTGACCACGCCAGAGGATGTTTCACTAATAATTACGCATGCAAACGTGTTAAAGCTATTATTTAGCAAGCCCAACCTCGCAGAACGGTCCTATATTCGCTCGGTGCATTTAGTCGACGAAGTGCTTATGTCGAGAGTTGTCGCCACGACTAAACGAGGCGGATCGCACCGCCAACACACGCTTTCTCGATCTTCGCAATCTCGCGAAATCGTCCATAATTTTGAGCCCTGGACTCGTCGTGCACACCTCTGCACCGCATTTAATCGCTGCTTCTTTCCTCTTGATGAAGCTTACAGGGATATCAGGTTGCAGCAGTTTATTTGTGTGGCAGACATAAATATGTTTCGTATGCGTTTATACTGTATAAATATGATCTCTTCCAATGGGTGCCTTCCATAACCTACATAAAACGGTTTAATTGATGGGGTTAGGGTGCATTAAAGGGTGCATAAAACGAAGTGATAAAAATCGAATTCTTTGGTTACACCAAGAAGGTCGGACCAAACAATTAGTTTGATCACCTTTTATCACGTTTAATAAGCCCCTCAAGTTGTAATCGAATCAAAACGACACTGAGTTATAGTATCGGACTATACACTACCCCCAAGTGGGAAGACGCCGTTCAAATTGAAGTTTGAAATCTTCAAAGGCCGCTTTCGCGCGCGCTCCACGGTTTTCATTTAAAGATTCACCGGCCAGCCCAGAAGCCGACCATCTTGCTGATAAGCAACGAAGGTGAGTACGACTGCTATCTCATCAGCAGCTCTGCGATTGCTAACTACTGTGTGTTCGCGTGTGAGTGTGCTGCTCTAGCGTATACGCAGCTGACATCGAAGAAGACTCGCGCATCGCCGTACACGCTGCACCAAGGTTAGTTCATGCTCGCTTATCACCCGAGCTCTGTCTTCTCGGCTTTGTCGTTGAGCTGACTTCATGCTTTGTTCTGGATGTTTTTTTTTAGGCTCCATGTTTCGAGCTGGGCATCTGATGGAAGCGACTGAGTACCTCACACTCCGCACCCAGACCGACGAAGCGGCAGAAGGCGGTCATGGCGATCGACAGTCCTCGCATTCGGCTCCGCTCGGGGATCATTGTTCGACACCCGTTGGTCGTGGAGGCCGCCACGACACAAGTGGAGGCCCTGTCGACCTTCGAGCTATCACAGGACTATGAAGAGACACTGTCTGCCGTGGCTGCGACGACGACGCCCCCCCCAGACACGTTAGTGTACCAGCGACCGGCCTTTCGTCGCCGGTTTCACCTCGCCGATCTCTACCGTGGCAGCCTCCTGGTCGTCGCACCCGCAGACTTCCACCTTGCCCCCCCCCCCCTGGTCGCCACGCTCGATCACTGTAACTGCAACGCCGTACCAATGTCGATCTCCAACATCGGAGACCCCGCGCACACCTCCATCACAGTCGACGACCGAGACTGATATCCCCAGCACGCCGCCCTCACAGTCAACGACGGTGACGGAGGTACTATTCACGTCGCGACAGCCTCGACTTGGGCGGAAGACGAGGTGTACATAGCTACTCAGTCTCCGTCGCTTTCGTCGCTTTCGGCAACGGAGACTGAGTAGCTATGTACACCTCGTCTTCCGCCCAAGTCGAGGCTGTCGAAGGCGAGCCCATCGGAACCCTCATGGTCAAGCACCAGACTCGAGAGGCCGCGTACACCGCATGGCGAAGTCCCGCTGTGATTTGCAGACGCGTTCGAGTCAGATGGATATGACTCGGAGGTTCTCAAGCTTATCGGAGGTCTACGTCCTCCAAGCCGAAGAGTCTGCATTCAGCCAGAAGCGATATCCCCCGACAAAGCTAACGGTCGGGAAAGCAGACTGGGTGTGGAGCAGTTGGAGAAGCGAGGGATGGAGGTGGGTGAGGAGGCCTGGCCCGATGACATTTTAAGCGTATCCACGAGCAATCGAATCCCCACGTCTGGCGTTTTTCCCGCCGTCAGCGTGGGAATTCGTCGTGATGCAGGATGCGTGTGCGAAACTCGGTGCAGCGCTTCCACGTGCTTCAATGCGAAAGAAAGCCGTTTTTGCACTGACGCAACTGCGTATTTGGGGGCATACGTGGCAATGCGCTGATCGAGAGCGATGCGCTTGTCATTGCAAGAAACGCCAAGAGTGGTATGCGTGGACTATTGGCGACGACGTTCATCCCAGCCGGCGAAGTCATCGGCCAACACCTGGGGTGCATCGACTGGTTCGCCTGACCGTGCAAGAACGGCCCGGTGGAACGACGGGTACCGGATGCACCTCAAGACGAGGACAACGGGAAACAAGCATTTGGAAATCGACGCCTTGGGGGAGGGTGGCAAGCTGAGGTTCATGAACCACGGCCGCAACCCCACCGCGACGTTCCACGAGGTGCAGACGGGAGATCGACTTACTGTTGTCGCGGTTACCGTGCGTCCGATAGCAGCTGGGGAGGAGGTCACCGTTTCGTACGGGAACAAGCTCTCGTTTGTTTGCCGCTGCGGTTGGAGCGGTTGTCAGCACCGGGAGATCCAGCATCTTCCTGATGTGCATCACACGTCGAGCTAAAGGCCTTGAAGCCTTGCAGCGGACGCGCAGCCAGCTCTTCGCGAACTTCAATTTCGAAAGCTGAAGTTTAATGTTTACATGTAGAAATCAAGCAATTTACACTTTAAGTTTTTTTCTGGGTACATGCAACTTTTCCCCTTCACTCTTTAATCCGCCGACACGGCAATAGATCTCCGAAAACACGACGACGTCATGGCTGGAGTAAGTGGTTCGGCGCTGAACGTCAACTCGTAGGTGCTGCTCATGATCTATGACTTGATGGTGTTCGGTGTTACAGAGGGGAAATCGTCAAGGATACAATAACTACACGGTCCAGGAGCAAATGCTGCTATGATCTGTCGTGGACGAGGTGGTTCCTCTAGGGCGCAATATGTGGGAGCAGGTGGCTATTCGCTACAAAGTGGGCCGGACGAGAAACGCCCACGAGCGCGACTTTGAGTCGCTGCGTAGGAAATTCAAGAGCCCACACGAAACAAAAGACAACTGGAAGTGGAGAAGTTCCCCTCCGGCTTCGACCTGTTGTCTGGGCCAAGGAGATACATGCTAAGATAGAGTCGGAAGGCGGCGTTCACACCTCGCAGACGGGCTGGACGAAGGAGAAGATGACGCTGACTTTACAGAACTTGTGGACACTATAACTATACCGGGCGGGAAGCCCACCTTGCGCAGTTTTTCAGCACCTGTTCTCGCTCACACTGACCGCGGTCGCGACGAGGAAACTGTAAAGTCGACGACGTCGATACTGGAGCTGGATCGCTTCAGACTGTAGAAGTTGAATCCGCAGATACCCAAGATGAAGCCAGCGGTTTAGAGCCCCACTCATCTCCGTCGACTCCGATGGCGAGCGTTCCTGGGTCCGTGATAACCAGCCAAGGTGTCATCGACGCAAGTCTCACAGGCGACTACAATCTGTCTGACGAAGATACTGGAAATAACGACGAGGCCGAGGTGGGGGCGGAGTCCGGCGACGCAGAAGCGGTCCCCCCTATCGCCTTGCCCCCAACTACGGGCGACTGTCACACACCACGGCCCCTACGAGACGCGGACAAGCAGCCCAGACTGCAACCGACGCTCTTCACCCCGTGTCGATCGTCAGCTGCGCCAGAGCGCAACAACTTCTACCGCGGGTGTGCTAACCGAACAGTCACCCCAGACTGCATCTTCCTCGGTTGCTGCTTCGGGTCGTACTGCTGGATGGCCGCGCGGACCACGACGAGAGCCGATTCCCACCATCGCAACACCAGACGGATCGGCAATGCAACGAGACTCGCGGCGAGCTGCGTCGGACGCGCGCGAGACTGAGGAAAACCGGAACCTGAACACCATCACCAATCGCCTTGGTGGAGAAGACCTGCGGGTGATCCGCGACAACATTGAGCAAATGGAACACACAGCGCTGAACGAGAACGGCAAACGCTCTCCAGATCCGTCGGCGAATGGCGCTTCCTTTGCAAAAGCCAAAAGCATTCGGGGAAAGCAGCGCTTGGAGGAACTACAGCGCGAGATCGAAGAGGCTGGCGGCAACCTCAACTTTGCTGGTAACGACATGATGCAAATGCTGCTGCTTTTTCAGAAAGACATCGATCGCAAGTTGGAGGCTGAAGAACGACTTCGTCGCACAGAAAGAGAAGAAAGAATCGAGGAGGAATAGCGAGAGCGAACGGAACTGGAACAGATTCGCCGCGAGGAAGCTGAGGCCGCTGATAAAAAGCGAATGGCTGATTTAGAGGCCGCGCGCGAGCTAAGAGAAGAGCTGCGACGCGTCGAGGCCGCCCGTGAGGCAAAGCGCGAGGTCGAGAGGGAGGAGAACAAGAGGCGCTTCGAAGCGAGCCTGGCGCTGGACCGGAGTGAAGCACGTCAGCGGCATGAACAGATGATGATGATGTTCGCCAAAATGCAAAGGAAGTAGCAAGATAAAGGAAAGGGGAATGGTCGCAGCTAACGTTTGTGAATGTACTACATGTTATCTCCGTTCCAGTATACCCACGTCGTGCGTATCGGACTCACTTCAACGGTGGGGACACGGAAGTTTGCTAGACGGAATAGGTTATCGAGGTGGAGCTTGCGTTTTGCCTGGTCGAACGGAAGAGGATGCACTAACCGGTGGAAAACCTTCTCAACGCTTCCCATCCCCCATTCTATAGCTTGGCGGATGGAGGTTATCGCGCCGGAATTTCGCCGTGGACGGCGCGAACTGACGGGACCAGCCGATTTAGATCTCCATCCTTCAATGGAGTGAGAATCCGTCCTGTCATATCCGCACCGCAAGGGATTGCGATGTCGGCTACGATCCGTACCGAGAGTTGGGATTGAGTTCTGAGTCGGCCAGACTCTCTCGAAACGCCGAACTCGTGTCCGAGTCGTTCCATCTACCCAGGGCAACTGTGTTTGCCCCACGCAATTAGCCCATCGGCGCCAAAACATAGCGTGCCAGTGACATAGATAGCATGTAGCCATCCATTGTAATGCGCACTCTGAAGGTCCTTCTTTGTCGGCTCTTGTATCTAATAGCATCGCAGTCAATACACAGAGAAATCGCAGCGTTAGCGTGGCTGTACTTTGAACAAGATTGTAGCTCGATCCATACTCGATAGTTCTTCCCATCAAGGAAGCCCCAAGTAAACTGAAGCAGCGGCTCACGGGCAGCGGTAAGACGAGCCAAAGCTTTCTGGCGGGCCAGCGTCAACCAAACTATCCGAGCAGGCGCGAACCCTTCCAAAGCTCTGCTCATGGCATCCTCTGCTTCGGTGAGCACTCGGCTCAAGGGAACGTGTGGAATACCAAAATTGGAACACAGCGTTTTATAACCCATCGAGCCAACGCATAAGGCCATGAGCAGGCCTAGAACTTGGTGGTGGTGCTTCAGCCTGCGGGGCCGGCCGCCCGTAGGTGAGAAGCGAGGTATCACGTAGAACCTTGAGAAGCGCTCGAGGAGAAGGCAGAAAGAGCGCCTACAAACACCCCACACTAACTACACAGTCAATAACGTCGACTCACACAAATCCACATCACGCACCTACAGAACCCCGTGACAGTCATGATGTTCTTGTCAGTACCGGAGTACCACACGTACACCCACGGGGCGAACTCCGGCTTCGGAAGGGCTCGTGTAGTCAAATAATGCCGGATCCGCACTATGCGGGCATGCTCCTCGCGCATTTGCTCCTCATAAACTCGACGCATGAGATCCTCGAGAGTTCTTGAGAGGCGGCGACGTCTCTGTGATAGCACGGACAGGACACACAGAAGCCTGGGGTCACGCATAGCACTGGTCGTTCACGCACACGGCGAAACGTGCGTGGTGCTGGAAGTTTGCCGTGCTCAAAGCTCAAGGGAGAAGGGGAAGTTGCGGTGTGAGGGGGGGTTCGCACCTGTTCGTTTCCTTAGATATAGAGATTATTTTGCAAAGTTTGTCCTTCATAAAATTGTCTCGACCCAGGGGCATACTAACTTTTTATGACCAGCCGCAAGTCCGACATAATCAACAGGCCAGAGCAAAAATTTGGTCGAGGTTTCGGACGTCAGATTTAAACGCGACCTTTTAATAGGAGATAAAAGCCGATCAAGGGTAGATAAACAGCGGTATAAAAACGACTACTGTTGAACCGTTTTATGTAGGTTATGGAAGGCAACCATTGGTGTATTTATTATATCGTATTATATCGAAACAAAAAAGCAGTGCAAGTTTGAATATCATTATACCGTATTATATCGATATAAAAATCAGTGCAAGTCTGAATATCAATACTCACTTGAATGCTATCCCTGCGCGGAAAATATTGCACGATCTGAAAAAAATGCGCTGCGCCTCGTTATTTTCGGCGGATTTATCTGTTGTGAAGGTTGCAACTACTGCTACTATTAGTAGTCCCGCTGAGTCTGCAAGCGTGCGAGTTCCGCCTAGCTACAGAAGAAAAGGTTAAGGTCGGTACCCTCGTAGGTAGATGCACGTGACGCAGACTGAAGCAGTGACGCAGCGTATGGTGTTACCGCAGGTCGTCCTGCAGGATTAGATGCTTGAGGCGGCGCTTGTTGGAGTTGCCCATCAAGTAACTGCACTCCGCACAGCGCTGCGATAGCCATCTGCGCGTTGACAATGTCTTGTTAAGCGTCTCTGGAGTCGTGCCCGAAAAGGCTCACCTCAGCTCTTCGGTAAGGTCTTCCGTCGTCCGTGGACGTGTGCACGACTACAGGGACTGAATACTGTTAAAGAAGCCCAGGACAAAGCAGTTCTGCTCGGAGTCTCTATCAATGGCACAGCAATGCATCGGAAGATGGACAAATCAACACGCAATCGCAATGAACTTGCTCTGGTATATCTGGTGTACTACAACACCCGCGACGCTATGGCGGCTCCGTGTTGAAGCGGTTTTTAAGGACGAACATAGCAATGGAGAAGTGAAAAAGGCCGCAGTGCAGTCAGCCGGAAACTACCAAATGCAAACCATTGCTAGTGCATGGAAGCAAAACCCAGCAAAAAGGATTCAAGGGCTGTGTCTAGACACGTGTCAAAAAATAATGAACACCGCAGCCAGGAGACCAACAATAACAAAGTCACAGCATGGATACTGGAAACAGCTTATAAGACCAACGGGAGTGGGGGATGGAACGGAGAGTGCGTTCTCTATTCTCACGAAGGAGCAAATACATGGACACCAGAACGAGCTGGCAGCATGACAATTGCCTGCAAGGCAAATCAATTCGAAGTAGCGGCACAGGTGATCCTCCAAGGAATCACAATCCTCGAAATGAAGACAGGCCTGCAGTAAGTGTTCTTGTGCATCAACACAGTGGACAAACAAAATTCGGAAACACCTTGACAAGCAAGACAACACCCTGGAGTCATTACGGAACATCATGAAAAACCTCTTTGGGGCCCTATGGGAACAACTATCACCAGCGAGGCTCAAAGCTGCAACGTTCCTCGCCATAACCGGGGCAAACCAGAACATCGACTTGGCAAATAACAAACAAGGCGTCATCCAAGATTTCATTAGAAACACGGTGCCGCAACACTCGCAGAGTGTTGCGGGCACTCACAGAAAGACACAAGACATAGTCTCGCGTCTAACTACATATCAGGATTCTATTGAAAACAAAAAATAAAACCAAATAGAAGGCCATTTCAAACTCATCTTTGCCTCCTTTAATGCATTCTTCGCGTAGAGTGGCTAGCCATGCTGCAATTTCGTCAGGGCTTAAAAACTTCTTTGACGGTGGTGAACTTCCGTTGAAAACACGTTCTCCTGCAGTATGCATGGAATACCCGGTGTCACCGTATCTTATTCCGGCCTCGACCAGGTAAATGTTTCGGTGGAAAAGTTTTGCCATCATTCGCAGTGTGGTTGTGGACCCCCCAACTGCGTCGGTCAACGTATCCATCTCTATTCGATGTAGAGCTTCCAATGCCTTTGAAGTGGTCCCTGAGAGCTTTCTCAGATTGGTTCGGCGTTAGGTCTTCTTCGTCTACATTTTGTGCGTGAGTATCAGGAATCTCACCTGGTGGGGGAACTCCTGGTCGAAGAAGTGGTTCGCGGCCGCGACAATCCCTTTTCTTCAGCTTGCTTGTCAAGTTTCAAGTAACTTATCTTCCCCAGATCCCTTACAGTCTTTCTGTAGCAATGCCATAGCTATACTGTAGTATTGGCAATTTTCGTTTTGGTGATGAGTCAACCTCCTCCAGTCCGCACTGCTGTAGGATCTGTTCTTCAGTACATTGCTCCAATTTCTGGTTCTTGGGATCTATTTGTTTGCGTTTATCGCAGTTGCGATAAATGGGCCTCGTTTCTCGTTGTATTTGCGCCGTGATCAACTTTTTAACCTTTTCCCATGTGTTGAGATTTGATGCCAAGTTTGCTGCGAATTTCCTCTGCTATCGATTTGCCTACCTGTACGTGTCGTTCAGTCTCATTCGAGGTTGTACTGAATGGTCGGTCGTACGATGGTTGGTGCACGGGCATTTCTTCCGCTGCATTTTTGCGGAGGATTGCTCGGGGAATGCTTTTTCGTGGGCTTTTAATCGGGCGTTTGGCCTCTATCTCCTCGGGAGTGTGTTTCCTCCGGTTTTGCGTCACTATTTACGAATTTGAGTCCGCTCGCGCGGGTTCCTGGCTGCGTAGACGGTTAGGAGACCACGATACTGTCGATGTGCGGTCCTCGTTATGATGCTTACGTAGTGGCTGGGCGTGCACTGAAGACCCCTCCTCCTGCCATAGTTGTTCCAGTTCGATTAAGCTAGTGATCGTGGATTCTTAGCGTTGCAAGTGCTCTATGTCTTCAGCCGTGACGATGATGCATATTTCCTCCTGTTTCCACTAGTCATTCGACACGTTATACCTATTGCGGTTGTGCTGATTGGCTCCGCACTGGAATCATGGGTAAGAGGCCTTGATGCTTACATGGTGGACCAATATTTTGATTCCATCCCAGTTGATGAACCGCCGGCCCGCCAGGAAGCTCGAGCATCCAGGCCAACGGAAGCAAATATCCCAGGTGTCCGTTTGCAGCGTTAGGCTTCCATTGGAAGGTTCATGCCAAGTCGTGTATGTTCCGGAGAAGTTCTGCCTAATGTAGGTATCAATAGCGGCTTCGTCCATGCATCGCGACACATTAAGTAGTTGTACATGGTAGCGATCTCGTGGATTTTAACTCTTGATTCCATCAGCCCCCACTTGCCGTTTCCAGAGATTTGAGTCCATTGCTACTACTAGTTTATCCGTTCCGTCTTCAGGGTGCTCATTGACGAGTGGGAAAGTTCTATTACGGAAGGGAAGTGATCGAACTTCGCGACTCCACTTAGCGGCCAGCTTGCGCGTCCAGAAGACGATGTGTAGTGCGTGTACGTTTCGGTCATAGTAGACTTGGTTAGCCTCTAGAAGCAGTGCTATGACTTACTGCTTGTCATGGCGGTCATGCTCTAATCCCATTGTGATCATGCCAACCAATCGTGACCTGGTCTAAAAGTCTGGGTAAACTGGAAAGTCCGCGTGAAGCTTGATGACCAAGACTCCCTCACTTGCGCTTGAATGGTGTTTTGGATCTTCCTGAGCGCTTCGTTATTACAGATTCGTTTCAGAAAATCGGGAAATTTTGAGCATAGAATAGATCCTTCAACTATCCCTTTGATCACTGTGCTTTCAGCTGTCGTTGGGTTTCGTAGCTAAGTCGCAAATCCATCACATAGCTTCCTGGGAGCGGCAATGTCTTCAGCTGCATAAACTGCTTTCTGGAAGCGGAATAACGATGTTGGATCATCATTCATGTCGACATGCTTAAAAGCTCTATTAGAGCGCGTAGGCAGTGCCCCCACTGATTTTAATTATCAGAATTCTCAGAATTGTCAGATCGGAGCCAGCATAAATTAATGAGCGTTGTTAAAGGCACCGAGCCGATCGTGCCTAAGCGGGGGTTTCGTGTCACATCATGTGTACCTTTAGGTGCTCCGGGGTACCTGTAGGCACAACAAGACACAAAAAAACGTACTACAGGTATCAGTTACATAAAACAGGGGTTATCTATGGTAAGCTGTTCAGACTCGATTCAGCAATTTCAGCGTTTATCGAGATCGCACTGGCTCGATGATCTATGGTTCTCATGCAGCGTGTTGCTTGAAAGTACGAATGACTTCGTGAAAATCGATGATCATGATAGCCTAGATGCAGCGCAGTACTACGAGCGACTTGCAAGCACCAGCGATGGTTCCAGCGTCAAGATCCAGGGCGTGGATACAGTCTGAACTCTCCCGGGTATACTGCTTCGGCCACTCCACTACTGACAAAAAACAGCACTTAAAACAACTACGTGAGTGAGAGAAAGCGTGCAGATAAGGAAGGAAGACAACGTCCAAATCTAGCACCCACCGTTGGGGTCGTGGTAGCATGACATAAAAAGAGATCGGTATGTATGAGCAGTGTTAGAGAAGCATCTACGGTAACACTTCAACATATACCGAAGTCTTACAAACGCATCAACGCTGGACTTGGTTTCGCCGGCATCGCGGTACCGCTGAGGAAGCACTCGAAAAACAGAAGAACGGCGGCCCCGCAGCTCGCTGCGTCTGGTTGACGTGAACTTGCATATCGCGTGATCTTCATGATCGTACAGATTTCCCCGAACCAATTGTTCAGTAGAGTTTCGCACTCGCCGTAGTACTTGGAATTTGCAATTTGCATGGGGTCGAAAACCGAGATTCCTGGACTATCACGGCGAAAGTAAAAAAATAGCACCACACCAGTGATCACTTCCGACGTGCAATGCTAACAGGACGATCGTGTTCGTATCCTTGAAAGGTTCTCCGCCATTAATATCCCTGAGCTGCTCATCTCTTTTATGGAAAACACTGGAAGATCGGAGTAATTATGCCAGTATTAGGATGTTCCCGCTGCAGTAACGCGAGTCCGTGACCCATGTCGTTATCGTCCATGCACTCGTTCTCTCGAAGCGTCAGCAGCGCACGATATGGCAAACTACCAAAAGTGCTATGTATCCCCCACGAAGTAGTATCTGTTTGATTGCTCTCTCTCGTTCTTTCGTGCTGCTACTAACACCATCCGAGAGCTTGTCGGGTATCGTGATGCATTTGATATTAGTGTTGACAGCCTAATTGATGGCATCCTCCGTTTGCGATATATACTCCATGCTCGTGTGCCAGCGATTCATGGCAATGATGTCTTTGTGTAAAAATATTCCGAACCGAGAGACCCTTATGCCGATGCCGTCATCCGCGCAGTCGGCGACCAAATTGCTGCTGAAAGCTAAGATAACTGACTGGGCTTTCTCCACAAACGGCTGTGGAAACACATAACGAATATCGCTGTTGGTTTCAGCGGCGGTATATATACCGGCGATTGCTTTCTTGGTCTTCGGGAGAGCACGAATAGAGAGCGTTGGTAGAACCCGCTTGGCGTCGTTGTCCAGCAATTTCACGATGTTTCAATACACTTGGAACCGGCGCTAATGTTTCCTGGACTAACTTGGTTGCTGTCTGTTTTCCGCGCGTGATACGCTATTTCTTCGCTGCATGCCCTTGTGACTTCCTCATTTTTATGCCGCCTACGACTTTGGGAGCTTTTGGTTATGACAAATGAACCAGACTGCGATGATTCCGAGGAACTGATATTCCTGTTTTGGCGCTTGGGCAGACTCGGTGCAGTCGACAACCTTCCTGCGCACAATGCGAGCCTCCGCATTTTGGCCACGCGGTCGAAAAGCCACCAGATCTTCGCGCGCAAACGCGAGGTCTGCCTTGATCCGCGCCTTGGGAACGCTGAAGCAACCCTCAATAGGGTTGTACATCGGCGAGTAAGGTGCTAGGCGGAGAAGCACCAGGTTATCTTGCTCCACGACGAGGTCTTCTGTTCGGCTGTGGGCCGGCGCATTGTCGAGAACGACCACAATCTTCTTCCCTTGAAAGTAGTCGAGGTATGTTTGCGAGGCCTTCACGTTCGCGTAGATCTCATCCACGAAGGCCGCGTTGACGTCCATCCGGATACTGCCCCGTTCCAGTCGATGATGGGGCAGTCCGACCTCAGTCGAAACATCACACTGTACCTGTAGGTTGGCGCCCTTCGACGGGGGCAGCACAATTGTCGCACGCTCGCCCACTTTGGCGCGCCCCTGTGTGCGCTTGCAGTAAATGCTGAAGTTCGTATCATCGTAATACACGATGAAGTCGTCAGCGCGCATGTGGGCGAGCAGGTCCTTAGCAAACTACTTTCGTTTACCCTTGTTTAGATCATTGTTGCATGTTTTGGGCTCGACACGCACCTAGGCTATAAATTAATGATAGTAAATACCAGCCAGATTAATATGAATACTCTTCGAAATAAATAATATAAATCCATTATTATTTTGTAATGTTAGTTCAGCTGTACAATAGCAACTTACCTGTTTCAGTGTGTAGAGCATACCGATGAGTTTGTCGGATATGGTGGACGTGCTGATGTCCACACCGAAGTCAAACAGGACCATGTCCTTCATCGCTTGCAGTGTTTAGGTGCAGCTGTCGTCTAGGTACCCCTCCAGCGCTGCCACGATCTGGGGGGGGGGGGGTACACTTGACGCCGGAGCCACAGAACCACCACGAGGCAGCGGCTCTTTGCGGCCACTTTTGACGATCCGACGTGCGGTTGACGGGGAGATGCCGTTGTGCGCGGCGATGAGCATCAAATCCCCGCCGGCACGGTACCCCTTGAGCACGCGTGCTCGGGCAACAGCAGAGTGGGGCGGACTCGGCATTCTTCTAGGCGGGGATGCTTGAGAGCATGGCGGGGCGTTATAGGGGTGGAAGGCGGGTGACAGGCGTGGCTTGAGGGCACGGCGGGTCGTTAAAGGACCGGGCGGGGCGAGTGAGAAGGCGTTCCGGGGTGGAGGGTGGGGTGGGGGCTTGGGTGCAGTCTGAAAAAAAAAAAGTGTGTTTGGCAGCCCACCGCTTTGGCCTCCCCAAAGGCCGCTTTGGTCTGCGTTTAGTGTTTTCGCAAACATATAGAAAAGTAACAAAATTTTAAATTCATTTTTTGCGCCACTTCACCGCATTGCTCTGGACTAGCACCACTTTGGACCGGCAAAGATGTAGTATAAAATGTATCTTGCTTCAATGGTGACGGGGGGTTATCCTTTTCGTCATTTCATACAGAGACAAGTTGTCGCATATATTGATGGCGAACTATAACCTTCTTCGCATCTCTTGAACGGTGCGAGTGGTGAGTTCGTGCACTGCTTATTTGTCAAGAGCACTGCACAGGAATGCAACTCGAACAATCATTTTTTCGTTATTTGCAAGTTGTAGTTTTAACCACGATGAAAAATACACAACATGCACGTAGCTACTAGCCTAATCCAACACCTCATTACCAGTCCACAGATTGGAAACGCTCCAATGATGCCTGAGCTTCTCCGAGATCTTTCTGCACTTTAATACGCTTGTAGAAAATAGGGCAATCGCGACTAGTGCACAACACGTCTTGGTGCAGACTGCCTTGACAGTTCTGACACTGCGTCCACAACCGCGCAAACATGTGCTCCAGCTCGTTGACTGACTCGAGCTGGCGCGAGTACACCTCCGCCTCGCGCTCAACGCAACTGCGGCAAAGAGCGCCCTTGCCATTCAGTGGGGCCTTACAACCCAGACATTTGAGCTTCTTCACGGCAAAATTCATCATACCACCGCTGTTTTGCTTTAAAACGGGCTTGGAACGCTTGAGCGTGTGGGCGCCGTTAAGCAGATCCGACTTGACCTTGCTCAAGCCGATAATGGGCTCGAAAATACGTTCGAGCGGGTTCTGCAACTGCTGCTTCATGTAGTAGTCGCAATCAATTGGGACGTTGTTCTCCAGTGCATACACTGGATCCTCGGCCTTTTCGTACAACGGAGTGGCTTTGCCCTTATCGATAATCACGTAAGCAATCCGTTCACCCAGTGCTGGAGCCGAGCCTGGATCACGCTTACGCATGCGTTCAGCTAACTCAGTGTGGGCTTGCTTCACCTTGTAGTCCTCCTGATCCACTGTCTTCTTCAATCCTTTCGTGATCACCAACAGAGAAATATCAATGCGGTTCTGCAGGAGATCCGAAATGATATTCTTCGTGTAGGAGATAGCACTCGGTACATCGCGATTAATGAGGATCTTGCGCAGCACGGTATCAACCATACGTCGCACCAGCAAACAGTTATCACGACGAACTGTCTCAAGACCCTTCGAGTCTAGCTTGTCGTACTTCTCAGGCTTCGTCCAGAGCAAACCAGCGTATCGCTTCTTGTTCATTAGCAAGTACGGAAAGTACACCTTTTCGAACTCAAGCTTGATTGGGTTGGGGAAGATGTCGGACACGCGTTTTGCTGCCTCTTCGGCAAGCGGCATGGCTTCCTCCACTGTGTCGACACCAAACTTGATCATAACCGAATCCGTATCACCGTAAACCACCTGCGCATCTGCTTTATAGCCGTTCGCAATTGTGTACACACGCTCAACCTCTTCTCGCGTCCGGAAGAGCAGCTGACGACCATAGGCTGTAGTACTGGACGCGATCGGAATGCACGGCATCTGACCAACAATTGCGCCCGTGAAGCCGTACACAGAGTTGGCACTCACTTTAAGCGCCAGTTGCCGACCATTTTGCACAGCCTTTTCCATGGGATCGGTGGCGGCATTCATATCTCGTTTTGCCTGCTTACGTGCGGCCAACACTTCCTCCAAAATCAGCGGCAGAATTCCTTTCTTCTTTTTACTTGTCACGAAGATATCACCCGAGGGAGATTTCTGATAATCACTCGGAGCCAGCTTGTCCACATCTCCAGGCGCAACGAGCGTCGAGTAACACAGATTAAAGGCCTGCATGATGGAGGGATACAGCGAAGCAAAATCCAGTGTCGCAATAGGCACAGAGTAGAACGCCTTCTTGGGCTCAATAACT
This sequence comes from Phytophthora sp. 'mugwort', assembly GCA_033558025.1. Classification (NCBI taxonomy): domain Eukaryota; phylum Oomycota; class Peronosporomycetes; order Peronosporales; family Peronosporaceae; genus Phytophthora; species Phytophthora sp. 'mugwort'. The sequence continues at coordinate 1,991,452 of JAUCEF010000008.1, read as the reverse complement.
GTAGCGCCCTCATAGCCTGCATCTTCGTTGTTCTGTGACCGAGGTAGTGTCGGCACGACAAGTGACGCGTCCTTGCACTTGCGCAGAAGCATAGAAAACACCTTGATCTGCTGTCCGCGTTCGATGAGGAAGTCAATAGGAACACCAGACACACGGGCCATTTCGATGAAATTGACGAGGTGTGAGAGCTTGTCCAGCAGCCGCAGTGGCAGGTATGCATCCTTCAGACAGTACACGGCAAGACGGTGACGATCATCATCCGTTCCTCGCTGCAGGTCGCTGATGATTCCGTGGGGCACGTCTTCCTTTTGTTGACCTAAGAAGGCAGCACTCACGGCATTCAGCGAGTATGAGCTCAGGTTCTGACTACGTCGCATGATTGGCAGCAGATCGAACATGCACCGTCCGTGGATCGTCGTCTTCACGTTTTCACTCTTGCCGTATTGCGCCGAGCTGAACGTCTTCTTCTCCATGTACGCCACGCTGTCAGGCATTAAATTAACCCCGTCATCGTCTCATCCCATAACAGAACAACAAAGGATAATAGAATAGTACGTACGAGTTCGCCAATCGGCCCAGGCGGTTGTAGTTCTGCAGCTTGAGCGCTTTGCCACGGTTGAGCACGTACGGGATATCAAAGTTGGCGATATTGTACCCCGTAATGATGTCTGGATCCACCTCCTGGACGAAGCGAGCCCATTTCTCTAGCATGTCTCCTTCCTTCTCAAACTCCATTACATGGGCACCCACAATGGGCTTACACGTGTCCAATACGAACACATTGCGGATAATTGGGATATGGGATCCTTGCTCTTGCACTACGTTAGCGATCTGAATCACTGGGTCCTGCTCCGCTTCGGGGAAGTGGCCTTTTCTGCCCATACACTCGATATCAAAGCTCAAGATCCTGAAAGGTGCCACCTTGCTCCACTGTCCCTCAGGTGCGTGACTCACCAAGTTGTCGTACGTAATGTCGATCTCCAGTTGACACAGCGAACTCTTTTGTGATGTAGGGCGCACCGAATACGTTCCCTTGGGTGCTTCAACCCAGTTACATCCACTGATCTCTTCATCAATCATGAAGCGGAGAATGAATGGCACGTTGCTCTCATACGTCTGGTAGTTGCGGAACTCGCAACCAGGTAACGTGAGTCCGCCTTCCAGTACACTCCTGAGCTTGGGCACGAAGTTGGGCATGCTCAGGAAGATCTTGAATAGCGTCGTAGTGCGGTCGAACTGGTAACCGTAGATGGACATCTTGTCCCGCACGACCTGGACGCCCACGACGCGCGCGTTGCTGCTGCTGTCCCTGTCGCGCTGACTGACCGCCGCGTCCAGCACCTCTCTCACTGCCCCACATTTGCTCTCGTCGAAATTGTCAGGACATACAGCGTAGAAGTATGGAAGTACACCGTGCACGTGCATGAGCACGCTGTGGCCCTCCATGGAGACGCCGTAGAGGCGGATGATGGCGGCATTCTGGCTGCTGTCGCCCGAGGCCTTAAGACCGGGCACGGGCGCTCCTTTTTTCGGGTTCTTCGTGAGCGGTGGACCGTCATACATGTCGATGTCGATCCATTGAAAGGCCACCGAGTCCGCGCTCGGATCCACGGGCGTCATGGGCTTGCGTGGCCATGAGCTGGCCTTGGTGGAGATTGGCGCCATGTGCTCCAGGTCGTCAGCGAACGACGTGGGCTCGACCTTGGCGCCATGCACGCTCAGTCTTGGCTTCTTGAGCTCCGTGGAGCTGCTGCTATTGCTGAGGATGGTGGCTGCGGCGGCCGGGGACTCGCGCTTGAGACCCGCCATGGTGCTTGATGACTAGTGCGCGGCAGGATCGAGAGTTGCAATTCCCGCCAAAATAGCACGGTGTGTGGCACACGTAATTTTGATGTAACGAACGTGAAATAATGCTAATAAGTGGGACATTTGAAGCGGAACAGATTTGGACTACCCCATTCCGCACTCCCGACGCTATGCCGCAGAACGAGCTGCTGCGTCGCGCAGCGGACGCACCCGAGCACGACCTCTCGGCACTTCTCGCTTCGGACCATGTGCGTTACGTGCAATCGCGCCGGGATATGTTCCACAAGGCCTTCTTCCCGCTCTCGGATGCCGAGATCCGCGCGCTCGAAGCCAACGGCAACTCTGGTATGCAAATCTTCCTTTCATTTATTTAGTAAACAGAGTCAGATATGGAAAGTGAATTTACTAATATATAATCTGACTCCAAACTTCAACTTGCAGCTACCGACTGGCAGAATGTGCGCAAGACGGATGCTCATGCGCCGTTGCAGACGTCGCGCATCCGCCAGTGTTCGTTCTACGGGAAGGTGGTGCTCGGCAGCTTCTCCGCTGCGTTGAGCCACGACGTGGACGGCATTCCGTTTCCATGCGGCGTCTACAATTCGGCACTGAGCAACGTGGTCGTACTGGACGACGCTCTGGTGAAGGACACGCTGGTGCTTAGAGGTGTCTTCGTGGATGCTCAGGCGTCCATCATCAAGTGTGGCAGCGTCACGGGCCCAGAGGAGGACGGAGCGTGCGCCAATGGCAACTTGCTCCACGTTGGAGTGGAGACAGGCGGACGCGACCTCCGCGTCGTGGCAGATATGCCCTTCGCACTTGGAGCTGCAGTTGCCACGAGGAGGGGAGATGTCGAGTTTTTGAAAACGTACGACGCTTTTGTGGACAAATATGTGGCGGAAGTGAAGGCCCCCATGGCCATTGTGGCCCAGAATGCACGCGTGCGTGGATGCTCCCGTGTGCAGGGGACTTTCGTAGGCAAGTATGCAGTTGTAGAGGACTGCGATGTCGCCAATTCGTCAATTTTGTCGACAAAAGAGGAGCCTTCTGTCGTCAGATCCAAGAGCATTGTCCGCGACTCAATTGTGCAGTGGAACTCGACTGTCGAGGTGCTCAGTGTGATTGAAGGCGCTTTCTTGTGCGATACGTCGCATGTAGAGCGCCATGGAATTGTCATGAGCTCTGTGATCGGTCCCAATACGACTATTGCCGAAGGCGAAGTGACGTCTAGTTTTGTGGGGCCTTTTGTGGGGTTCCACCACCAGGCACTTTTGATTGCCTCAATCTGGCCAAAGGGCAAAGGCAATATTGGCTATGGAGCTAATGTTGGTAGCAACCACACGCTGAAGGCCCCTGACCAGGAGCTCTTTCACGGCGAGGGTGTCTTCTTTGGGTTGGGCTGCAATGTGAAGTTTCCCAGCAATTTTGTCAAGGCGCCGTATTCGGTGATCGCTACAGCGGTCAATACGCTTCCACAGCTCGTGGCGATGCCCTTCGCACTGATTAACACGCCAGCTCACATGATCCCGTCGCTTTCACCAGCGATCAACGAGATCTCTCCAGGGTATGTCTGGCAGGAAGGTGTCGCGTTTGGTAACCAAGTTAACCTTCTATGCACTGTCATTGCTACATCAACAGGTGGGTACTCACAAGCAGCGTGTTTACGGTTCTTCGAAATGAGGACAAGTTCCGTTCCCGCAACAAATCCCAGCGCACGCATATCGATGCAAACATTTTTCGTCCGGAAATTATTCAGTTCATGAAAGGTAGTCTGGAAGGGATGCTACATTGCTTCTTTTCCAACGTTTTGTGAGCAATGACTGACTCGATTTCATGGGCAATTACTCAGAGGCCCGCACTGAACTTGAAGCTGGAGAAGGCAAAGCGAAAATCAGTCTTGCGAACGGCGAAGCTGTGTATACGGACAAACAAGTTCGAGGCTTGGGCAAGAACTACATGCGCGAGTCATCTCGCCGAGCGGGGCTTAATGCGTACACATTTTTTATCCGGCTTTACGCTCTCGACGCATTGCTGAAACTTGTTGAGAGTGGTCTCGTGTCTGTTGACGTCACTGTTGGATCAACGGACAAGTACGGCGCTCTAATTTCTTTTGCTTGTAGTTGGAAGTACTTAAATGATTTTGTCATTTGTGCTTTTTCTGCTGCAGTTCTCGCTATGAACTGGCTACGTTGGCGGAGGAGTTTAACGCTAAGAAACATATTCGTGAATGTCTGAGTGATCTCGTCTCGATGCGGGCTGAAGTCGCTAAGAAGGCTGCAGACGGCAAGGCGCGCGACGATGTACGTGGCCAACGGATCATCCCTGATTACTCGGATGTACACAGGCCTGCGGCAGATGAGGCCTTGGTTCTGCAAGCTCAGAGGTTAGAACGCGTATGTAGTCGTCTTTCATAGCTGAAATCTGTAATCCTCGTAACCTGATTTTTCTATTGTACTTGGTCAACAGGTCTGCACGCGACATTAAACAGCGAGTGGCTGCCTTCGTAGCGCGTGTGTGATTTCCTTTAGGCGCTGCAACTAATAAATGGATACGCTAGTTGTACTGCAAGATGAAGATTATTGTTCATACGTGGCAAACTGCGTATCGGATATGCCGAAGCAAAGCCGGGTGTTGTCCCGCTTACAAAGAAAATCTGGCGTCGTTCCGATCACTGTGAGGAGAAGCTCCCCACAAGTCGTTTCTTCTCTCCACAGGCACGGAGAGATACCGACGAGGACACGATCGCCAAAGCTCGAAAAAGTATCGCCTTGTGGAGTGCTTTTCGCTTTCGTTGACACTCACGCACACGAATTGCGTGGACGTGCTTGGACGGTATCATAGCGGCACGGTAGACTCAAGCAGTTGGAATTGTCCACCACCGGTCAATGGTCCAGCTTGTAGCATTCGCCAGACCAAATGTGGTCCTCAGTTTGTGCACGCTGATCGACGATCGAAGCTTTTAGTAATACAATGCTAAATGCTACTCGTTTTCAGCGCCATGTAGTCTTTCGACAGCAAAGAACACCGATCATCGAGCTGTGTGTGGACGAATGTGTTGGCTTTGATTACCGATGATGAACACGTCTTCATCCTGGTTGATCAACTCTACTCTTGCTGCCTTGGACGCCGCACGAAGCATCGGCTAAGAAGATCGCGAACTGTTTTAAAGCGACCGTTGGTCCAGCATCAATAGCTTAGCAGTCCCATGGCAGAAGACCGAGTCAATGAGGAGGTGGATGTGCACGACCCCGAGGCAGTTCAAACTCGACTTTACCAGTTAAATGAGACGATCGTAGCACTCGACGATTCTGTTCAAGCTTTCAAGTTAATTGCAGAGAAACAGACAGCCGAGCTCAATGCTAAAGACCTTCTACTGGCTCGGAAGACCGAGTACGTGGACGAATTGTTAGCGCAGATCAAGACGTTGACTAGTAGATTAGACGCCAAGACGATCGAGACACAGACACTGGAGAGAAGGATACAGAAGGTGAATGCGCAGATGGAAGAGCTACGTGAACAGGTGAAAAAGGACGAAGACGAGTTCGTTATGGTGTGTGCAGCGCTGGATGCGAGAGAGCAGACTTTGGTCCAGAAGAATGGACAACTCACAGCAGCGATCGAGACAGAGAAGCAGCTACAGAAGGAGCTGGACAGACAACACTTAGCGATTCATCGACTCGAAAAGAATGTCGACGAGCTGCAACCCGAGACGGCAGACGCGTGTCTGTCGCCTCGAAGTTTCCACGAGAACCAGCTCATTCGACTCCGTGACGAGGCGATCGAGGCCAAAACGCGGCAAATGTGGCTGCTCTCGGGTCAGAATGATCAGCTACGCGTGCAGTTGGATGAGGTCGAAGCGGCACTGGAAGAAATGCAACGGAACGTCATTTCCAAGGAGAATGATGCAGTTCGAAGACAGCGGAAGATGGATCGGTTAGAGGCTCAAGTTGATGCACTGCAGGTTAGTCGCAGTCAAACTGAAGGTCGAGAAAAGGCCATGGAGATCGCGACGACCCAGAACGAGAAGCTCTTGCAGGCACTTGAAGCCCAAGAACGGACTGCGGAAGACCTTCAAGCAAGACTCACAGAGAGTGAACGTCAGCGTCAACAGCTTCGTGACTCGCATCGTGAGCATCTCGCACGCTCCGCTGAGAGCGAAGTCGAAGTGCTGCATCGAACCAGACAAGCAGAGGACAAGGCGTCGATGGTAGGTGCTTTACAAGAGAAATTACGTCGCGAGAGGAAGCTTTTACAAGACGAATTGGCGTCCTCGCACCTCCAGCATCAAATGGAGACTGAAAAGGTACAAAGCGAGCTCGTCTTGCGACGCAACAAACAGTACGAGCTCACGTTAAAGCTGCAGGAAGTAGAGACCCGACTGCACGAGGCCGTGGACCGACACGAAAGTGCTGACGAGCAGGTGCTCGCTGCGCAGTGTCGGATGCACGAGCTCGAGCGAGTGCTACACGACTCAGTCGAATGCAATAAGCAGCTCGAGGCGGAGTTGGCTTCATATAAAGCGAATGCATTGCAAGAAGCCAAGAAACAGAACAAATGTCTTACTAAGGCGACGTCTGAGATTGCAGTGTTACAGAAGCAGCTTGAGGATATGAAGGACGGAATGGCTAAAACACTTGCACGAGAGAAGCAACAAGATTTGCGGCTTCGAGACGTCCAGCAACTTTTAAGTGTGCAAGAAGCTCGGACACTGGAACAGAAGGAAAGAATTCATCGGTTAGTTCAAGAGATCAATCGTGAGTCTCAAGCTCGAGCAGCTTTGGAGCTGGACAAGACGCGGCTAAAAGATCAGCTTGAAGCACTTGGTCAACAAACGGCGAATACCCTTCGAGAATGTCTGGAGCAAACGAAGCAGGTGCAAGACAAGCGACAGCGACTTGCAAACAAGTTAACAGAGTTGACGACAGAATTTCATGCCGTTCAGAGCGCCAAATCCAAGCTTGTGGCTAAGTTTGCTGACGTGTTTGGGAAAGCTGCGTCGGCTTGTCTTCCTAGTGGTGTAATGTGGTCTCCAGACTGTTTGGAACTATGCGAGTGCTGGCTCGTCGACGATGATCTACGACCGCTTCTCAAGCTCCTGGAGAGTGAAGGAGTGGGGAGACTAGAGCGTGTCGACTTGCGGTGCAATCGCGTCACAAGTGAAGGAATGGGGCGATTGCTCGTGTTTCTCCAGAAATTGGTGACTCGACTCGCTAATACTGAGACCCATACTGTGAGTCTCCGAGAGATTGATCTCCGTCAGAACTGCGTATCGCTTGATGGCATTCGTCTTGTGGCTAAAGGACTCGAGATGTTCATCTCTACCAAGCACATCAATGGTGGGTTGGCCAGTGTTGTAGTCACTGACGACGGGAGGCTCGAGGTGTTTGCCGTTAGTTCGGCTACTGAGAACCGCGTTGGACGGACCAGCCACAGTGTGCAGGATACGGCGTCTCCAATTCCTTTGTTGGTTATCGATTTCTCTGAGAATGTTGATGAAAACTGGCTGATTGATGAATCGCGGCGACTTCAAGCGCAGTACCGACGTCGAGGGAAGGACTTGATAGCAGTCAATAATACTTTAAGCAACGCTGAGACTGCTCAGCTTCGGAATGAGGTTCTCTTTTCCAGTCGTGACAAGACTTTGGAAGAGATTTACGGTTTGGATCTGGTGAAGGCATTCATGGGTCAAAACAAGGCTGGATTTGGTCATAGTCTCAAGGTTAAACGCGAAAGCATTACGACTGAGAACCCTGCACGTCTAGCGTCACCACGAAGCGGTCTGATACCACGTGGAACGGGGTCATCTCCAGAAGTGACCTGTTCAGTGGATCAACTGCCCGCAGTCGGGGGCTGCGTACGGGATACGGACACTTCGCCTCGGTTCTCATCGTCTCTGTCGCTCCCAAGGCTACCAGGGTGACGAAAAGCAAGCAGAAAGTCCAACCACCGGTTGTGCCTTCAGGTGTACCTGGACAGTTAGGTCGACTGGAGGGATGTCAACGACTGATACGGCCCCAACGACGTTCTTCTTTGTGCCGAGCTGCTCTTGAGGTAACAGTGAAGCTGACCGTATGAACGCCGCATAGACAGCCAACACTCCGTTTCGAGACAATGAAATAGCGCATGATCAGATGCCAACGCCGTGTGGGGCATCGTCCGTTTTTTTCTTTTGTTTTGTCTAGTCAGTCTACACTTTACTTTTTGGCCAGCACGCGGTTCTTGTACTCGTTCATCGTCCCTCGGAAGCGAGAGACCTTCTCATCACCCACCACCCACAGCTCTTCACACACACTCTGAACAAAGTGCTGGTCATGGGAAACAATGACCACACCGCCCTTGTACTCGCGCAGTGCATCGATCAGTGCGTCGATCGTCTCCATATCCAAGTGATTCGTCGGTTCATCAAGCACCACAACATGCGGGAGACGCCACGTCATGAGCGCGAAGCCGACACGGGACTTCTGACCACCAGACAACGTACGTGTGGGCTTAATAGCAAGCTCGCCCGAGAGGTTGAAGCGACCGAGATGAGAACGGAACTCGTCTGGCTCGTGGCCAGGGAACATCTCCTTCATGTTCTGTACAGCAGATTTCGACAGGTCCAGCGAGTCGACGTGGTGCTGGGTGAACGTGGCCACGCGTAAACGCGGGTTCATCGTCACCGAACCGTCCGTGGCACGAAGCTTGCCGATCATAATGTTAATGAGCGTTGACTTACCCGACCCGTTCACCCCGAGAATACCAATACGACTTGACATGTCCACGCCAATGTGCACATCCTTGAACAACAAAGGCGACTCGGGTGAATACCGGAACCCCACGTCCTCAACGGCGATGATAGGTCGGCCCAGCGGCTCCGGGGGTGGGAAATGCATGCGGAAAGCGTGTTCGTCCTCGGGCTCGTCAATGAGTTCATTGCGCAGGATTTTGTCCAATGCCTTGACACGCGACTGCACCAACGGAGCCTTCTTGGCGTTGGCACGGAAGCGCTCAATAAACTCCTGCATGTGCTGGATCTTCATCTGTTGGGCATCGTAAGCCTTGCGTTGCTGACGTAAGTTTTCCTTCATCGTATGCTCGAACGTATTGTAGTCGCCCTTGTAGTACACGAGCTTCTGGCTCGTTAAATGGATGACGTCAGTGGTCACAGCGTTCAGGAAGTTGCGATCATGGGACACCACAATCATCTGCTTGTCATATTTCTCCAAATAGTGCTCGAGCCAGATCACAGCCTCAAGATCCAAGTGGTTCGTCGGCTCATCGAGCAGCAGCAAGTCAGGAGCCATGAACAGCGCGCCGGCCAGCGCCGTACGCATACGCCACCCACCCGACAGCGCCTTGGCCGGGCCGTCCACGACATGGTCGGGGAACTGCAGGCCGCTTAAGATCGTACGCGCCCGCGACTCGGCCGTGTCTGCGTCAATGTTCACCAGTCGATCATAAATCTCCTTGAGACGCATACTGTGATCGGCCCCTTGAGTGGCCTCCTCGGCCGAAAGCTCCTTCTCCTCTTGCAGCAAGATGGAACGTTCATAGTCGGCCGCAAGTACCACATCCAAGACACTGCGCTCGTCCTTGCTGAGCTTGGAAGCTGATTCCTGCTCCACCAATTGAATGCGGATATGTCTAGGGAATCCCTCAAGCTCATAGTGGGAAATATACCTCAAGAGCGTCGTCTTACCCGCGCCGTTCTTGCCGACAAGTCCGTACCGGCGGCCGGCCACAATCTTGAGTGCTGTATCGGAGAGCAACGTTTTGCCCTTGAAGTTGATAGTGAGTCTCGGCACGTGGACGTCGCGCTCGCCGTTGTCCTGCGTAAGGTCGGGCAGGAAGCGCGCGTCTTCCCACTCGCGGTCCAGCTCGGCCTGCTCCTCCTCCCGTTCGGAGGTGAGCTGGTCCAGCTTGATCTGTTTACGCACCTGACGCGCCGACAGCGCTGACCGCTGCGCCTCCAACTCGTCGTTTGTGGTCTTACGGATCTTGTCGAAGCCCCACATGCGCGCCAGGAGCTGCTCGGCGTCGGCCGCACCCACGTCCTTGCGCGCCTGTTCCTCGATGCTCTGCGTGTTCTCCAGGACACGCACCTCGTCCTGGTGCGAGCCCAGTTGGGCTTGCAGCTCTGGACTGGCCAGCAGCTTGACCGCCAGCGACGCACAGAGCTTGGATGCGGCTGCTTCGTCCTCGCAATAGCTCGTACTCAGTAGGAATGGGGCTACGCTCTCTACAAGGAGCTCCTCAAGCGCGGGAACGTCGGACGGGACCTCGTCCGACAGCTGGTCGGCCACGGCGCCGCTTACGTACTCAAGGATCGTCTCGTCCAGACCGCGTAGGGTGGCCGCGAGGGCCTGCGTCACGGCTCGCTCCATTGTCAAGCAGCGGTGGGGGGAGATGTTGCCGCGGACCAATGGACTATGGAAATGGATACATTTGCGTGGCACACACGGAGCATGCCAATTTGATACTCTCTTCGTTTCACTAAGAACCTTGTTAGCGTCACCAACGAGATTTCATAAACGGGACGCAGGTCACCAACGATGTCACCTGCTGGATGGTCGGGGAGGTCGGGGAGGAATGTCAGCTGGTATGTCACCAACGGCTCACCAACCATATACATAAGTACGATATTTATCGTTGTCGAGCTGTATTTTATTTCTCTACGTTTGAGGTCAATTGTAGGGATTTTGGAGAAGTTGTAAGAAGGTTGTATGAGTGTGACGATGACTTTGCAGACTGCATATTCGAGTTTTGCATCGACAAGATGGCCTACGAAAGGATGCGAGTGACTGTGCTGCCACACCATTGGCGAAGGATCTCTACGAAGTGTCAAGGATCTCTTGCAACTTCTCCAAACGCGTAGCCTTCAGGATACCCAGTGCTCCACGCGGGACCATACGGACGCAGCTTGGTACTTGTTATGAATGGCGGGGTGTTAGTTGAGTTGGCATTGCTGTCTGTGTCTGCCCCGAAACCCCACATTCATACATAAGAAGAAGCTCGTCAAGCAGACGTGCATTAAGCTGTGGTTTCGGTGACGGTGGCTACGTCGGGGTTTCTGCAGAAGACTCCCTTGCTAGAAAGAAACAGATATCGGAAGCGGATATAAGGGGTGATTTCTTGCGTCACGTTTGGCACTGGAAGCCCACGAATTATGCACTCGAAGAAGAGCAATAGTGGTCCACAGCTATTCGTGTCTTCTTGTCGCTGTGCTCGTTGACCTGTTGTTTTTAGACCAGATTTACGTGCTCACCAAAGAATTCGTTCACGATTCTTTCCATTTCCTTGTAATTTGACGAAGTTTGCATGGGGTTGAAGAAGATCAAGGTGATATCCGTGAAGTTGAAAACGACGCCCGACAGTGCGAATCCAAGTACACAGGTACGAGAACGATCTGATTTCCTCTTTGAAAACGGCGAGGTTGACTCGATCAACTCACGCTTCTTGTCATCGTCACCCATTCTTGCGTACAATGGGTTCACACCTCCGATTCGACTTTCAGTAAGCAACTTTCGCCTTAGGTCCATCAAGTGGTGCATTGCTAGCTCAAAGAATGCGTCATCTAGCCACTCCAATCGCCGGAAGAAAACCAGATCATGAACTGCAACATTGCCAAAACGAGTGGGAATGGTAGTCGTCAACTTGACTGTCTCCATTCGCATAGCACACGCTTTCGTATCCACGCTGGTGCAATTGTTAAGAGGCGCGGGCAGTGAAATCCTGGAGAAATTCGACAATCTGATCCACGATGCGAGGTCGCTAACAGCTTCCAGTTTGGCAACTATGTATGCCACTGCTTCATCGTAAGAAGATCTTTCTCACTGAAAGTGCCAAGCTTCGAGATAGAGGCTCCTATTTTACCTGTGGCTTGCTCTCTGGAAACGATTCTCTGTATATTCTGATTCCAGCGAGACATTTGATGGCAAATTGCTGGGGGAAACGATTGTAATTTGACGGTGGACCTTCCGCTTTCGTACTAGGAGAAGTATGGAAGTCGACTTCCATGCCGGGGCATCTATTTGCTCGATACTGCGAAGTACGGGAAGCGCATCCGTGACGTTGAAGAGTGTCTTACCTACGATAGTTAAGTCCTCACACCGAGCAACAACAGTGAAAGAATCACCCCACAACCCGTGCTTCGTGCCTGATGCCCAGTCCGGCGACCTTTCCCTCTCGAACTCTTATCCCATCCATGTGTGCACAACAACTTCTTGTAATAGTCACCAAACGCCTCAGGGATTAGCTCGGCTTCGCTCCACTTCTTCTTTGCCTTGATGACCAGATTCCGAGTCGTGGCTTTGACCGTGGAGCGAATGCTATACAGCTGGTGTAACGGGGTTACACGAAGGTAACACGAGTGTAGCCGTGCTATGTGTTACCTTGCAGTAAGTGGTACTTAGTACCACTTTTTTAACGGGATTTCAGCACCTGGCCACAGGGCCACTCGATATGCATTTGACTAGGTTAAACTATGGTAGATAGTTAGAAGTCATAAATTTACACCACAGGCGGCTTTGCCGCAGATAAAGCAAACAAATAGCAGTTCAGGTTTAGCATTAAAGAGAGTATTGCCCTAGGTTTAGGCATACTGACTCTTTGAGCCTCTAGTGGTATAACTAGAGCGATCTAAGCCTCTGCGGAGACCTTAGGGGTTAGGATAACCACCGCTAAAGCTCGGGGAGTCATAAGTCTTCCTCTGACGCACTACGCTACGCAGCCCCGTGGCAACTGGTAGCACTCGTTGGTCAATATCGCGCCTGAGTCTTAGGACTATTCCTCGGTGAGGATGGAGCAGACAGCGTTTTCTAACCTGTCCCAGAGCCAGCAAGACGCGCTGAAAAAGCTTATGTCTTTGCTCGGCCCTGAGGGCATAACGCATCTTGCTTCGCAAGGACCGGACGCGGTGAACGCGCGTCTGGAAGCGTTCTCAAGCTACGAGAATGCTCTGTTGGAGCACCTTCAGCAGAGGATGTCGGCGTCTGCACCGACGTCGACGACATCGCAGGATGGAGCCTCCCGGCCTAAACCGCTCATCGTGACCGTCAAGACTTTCGAAGGAAAGGAGGGGGAGAACCTCATTTTGTGGATCCGTGTGATCGAAATGGCGATGGGATCGGCCAGGCTCCCGACTGAGCAACAGCGCGTGGCGCTAGCGATCTCGAAGCTCGGTGGCCGAGCATGAGAATAGGCACTCACGTGTGGCACGTCGGTGGACGGCCTTCCCGAGCGGGGAGGAGCTGAAACTTCAGCTTTCGCAAGTGTTTGCCCCGCCTAATCAGGCGTATCGAGTGAGGTTACCTTTCTGAGAACCCGCCAGGGTAAGAAGGACTTGGTGGACTTCGTCCAGGAGTTGCGAACTCTGATCGCCGGCATGGCGACCGATCCTCTGCCAGAGGCAGTGACTGTGACAGTCTTTATGGAGGACCTCCGCACTGACGTGGCCAGGACGGAAGTCTTCCGCACTCACTCTTCCTCTTTTGAAAAGGCCGTGAGAGTGGCGTTGAACGCCGATTTCAACTTCAAATCGTCTCGACCTGGCTGGGGCGTTGCCAACGCTACTCCGTCCGACGGACCGGTCCTTATGGACCTCAGCTACGCTGAAGATGAGGAAGCTGAGCTTCACGCTGCCGAGCAGCGTATGGGTATTCGTCGGTGCTTCATCTGCCGAAGCACCACTCATTTGAGGGCAACCTGCCCGTCACGCAGGTTGCGTCAAGCTCCTACGAGCCTTCGCTCTGCATCGAGCCAAGCCATCGGCTCGTCGCGGGGAAACGGCGACACTCAGTAGGCGCGGGGCGCCCTGCTGGGGAAGAACTGAGTTCTGTTGAGCCTTATTGAGGTGGAGGGCAACAGGTCCAGACCCGGAGAGAGTAGCACGGAACGTGTATGCAAGCCGGGCTTGCAAGTCATCGGGGCGACGGTGAAGGGCTTTGAGAAGCCATGGATCATCTTGATTGATTCCGGAGCGTCGGGCAACTACGCTCGACGTTCCACGATGGAAGGAAGTCAGCAGTACGCTGAGGCGCTCAGGGAGCGCAGGAGTAACATAATCACGGTTCATCTAGCGATGGGTATTGAGGGTTGCCAGGTTTTGGTACTGTGTACCAGTAACCGGTTAACCCGAACCGGTCCAACACGATCCCGCGATGTTTACGGTACGTTGTTTACGCAACCGATGATTAGACGAGTAGGATGATTGGACGAGTGCGGAGTGTTGGTGATTGGATGCACCAAATGATTGGATGCAGGGCTGCATATCTATGTGGTAGACTAGGTAGTGTAAGCTCCGATAAATCAATCACTTTCGAATCTTCCTTCTTCAGCTCAAGTGGTCTTCACTCCGGTCCCCGCACCCAAGTGCAGAACTCCCTCCGCTTAACCCAAGCCTCGCTTCAAGACCTCAACACCTTTTTAACAGGTTATGAGCCCAAGTATCATGTCCTCTGCCCAAGACGCCTCGACCAAGGTCTCCATCGACAAGTTCAACGGAGACAACTACGTAGACGTGGCGATCTGTTTGTTGCACAGTCTCCCCAAGAGCTACGAGAACGTCGTACTGAACTTGGAGATGAGTAGCGCCGAGCTGAAGACGCAAGACGTCGTGAAGGTGCTCACGAACGAGCTTATCAAGCGGCAGGGCGAGAAGACTCCGTCGGTGAAAACTGAAGACGCGGCCAAGGCGTTCAGTGCCGAGCGAGAATCTCGTCAGTGCACGTACTGCGGAAAATTGGGGCACATCATTGTCAAGTGCTGGACCAAGCAGAAAGACGAGAACCGAGGGCCAAGACGCGGCGGCAACGGCCGTGGACGCGGAGCAAACCATGTTCAGTGGCGCAACGACGACTACGACTACGACCGTGTCGCGTTTGCGGTTTCGTTGGAATGCGGAAAATCGACGGGCAAGGATATGCCCGGGATGTGGGCGGTCGACAGCGGCGCAACGCACCACATTTGCAATGACAAGACCAAGTTCGCCACGCTGAATGAGCAAGACGAAGGCGAACTATCGGTAGCGGACGGAAACAAGGCCGAGATTAAGGGTGTGGGAACTATCATCGAACGAGTGGTTCTACCCAACGGCGACGAGCGCGACATCGAAATCAAGGACGCGCTGTACGTGCCGAAGATGAACAAGAATCTGCTTTCGGTGCCGCAGATTAACAAGAGTGGCAAGTTTTAAGTGGTGCTCGACGGTGCGAGCATGCATGTCGCGCGGAAGGGCTCGAAGCAAGTGGTGGCAACGGCTGACCTCGTCGATGGTCTCTACTGGCTACGCATACCGCAACATTCGGTGAATGCGGCGACGTCAAAGCGCAACGTGGATCTACAAGCGCGGATGGGCCACGCTCCAATCGACGTGCTGCGCAAAATGGTCAGCAGTGGCATGATCAAGGACGCGAAAACACCATCACAGTCGAGTGGACCAAGCATATGTCGCGGATGTCAGCAAGGGAAGATGGTCCAAAAACCGTTCCCAAGCAACCGCGACAAGCGTCACTACGACGTATTTGAGCTACCCCACTTCGACATCTGCGGCCCCATGGAACTAGAGTCACTGGGTGGCAGCAAATATTTGCTGCTCATAGTGGACGAAGCCAGCGGATGCATGAAGGGTTTCTGCTTAAGTGCCAAATCAGAGAGCGAAGAATGCCTCAAGACCTACATCATGAAGGTGCAGACGCAATTCGGCAAACGTGTCAAGTTCGTGCGCCACGACGGAGCCCTTGAGTTTGCTACTAATTCGCTCAAGGCCTTCTACGAAGATCCAGGCATCGAGCAGCAGACCACGGTTCCATACGCGCACCAAGCCAACGGCACGGCAGAGAGAGCTATCCGGACCATCGTTACGATTTGTCGCAGCATGCTGCATCATGCAAAGCTGGACAAGTGTTTTGGGGGGCGAAGCTGTGATGGCTGCAATTTATGTCAAGAACCGCTTGCCGTCGCCCAACGTCGAAAACAAGACTCCGTTCGAGATTGTATACAAGTTCAAGCCAAGTGTGAAGCACATGCGTGTGTTTGGATGTCGGACATACGTCCTAACCCCGAAGGAGAAGCGACTCAAGTGGGACCCCAAGGCTCGCGCTGGTGTGTTCATGGGCTACGAAGAAGTGTCGAAGGCGTACCGAGTTTATGACATCGAGGCGGGGCAGGTGGTGATAAGTCGCGATGTCACCTTCGACGAATTAAGTTTTGGTATCTCGACGGCGATCTCAAGTAATGACGACGAAGATGTGAACCTGGACTTCGACTCGCTCGAGATTGGCGATGATGACTCGGCGGGTCCGACCAAATTCAAGCAGGCGGGGAAACGCAAGATTCGACCAAGTGATGCGGATAACATGTCAGTGAACTCGCGTCCTGTTCGCCGTGCGACTGGTTTGGAAGAAGCAAGCGCTCCTGTCACCTCGTTTGAGCGCCAAGCCAAACGCCGAGCGAGTGTACGAATGGAACCTGGACTGCCTGACGAAGAAGAGAAGGATGCTCATGACAACGAAGAAGACGATTCCACTCCTCCCGTATTTTGGCGAGCAAGTGCCAACTCAGTAGAAGCCGGCGAGTTATCTGAGCCGACGACATTCCAAGACGCGGTGAACGGACCTGATCACCTGATCAAGTGCATTGGCGCAAGGCTGTTCGCGCGGAGCTCAAGTCGATGCGACTTCGTGGTGTGTTTCGTGCTGCCAAGTTGCCCAGTGGACAACGTGCCATTGGTACCAAGTGGGTGTTCAAGATCAAGCGCTAAGCCGACGGATTGATCGAAATACAAGGCGCGCCTGGTGGCCAAGGGTTTCAAGCAGAAGTACGGCATCGACACACGGAGACGTTCTCGCCCGTGGCCAAGTACGTGACGCTGCGCATGGTCATCGCGATCGCCAAGTATTTCGACTGGCCTCTGGACCAACTCGACGTGGTAACGGCATTTATGTACGGCGTCATGAAGGAAGTCGTGTACTGCGTGGTGCCAGAAGGGGTCGAGCTGGACGATGACTTCGACTGCCTGGAACTAACACGTCGTCCACGTACACCAGCAACAGAACGCAGTGACCATCCATAATCTTGATGTAGAGGCACGGATCGTAGACCGAAACTTGAAAACCGATGGAGCACACGTACTCGTCGAAGGTCTCGTTCCACACGCGCGAAGCTTGCTTGAGACCGTAGATCGCCTTGACCAGTTCCAGGCAGTCGAAGTCATCGTCCAGCTCGACCCCTTCTGGCACCACGCAGTACACGACTTCCTTCATGACGCCGTACATAAATGCCGTTACCACGTCGAGTTGGTCCAGAGGCCAGTCGAAATACTTGGCGATCGCGATGACCATGCGCAGCGTCACGTACTTGGCCACGGGCGAGAACGTCTCCGTGTGTCGATGCCGTACTTCTGCTTGAAACCCTTGGCCACCAGGCGCGCCTTGTATTTCGATCAATCCGTCGGCTTAGCGCTTGATCTTGAACACCCACTTGGTACCAATGGCACGTTGTCCACTGGGCAACTTGGCAGCACGAAACACACCACGAAGTCGCATCGACTTGAGCTCCGCGCGAACAGCCTTGCGCCAATGCACTTGATCAGGTGATCAGGTCCGTTCACCGCGTCTTGGAATGTCGTCGGCTCAGATAACTCGCCGGCTTCTACTGAGTTGGCACTTGCTCGCCAAAATACGGGAGGAGTGGAATCGTCTTCTTCGTTGTCATGAGCATCCTTCTCTTCTTCGTCAGGCAGTCCAGGTTCCATTCGTACACTCGCTCGGCGTTTGGCTTGGCGCTCAAACGAGGTGACAGGAGCGCTTGCTTCTTCCAAACCAGTCGCACGGCGAACAGGACGCGAGTTCACTGACATGTTATCCGCATCACTTGGTCGAATCTTGCGTTTCCCCGCCTGCTTGAATTTGGTCGGACCCGCCGAGTCATCATCGCCAATCTCGAGCGAGTCGAAGTCCAGGTTCACATCTTCGTCGTCATTACTTGAGATCGCCGTCGAGATACCAAAACTTAATTCGTCGAAGGTGACATCGCGACTTATCACCACCTGCCCCGCCTCGATGTCATAAACTCGGTACGCCTTCGACACTTCTTCGTAGCCCATGAACACACCAGCGCGAGCCTTGGGGTCCCACTTGAGTCGCTTCTCCTTCGGAGTTAGGACGTATGTCCGACATCCAAACACACGCATGTGCTTCACACTTGGCTTGAACTTGTATACAATCTCGAACGGAGTCTTGTTTTCGACGTTGGGCGACGGCAAGCGGTTCTTGACATAAATTGCAGCCATCACTGCTTCGCCCCCCAAAACACTTGTCCAGCTTTGCATGATGCAGCATGCTGCGACCACGTAACGATGGTCCGGATAGCTCTCTCTTGTTGTCAAGGAGGCGTCTCGTCTAGCCCCGGCGTACTAGTAGAAACCGGTATGACCTTTCAAGTCCGTGGAGCCATAATCACTTGTATGATTGTGGGACACTGATGATGGCACATGGATTACGGGACGCTGTTGACGTATCGACGATTAAGCACACGTGGGTACACGATTGTGGGTACAAGATGGGGATACGACGTGTCACTCGCTGATTGGCTGGAAGAACTCAGTAGCCAGTAAGGAATCCAGTAGAGTGTATCCAGTAGGTAGAAGAGAGGCTTAGAGTAGCTTAGAGAACTAAGGACCGAATCAATAACTTTGCATTTTGCTCTAGAGACCACAAGCCTTTTGGTTATGAGCCCAAGCCCCGCAGACTCTGCCCAAGACTTCGACTACGCCTTCGCCATGGACAACCCCACGACTACGACCGCTCGCATCAACAAGTTCGACGGAACCAACTTTCACACGTGGAAGTTCAAGATGCAAATGGTGCTCGAGGATCGCGACCTGTGGGAAGTCGTATGCGTGATAGGAAGCTGGAGAACTGCACCACGGCGTTGGATCAAGCGGCATTCAAGCGGAAGTCGCGCAAGGCGATGGCAATCATCTGCCTTGCATTAGAGGTTCGCAGCTACCGTTGGTCCGCTCGGCGAGTGGCGCGCATGATGCATGGTCAAGGCTGGAAGGACACTTCGAGAAGAAGAGCTTGGCCAATAAGCTCTTCCTTCGTCGACGTTTCTTCACGACGATGATGGACGAAGGTGATGATGTGCTGGAGCACATCAACAAGATCAAGACGCTGGCGGAACAGCTCGACGCGGTGGGCGCTCCGGTCAGCGAAGACGACTTGGTGATCACGCTTCTGGGAAGTCTCTGCAAGTCGTACCAGTTCCTCATCACGGCGTTGGAGTCAAGGGGCCGACTCGCTGTCGTGGGAACTCGCGACGTCTCGGCTGCTGCATAAGGACATGAAGCGTAAGGAGCAAGATGGTGGTGTTGATGGCACCACGCACGGACAAGCGTTGATGACGAGCGACAGCGGAAACCGCAAGGGTCGTCAGGCGCCGAAGACAAGTGCCACTACTGTGGCGAACAAGGGCATTGGATCGCCAAGTGCCCTGTGAGGATTCGCGAGAATGCGGGACGCAGAAACTGCAGCGTGCAAGCGTCGCTCGAGTGGAACAAGAATCGAGTGACTACCTGTTCTTAGTTGGTGGCAAGTGCACCAAGTCGAGTGAAGCTTGGCTGGTCGACTCCGGTGCGACGCAGCACATGATGTACTCGACAGAGTACATGAAGAATTACAAGAGGATCTCTCCGGTGGACGTACGCCTCGCGGACGATGGTGTTGTTCAAGAGGTGGGGACCGGCGACATTGTGATGTCGATGAAGACGCCACAAGGGATCAAGAAGGGTGTGCTTACCAGTGTGTGGCACATCCCGAAGTTGTCACGGAACTTAAAAAAAGCATCAAGTGGAAGCTTGGTGAGCGCGTGGACAAGGGACTGTTCAAGTTGTGCATGACTCCGATCATGCCGGACGTGGCCAACATGTCGAGCTCGAAGGATCGCAATTGGGACACCACTTCGTACCTCTGCCACCTTCGACTTGGACACATTGGCCACGGCGGTCTAGACGCCATCGTCAAGAAGGGCTATGGCGTTGGGATTGACATCGCGGCAGTGAAGAAGTGGGAGCTATGTGATGGATGTGCACTCGGCAAGCAATTTCGAGTGAGCTACATGCCAAACTCACCGAGCCACGCCCGACAACTGCTGGGGTCATCCACAGCGATGTGTGTGGTCCCATGCAGTCGTAGACGTTTAGCGGTAAGCGCTATTTCGTTGCGTTCATCGACGAGAACTCGCACTTTTGTGTGGTGTATGTACTTCGAAACAAGTCGGAAGTGGCGGACAAGTTTGCCGAGTTTGTCGCTTATGCGGAAACCCAAACTAGCAAAGTTGTGAAAACACTCCGCTGCGACAACGGTGGCGAATATACGTCAGGCGAGATGGCCAAGTTGTGCAGCGTCGCGGTATCGAACAGAAGTTCACGCCACCCTACACTCCGCAGTTGAACGGGGTAGCGGAACGAATGAATCGAACGCTGGTGGAATGCTCGAGCTGCATGTTGGAGCATGCAGGATTGTCCATGTCGTATTGGGGGGAAGCTGTGATGACCGCTACTTTCCTTCGCAATCGGTGTCCGACGCGCGCTACCAGCGACGACAAGTCGCCGCACTAGGTTTGGACCGGGAAGAAACCATTGCTGGCAAACCTGAAGATATTCGGTTGCCATGCGTATGTGACGGTCCCGAAGGAGAAACGCACCAAGCTCGACGCTCGAGCAGTACAATGTCGTTTTCTTGGGTACTCGGAGCATTAGAAATCGTATCGCTTCGAGGTGATTAAGAGCGGTCGCGTACTGGTCAGTCGCGATGCGCAGTTTATGGAGGACGTTTTCGACGGTGGGAGACGCAGTTACGACCAAGATGCTGTCGTTGAACTTCAAGATAGAGTGTCAACAGACCAAGAAACATCGTCCGAAGATGATTCTCAAGACGATTCGGTACCGCTCCAAGACTTTGAGCCCGGCACGAAGCGCCACCAGCGGATGCAATCGCTTGAAGAGTCCGTGGAAATCCCACGAAGTAAGCGACAAAGCCGACCGCAGACACTGGAAGAGATGTCAGCGGTCGCAAGAGGAGAAGAAGACTACGAAGCGGCCTACGTTGTGGATTCAGTGGGAGAAATGCTGACCACGTTCAAGTCGGCGATGGAATCCAGCAACGCGGCCAAGGGGAAGGATGCGTGCGACTCAGAAGTCAATTCGCTTCGCAAGAACAAGAAATGGGTGTTGGTGCCATTGCCAAAGGGTCGTAAGGCAATCGGCAACCGATGGGTGTTTCGCATCAAGGAGAATCAAGCTGGAGAGATCGAGCGATTCAAGACGCGACTAGTGACCAAGGGATTTTCACAAAAGTACGGCATCGACTATGAAGAGACGTTTGCGCCGGTAGCCAAGTTCACATCGATCAGGATTCTGCTCAGTTTGGCGGCTAAGTACAACCTGACGGTGCACCAGATGGATGTCAAGACAGCTTTTCTCAACGGACTACTTGACGAAGACATCTACATGGCGCAGCCGGACGGATATGTCAATGAAGTTCACCCAGACTATGTCTGCCAGCTGAAGCGCTCCCTTTACGGTCTGAAGCAGTCGCCGCGGATGTGGAACCATCGACAAGTTCATGCTCGAAATGGGGTTCACGCAGTGCGAAGCCGATCACTGCATCTACGTCAAGTGGGACGATCAAGACATGATCTTCGTCGCACTCTATGTCGACGACCTGGTCCTCGCATGCAACAACGACGAGCTGCTCCAGATGACGAAGAAGGCACTAAGTGAGCGGTTCGAGATGACAGACCTCGGCAAGCTCAAGTACTTCCTCGGCATGGAAATTGATCAAGATGTTGCAAGTGGCAAAGTGTCCATGCGTCAGACCAATTTTGCGAAAGACATTGTGGAGAAGTTTGGCATGGAGAACAGCAACCCCGTCAAGACGCCGCAAGATACAGGACTCAAGTTGACCAAGGCCATGTGCGAAGGAGGCTGCAAGCACGAGGAGACCATGGCAAAAAGGTGCGGTACCGCAATGCTGTCGGCTGCCTGATGCATCTCATGGTGGGGACTCGACCGGACCTCGCTGCTGCGTGGGAGTTCTTATCCAGTTTGCTTCAGATCCTTGTCGACTCATTGACAGGCGCTCAAGAGGGTTTTTAGGTACATTCAAGGGACGAAGGCACACGGTATCGAATTCCAAGGCAGCTGCAAGGACGGACTCGAAGGAGACTCGGAGCAGATTGGGCTGGCGACGTGGAAACTTGACGGAGCACAAGCGGCTACGTGTTCATGATGAACGGCGGGTGCATCAGCTGGAGGAGCAAGAAGCAGTGGACAGTGGCGCTGTCTTCGACGGAAGCTGAGTCATGGCGCTATCGGAGGCGACACAAGAAGCGGTCTAGCTCAAGGTGTTCCTGTGCGAGCTCGGCGAGATGAAGAACGATGAAGCAGTCAAGATTTACGAGGACAATCAAGGCTCCATCGCGTTGGCCAAGAACCCCGAGCTTCACAAGCGCACCAAGAACATCGACATCCGCTACCACTTCGTTCGCGAGAACTTCACAAGCGCACCAAGAACATCGACATCCGCTACCACTTCGTTCGCGAGAACGTGGAAGACGGCCAAGTGGTGTTGCAATATTACTCGACGAAGGACATGAAGGCAGATCTGGTGACCAAGCCGATTACTGCTGTCCAGTTCAAAAGCCTTCGAAGCATGCTGGGAATTCAAGCACCAAGCGCTGCCGAGCCGAGTGGGAGTATTGTCAAGGAGGCGTCTCGTCCAGCCCCGGCGTACTAGTAGAAACCGGTATGACCTTTCAAGTCCGTGGAGCCATAATCACTTGTATGATTATGGGACACTGATGATGGCACATGGATTACGGGACGCTGTTGACGTATCGACGATTAAGCACACGTGGGTACACGATTGTGGGTACAAGATGGGGATACGACGTGTCACTCGCTGATTGGCTGGAAGAACTCAGTAGCCAGTAAGGAATCCAGTAGAGTGTATCCAGTAGGTAGAAAAGAGGCTTAGAGTAGCTTAGCGAACTAAGGACCGAATCAATCACTTTGCATTTTGCTCTAAAGACCACAAGCCTTTTATGAGTTGTCGCTACGTGCGTGGTGTGGCCGGCCATGAGCCGGGTCATCAAGGCCGAGGGCTCACTGATGGAGGTAACGTGGCACGTAATCCACGGGGTGGAGACTGCGAGCATCGCAGCTCTGCGACGGTTGTCGGTCAAGACGTACCAGTCTCGGGTAAAACGCACGGATCATCGATCCTCAAAGACCCCTCGGATCCGTACTACCCTTTGGTGAAGGAGTTTCAAGATATGGTCCTCCCACGAGGCTACTTCCGGATCGGGTGTACGTCATGAGATTGACCTGGTTCCGGGAACCAAATACTGCGTTGATAAGGCAGTGCCTTTGCCACGAGAACAGTGTGACGTCATTGACGCGTTCTTCCGTGCTAAGCACGAGGTGGACGCGAGAGGAAGTCTCTACACTCAACGCCTACGTTCTGTGTCAGAAAGCCGAATGGCAAGTGGTGAATCGTTCATGCTTTTAACAAGCTCAACGCGACCACCATTCCGGCGCAAACGCCTATTCTTAGGAAGGGGTTTCCAGAGCAGCATGGCGGGGTGTACGGCGTACAGTGCCCTCGACTTGGTCGATGGATACTATCAATTGCTCATGCGAGCAAGCGATATTCCGCTTACGGCGGTCAGCATTCCGAGCGGTATGCTCTGGGAGTGACTAGTAATGTCCCAAGGGCTGTCGAACGCTCCTGCGACGTTCAATCGTCTTGTGACGCAACTGTTCAGGATACGCCTTCTGCTCAGACATACTTCGGCGGCATATTCGTCCCCAGTCGTGCGGAGCACAGAAAGACTGATGTGGAGAATCACATTGAGCACCTGCGAGCGGTGCTCGAGTGCATGCGCACACACAATTGTATGCCAACATTGACAAGTGTGTCTTCGGCGCTGAAGAGATCCCCTTTTTGGGATGCCTCATTGGGAAGCGAGGCCTTCGAGCAGATCCCGCTAAGGTCAAGGCCATGTAGACTGGCCGGTTCCAAAGAACCAGAAAGACTTACGGAAGTGGCTTGGCCTGGCCGATTACTTGCACAAATACAGCAAGAACTATGATGAGGTGGTAAGGCCACTGTCCAGTCTCCTTGAGCATGATGTGGACTGGTGTTGGGACACCGGACATAAGACGGCTTTTGAAGCCATTAAGGAAAGTCTTCTTCAGGCGCCGATCCTTGGGTTGCCAGATCCCGATCGTCCTTTCAGTGTCGTCTGTGGCGCGTCGGACTTTCCCATGGGCAGTGCTTTGTTGAAAGCAGACGCTGAAGGGCGTGAACGCGTGATCGCGTTTGAATCTCGCCAGCTCAAGGCTGCTGAGAAGAACTATCCAGTTCATGATAAAGAGCTACTTGCGATAAAGTATGCGCTCGTCAAATTCAGGGTTCACCTGCTCAGCTGCAAGCCGTTTGTGATCTACATTGATCATGCGTCGCTACGCACGGCGACGCAGTCGCTTCATCTCTCTCAGAGAATGGCCCGTTGGCTCTCCTTCTTTGCGTAGTACAACTTCGAGGTGAAGTACCAGCGTGGGAGGCAGAACATCTTGGCCGATGCGTTATCACGCAGACCAGACTATGAGATCGCTCACATCACGACGGTGACTTCGTCCGTGACAGACTTGATCCGCGCGGCGTACGCGTGACGAGTCCTGCGTAGCTCTGCTACATGCGCTGGGAAGCGCGGAGTTTGCTAACTCAGACATTAAACTGTCAGCGCGGTTGCGCGCGAGGCTACATCGATACGCTGTCGATGATGGCCTATTATACTACGGTACTGGTCCAGAAGACACCTACGTGTCGTGGTTCCTCACGAGGAGGATCTCAAGTATGTATTTTGTCTTTTCTGAACGACGTACGCGATGACGGGCGATTTGTAGGATAAAATACTAACCAGTCGCATGAAGACCTTGAACTTTGAGAACGAAGTCGTAAGGCAAACCCGTTCGGTGTATTTACATCTCAGCGTAATGTTTTCCCCATACAATAGTTCCTGCTGGAATGGTACAACATTTGCAGGATGGATGGTCCAACCTATTGGTTCGTAACTAGCACAACTGGAATGCTCTCGATCCAGCAACTGTCATTTGTCGGCTTTGCCGAGTTTGTCTAGAAACCGTAGCCCGACAACTTACGGCCTGCGGTCTCTAAAGCTCGAGACATGTTGGTATTCACGCATGCACTGTTAGACGTCCTTCGGGAGCGAGTTCTTGATGCGCTCTGCACATTATGGACGGCCCATTCCAACAACGTTTGGTAGACATCTACTATTCTGGAAAGGTCGCCAAAAGGGGCATTTTGCCCCCCCCCTGTGGCCGTGAAGGGTTAACGATTTAGTACACACAGTGACAACAGGGATTTCTGCGGCTATGTAGGGGTACTACGGCGTCTACTTTGGGACGGGCCTAGACTGAGACTATCAAGAGCCGGCAATCTATTTTCCTTATGCAGCCTAAGCCCTCATGATCTGTAATCACTTTATGATTGATGTTATCATCGGCGTACATGTACTAAGAAAGTTAAAATGCTTGTAAGAGGCAGATATTTAATCTCAAGACACAAAAGCTAGGTCGTAACCTATCAACACACTGGCAGTGCTGTCAAGTGCCTTAGTTTTGACGACCAGCTGCAAAGTCGCTGGTGATTATCAGTGGAAACATTCACCACTGATCACTGACTCGATCTAGCCACGACCAACTGAAATACGCGAGTAGCAGCTTGGGTATCCTGGCTTCCTACAGTTATCACCCCAGCTGACCATGCCAACCAGAACGACGCCTTCCGGACGCTCGATGATGAGTGGGCCGCAATAGTCGTCGCCTGTCCACGACCTCTGGTTGCCGATGGGACGCGAGCACATCCTGGTCTCATCCACAAGCGTCCTCTTGGAGCACTCCTCGTTGCTCATCAGTTGAACGTCGGCGCGCTGCAGTTCATGAGCATCTTGCCCTTCGCCTCCGGTGTTGTACCAGCCCAACTTGGTCACAGTCTCTCCGTCCTTGATATCTGAACCGTCAGCCGGCCAGCGGAATCGGTTTGAATGAGCTAGGCTCTTCCAATTGCACGACAGTGAAATTATGCGAATATTGGGAGCTTTCGGGGTGACTCAGAACTGCAACGACCTTGATCAGCTCACCGTCTTCCGTGCCCTTGTTATAGTGAAAACCGATTGAAGTGTACCGAATGTCTCAGGCCGAGCACAGCGTGCCGGTCAGCATGCCTAGGCCATCACCTCACGGGCGTGCTGACCGAGCACGCCAGCGATGTAGCAAGCCACCATGCGCGGGCTGCCTTGAACGGCCAGGACGCGCATGGCAGGCGGCGCCGAAGCTACGTACCTGATGTGTACCTGCACAGAACAAATTTAGGAAAAAGGAAACGTTGCTTACATTTAGGTTAAGCATACAGAAAATAAGGGAAAAAGGCTTACCAGTAAGGGAGCGCATGGAGAGCACGAGGTGCTTCCATGAGCGCATGCATGTCGTAGCTAGTAAAAGAAAAACAAACAAATATAATCATTCCAAAACGTACGTCGTTCCCCACAAGTCCAAGCCTACCTGCTTTCTCCGCCGCACTGCAAGTGCATAGCCGCCCCGACAGAATGTCACCGCTAGTGGAGCCTCCCCCGTTAGGACGTGAGTCGGAGAGATGAGAATGGCAGCGGCAAACTTCTTGCGCGAAGCGTTGGTCCCCAAACTGATGACGTACGTCTTGGTGCCTTTCGGGACCGTACGGCTGGTTGTCCTTAACGAGGTGGCGATAGCGTGGCTGGAGCGGTTGCTCGGGACGAGATCGTTCACCGAGACGTTGGAGCCAACTTGAGCATTCGTGGCGACCGAGGACAAAGCCGTCGCGATAGAGCCTACGTACAGGAACGCAGAAACCAGCTTCATGATGGCGTGGACAGACGGATGGATACACGCGGTGAATTTCAGGCAGGAAAAGCACGAATGGTCAAGTGAGCAGCGGTCATCAGTGCATAGCCTGGATAGAAGGCATTGCAGCATATGCGAAGACGCGGTGGATAGGCTGGGGCTGCCCAGCTAAAGCTACATGTAGTCCCCATTTCTTTTGAACGATAGCGCTCGTGCTGAATGCGTCTGTAAGAGTGACGTAACGATTTGGACTTCCACTAAGCCCCGTGTTCGCTGTTTCAGGTGTGCTACCAAAACCTGCATTATTCTATTCTGCTACC
Organism: Phytophthora sp. 'mugwort'; assembly: GCA_033558025.1. Lineage (NCBI taxonomy): Eukaryota > Oomycota > Peronosporomycetes > Peronosporales > Peronosporaceae > Phytophthora > Phytophthora sp. 'mugwort'. The sequence goes on along the minus strand of JAUCEF010000008.1, from coordinate 1,964,380 downwards.
GCAGTGGCTCCACATAAGCAAGCGAGTAGTTTGGTTTCCGCAAGCTAAACCGCAAGGCTGGAAGTCCCAGGGCCCGAGGAAGCCAAGTGCATATTTTCTCACCAGCAAATATTTGCACAGATGCGGTTTTGTTGATGCCGCATCAAAATGCCGATGATCTCTGAAGCGCATGGTGCACGAGAAGAGGGTTGTGTAAAATGGCTTGTGCTTCGTGCGACGGACTGACTCAGTCACTGAGCTCTTGCTTGCCGGGCTGAATCATTTGCAATCGGTCATTCCGTTACGAGTGTCCATAGCCCATGCCGATCCATGATCGTGATCTTGCTTTTCTTTGCTCTGTCCTGCACAAACTTCACTTTGGATTTAGTATCAACGCCGTAACTGTAGTAGCTAGCCTGCCAGAATGAAGCCCGGCAACACTATCGCCATCGTCATCGCCATAATGGCCGCCATTGCTTCACCCACCGGCGCCTACCGAGGCCACGTGGAGCGCAAGCTCATCCTCGGTGGTGAAACTGTCCCAAGCGGCATCAAGACGTACGTCGCTGATCTGCGAATCAACCGGAAATCCGACAGCTTGTGCGGTGGTTCCCTCATCACGCACACCCACGTGCTCACCGCGTCGCATTGCACGGCATACGGTCCTCACTGGGTTTCCATCGGCGAGAATTACCGTAACGGAGCTCATGTTGCTGAACAAATCAAGATCGTGCCGATGATGAACCACCCGAATTACTCCGAGAACGTATGTTTTGCTGAAGATTTCATGGTGGTGGAGCTGGAAAGACCCAGCAAGTTCGAGCCTGTGAAGCTTGCCGCAGCGGACGACTCTGACTTCAGCCCTGGCAAAGTCGCAACTACCGTGGGTGGGGGACGAACGCAGAGACGAATGGAAATTTTTCAAACGAGCTGCAACGTGTGGACATTCCACTGGTGAGTGACGAGGTATGTACCGCACACATACCGTCGACTCGAGTATGGTATGCGCCGGTGGACTGCAAACATGGATTCTTGCATGGGTGACTCGGGTGGTCCGCTCATTGTCGAATCTGCTGAAAATAAAGTGAGGATGTACTGCTCGGTGTCGTGAGCTGGGCTAAAGATATGGCCTGTGGACGTGAAGGCTACTATGGTGTTTACTCCCGAGTGTCGAGTGCTCGAGCGTGGATCTAAACCACCGCAGGTGGTAAGGGCACCTGTCTTCCGTAGTTGTGACTTTCACCGTTTTTCGGATCAGCTTCGTAAGAAGAGGAAAATGTATATACCATTGACATGACCAGGCCGTTTAGAAATTCTGAATTCGGTGCTTTAGGCTGTAACAGGTTGTTAGCACAGGCAGCCGAGCAACCGACAGATGACAATGAGGACAGCGACGAAGTACTGTTGGGTATAGTCAACAAGAGGAGACGATGGACGAGTAGGAAGTACACATTGCCGTATTTTGAGAACTAGAAAGCAGCGAAGATCCGGCGATGGCGAGTAGCCGCCGTATCCAAGTGCCAGAAGTGCGGAGAGCCGCAGAGTTGCGATCTTGACGGAGCGGTCGGAGTGGAGCAGTGAACGGCTATGATAGGGCCGAGGTCGAGGTTTTAAAGGATTTGCGAGTTCGAGGCACTACGGAATTTGCCAAGGACACGACAGAGCAGAATTTGACGGGCTTGGGACACTTCGAAGGTTCCGAGTCTAAACAGCGTCGAGAACGTAGAGCACGAGCCTACGAGTTGAAATGGTTTGGACGAAGCACGAGTCGAACGGGTTCGAGTAAGTGTGCGAATCCGAGCAGCGAACGAGTGGAACGAGTCACACGAATTGCACGGGTTCGAGAAGTCGTACGAGTCGCACGGGAGAGAGAATGAGAGGAGAGAGAACGAGAGGGAGAGAGAGAGGAGAGAGTTGAGTGAGAGGACGGACGGACAGACGGTCGGCAAGACGGTCTTCGGCGTGGCGTAGAGTGCATCAACGTGAGACTATCACCAGCGAGGGGGCATTGAGGCTCTCACGTCAGCTGTGAGGCTGCGTTCGTGAAGGGTAGGCGCCCGAGGCGTAATCCCAAGTGGCTTGGAGAATTGCGTAAGCTGAGGTTGTACGAGGGTGTGCACGGCGTGTCGTCGACTGTTTTGGTCGGAGTGTGTACGTGTGATAGGAGGTTAGCGAGAAGTCTCTGCGACGGTAAAGCAAGCGAGAAGTCTCTGCGACAGTAGACCAAGCGAGAAGTCTCTGTGACGGCAGAGCAACAGTTGAGTGTGAGTGTGAGAAAATATAAAGTAGGGACGGACACGAGGGTGGACGTTCCGGAGCGGTGAACCGAGCCAACAGGTGTTAACGTTGAGTTGAATTGCACAAGTCTTCGAGAACCTGGGAAGACAACCGCAACGTTTAGCACGAGCTATACGATTCGCCGGCAGGCAGGCGATACTAGACCTGTTTTATGGCTTTCTAAAATACTATTGCTATTATATGGGAGAAACTCCACGAAATATATAAGGCAACCCGTACAATAACGTATTTAGACGGGCAGACACATCAATCGTCATATCTTCACATTTATTTATTTTGGCTAACATCTGGAACTGCCAGCAGAAGTCAAGTGCATTATGCAATAATGCATTTCCTCGCTGTAGCACCGAAATAAGTTATTGCCTGGGCAACTCGAAACAGAAATACATTATAATATGAAAATTTGGCAATTATTGATAATGCCACATAATTTTGGAGACACTGGCACACGTACTAAGAAGAATGGTCAAGTCAATGCGAGCAGTAACCCAGGCACCAGAGTCGCCCATGTAGGCGCTTGATTCTCTCAGCGGAGAGCGAGCAAATCAAAGATTCGTCTATTGGAACTGTCCTCGCTAGCAACAAGAATACATGTATTCATTTGCCTGAATTTGTTTTTGGCATTTTCATGACAACAAATGTACTAATTTGCTGCCTCTACTCCATCGATTTATAATCAAATTAAATCGTGACAAAGTGAGGTGAAATGATGCCACTATTCCCTCCGAAACATAATATAGATTGACCAGTTTTTACTATCCAGCAACATGAAGCACCGGGTGGTGCTCCGACTGGTGCTGCACGTGTGTGCGGCGCTACTGTTGACGTCACGCAGCTCCCAGTTGGGCTCCGCGCTACACCCATTCCAGCGTGCCGTGGCTAACAACTGGGTGCGCTTGCTCTTTTACGTGGACGTGGCCAAGAAGATCGCGGCGGACGAGACGACGCTCGAGACGCTGCCCCATTTCCTGCTCGAGGTGGAGGAGGAGATCGCGGCCAACGTGGACGACGAATTCTTCGCTGGGGGATTTGCGGCGCGGACTTCGTCGTTGCCGGTGGGCGCGCTCTTCACCATCGAGGAGACACGCCAGCACCTGCACGGGGCAGTGCACAACTACTTTCAACTAGCGGACGTGGCGCTGGACTCGTACCTCGTCTACAGCAACGAGACTCAGCTGTTGGTACTTCCGCCTCCACTGCTCACGGTGCGCTCGGACTTGGGCGAGGATCCTGTAGACACGCTCTACAACATAACGAACGCATCGGCCAGCGAGCAATGGCCGGCGCCCCTGCGTATGGGTAGGGAAGCTGCACGACAGGAGGAGACGAGAGAGTTCTTCGACGCACTGGACGCCATGGAGCTTAAATTTGTGGTGGGGATGAAGAGAAAGGAGAAAGAGAATGAAGCCGCGGCAGCGAAGAAACTGTACGAGTGGACGGTAGTCATGCGCTATGACCTACTGAACCAGGGGCACTTGGATGTGACGATGAATTACGATCTCATTCATGTGCCGCTATTGGAGGGGGGACAGAATGGAGGAGGGGAGGAGGACATGCCGCCAGTGCTTCTGGACACTAGTGCCGTGTTCAATTGGGTCACGCTGGTGGTGATTTGTCTGTACCAGGTGAGCTGTGGATTAGTGCTAGGAAGTGGAAACAGCTAGCTGATGATTTTATTTTTTTGTGGACTTTGCAGGCGCTCGAGCTCTCGTTAAAGTGGGATGATGTGAAGACTATTGCTGCTCAGCATGTGGGTTACTCTCAATGTGTCGGCAAACATTCGATCACGCTCGCATTGGAAAAAGGGGTTGCGAAGGATTTTTGGTTCTGGTTCGCTCTCACCGTCAATTTCGTGACTGTGTTGTGCTTGCTGACTACGTGGCGCCACGCTTACCGATTGTCATTGAACGACACGCTCTGCTTTGCGTTTGCCTCCTGCTGTGCGCTGCAGTGGGGCAGTCTTGTGCGGTACTTGCAGGTAAACACGCGGTTTCACATTCTCGGGCTCACCTTGCGGCGCGGTTTACCGCGTGTGGTGCAGTTCCTCGTCGGTGTTTTGCCCATTTTTGTGGGGTTTGTGCTTTTCGGAACGGTCATGTTCGGCGCCAAGGTGCCTCGGTTCCAGAGCGCGAGCGCCACCGCCACGACACTATTTTCCGTAGCGAATGGTGATGAAATCCACGATACATTTAGCGACGTCGCGTACACTCCGTGGATCGGACAGATCTACGTGTATAGCTACATGATTCTGTTTAGCTACGTTGTCCTGATGGTGTGCATTGGTATTATCGAGGACGCTTTCTTCTCAGCCGTGTTTCCGGCTTCGTGGCCCGTACGCGATAAAACGCAACACGAAGGCCAGCAGACTGTAGGAGCAGGGCACCACCATCGCTAACAAGGGCACAGAGAGGCAAAGCATATGAGCAAATATATTTATGGAATCGAGTTGAGTGATGACTTTTAAGATGCAACATATGATAAAAGCATTATTTGCTCATACTGTGGCAAAAGACAACCATCGACATGACCTTAACCTTTTCTTAATACACCACATTTCGATTGTCGCTTACCACGGGGAATTTACCCTCATGATGTATGGGACATTCAACATCGCGTGGAGACGCCGTACACGACAAACATGGAGGCTCCGTGCAACACTTTAAGTTTCGGTGATCGAGGGTAGTAGTATTTCTTTAGTAATGAAGTACTACCGGTAGTATTGTTATAACCCTGACAGCTCATTTAAAGTGATTACCGTACATTGAACTAATACTATTAATATAAGACAGTGATTGAAAATCGTTGTACCTGTACTGTACAACGACTATGTATTATGAATGCTGTTTTTCGGATTGCATGGTAAAAACAGCGGCAACACTTCCAGCAGTTTTGACCGATACTACCGGTATTGAACTGACTGAATCTTTGCTGGCTCTGCACACACATTAGTACCAGTACTGTTGAATTTCTAAAGATGACGGATGCAGAACGGCAGGTCCCGGGCGCCGATGGCATCCGCGGGCGCAACAAGAAGGTGGACTCATCCTTCGACATTGAGAGCGGTGGGGTTAGCAGTTCCAGCACGGCCAGCACAATCGATAACTCCTCCGTAACCGCAGACGACGTGTACTCAGTGGCGTCGACCCCCGAGAAGGAGAAGAAGGCGTCACCAGCGCTCTCCAACGTGCAGGCCGTGATTCATTGGTGGAAAGCCATGCGCCTGCAGTTCGGCGACGGTCTGTTGCTTCAGATTTTCTTCGTCTACTTTACGCAGGGTATCCGCAGCACACTCTGCTCGCTGGGCACGAGCTATTACCTGAACGAGACGCTGGCGCTACCCCCGGCGCAGTCTGAGTCGCTGCGCGCCACTGCCGCCATCCCTTGGATCGTCAAGCCGCTGTATGGCATGCTGTCCGACAGTGTCCCCATCTGGGGCACGCGCCGCAAGTCCTACCTGCTCATCTTCAGCGCCATCTCAGCTGCCGCCTACTTTGCGCTCTCCATGCCAAGCTTCATCACGACCTACGAGACCGCTCTAGTAGCGCTCGTGGTCGCGAGTCTGGGCATTGCATTCTGTGACGTGGTTATCGATGGAAAGGTTGTGGAAGCAGCTCGCAGTGAGCGCGAGGACATGGCCGGCAACCTGCAGACGCTGTCGTGGATCTCACTCTCAATCGGTTCTGTGCTCGGCTCGATAGTATCGGGCTACGCATTGAACACGTTCGGTCCGCTCGGTGTCTTTTTCCTCTCGGCGATGGGTCCGTTGTGCGTGGTGCTTATATCCATAAAGATCCCGGAGGAAAAGTACGTGCCACACAGAGATCTCGGCTTCCTCCAAACCGTGCAGGACCAGTGCCGTGCTCTGGCGTCTGTGGTGGTAGATCCCATTTGCTGGCGCCCTATGCTGTGGATCTTCCTGTCGAATGCGCTGCCGCCCAGTGTAGGAGAGGCCATGTTCAGTTTCAAGACCACTGAGCTGGGCTTCTCCAAGTCCTTCCTGGGTTTCATCTCTACGGTAGGCAGCTTCACACTGCTGGGCACCACGGCACTCTACAATGCTTACTTCCGCGACATGCCCTTCCGCCGAATGTTTTTCCGCATCCAGCTGGCCTCGGCATGCGTATCGTTAGCCGAGTTTGTGCTGGTGTCGCGCCTGAATGTGGCACTCGGCATTGGCGACCGGTTCTTCATCTTCGGAGACGAAATCCTCTCGGACGTGGTGGCTCGCCTCAAGCATATGCCGTCGCTTGTGCTCTGCGCCAAGATCTGCCCGCCGGGTATCGAGGGCACCATGTTCGCGCTGCTGATGTCCATTTACAACTTCTCATGGTCTGTGGCCTCGTACGGTGGCTCGTGGCTATGCAACTACCTGCAGATATCGAAGACCAACTTCGCGGGCCTCGCTGCAGCTGCGACCATCCGGAGCGTGGCCAAGATCGTGCCGATCTTCCTGCTGTTCATGGTGCCTGCGACCACGAGCATCAGCAGCTCGTCGCTGGCATCCAAGGCCAAGTCGAAGGCGGTGGTTACCAGCAGGAAACAGAGCGAGAGCGACAGCGACAGCGGCGACCCCGTCATCGAGCTCAAGGTGCAAGCATAAGGAGGCGGCAGCCGCAGCTAGATAAGTGAAAATCCAATGCAACATTTTGTCCGAGCGCCAGCAATACTGGCAGCATCGTACTGGAACATGTACTGCTTTGAGGCTGGATATACTGTACTTTGCCGTTTCGTCTACACTGACGAATGATAATCGTTGAGACAGGAGTAATGTCACAGCGTGTGGGTAAATTCACTAATCTTGTAGGATTATTAAATGTGTTGGTCATACATGTAGCTTTGTAAAATCTATCTACTCCTTGTAAAGAAATTACTTTTCACAACATTCAGTTTCCACGCTTCTAAGATATCAGGTGGCTAAAGTATCCTTGAGTGAAGGAAAAGGACCTTGATCCCCCAACGTCGCCAACAAGCATTTTGCAATCGCCCTCCCTCAGCACACGCACAAATTCCTTAAGCCACTCCGCATCCATCATGCTCAACCTGTACCCACCCGCTAACCATGCCGTGTACGATGGCGCCATGCTCAACTTTGTGCCGGACATTGACCACGCATGTCAGGCCATCCACGACGCCTGCAAGGGCCTGGGCACGGACGAGCAGGGCCTCATCGCTGCACTGGGTACCAAGTCGGCGGACAAGCGGTACCTCATCTCGGTGCGCTACAAAGAGCTATTCGGCAAGGACCTTAAGAAGGTGCTCAAGTCCGAGACTTCTGGCGACTTCGGGCACCTGCTGCAGCTCATTGCGCGCCCGCTACCCGAGGCCGAGGCCGCCGTCCTCCGCAAGGCCACCAAAGGACTGGGCACCAAAGAGAAGCTTATCTACCCCATAGTCATGGGCCGCACCAACGTGGAAATAGGCATCCTCAAGAAGACATACTACGACAAGTACGGCAAAGACCTGGGCTCCGTTATGGACAGCGAGCTCAGTGGCGACCTCAAAAAGGCCGTGCTGGCCTCGCTGCAGGCGCCTCAGGAGCAGATCAACCCGGCCTTCCACACCCCAGAGAAGGCGGAGAAAGACGCCGACGCTCTATACAAGGCCGGTGAGGGACATATGGGAACCAAGGAGCACGAGTTCATCAACATACTGGTGACCACCCCACCCCAGCACTTGCGCGCCATCAACGCCTTCTACGAGAAGAAGCACAAGCACGGGATCGTTCACGCGGTGAAAAAGGAGTTCGGTGGTGACGCCAAGGACGGACTGTTGTTTCTGGTGCGCATGGTGCTGGAGCCTCTCGAGCTGCTTTCGGATCTGTTCGAGAACACGATGAAGGGCTTCGGCACGGACGAGAAGGCGCTGAGCGCGGCGCTCGTGCGCTACCATGTGGTTCTGCACGACGTCCGACCCGTTTACAAGAAAATGTATGGTAAAGAGCTGCGTGACCGGATCCAGGGTGAAGTTAGCGGAGATTACGGCAAGCTCGTATTAGCCGTTTTCGACTCTCCGACCCACTAAGCGCAAGAGTTTGTACCGTAATGTAAAACGCGAAGCCTCTACGCATTTTCAATATCGATCCTACTAGTAGTACATTTATTATAGGGAGTAGCTACGCGCCGCCGCTACACAGCGGTAGTAAAAGATTGTGCCCGTTTCGCTCGCTCAAGAGCTCGCTCCACTACTAATAAATCTACTACGCTACCTTCCGGTAGAAAACGCCCCGCTCCGCTTGCAGGGCTCGCTCCACTACTCTCCGTGTTAGGTTAGAAATGGAGCTACCTACGCCTTCGACTTCGGTAGTGTAACAGGGTTACATGAAGAGTGCCAAGTCACTCTTCAGAATGGTGAGCCGTTCACTCAGAGCTTGTATACTCTCCAGAAGTCACACTTCCTGTGCGCAAGGTTTTGTGTGCCCCGTCAAATTTGTGTCGTGTAGGAACACGCCAAAATTTTTTCTGCCAGTGCTTCCCACCCACAACACACGATTTGTCCACGGGGACCCAACGAATATGGGGCGAAGCTTCGACCTGAAGGCATTGACTCTGCCCTAGCACCGGGTTGATAAGTGACTCTGTGCGCCTTGACTCGTTGATAGATCAACCGAGCTCTCCAACAGCCCTAGCCACGAGCAAAGGCTAGGCTGCTATCGCACACTTCTTGTAACCTCGCTGGCCCTCAGAAGGAAGGGTCCTGGACTTTTCAGCCATTAGCGAGGGGCCGGAGCAAGACTCCGGCAGGTTGTTGTTGGACGGAGGCTTTCCTTAGCACTCCTAGGTCGGATGTACTCGTCCCTGGCACTCGGCTTCGCTACGCTTCTTCTTCGTCTTTTGGCGCTGCCGGTGGATGAACACGTGCTTCCCACTAGCCACCGTGTCCACCGGCAGACATAATCCTGGCGATCAAGCGGGACCAGACGCTGTGGACACTTACCGCAGCCGGACTTGACTCTTGTGCGATCGGGAGGAAAAGCTGTTCTGTTAGTTGCGCACGAAGGCGCTTACATCTTAATCTACCATTTTCTATGCTTCATACAAAATATTTAATGTGAACTCGTCCGTTATGTAACCACCGAAATCTCGGCGACTGCTCACCGAAGTCTCGACAGGTGGTTGTCCGGATATCATCCGGATAGGACTAGTGGTCATCATCCGTTGCCGATGTCATGTGGTGCACACTGTCCGTTGTGAGACACGCCCATGGTCTTATTTATCCAATTAGCGTTTAGCCGCACATTCAACCTTCACCCGGGGCCATGCCAATCAAGTCTCCAACGGCGGCAACGAGGGCGGGCACATTCTCAGACCATTCCCTACACCACAACTACCCCCACCGCGTCGCGAACCAAGTTCCGGCGAGCATCGTGGTGTCTTATCGGTTGCCGCGCTCATGGTCTCCGATAAACTGTCTCAGGCTTGTAATATCGCCGCCCGTATGAACCCAGATAGCGCTATCGAATCGTCGGTACGTTTGGCTGTAACATCGCTGGTCTCTGTGTCTTTCATGTTGCTGATTGCTTGTTGTTGTTGCATCGCCATTGATTCAGAGCACAGTCGAAGTTCCGGTAGCGTATCCTGCCGGTGATAACTTGCCTGCTCTGGGTGGAAATTCGTCTACCAGGTTTGTGCCATCACCCAGACTTGACAGTCACTCCGCGGTACGTCACCATGATGATGATTCACTTGGATGTAATCTGACTTGCCAATATTCACCCAGACGTCGACCATCTCCATCGCTGTCGACTCACCGTCGGCTGCGACAGCCACGCCGAGGGCACATTCGTCTACGCCCAGTTCTGATATCGTTGTCTCGTCACATGATGCTAGTCCGCCACCACCGGTAAGTCAAATCTACTTCTCGTCTTGCATAACCAACATCAACTGTTCACCGAAAATTCGTTCGTTCTTCTAGCACCTGGCGCACCTGCCTACTATTCAGGGGACGGCGCTGCATAGCCTGCTGATGGATGTCAACGAGACCTCCGAGAGGTTAACTGTGGTTCTCGGCGCGCGATTCACCGAGGCAGTTCGGTGTATCGCGCAGTTGATTATGAATCCACCTCAACGAGGAGATCACGTCCATGACCATCAAATAGACAGCTCAGTCGATTCCAGATCTCGTCGCGGCAATTCACCAACCAGCGCCGGATCCGCGAGATCTCGCTGAAAAACTTGGGAAACTCCGTGCTCAAGTCAAGATGGCTGATGCGGCCAAGTCTGTGGCTGAACGTTCGGCCATGGCTTCCAAGATGAAACCCGAGACTTCTGAGCTGTTACTTGGGCAAGCGAATGCTGAAATCATGGAGCTCACTCGTCTCTTGAAGGCTTCGGAAAGTCAACGCGTTACTAGCGACAATCACTCATCGCTCTCCAGACTCACGTGGATATGCAGAATAAAATCACTGCCAAGCTTACTGCGCGTTTGAAGGCTGCCGATGTTTCACATGATTCGTGAGACGCAAGATCAAGGGTGACTGGGAATTCTTCAAGAAGAACTTGGCGGTCTGCACAAAGCGGATCAGCATCTAGCATTATCTTACGGACAAAGGAAATGTCGCTGCAGACCAAGCGTGATCTGTCGCCAATCAGGGACAATAATCGGAGTATGGATCCCGATACTGGAGTCTCTCCAACACTTCCAAGTACGACCACTCCTCGACGCCCTCAGAGTTCCGCTGCTACCCGTTCACGTTAATTCTCGGCGCGTGTTATCGCTCAAGAAACCGTCAGCAGCGACTTCCTTTTCGGTCCGAGTTCGCCTCCAGTGGTTCACGTGGATTCTACACCCCCTCGATCTGCTGACCCTGTAGTGGATGAAGAACAGAAGGAAAACGGTGTGTCGACAGCCGCTGGAAGCTTTCGAGCAACGTGCCGATGCGCGACGAGATCGCGCTGCCGAATGGGCTGCGGTGAATTCTCGCTCGGTTTATGCTCCAGTTCCCATGTCTGCACTGGATCCCAGATCACCAACTCTCAGTGGTAAGGCTGTAAGCCCACATGTCACGATATTGGATCATATGATGGCAGCTCTCAGACCTGATCCTGACAACGTCACCTTCGCGAAGAAGCTTCCACCCAAGGTTAGCGATTGGCAGCCATTGGCACATCCCTCGTACAAGGCTTTGGGATTTGCCAAGTTGTTCACTGAACCTGGGTTTTAGACTTCGGCAGCTCAGACGTAATGGTTTCGTATCTTTAATTTCCCCACTCCACTTCCTATCCCGGGAGATCTCGTCACTAAAGTTTCGGTCGAGGGGATCAAGGCATTCGCTGATTGGAAGAACCCCAGCAACCGTATCAAGTTTTTAATAAGAAGCTCCCTGACCACGCGTGTTTGTTCGACGTGACGCCATTTATGCCGGATGTGCACATCTCGATTCGTGGAACTAAAGTTACCTGTACCGTCAAACTTTAGCATCAAGCTCACGGTCGCAAATGCAAAAACTCGGAAAAGGTTGACGTGGGAATTGCGTTGTGGGTGCATAGCCATTGAATTCCAAATTTCGCTGTCGAAACTGCGATGGAGCCGTCGGTAGGAGGGCTCAGCGGTGATCCGTCTCTCGTTCAAAATGCCCGAAAGGCTTGGCACCAATATCTCCAAGCCCCGAACAAATGCGCCGATAACCTCAGGAACAGGTTCTTGAAAGCGGTGTGTTCAGAAAGACAACCAGCCTCAAGAATTGCCGGCCGAATTCTTGTTTGAGCCGTCCATACCCTTATATTCGTTTGAGGTATTGCCGTGGGTCCCGCTACCGAAGATTGGTGTTGCAGCGTGGCTTGTCTGGATGCGGAGCAGCCATGGCGTAATTGTTGGGTCGACGTTCCAAGTGAACACCCATACAACACCACTTCCGTTCCAACGTACCATTTCGACCAAGTTATTCGTACCTCGGGGAATGAACGGGAGTGATGTCGGCCAGAATGTGGTAGTGAATTCGGACTTGGCTGAAAAGGAGATCTCGCCTGCGTGGTTCAAGCGAATGGAAGCTTGGAAACGTGCAGGAACCGTTGGGTCATCGGCCGTGGTCACTACCGAAAGTTCCACTGACCAGAACTAAATCTCGGTGATGGCGCGCATGGTATCGGTTTGTAGCAGCAATGTAGTTGGCACGCCCAGAGTCCATTCCAATTCGTAAGTTTTCATATCGAAAGTTCGTTCACAATTCAAATGTAATATGTAGTTGCTGAGTAGCTGTTTTCGTCTGCAATCTTGGGTTGCATTGCCCCAAGTACAGTTCATCAATTTGGCGAGAAGGTCACCTAATCTTCATCGGCGACTTGGATCATTTGCAAACGGTGTTCGCTGGGTTTCCGTCGCAGGTAGTCGTATAGCATTCCGCCGCAGGAAAGGTTTGATATTGGCTCCCAAGTAGGTTCGTTTGGTCATCTCACTGAATCTTGAAGTCACGTACAGGTCGCCCTGTCCTTGTAGACATGGGCATCCGGTCATCCAGGATTGCTTTCACTTCGCTTTCCCGCAAGTCGGTCTGGTTCCCAACTGTCTTCCGGTAGGAGCTCTTCGTCAAAATCCAAAAGTAAGTCTTCGGTCATTGCTTGTGTTAACCGAGTCTTCGGTCTGTCCTCAAAGTCGCTCATTGCCTTTAGACGCGACAAATGCACCACGGGATAGAAGCGGTAACCACTCCGGTCAGGCAATTCCAACTCGTACGCGTATTCTTCCACTTTCCGTTTCACGCGGAAGAGTCCGTGCCATCAATGCGCTAACTTCTTGGTCAATCCAGGCTTAACTCGCACATATGCAGCCATACTCTGCTGATTCGAATAGAGATTTCGTTGTCTCCTCGGCTCGATCGTCATCGTCCTGATCTGTGGTTTTCCGTTAATGAGTTGTCGCATCACGGCAGCGTGTTCTCTGCGACACAACGCTTCATTGTGATCGTTGGCCCTTCGAGACTTCTCAGTAGTTTGGTATTCCTTGGCCATTTCGAGGGCAATTTCTTGATGCCGGTTGACTTCTCGTCGCCAGACTAGGGCGTTTGACTGCTTGCCGAAACCTCGTCGAAGTGACATTGACATCGCATGCAGAGTTGAATGAGCATCCCATCCATGCACTAGGTAGAACGGTGTCTCTTTACGCATCGAGTCTTAAAAGTTGTTGACATCGAACACCAGTCGTTCCGCAATCTCGTCCCAATCCTGCTGTAACGGGTCCTCGACGTACACCTTCACGAACTGCATCACAGTTTTCATTGACCGTTCTTGTTGTCCATTAGCTTGGGGCCTGTAGCTCAGCGTTGCTCGCGACCTAGATTGCATCATGTCAGCGAAGGCTTGGAAGACTTCGCTCATGAAATGAGGGTCTCGATCATGACAAATCAGAGACGGTGCGCCGAATCTTCGGTATATGCACCCTTCAAACGCTTGAGCAACATGAGTGCGGACGTGTCCGACATGGCCTTTGCTATTGCGAATCCCGTGTACCAGCACTGGAACACAGAAGGTTATGTTTCCTCGGCGAGACTTGGGTAGCGGTATGGCAAAATCCATCGACACGATCTGAAAAGGTCGTTCAGCAAGGATGTTACGGGGAGAATACCCGCGAAGCTGGGGTCGGCCCTTGCTCAAGCTGCAGTCGGGGTACGACTTTACGTGCTGTTCGACGTCTGGGTACAAGCCAAGCCAGTAGTAGTCCATCTTCACGCGATGGTATGTCCTGACTATTCTTTGGTGGCCGCCTTCTAACGAGTCGTGACAGTTCTGTAGTACTTCGGGTATCATGGTTGTCGGGATTACTAGTCGCAGCTTGATGTCCTCGTCTTGCTCATCCGGTTGGAGATGTCTCGGGCTTATGTAATATAGAACGTCTGCCGTGAGGATGAGCTTGTCAGCTAGTTTCCAACCATCGGCTTTGTATCCCATTGTCTCCACTTTACATCGTAGTACTGCCTTCATGTTGGACCATTATAACTCCTCGTCCTGAGCTTTAAATATTCTAAACTGACGTTCCTCTTGTACTACCACTGGATCCACATCGCAGACACTCGGAATATATCTGGGAAAAAAATTTGGTGTATCTTGTGGACCTTCGGTGTGTGCCCCTGTTGGTTCGGTTGGTACACTTGCCTTATCCTGTGAAGGCGTCAACACTTCGTCAGCAACCGGACGTGTTTAGTGCGTGATTTGGTCTGTTGCCTAGTTACCACCGAGACTTCACCGGTTTCCATGCGCACAAAATTGACGAAAGTTTCCGAGTTGGCGTGATTCGAATATCCACAAGTTGAACGAAGTTTCCAGAGATTGGTTTTCCTTCGTCAATGCTATCCGTTGCTAGCTGGTCGAGCATTTCCGGTATCCTGTTCAAATCCGAGGGCTCTGCCTTCCTGTCCTCACTCAGAACTACTTTCGACACCTTGATCTCCAACGCTTCGCCCGTCAATGAGTCTGCTGCCGCATTGCTATTCCCTTACACATGCAAATACTGCGTTGACCGAGATCTCACTGTAAGTTTTTTATGGCGGTTGGGCAAAGCCATCAGCAATTCCTTGCGGCATGCGATCGCCCCTAGGGATTGTTGGACTGGGAGCCTCGAATCTTCGACGATTACCAAATCTTCAGCGCCTTGATTCAGAGCGGCAAGTACCCCATTGTTCATGCCTGTGTATTCGGCCATGTTAAACGTAGTTTGGTCGAGGTAAACATTCGCAGCAATCACTGTTTTCCACTCAGGTAATTGCCTTACAATCCATGAACAGCTGTCATAGCCGCCAAATTTCTCCGTTTTCGCAGGTCCATCGAAAGACACAACGAAACCACGGTAGTCGGGCGGTAGTCGGGCATGCAGCAAGTTGGGATCCATGCGTACGCTAGGAGACCCTTTCCCTGGCGGTGCTATCAATGCTAACGAATCTTCAAGGTCAACGAAACTGGATACCATAGACTGGAGGAGCTGGGCGAAAGTACAGTCTCTCTCCTTAATCCATTGCACTTTTAGGTGCCACGGTGGCAATAACACGAAAAATTGGACGGCGCGACCGAACAACGACTTCAAGCGGTGTACCCAGTCAAGTGTCGCGAACCTGGTATACACTGTAAGCGTACGTCCGACGAGCTTTGTGTAATTACACAACTTCAGCAACGTAAAAGAGCTAACACTTCTTTCTCGGCCGGATGGTAGTTCATTTCTGCGTCTTAGATTTTGCGGACGGCCGCAAAATCTCGCTGGGTGTAGCAAACCCTCGTGCTCTTGCATCATTGTGGTGCTGAGCGCCCATTCGTTTGCAAACCGAGTGATATGGACGTCCTTGTTCCTGTCGAAATGTCGGAGGATAGGAGCATCCGCCACCTTCTGTTTGAGGGGGTCGAAACTTCGTCATGTGGTTGTGAGATCACCCCCTGGACCGAAATCTTCAACCTTAAGCTGATAGAGCGCCGCACCGTATACCGCAACAGCTTGAATGATTCTGTTGTAGTAGTTAAGCGCATCCAGAAACGATTGCATCCCTTTCTTAATTGTCGGGAACGAAAGCTCGGTGATTGCAGACAGACAGCTTCTTAGGATCTGCCTAAATGCCAGCTGGTGACACCTTATGGAACAGAAAATCCACTTTTGACTGGACAAAGATGCTTTTCGTAAAACTGACTCTGATTCGACACTCTTCAAAGCGAGTTAGCAGACGATCCAGTGTAGCCAGACAAGTGTCGAATGAATGTTTCGCCTCCGAAGCATATGTCATCAACGAAAGACCGACGTCCGAACACTGGAACAAGCAATGATTGATAAAGGTGTTGAGGTCTTGAAGCGAGGCTTGGGTTGAGCGGAGGGAGTTCTGCACTTGGGTGCGAGGACCGGAGTGAAGACCACTTGAGCTGAAGAAGGAAGATTCGAAAGTCATTGATTTATCGGAGCTTACACTACCTAGTCTACCACATAGATATGCAGCCCTGCATCCAATCATTTGGTGCATCCAATCACCAACACTCCGCACTCGTCCAATCATCCTACTCGTCTAATCATCGGTTGCGTAAACAACGTACCGTAAACATCGCGGGATCGTGTTGGACCGGTTCGGGTTAACCGGTTACTGGTACACAATATCAAAACCCGGCAACCCTCAATACGCCCCCTCAATGCGAACACGCGTGGACTCCGAGGGACGCCGTCAGATCCATGTGGCGCGGTCCTGGCAGCGCCTTGGTCATGATGTCCGCCAGCATGATAGAAGTCTCGCAGTACTCGAGCTTGACTTCGCCGCGCTTGACCTCATCACGGATGTGATGGTACTTGATATCGATGTGCTTGGCACGACCGTGGCTCACTGGGTTCTTCGTCATCTTGATGCACGACTGGTTGTCTTCGAGGATCTTGAGCTCTGACCCCGATTCGTTCGCTACCGTCAAAATCTCGCACAACAGGCGGTGAATCCACTTGCCTTCTTGGACGGCCAGACTGAGCGCGATGTATTCCGCTTCGCTCGTTGATAGCAACACACTTGACTGTTTCTTGCTTCCCCAACTGACTGGCGCGCCCATCAAAATGAACGCATACCCTGAAGTTGACTTGCGATCGGAATGGTCGCCGGCCCAGTCTGCGTCTGAGTAGCCGCGAAAGTCCACCTTGTCACCGGGCTTGAAGCAGATTCCATGCGACTTGGTCCCTGGCAAATAGTGGAGGATTGGCTTCACTGCAACCCAGTGCTCGACTTGAGGGTTTTCCATGAAGCGCGACACATATCCCACGGCGGAAGCGATATCTGGTCGCGTCGCAGTCATCAAGTGCATGAGTGCACCCACAGCTTCACGAAAGGGAAAAGGCTTGGTCACTTGATGGCAAAATGCAAAGTGATTGATTTAGGTCCTTAGTTCGCAAACTCCTTGCTACCTCTAAGCCTACAGTTCTACCTACTGGGTACACTCTACTGGATTCTCTACTGGATACTGAGTTGCTTCAGCCAATCAGGAAGTGCCACGTAGAGACCATCATGTACCCACAATCTTGTACCCACCCGTGGCGTAATCGTCCATGGCGTAAACACCGTCCCATAAACACCGTGACGTAATCTTCGTCTCGTAATCACAGAAATAATTGTGGTGCCACTGAGTGAAGGTCATACCGGTATCCTACCGGTATACAGCAGCTGCTCGAGGCGTCTCCTTGACAACACTCCCACTCGACTCGACAGCTGTTACACCTTGGATCCCGAGCTTTTTCCGAAGAACTTCAAACTGCACAGCAGTGATCGCCTTCGTCATGATGTCGGCCAGCATGTCGGTTGTCGAGACGTACTGCAGCACCACTTGACCGTCTTCCACCTTTTCGCGCACGAAGTGGTAGCGAATGTCGATGTGCTTGGTGCGCTTGTGGAACTCCGGGTTCTTGGCCAACGCGATGGAGCCTTGGTTGTCCTCGTAGATCAGCACTGCGTCGTCGTTCTTGATCTCACCGATTTCATGCAGGAACGCCTTGAGCCACAACGCCTCTTGCGTAGCTTCCGAGAGCGCCATATATTCGGCCTCTGTCGACGATAGCGCTACTGTCCTCTGCTTCTTGCTGCGCCAGCTCACGCATCCACCGTTCATCATGAATGCGTAGCCACTTGTACTGCGACGTGACTCGATGTCGCCCGCCCAGTCCGCATCTGAGTAGCCGCGAATACCTTCTTTGTCCTTCGCGGTGAACTCGATGCCGTGCGTCGTCGTGCTTCGAATATACCGAAGTACTCGCTTGAGTGCCTGCCAGTGCGTGGGACATGGCTCCGACGCGAATTGACTTAGTGAGCCCACTGCTGTCGCCAGGTCCGGACGTGTGCCCACCATTAAGTACATGAGGCAGCCTACAGCATTCCGGTACGGCACGTTCTTCATGGTGTCTTCGTGCTTGCAGTCTCCTTCGCACATGTTCTTGGTTAGCTTGAGTCCCGGACCTTGTGGTGTTTTCACGGGCTTGCAATCTTCCATGCCAAACTTGTTCAGGATACTTTGCGCGAATTTGGTCTGCCGAATCGTTACAACGCCGACTTCTCGATCTTGCTTGATTTCCATGCCGAGCTGAGGTCGCCAAGGTCCGTCATCTCGAACCGATCGCTGAGTGACCGCTTGGTCGATTCCAGCAAGTCATCATCGTTGCTTGCAATGATGAGGTCGTCAACGTAGAGCACCACCAGTACCATGATGTCGCCGTCCCTCTTGATGTACACGCAGTGGTCGGTCTTACACTTGGTGAACTCGATCTTTAGCATGAAGTCGTCGATGGCCTGGTTCCACATGCGTGGTGACTGTTTCAATCCGCACAATGACCGCTTGAGCTTGCATACGTACTCCGGGTGGTCTTCGTCAACGTATCCGTCGGGCTGTTGCATGTAGATTTCCTCGTCCAGCACGCCATTCAGGAAAGCCGTCTTGACATCCATCTGGTGCAGCTTGAGACCGTACTTGGCAGCCATGCTCAACACCACCCGGATCGACGTGAACTTGGCCACTGGTGCGAATGTCTCCTCATAGTCGATGCCGTACTTCTGCGAGAACCCCTTGGCCACCAGGCGCGCCTTGAACCGCTCGATCTCTCCGGCTTGGTTCTCCTTCACTCGAAACACCCATCGGCAGCCGATCGCCTTGCGTCCCTTAGGCAACGGCACCACATCCCACGTCTCGTTCTTGCAAAGCGAGTCGTGTTCCGAGTCACAAGCTTCCTTCCACTTGCTTGCGTCGTTGGATTCCATCGCCGACTTGAATGTGGTCGGCATTTCTCCCACTGAATCCACGACGTAAGCAGCCTCGAAGTCTTGACTTTCCTGAGCCGCGGCCGACATCTCGTCCAGAGTCAGGTGTCGACTCTGCCGCTTGGCACTTGGAACTTCCACAGCTTCTTCCAGCGACTGCGTCCGCGGGTGTCGCTTGCTGCCTAGTTCAAAATCTTCGTCCCGCACTGCTTCTGCTTTGTCGTCTTCATCCGACTGCAACGAATCTTGATCCGTCGTCTCTTCATCTTGAATGACCACCACCTCCCTCTGATGGTAGTCACGTCTCCCACTGTCGAAGACGTCTTCCATAAACTGCGCGTCGCGGCTCACCAGCACGCGACCGCTTTTGATCTCTTCGAAACGATACGCTTTCTCATGCTCCGAGTATCCCAGGAACCGACAGCACACCGACCGAGCGTCAAACTTGGTGCGCTTCTCCTTTGGCACGTGCACGTACGCGTGGCAACCGAACACCTTGAGGTTCGCTAGCAGCGGTTTCTTGCCTGTCCAAACTTGGTGCGGCGACTTGTCGTGGTTAATGGCACGCGTCGGACACCGATTACGGAGAAACGTAGCTGTCACGACAGCTTCACCCCAATATGTCTTGGGCAATCCAGCATGTTCCAGCATGCAGCGCGCACACTCCACCAACGTCCGGTTCATGCGCTCGGCGACTCCGTTCAGCTGAGGCGTGTATGGCGGCGTGAATTTCTGCATGATACCACGGTCCGCACAGAACTTGGCCATCCCACCCGAAGTGTACTCGCCGCCGTTGTCGCTCCGGAGTGTTTTCACGCGCTTGCCGGTCTGAGTTTCAGCAAACACCACAAACTTAGCGAATTTGGCAGCCACCCCAGACTTGTTCCGCAGCAAGTACACCACACAGAAGTGCGACTTGTCGTCAATGAACGTGACGAAGTAGCGCTTGCCACCAACCGTTGGTGTCTGCATGGGGCCGCACACATCGCTGTGAACCACCTCCAGCACTTGCTTCGCACGGTTCGGCGACGACTTCATGTAGCTCACTCGCGTTTGTTTGCCGAGTGAGCATCCATCACACAGCTCCCACTGCTTCACCGACGCCATGTCGATACCAACACCGTAGCCCTTCTTGACGATGGCGTCTAGACCGCCATGGCCGATGTGACCAAGTCGAAGGTGCCAGAGGTACGACGTGGTGTCCCCTTGGCGATCCTTCGAACTTGCCGCATTGGCCTCGTCAGGCATCACCGCCGTCATGCACAGCTTGAACAGCCCTTTGCCCTCACGAGCGCCGAGCTTCCACTTGAGACCCTTCGTTTCAGCGAAGCATCCGTCGCTCTCGAAGATGACTGGCCCAACGTCCTTGGTGAACCGACCAACCGAAAACAGGTTGCGTGACAGCTTCGGAATGTGCCACGCGTTCGTGAGTACACCCCTCTTCATGCCGCGCGGGGTCTTCATCGACATCACAATGTCGCCGGTCCCCACAGCCTGAACCACACCGTCGTCCGCGAGATGCACGTCCACCGGAGAGATCTTCTTGTAGTTCTTCATGTACTCCTTCGAGTACGTCATGTGCTGCGTCGCACCCGAGTCGACCAGCCACATATCATTCGACTTGACGGAGTTGCTGCCACCACCAACCGAGAAGAGGAAGTCGCTAGAATCTTCATCCTGCGCGACATTCGCACGCTGCGACCGATATCGCTCCGCGTCGTTCTGGATCCGCGATGGACATTCCGCGATCCAATGTCCAAACTTGCCGCAATTGTGGCACGCCCCGGTCTTCTTCACCGGTCTGCCCTTGCGCTTGTTGTCCTTCATCATGAACGCTTGACCGTGCGCGGCTCCGTCGACGCCGCCACCTTGTTCCTTGCGCTTCATGTCCTCGTGCAGGAGCCGAGACGTTACGAGTTCCCACGACAGCGAGTCGGCCCTTGACTCCAACGCCGTAATGAGGAACTGGTATGACTCGCTCAGACTTCCCAAAAGCGTGATCATCAAGTCGTCCTCGCTGACCGGAGCGCCCACTGCGTCGAGCTGCTCCGCCAGCGTCTTGATCTTGTTGATGTGCTCCGTGTTGTCGAGGAGACGCCTCGAGCAGCTGCTGTATACCGGTAGGATACCGGTATGACCTTCACTCAGTGGCACCTCAATCACTCCGGCGATTACGGGACGATGATTACGATGCACGTGGGTACAATATTGTGGGTACAAGATGGGCATCGACTTTGCTATTGATAGTTGCCGGGTTTTGGTACTGTGTACCAGTAACCGGTTAACCCGAACCGGTCCAACACGATCCCGCGATGGTTACGGTACGTTGTTTATGCAACCGATGATTAGACGAGTAGGATGATGGGGCGAGTGCGGAGTGTTGGTGATTGGATGCACCAAATGATTGGATGCAGGGCTGCATATCTATGTGGTAGACTAGGTAGTGTAAGCTCCGATAAATCAATCACTTTCAAATCTTCTTTCTTCAGCTCAAGTGGACTTCCCTCCGGTCTTCGCACCAAGTGCAGAACTCCCTCCGCTCAACCCAAGCCTCGCTTCAAGACCTCAACACCTTTATCAGGACGGTCGATTTGCACGCGCGTATGGGTCACGCTCCAGTCGAGGTTCTTCGCAGATGGTCGACACCAAGATGATCAAGGACGCGAAAGCACCTTCCAAGTCGAGTGGACCAAGTGTATGTCGTGGTTGCCAGCAAGGCAAAATGGTCCAAAACCCATTCCCAAGCAACCGTGACAAGCGTCGCTACGACACATTTGAGCTGCTCCACTTCGATATCTGCGGACCCATGAAGGAAAACTCGCTTTGCGGCAGCAAGTATCTGCTACTGATCGTGGACGAAGCCAGCGGATGCATGAAGGGTTTCTGTCTGCGTGCCAAGTCGGAGAGTGAAGACTGCATCAAGACATACATCATGAAGGTGCAGACGCAGTTCGGCAAGAAGGTCAAGTTTGTGCGGCACGACGGAGCTCGTGAGTTTGCGACCAACTCACTCAAGGCCTTCTACGAAGATCAAGGCATCGAGCAGCAGACCACGGTTCCGTACGCGCACCAGACCAACGGCACGGCAGAGCGAGCCATCCGAACTATCGTCACGATCGGCCGCAGCATGTTGCATCACGCCAAGCTGGACAAGTGTTTCTGGGCTGAGGCGGCGATGACGGCCATCTATGTGAAGAACCGCCTGCCGTCACCCAAGATCGAGCACAAGACTCCGTTCGAGATCGTCTACAAGTCCAAGCCGAGTGTGAAGCACATGCGTGTTTTCGGCTGTCGGACGTACATCCTGACTCCGAAGGAGAAGCGACTCAAGTGGGATCCCAAGGCTCGCGCCGGATTGTTTCTGGGTTACGAAGAAGTGTCCAAGGCGTATCGACTTTATGACATCGAGGCGGGGCAGGTGGTCATCCGTCGCGATGTCAACTTCGATGAATCGACCTTTGGATTGTCACCGTCGATTTCTGATGAAGATGTCGACGACCTGGACTTCGACTCGCTCGACATCGACGATGATGGTCCGCGCCAGACGGAGTACAAACAGGCAGGGAAGCGCAAGAGCCGCCCGAGTGACGAAGATGAAGCTGCCAGAAGACCGCGCGCTGTGCGTCATCGACCTGGACTGGAAGAAGCAAGTGCACCGAACGACTCCCCTTCGCACCGAACAGACGCAGATGAAGAAGAAAAGTCTGGAGACCAAGATGAAGAATCGACTTCATCTGTGTTTTGGCGTGCAAGTGCCAACGCGGTCGAAGCAGCCGTGGACTTATCGGAGCCGTCGACAATACAAGAAGCGGTCAACGGCCCGGACCAACTGCACTGGCGCAAGGCAATTCGTGCTGAGTTAAAGTCGATGCGACTTCGTGGTGTGTTTCGTGCTGCCAAGTTGCCCAGCGGACAACGCGCCATCGGTACCAAGTGGGTGTTCAAGATTAAGCGCAAAGCCGACGGATCGATCGAGAAGTACAAGGCGCGCCTGGTGGCCAAGGGTTTCAAGCAAAAGTACGGCATCGACTACACGGAGACGTTCTCGCCCGTGGTCAAGTACGTGACGCTGCGCATGGTCATCGCGATCGCCAAGTACTTTGGCTGGCCCCTCGACCAACTCGACGTGGTGACTGCATTCCTATACGGGATAATGAAGGAGTTGGTGTTCTGCGTGGTGCCAGAAGGGGTCAAGCTGGACGATGACTTCGACTGCCTGGAATTGGTGAAGGCGATCTACGGTCTCAAGCAAGCTTCGCGCGTATGGAACGAGACCTTCGACAAATTCGTGTGTTCTATCGGTTTTCAAGTTTCAGCCTTCGACCCGTGCCTCTACATCAAGGTTGTCGATGGCCACTGTGTGCTCGTGCTGGTCTACGTGGACGATGTGTTGGTCACCGGAAGTTCACCCGAGCTGATCTCACGCACGAAGAACGACCTCAAGACACGCTTCGAAATGACTGACAGTGGCAAGTGTGTGTTCGTCCTTGGAATCGAGCTGGTGGATGGCCTGGACGGCAGCGTGACGATGTGCCAGCGGCGTTATGTGGATGATATCCTGAAGCGTTTCGGTATGGACGAGTGCAAGGCTGTGGTGAGTCCGGTAGACATGAGCACTCGACTGGTTCCAAGTGACGCACGACCAAGGTGAACGCTCCGTTTCGCGAAGCTGTGGGTGCCCTCATGCACTTGATGAATGTTACTCGCCCGGATATCGCGTACGCAGTGGGCTATATATCGCGCTTCATGGAGAACCCCCAAGAGGAACACTGGGTTGCGGTCAAGCGCATTTTTCGCTATCTGCAAGGCACCAAGACGCATGGAATCTGTTTCAAGCCAGGCAACAAGATCGACTTTCGTGGGTATTCGGATGCGGACTGGGCTGGCTGATATAAGGTATGGTTCTTGATAAGCGAAGCTTGGACGGAGCGAAGGGGGTTCTGCACTTGGGTGTGGGGACCGGAGTGAAGACCACTTGAGCTGAAGAAGGAAGATTCGAAAGTCATTGATTTATCGGAGCTTACACTACCTAGTCTACCACATAGATATGCAGCCCTGCATCCAATCATTTGGTGCATCCAATCACCAACACTCCGCACTCGTCCAATCATCCTACTCGTCTAATCATCGGTTGCGTAAACAACGTACCGTAAACATCGCGGGATCGTGTTGGACCGGTTCGGGTTAACCGGTTACTGGTACACAGTACCAAAACCCGGCAACCCTCAATACGCCCCCTCAATGCGAACACGCGTGGACTCCGAGGGACACCGTCAGATCCATGTGGCGCGGTCCTGGCAGCGCCTTGGTCATGATGTCCGCCAGCATGATAGAAGTCTCGCAGTACTCGAGCTTGACTTCGCCGCGCTTGACCTCATCACGGATGTGATGGTACTTGATGTCGATGTGCTTGGCGCGACCATGGTTCACTGGGTTCTTCTTCATCTTGATGCACGACTGGTTGTCTTCGCGGATCTTGAGCTCGGGTCCAGTCTCGTTGGCAGCCGCCAAAATCTCGCACAACAGGCGGTGAATCCACTTCACGCCCACATCCCGGACACATTCTTGTCCGTCGAAACTCCACATTCCAGGGAAACCGCGAACGCCACTCGATCGTAGTCGTTGTCGTAGCCGTCGCTGTCGTTTCTCCACTGGATGTTGTTGGCCCCGCGTCCACGGCCGTTGCCGCCGCGTCTTGGCCCTCGGTTCTCGTCCTTCTGCTTGGTCCAGCACTTGTCAATGACATGCCCCAATTTTCCGCAGTACGTGCATTGGCGAGGCTCACGGTCGGTGTTGAACGCCTTGGCCGCGTTCTCAGTCTTCACCGTCGCCGTCTTCTCGCCTTGTCGCTTGATGTGCTCGTTCGTGAGCACCTTCACAACGTCTTGCGACCGCAGCTCGGCGCTACTCATCTCCAAGTTCAGCACGACGTTCTCGTAGCTCTTGGGGAGACTGCGCAGCAAGCAGATCGCCACGTCCTCGTCCTCCATCTTGGCGCCAATGCTGCTGAGCTTGGCGCTGATGTTCAGGACATCATTGCAATGATGCAACACATTGCCGCCTTCCGACATCTCCATGCTGAAGAGCTGTCGCTTGAGGTAGATGCGACCAGCCTTCTGCGATCCACCGTACAGCGTCTTCAAGCGCGACCAGGCAACCCACGCTTCCTCGCAGTCATCGACCACATGATGGTAGTCGGCGTCCATGTGAAGCAACATCAGTCCAAAAGCGATGTTGCTCGACTTGACATACTCGTCCTTGGCCCGGGAGTCCGTAAAGGATGGAGACGTTTCCCGATTCACCACATGCCACGTCGACTTGGTCAGGAACACGCCACGCATGTAGCGGTTCCACGTCGCGTAGTTGTCTCCGTTGAACTTGTCGATGGAGACCTTGGTCGAGACGTCTTGGGCAGAGGACATGGTGCTTGGGCTCATAACCTGATAAAAGGTATGGATCTTGATAAGTGAAGCTTGGACGGAGCGAAGGGAGTTCTGCACTTGGGTGCGAGGACCGGAGTGAAGACCACTTGAGCTGAAGAAGGAAGATTCGAAAGTGATTGATTTATCGGAGCTTACACTACCTAGTCTACCACATAGATATGCAGCCCTGCATCCAATCATTTGGTGCATCCAATCACCAACACTCCGCACTCGTCCAATCATCCTACTCGTCTAATCATCGGTTGCGTAAACAACGTACCGTAAACATCGCGGGATCGTGTTGGACCGGTTCGGGTTAACCGGTTACTGGTACACAGTACCAAAACCTGGCAACCCTCAATACGCCCCCTCAATGCGAACACGCGTGGATACCGAGGGACGCCGTCAGATCCGTGTGGCGCGGTCCTGGCAGTGCCTTGGTCATGATGTCCGCCAGCATGATAGAAGTCTCGCAGTACTCGAGCTTGACTTCGCCGCGCTTGACCTCATCACGGATGTGATGGTACTTGATGTCGATGTGCTTGGCGCGACCATGGTTCACTGGGTTCTTCGTCATCTTAATGCACGACTGGTTGTCTTCGCGGATCTTGAGCTCGGGTCCAGTCTCGTTGGCAGCCGCCAAAATCTCGCATAGCAGGCGATGAATCCACTTGCCTTCTTGGATCGCCAGACTGAGCGCGATGTATTCCGCCTCGCTCGTAGACAGCGAAACACTTGACTGCTTCTTGCTTCCCCAGCTCACTGGCGCACCCATCAGCATGAACGTGTAGCCGGAAGTCGACTTGCGGTCCGCGAGGTCGTCAGCCCAGTCCGCATCCGAATACCCACGAAAGTCGATCTTGTTGCCTGGCTTGAAACAGATTCCATGCGTCTTGGTGCCTTGTAGATAGCGAAAAATGCGCTTGACCGCAACCCAGTGTTCCTCTTGGGGGTTCTCCATGAAGCGCGATACATAGCCTACTGCGTACGCGATATCCGGGCGAGTAGCAGTCATCAAGTGCATGAGGGCACCCACAGCTTCGCGAAACGGAGCGTTCACCTTGGTCGCTGCGTCACTTGGAACCAGTCGAGTGCTCATGTCTACCGGACTCACCACAGCCTTGCACTCGTCCATACCGAAACGCTTCAGGATATCATCCACATAACGCCGCTGGCACATCGTCACGCTGCCGTCCGGGCCATCCACCAGCTCGATTCCAAGGACGAACACACACTTGCCACTGTCAGTCATTTCGAAGCGTGTCTTGAGGTCGTTCTTCGTGCGTGAGATCAGCTCGGGTGAACTTCCGGTGACCAACACATCGTCCACGTAGACCAGCACGAGCACACAGTGGCCATCGACAACCTTGATGTAGAGGCACGGGTCGAAGGCTGAAACTTGAAAACCGATAGAACACACGAATTCGTCGAAGGTCTCGTTCCATACGCGCGAAGCTTGCTTGAGACCGTAGATCGCCTTCACCAATTCCAGGCAGTCGAAATCACCATCCAGCTCGACGCCTTCAGGAACCACGCAGAACACCAACTCCTTCATGACGCCGTACAGAAATGCCGTTACCACGTCGAGTTGGTCGAGGGACCAGTCGAAAACTTGGCAATCGCGATGACCATGCGCAGCGTCACGTACTTGACCACGGGCGAGAACGTCTCCGTGTAGTCGATGCCGTACTTTTGCTTGAAACCCTTGGCCACCAGGCGCGCCTTGTACTTCTCGATCGATCCGTCGGCTTTGCGCTTAATCTTGAACACCCACTTGGTACCGATGGCGCGTTGTCCGCTGGGCAACTTGGCAGCACGAAACACACCACGAAGTCGCATCGACTTGAGTTCCGCACGAACAGCCTTGCGCCAATGCACTTGATCAGGTCCGTTGACCGCTTCTTGGAATGTCGACGGCTCCGATAAGTCCACGGCTGCTTCGACCGCGTTGGCACTTGCACGCCAAAACACAGATGGAGTCGATTCTTCATCTTGGTCACCAGACTTTTCTTCTTCATCTGCGTCTGTTCGTATTGAGGGTTGCCAGGTTTTGGTACTGTGTACCAGTAACCGGTTAACCCGAACCGGTCCAACACGATCCCGCGATGTTTACGGTACGTTGTTTACGCAACCGATGATTAGACGAGTAGGATGATTGGACGAGTGCGGAGTGTTGGTGATTGGATGCACCAAATGATTGGATGCAGGGCTGCATATCTATGTGGTAGACTAGGTAGTGTAAGCTCCGATAAATCAATCACTTTCAAATCTCCTTCTTCAGCTCAAGTGGTCTTCACTCCGGTCCTCGCACCCAAGTGCAGAACTCCCTTCGCTCCGTCCAAGCTTCACTTATCAAGATCCATACCTTTTATCAGGTTATGAGCCCAAACACCATGTCCTCTGCCCAAGACGTCTCGACCAAGGTCTCCATCGACAAGTTCAACGGAGACAACTACGCGACGTGGAACCGCTACATGCGTGGCGTGTTCCTGACCAAGTCGACGTGGCATGTCGTGAATCGGGAAACGTCTCCATCCTTTACGGACTCCCGGGCCAAGGACGAGTATGTCAAGTCGAGCAACATCGCTTTTGGACTGATGTTGCTTCACATGGACGCCGACTACCATCATGTGGTCGATGACTGCGAGGAAGCCTGGATCGCGTGGACGCGCTTGAAGACGCTGTACGGTGGATCGCAGAAGGCTGGTCGCATCTACCTCAAGCGACAGCTCTTCAGCATGGAGATGTCGGAAGGCGGCAATGTGTTGCATCATTGCAATGATGTCCTGAACATCAGCGCCAAGCTCAGCAGCATTGGCGCCAAGATGGAGGACGAGGACGTGGCGATCTGCTTGTTGCGCAGTCTCCCCAAGAGCTACGAGAACGTCGTGCTGAACTTGGAGATGAGCAATGCAGAGCTGCGGTCGCAAGACGTCGTGAAGGTGCTCACGAACGAGCATATCAAGCGGCAGGGCGAGAAGACGGCGACGGTGAAAACTGAAGACGCGGCCAAGGCGTTCAGTGCCGAGCGAGAATCTCGTCAGTGCACGTACTGCGGAAAATTGGGGCATGTCATTGACAAGTGCTGGACCAAGCAGAAGGACGAGAACCGAGGGCCAAGACGCGGCGGCAACGGCCGTGGACGCGGGGCCAACAACATCCAGTGGAGAAACGACAGCGACGGCTACGACAACGACTACGATCGAGTGGCGTTCGCGGTTTCCCTGGAATGTGGAGTTTCGACGGACAAGAATGTGTCCGGGATGTGGGCGGTCGACAGCGGTGCCACGCACCATATTTGCAACGACAAGTCCAAGTTCGCCAATTTGATCGAGCGAAGTGAAGGCGAACTTTCGGTGGCCGATGGCAACAAGGCTGCCATCAAGGGCGTGGGGACCATCGTGGAAAGAGTGGTCCTGCCTAACGGCGACGAGCGCGAGATCGAAATCAAGAACGCGCTTTACGTGCCAAATATGAGCAAGAATCTGCTTTCAGTGCCGCAGATAAACAAGCATGGCAAGTTCCAAGTGGTATTTGACGGCACTGAGATGCACGTTTCGCGCAAGGACTCGAATCAAGTGGTGGCGACGGCGGATCTCGTGGATGGACTCTACTGGCTTCGCACACCTCAGCGATCGGCAAATGCGGCGACAAGTGGAAGGACGGTCGATTTGCACGCGCGCATGGGTCACGCTCCAGTCGAGGTCCTTCGCAAGATGGTCGACACCAAGATGATCAAGGACGCGAAAGTACCTTCCAAGAAAAGGCTTGGTCACTTGATGGCAAAATGCAAAGTGATTGATTTAGGTCCTTAGTTCGCAAACTCCTTGCTACCTCTAAGCCTACAGTTCTACCTACTGGGTACACTCTACTGGATTCTCTACTGGATACTGAGTTACTTCAGCCAATCAGGGAGTGCCACGTAGAGCCCATCATGTACCCACAATCTTGTACCCACCCATGGCGTAATCGTCCGTGGCGTAAACACCGTCCCATAAACACCGTGACGTAATCTTCGTCTCGTAATCACAGGATGATTGCGATGCCACTGAGTGAAGGTCATACCGGTATCCTACCGGTATACAGCAGCTGGTCGAGACGTCTCCTTGACAACACTCCCACTCGACTCGACAGCCTTCAGCGCTTCGATGCCGAGTTTGCTCCGGAGCACACTGAACTGCGTCGCAGAGATTGGCTTCGTCATGATGTCCGCCAGCATGTCGGTTGTCGAAACATACTGCAGCACCACTTGACCGTCTTCCACCTTCTCGCGCACGAAATGGTAGCGAATGTCTATGTGCTTGGTGCGCTTGTGGAATTCGGGATTCTTGGCCAACGCGATGGAGCCTTGGTTGTCCTCGTAGATCTTGATTGCTTCATCGCTTGTCATCTCGCCGAGCTCGCACAGGAACACCTTGAGCCACACCGCCTCTTGTGTCGCCTCCGATAGCGCCATGTACTCAGCTTCCGTCGAAGACAGCGCCACTGTCCGCTGCTTCTTGCTCCTCCAGCTGATGCATCCGCCATTCATCATGAACGCGTAGCCACTTGTACTTCTTCTTGACTCGATGTCTCCAGCCCAGTCGGCATCTGAATAGCCTTGGGGTCCGTCGTCGCAGCTCGCTTGAAACTCGATGCCGTGCGTCTTCGTGCCCTGAATGTACCTGAAGACCCTCTTGAGCGCCTGCCAGTGTGTCGGACATGGGTCTGCTGCAAACTGGCTGAGAACTCCCACTGCTGCTGCGAGGTCCGGGCGTGTGCCTACCATGAGATACATGAGGCATCCCACAGCGTTCCGGTATGGCACGTTTACCATGGTCTCGTCGTGCTTGCAGCCGCCCTCGCACATGGCCTTGGTCAGCTTGAGGCCCGGATCCTGTGGCGTCTTAACAGGGTTGCTCTTCTCCATGTTGAACTTCTCCAGAATGTCTTTCGCAAACTTGGTTTGCCGCATCGACACCTTCCCTGTCGTCACATCTTGATCGATTTCCATGCCGAGGAAGTACTTGAGGTGGCCCAGGTCCGTCATCTCGAAACGGTCACTGAGCGCCTTCTTCGTCGACTTGAGCAGCTTGTCGTTGTTACTTGCGAGGATCAGGTCGTCGACATATAGCGCCACGAAGATCATGTCTTGGTCGTCACGCTTGAAGTAGATGCAGTGGTCAGACTCGCACTTCTTGAACCCTAGCTTGAGCATGAGGTCGTCGATGGTCTTGTTCCACATCCGCGGCGACTGCTTCAAACGTAAAGAGACCGCTTGAGCTGACAGACATAGTCCGGGTGCTTTTCATCGATGTAGCCGTCCGGCTGTGCCATGTAGATGTCTTCGTCTAACAAACCGTTCAGGAAAGCTGTCTTGACATCCATCTGGTGCACCATGAGATTGTACTTGGCCGCCAGACTGAGCAGGATCCTGATCGACGTGAACTTGGCCACTGGCGCGAAAGTCTCGTCGTAGTCGATGCCGTACTTCTGCGAAAATCCCTTGGCCACCAGTCGCGCCTTGAACCGTTCGATCTCTCCAGCCTGGTTCTCCTTCACACGGAACACCCATCGGTTGCCGATTGCCTTGCGTCCTTTTGGCAGCGGCACGAGGATCCACGTCTCGTTCTTGCGGAGCGACTCGACCTCCGAGTCACACGCCTCCTTCCACTTGACTGCGTCGCTGGATTCCATCGCCGACTTGAACGTGGTCGGCATTTCTCCCACTGAATTCACGACGTATGCAGCTTCGAAGTCTTGACTTTCTTGAGCCGCAGCCGACATCTCGTCCAGAGTCAGGTGTCGACTCTGCCGCTTGGCACTTGGAACTTCCACAGCTTCTTCCAGCGACTGCGTCCGCGGGTGTCGCTTGCTGCCTGGTTCAAAACCTTCGTCCCGCGCTGCTTCTTCGTCTTCTTCTTCTTTGTCGTCTTCATCCGACTGCAACGAATCTTGATCCGTCGTCTCTTCATCTTGAATGACCACCACCTCCCTCTGATGGTAGTCACGTCTCCCACTGTCGAAGACGTCTTCCATAAACTGCGCGTCGCGGCTCACCAGCACGCGACCGCTCTTGGTCTCTTCGAAACGGTACGCTTTCTCATGCTCCGAGTATCCCAGGAACCGACAGCGCACCGACCGAGCGTCAAACTTGGTGCGCTTCTCCTTCGGCACGTGCACGTACGCGTGGCAACCGAACACCTTGAGGTTCGCTAGCAGCGGTTTTTTTGCCTGTCCAAACTTGGTGCGGCGACTTGTCGTGGTTGATGGCACGCGTCGGACACCGATTACGGAGGAACGTAGCTGTCACGATAGCTTCACCCCAATACGTCTTGGGCAATCCAGCATGTTCCAGCATGCAGCGCGCACACTCCACCAACGTCCGGTTCATGCGCTCGGCGACTCCGTTCAGCTGAGGCGTGTATGGCGGCGTGAACTTCTGCATGATACCACGGTCCGCACAGAACTTGGCCATCTCACCCGAAGTGTACTCGCCGCCGTTGTCGCTCCGCAGCATTTTCACGCGCTTGCCAGTCTGGGTCTCAGCTAACGCGACGAATTGCGCGAACTTGTCGGCCACCTCGGACTTGTTGCGCAGCAAGTACACCACACAGAAGTGCGACTTGTCATCGATAAACGTGACAAAATAGCGCTTGCCTCCAAAGGTCGGCGTCTGCATGGGACCGCATACATCACTGTGTACGACTTCTAGCACTTGCTTGGCACGGTTTGGCGACGTCTTCATGTAGCTTACTCGCGTTTGCTTGCCGAGTGAGCATCCGTCGCATAACTCCCACTGCTTCACCGACGCCATATCGATACCAACACCGTAGCCCTTCTTGACGATGGCGTCTAGACCGCCATGGCCGATGTGACCAAGTCGAAGGTGCCAGAGGTACGACGTGGTGTCCCCTTGGCGATCCTTCGAACTTGCCGCATTGGCCTCGTCAGGCATCATCGGAGTCATGCACAGCTTGAACAGTCCTTTGCCCTCACGAGCGCCGAGCTTCCACTTGAGACTCTTCGTTTCAGCGAAGCACCCGCCGCTCTCGAAGATAACTGGCCCGACGTCCTTAGTGAACCGACCAACCGAAAACAGGTTGCGCGACAGCTTCGGAATGTGCCACACGTTCGTGAGTACACCCTTCTTCATGCCGCGCGGGGTCTTCATCGACATCACAATGTCGCCGGTCCCCACAGCCTGAACCACACCGTCGTCCGCGAGATGCACGTCCACCGGAGAGATCTTCTTGTAGTTCTTCATGTACTCCTTCGAGTACGTCATGTGCTGCGTCGCACCCGAGTCGACCAGCCACACTCCATTCGACTTGGAGGCACCCGTGTTACCACCAACCGAGAAGAGGAAGTCGCCAGAGTCATCTTCACTCTGCGCGACATTCGCTCGTTGCGGCCTCTGCCGCTCCGCGTTCTCGCGGATTCGCACCGGACACTTGGCGATCCAATGTCCGTGCTCGCCACAGTAGTGACAGGCACTAGTCTTCTGCGCCTGCCGACCCTT
Organism: Phytophthora sp. 'mugwort'; assembly: GCA_033558025.1. Lineage (NCBI taxonomy): Eukaryota > Oomycota > Peronosporomycetes > Peronosporales > Peronosporaceae > Phytophthora > Phytophthora sp. 'mugwort'. The sequence continues at coordinate 1,931,505 of JAUCEF010000008.1, read as the reverse complement.
GCGCTTGTTGTCGCTTGTCATGAACGCTTGACCTTGACCGTGCGCGGTGCCGTCCGTACCGCCACCTTGTTCCTTGCGCTTCATGTCCTCATGCAGCAGCCGAGACGTCACGAGTTCCCACGACAGTGAGTCGGCTCTCGACTCCAACGCCGTGATCAGGAACTGGTACGACTCGCTCAGACTTCCCAAAAGCGTGATCACCAAGTCGTCCTCGCTGACCGGAGCGCCCACTGCGTCGAGCTGCTCCGCCAGCGTCTTGATCTTGTTGATGTGCTCCAGCACATCATCACCTTCGTCCATCATCGTCGTGAAGAAACGCCGACGAAGAAAGAGCTTGTTGGCCAAACTCTTCTTCTCGAAGTGTCCTTCCAGTCTTGACCATGCATCATGCGCGCCACTCGCCGAGCGAACCAGCGGCAGCTGCGAATCCTCCATCGCGAGACAGATGATCGCCAGCGCCTTGCGCGACTTCTTCCGAAAGAGCGCTTGATCCGCCGCAGTCTGGCAGTGCTCCAGCTTCACTTCCCCACTTGTCACTTCCCACAGTTCGCGCTCCTCGAGCACCATCTGCATCTTGAACTTCCACGTGTGGAAGTTAGTTCCGTCGAACTTGTTAATGCGGGCGGTAGTCGAAGTGGCGTCCATGGCGAAGGCGTAGTCGGGGTCTTGGTCAGGGAAGACGGGGCTTGGGCTCATAACCAAAAGGCTTGGTCACTTGATGGCAAAATGCAAAGTGATTGATTTAGGTCCTTAGTTCGCAAACTCCTTGCTACCTCTAAGCCTACAGTTCTACCTACTGGGTACACTCTACTGGATTCTCTACTGGATACTGAGTTACTTCAGCCAATCAGGGAGTGCCACGTAGAGCCCATCATGTACCCACAATCTTGTACCCACCCATGGCGTAATCGTCCGTGGCGTAAACACCGTCCCATAAACACCGTGACGTAATCTTCGTCTCGTAATCACAGGATGATTGCGATGCCACTGAGTGAAGGTCATACCGGTATCCTACCGGTATACAGCAGCTGGTCGAGACGTCTCCTTGACAACACTCCCACTCGACTCGATAGCCTTCGGTGCTTCGATGCCGAGCTTGCTCCGGAGACAGTCGAACTGCGCCGCTGGAATGGGCTTGGTCATCAGGTCCGCCAGCATGTCTTGAGTCGGACAGTACTCGAGCACCACTTCTCCGTCCTCGACCTTCTCGCGCACGAAGTGGTAGCGAATGTCGATATGCTTGGTACGCTTGTGAAACTCGGGATTCTTGGCAAGCGCGATGGATCCTTGGTTGTCTTCGTAGATCTTGATCGCCTTGCCCTCTGTGGTTTCGCCTATCTCGCACAGAAACGCCTTGAGCCACACGGCCTCCTGTGTTGCCTCCGATAGCGCCATGTACTCGGCTTCCGTCGACGATAGTGCCACCGTCCTCTGCTTCTTGCTGCGCCAGCTCACGCATCCACCGCTCATTATGAACGCGTATCCGCTCGTGCTGCGGCGCGACTCCACATCACCCGCCCAGTCCGCATCCGAGTAGCCGCAGACGCCGTCTTGGTCCTTGGTGCGAAACTCGATGCCGTACGTCGCCGTGCCTTGGATGTAGCGGAGGACGCGCTTGAGTGCTTGCCAGTGCGTGGGGCATGGGTCTGCAGCGAACTGACTCAGTGTGCCCACTGCCGCAGCCAGATCCGGTCGGGTGCCCACCATCAAGTACATAAGGCAGCCTACGGCGTTCCGGTAAGGCACGCCTGCCATGGTGTCATCATGCTTGCACCCGCCGTCGCACATAGCCTTGGTCAGCTTGAGTCCGGGATCCTGCGGCGTTTTCACGGGCTTGCTGTTCTCCATGCTGAACTTGCTCAGGATGCTCCGCGCGAACTTGGTCTGCCGCATCGTCACCTCACCAGCCTTGATGTCTTGCTTGATCTCCATTCCGAGAAAGTAGCTCAGCTCGCCTAGGTCCGTCATCTCGAACCGCTTGCTTAGTGCGCTCTTGGTCGCCTTGAGCATGTCGTCATCACTGCTCGCAATCACCAGGTCGTCCACGTACAGCACCACGAGCACCATGCTGTCGCCGTTGCGCTTGACGTAGACGCAGTGGTCGGTTTCGCACTTGTCGAAGTCCAGCTTGAGCATGAAGTCGTCGATGGTGTGGTTCCACATGCGCGGCGACTGCTTGAGACCGTAGAGCGCGCGCTTGAGCTTGCACACATGATCCGGGCGTCCTTCGCTTATGTATCCGTCCGGCTGCTGCATGTAGATGTCTTCATCCAGGACGCCGTTAAGAAAGGCTGTCTTAACGTCCATCTGGTGCAGCTTGAGCCCGTACTTGGCAGCCATCGCTAGCACGATTCGGATGGACGTGAACTTGGCCACGGGCGCGAAGGTCTCGTCGTAGTCGATGCCGTGCTTCTGCGAGAAGCCCTTAGCCACCAGGCGCGCCTTGTATCGTTCGATCTCGCCGGCTTGGTTCTCCTTCACGCGAAAGACCCATCGACAGCCGATGGCCTTGCGTCCCTTGGGCAGCGGTACCACGTCCCATGTGTCGTTCTTGCGCAGCGAGTCGTACTCCGAGTCGCAGGCCTCCTTCCATTTGCGTGCGTCGTTGGATTCCATCGCCGACTTGAACGTGGTCGGCATTTCTCCCACTGAATCCACGACGTACGCCGCCTCGAAGCTCTTGTCGTTGTCTCGAGCCATGGCAGACATCTCATCCAGGCCTTGGCGTCGATTCTCTGACGCGTATCGCTTGGCACTCGGGGTCTCCACCGCTTCCTCCAGCGACTGTGTCCGCGGGTGTCTCTTGCTGCCGGGCAAGAATTCATCACCTCGCGCAGTCTCTTCATCTTCGTCGTCCAATGCCGACTGTTCATCTTTGTCCGTGGTGCCTTCTTCCGCATCTTGAAGGTCCACCAGCGCCTCCTTGGGTTTGTAGTCGCGTCTTCCACCGTCGAAGACGTCTTCCATGAACTGTGCATCGCGGCTCACCAGCACGCGACCACTCTCGATCTCCTCGAACCGATACGCTTTCTCGTGGTCCGAGTACCCCAGGAACCTGCATCGCACCGATCGCGCATCCAGCTTGGTTCGCTTCTCTTTCGCCACATGCACGTAGGCGTGGCAACCGAAGACTTTGAGGTTGGCCAGCAATGGTTTCTTGGCAGTCCACAGCTCGTACGGAGACTTATCGTTGTCAAGCGCATGTGTCGGACAGCGGTTGCGCAGGAACATAGCCGTCATGACTGCTTCGCCCCAGTATGCCTTGGACAGACTCGCGTGCTCCAGCATGCACCGCGCGCATTCAACTAGCGTCCGGTTCATGCGCTCCGCGATTCCGTTGAGCTGCGGCGTGTATGGCGGCGTGAACTTCTGCACGATGCCGCGCTTGCTGCAAAACTTGGCCATTTTGTCGGATTTGTACTCACCACCGTTGTCACTGCGAAGCTCCTTGACGCGCTTGCCGGTCTGTGTCTCCGCAAACGCCACAAAGTGCGCGAACTTGTCGGCCACCTCCCACTTGTTCTTTACCAGGTACACCACGCAGTAGCGCGACTTGTCGTCGATAAAGGTGACGAAGTAGCGCTTGCCGCCAAACGTCGGCGTGCGCATGGGCCCGCATACGTCACTGTGCACTACCTCCAGTAGTTCATTGGCACGCTTGGGCGATGTCGATTCGAAACTCAATCGCGTCTGCTTGCCGAGCGCGCATCCGTCGCACGTCTCCCACTTGCTCGCGGACCCGAGGTCAATGCCGACGCTGAGCTTCTTCTTGACGATGGCGTCGAGCCCAGCGTGACCGATGTGGCCTAGTCGAAGGTGCCAGAGGTACGACTTGGTGTCCCCTTGGCTCCCGTTCGGACTCGCCGAATTCGCTTCGTCCAGGCGCACGGGCGTCATGCACAGCTTGAACAGCTTGCCGTCACGCGCACCTATCGTGCACTTCATCCCATTCAGCGCGATGAAGCATCCGTCGCTGTCGAAGGTCACTGATCCGACGTCCTTGGTGAAGCGCCCGATCGAGAAGAGGTTGCGCGTTAGCTTGGGAATGTGCCACACGTTCGTGAGCACACCCTTCTTGATGCCACGAGGCGTCTTCATCTCCATCACAATGTCGCCGCTGCCGATCGCTTGAACCACACCGTCGTCTGCGAGACGCACGTCGACCGGAGTGAAGGCCTTGTAGTTTCTCATGAACTTCTTGGAGTGCGCCATGTGCTGCGTCGCACCCGAGTCGACCAGCCATGTGCCACTCGCCGACGCTGCCATGGCCGCATCGCCATCGCCGTCGACGAAGAAGAGATAGTCGCCGGAGTCGTCCTCACGCGCGACGTTGGCACGCTGCGAGCGCTGCCGTTCCGTGTTGTCATGGATCCGCGAGGGACACTCCGCGATCCAATGTCCATGCTTGCCGCAGTTGTGGCACGCACCGTTCTTCTTCGACGGTCGGCCCTTATGCTTGTTGTCCCTCATCATGAACGCCTGGCCAGGCGCGGCGCCATCTCCATCGCCACCCTGCTCCTTGCGCTTCATGTCTTCATGTAGCAGCCGAGACGTCACCAGCTCCCACGTCAGCGTGTCGGATCTTGACTCCAACGCCGTGATCAGGAACTGATACGACTCGCTCAGGCTCCCGAGAAGCGTGATCACCAAGTCGTCCTCGCTGACCGGAGCGCCGACCGCGTCGAGCTGTTCCGCCAGAGTCTTGAGCTTGTTGATGTGTTGAAGCACATCATCACCTTCCTCCATCATGAGCGTGAAGAAACGCCGACGAAGAAAGAGCTTGTTGGCCAAACTCTTCTTCTCGAAGTGTCCTTCCAGTCTTGACCATGCATCATGCGCGCCACTCGCCGAGCGAACCAGCGGCAGCTGCGAATCCTCCATCGCGAGACAGATCATCGCCAGCGCCTTGCGCGACTTCTTCCGAAAGAGCGCTTGATCCGCCGCAGTCTGGCAGTGCTCCAGCTTCACTTCCCCACTTGTCACTTCCCACAGTTCGCGCTCCTCGAGCACCATCTGCATCTTGAACTTCCACGTGTGGAAGTTAGCTCCGTCGAACTTGTTGATGCGGAAGGCAGAAGGCGGCGTGGCGTCCATGGCGAAGGCGTAGTCGGGGTCTTCAGAGAAGGCGGGGCTTGGGCTCATAACCAAAAGGCTTGGTCACTTGATGGCAAAATGCAAAGAGATTGATTTAGGTCCTTAGTTCGCAAACTCCTTGCTACCTCTAAGCCTACAGTTCTACCTACTGGGTACACGCTACTGGATTCTCTACTGGATACTGAGTTACTTCAGCAAATCGCAAAGCGCCACGTCGATGCCCATCTTGTACCCACAATCTTGTACCCACGTGCATCGTAATCATCGTCCCGTAATCGCCGGAGTGATTGAGGTGCCACTGAGTGAAGGTCATACCGGTATCCTACCGGTATACAGCAGCTGCTCGAGGCGTCTCCTTGACAACACCAAGTCGAGTGGACCAAGTGTGTGTCGTGGTTGCCAGAAAAGGCTTGGTCACTTGATGGCAAAATGCAAAGTGATTGATTTAGGTCCTTAGTTCGCAAACTCCTTGCTACCTCTAAGCCTACAGTTCTACCTACTGGGTACACTCTACTGGATTCTCTACTGGATACTGAGTTGCTTCAGCCAATCAGGGAGTGCCACGTAGAGCCCATCATGTACCCACAATCTTGTACCCACCCATGGCGTAATGATCGTCCCGTAATCGCCGGAGTGATTGAGGTGCCACTGAGTGAAGGTCATACCGGTATCCTACCGGTATACAGCAGCTGCTCGAGGCGTCTCCTTGACAACACTCCCACTCGACTCGATAGCCTTCGGTGCTTCGATGCCGAGCTTGCTCCGGAGACAGTCGAACTGCGCCGCTGGAATGGGCTTGGTCATCAGGTCCGCCAGCATGTCTTGTGTCGGACAGTACTCGAGCACCACTTCTCCGTCCTCGACCTTCTCGCGCACGAAGTGGTAGCGAATGTCGATATGCTTGGTACGCTTGTGAAACTCGGGATTCTTGGCAAGCGCGATGGATCCTTGGTTGTCTTCGTAGATCTTGATCGCCTTGCCCTCTGTGGTTTCGCCTATCTCGCACAGAAACGCCTTGAGCCACACGGCCTCCTGTGTTGCCTCCGATAGCGCCATGTACTCGGCTTCCGTCGACGATAGTGCCACCGTCCTCTGCTTCTTGCTGCGCCAGCTCACGCATCCACCGCTCATTATGAACGCGTATCCGCTCGTGCTGCGGCGCGACTCCACATCACCCGCCCAGTCCGCATCCGAGTAGCCGCAGACGCCGTCTTGGTCCTTGGTGCGAAACTCGATGCCGTACGTCGCCGTGCCTTGGATGTAGCGGAGGACGCGCTTGAGTGCTTGCCAGTGCGTGGGGCATGGGTCTGCAGCGAACTGACTCAGTGTGCCCACTGCCGCAGCCAGATCCGGTCGGGTGCCCACCATCAAGTACATGAGGCAGACCACGGCGTTCCGGTAAGGCACGCCTGCCATGGTGTCATCATGCTTGCACCCGCCGTCGCACATAGCCTTGGTCAGCTTGAGTCCGGGATCCTGCGGCGTTTTCACGGGCTTGCTGTTCTCCATGCTGAACTTGCTCAGGATGCTCCGCGCGAACTTGGTCTGCCGCATGGTCACCTCACCAGCCTTGATGTCTTGCTTGATCTCCATTCCGAGAAAGTAGCTCAGCTCGCCTAGGTCCGTCATCTCGAACCGCTTGCTTAGTGCGCTCTTGGTCGCCTTGAGCATGTCGTCATCACTGCTCGCAATCACCAGGTCGTCCACATACAGCACCACGAGCACCATGCTGTCGCCGTTGCGCTTGACGTAGACGCAGTGGTCGGTCTCGCACTTGTCGAAGTCCAGCTTGAGCATGAAGTCGTCGATGGTGTGGTTCCACATGCGCGGCGACTGCTTGAGACCGTAGAGCGCGCGCTTGAGCTTGCACACATGATCCGGGCGTCCTTCGCTTATGTATCCGTCCGGCTGCTGCATGTAGATGTCTTCATCCAGGACGCCGTTAAGAAAGGCTGTCTTAACGTCCATCTGGTGCAGCTTGAGCCCGTACTTGGCAGCCATCGCTAGCACGATTCGGATGGACGTGAACTTGGCCACGGGCGCGAAGGTCTCGTCGTAGTCGATGCCGTGCTTCTGCGAGAAGCCCTTAGCCACCAGGCGCGCCTTGTATCGTTCGATCTCGCCGGCTTGGTTCTCCTTCACGCGAAAGACCCATCGACAGCCGATGGCCTTGCGTCCCTTGGGCAGCGGTACCACGTCCCATGTGTCGTTCTTGCGCAGCGAGTCGTACTCCGAGTCGCAGGCCTCCTTCCATTTGCGTGCGTCGCTGGATTCCATCGCCGACTTGAACGTGGTCGGCATTTCTCCCACTGAATCCACGACGTACGCCGCCTCGAAGCTCTTGTCGTTGTCTCGAGCCATGGCAGATATTGACGGTTACCGGTTTGGTATCAGTTATTAGCCGTGAACCGGTTAACCCGAACCGGTCCAATCCGAACCCACGTTGATTATGGTGATTACGGTAAGTTGTTTACGCCACCGATGATTAGACGAGTAGGATGATTGGACGAACACCGGTGAGTGATGGTTGATTAGATGCACTAGGTGATAGGACGCAGGGTCGCGTGTCTATAACAGTAGGGTGTAAGCTCCAACAATTCAATCACTTTCGAATCTTCATTCTACCCCTCAAGTGCCTTCGCTCCGGTCCCGCCGTCTGCGACGTCCCTCCCTCCGCTTCGTACAAGCTTCGTGTCCAAGATCCATACCTTTCATCAGGTTATGAGCCCAAGCACCATGTCCTCTGCCCAAGACGCCTCGACCAAGGTCTCCATTGACAAGTTCAACGGGGACAACTACGCGACGTGGAACCGCTACATGCGTGGCGTGTTCCTGACCAAGTCGACGTGGCATGTCGTGAACCGTGAGACGACGCCAAGCTACACGGACTCGCGGGCCAAGGACGACTACGTCAAGTTGAGCAACATCGCGTTCGGACTGATGCTGCTCCACATGGACGCGGACTACCACCATGTGGTCGACGACTGCGAGGAAGCGTGGGTTGCCTGGTCGCGCCTGAAGACGCTGTACGGTGGTTCGCAGAAGGCTGGACGCATCTACCTGAAGCGCCAACTCTTCAGCATGGAGATGTCGGAAGGCGGCAATGTGTTGCATCATTGCAACGAGGTCCTCAACATCAGCGCCAAGCTCAGCAGCATCGGTGCCAAGATGGAGGACGAGGACGTGGCGATCTGCTTGTTGCGCAGCCTCCCCAAGAGCTACGAGAACGTCGTGCTGAACTTGGAGATGAGCAGCGCTGAACTGCGGTCGCAAGACGTCGTGAAGGTGCTCACGAACGAGCACATCAAGAGACAAGGCGAGAAGACGGCGACGGTGAAGACGGAGAACGCGGCCAAGGCGTTCAACACCGACCGAGAGTCTCGCCAATGCACGTACTGCGGTAAATTGGGGCATGTCATTGACAAGTGCTGGACCAAGCAGAAGGACGAGAACCGAGGGCCAAGACGCGGCGGCAACGGCCGTAGACGCGGGGCCAACAACATCCAGTGGAGAAACGACAGCAACGGCTACGACTACGACTACGATCGAGTAGCGTTCGCGGTTTCACTGGAATGTGGGGTTTCGACGGGCAAGAATGTGTCCGGGATGTGGGCGGTCGACAGCGGCGCAACGCACCACATCTGCAACGACAAGACCAAGTTCGTCCATTTGATTGAGCGGAACGAAGGCGAACTTTCGGTGGCCGACGGCAACAAGGTGGCCATCATGGGTGTGGGGACCATCGTGGAACAAGTGGTTCTGCCCAATGGCGACGAGCGCGAGATCGAGATCAAGAACGCGCTGTACGTGCCAGGCATGAGCAAGAATCTGCTTTCGGTACCGCAGATCAACAAAAGTGACAAGTTCCAAGTGGTGTTCGACGGCACCAAGATGCAGATTGCGCACAAAGGCTCCAAGCAAGTGGTGGCGACGGCAAACCTCATGGATGGACTCTACTGGCTTCAGACGCCTCAGCGATCGGCGAATGCGGCGACGAGTGGCAAGACTGTCGACCTGCACGCGCGCATGGGTCACGCTCCGGTTGAGGTGCTTCGCAAGATGGTCGACAACCACATGATCAAGGACGCGAAGGCACCTTTCAAGTCGAGCGGACCAAGTCTGTGTCGTGGTTGCCAGCAAGGCAAAATGGTCCAAAAACCATTCCCAAGCAACCGTGACAAGCGTCGCTACGACACATTTGAGCTGCTCCACTTCGACATCTGCGGACCCATGGAGGAAAACTCGCTTGGCGGCAGCAAGTACCTGCTACTGATCGTGGACGAAGCCAGTGGATGCATGAAGGGTTTCTGCCTGCGTGCCAAGTCGGAGAGCGAAGACTGCATCAAGACGTACATCATGAAGGTGCAGAAGCAGTTCGGCAAGAAGGTCAAGTTTGTGCGGCACGACGGAGCTCGTGAGTTTGCGACCAACTCGCTCAACGACTTCTACGAAGACGGAGGCATCGAGCAGCAAACCACGGTTCCGTACGCGCACCAGACCAACGGCACGGCAGAGCGAGCTATCCGAACTATCGTCACGATCGGCCGCAGCATGCTGCATCACGCTAAGCTGGACAAGTGTTTCTGGGCTGAGGCGGCCATGACTGCCATCTACGTGAAGAATCGTCTGCCGTCACCCAAGATCGAGCACAAGACTCCGTTCGAGATCGTTTACAACTCCAAGCCGAGTGTGAAGCACATGCGTGTGTTCGGCTGTCGGACGTACATTCTGACTCCGAAGGAGAAGCGGCTCAAGTGGGATCCCAAGGCTCGCGCTGGACTGTTCCTGGGTTACGAAGAAGTGTCCAAGGCGTATCGACTTTATGACATCGAGGCGGGGCAGGTGGTTATCAGTCGCGATGTCAACTTCGATGAGTCGACCTTTGGATGTTCACCGACGATTTCCGATGAAGATGTCGACGACCTGGACTTCGACTCGCTCGACATCGACAATGATGGTTTCCGCCAGACGGAGTACACGCAGGCAGGGAAGCGCAAGAGCCGCCCGAGTGACGAAGATGAAGCTGCCAGAAAACCGCGAGCTGTGCGTCATCGACCTGGACTGGAAGAAGCAAGTGCGCCGAACTACTCCCCTCCGCACCGAGCAGACGCAGACGAAGAAGAAAAGTCAGGAGACCAAGATGAAGAATCGACTCCACCAGTTTTTTGGCGTGCAAGTGCCAATGCCGTCGAAGCAGGCGATCTATCGGAGCCGACGACATTCCAAGAAGCGGTGAACGGCCCCGACCAAGTGCACTGGCGCAAGGCGATTCGTGCTGAGCTCGAATCGATGCGACTTCGTGGTGTGTTTCGTGCTGCCAAGTTGCCTAACGGACAACGCGCCATCGGCACCAAGTGGGTGTTCAAGATCAAGCGCAAAGCGGACGGATCGATCGAGAAGTACAAGGCGCGCCTCGTGGCCAAGGGGTTCAAGCAGAAGTACGGCATCGACTACACCGAGACGTTCTCGCCCGTGGTCAAGTACGTGACGCTGCGCATGATCATCGCGATTGCCAAGTATTTTGACTGGCCCCTCGACCAACTCGACGTGGTGACAGCTTTCCTGTACGGGATAATGAAAGAACTGGTGTTCTGCGCGGTCCCCGAAGGTGTTGATCTCGACGGTGACTTCGACTGCCTGGAATTGGTGAAGGCGATCTACGGTCTCAAGCAAGCTTCGCGCGTGTGGAACGAGACCTTCGACGAGTTCGTGTGCTCCATCGGCTTTCAAGTATCGGCGTTCGACCCGTGCCTCTACATCAAGATCGTTGACGGTCACTGCGTGCTAGTGCTGGTCTACGTGGATGACGTGCTGATTACCGGAAGTTCACCCGAACTGATCTCACGCACGAAGACCGACCTCAAGACACGCTTCGAGATGACCGACAGCGGCAAGTGCGCGTTCGTTCTTGGGATCGAATTGGTGGACGGCCCGGACGGCAGCGTGACGATGTGTCAGCGCCGCTATGTGGATGACATTCTCAAGCGTTTTGGTATGGACGAGTGCAAGGCCGTGGTGAGTCCCGTCGACATAAGCACTCGACTGATTTCAAGTGACGCAGCGACCAAGGTGAACGCTCCGTTTCGCGAAGCTGTTGGTGCTCTGATGCACTTGATGACTGCCACGCGCCCGGACATCGCGTACGCCGTTGGCTATGCGTCGCGCTTCATGGAGAACCCTCAAGAAGAACACTGGGTTGCGGTCAAGCGTATCTTTCGCTACCTGCAAGGCACCAAGACGCATGGAATCTGCTTCAAGCCGGGTGACAACATCGACTTTCGCGGGTACTCGGACGCGGACTGGGCTGGCGACCTCGCGGACCGCAAGTCGACTTCCGGCTACACGTTCATGCTAATGGGTGCACCAGTGAGCTGGGGAAGCAAGAAGCAGTCAAGTGTTTCGCTGTCTACGAGTGAGGCGGAGTACATCGCACTCAGTCTGGCGATCCAAGAGGGCAAGTGGATTCATCGCCTGCTGCGCGAGATTCTGGCGGCCGCTAATGAGACTGGACCCGAGCTCATGATCCTTGAAGACAACCAGTCGTGCATCAAGATGACGAAGAACCCAGTAAACCACGGTCGCGCCAAGCACATCGACATCAAGTACCACCACATCCGCGATGAAGTGAAGCGCGGTGAAGTCAAGCTCGAGTACTGCGAGACTTCTGTGATGCTAGCGGACATCATGACGAAGGCTCTCGCGGGACCACGCCATACGGATCTGACGGCGGCTCTCGGCATTCGTGGGACTTCGCATTGAGGGGGCGTATTGACGGTTACCGGTTTGGTATCAGTTATTAGCCGTGAACCGGTTAACCCGAACCGGTCCAATCCGAACCCACGTTGATTATGGTGATTACGGTAAGTTGTTTACGCCACCGATGATTAGACGAGTAGGATGATTGGACGAACACCGGTGAGTGATGGTTGATTAGATGCACTAGGTGATAGGACGCAGGGTCGCGTGTCTATAACAGTAGGGTGTAAGCTCCAACAATTCAATCACTTTCGAATCTTCATTCTACCCCTCAAGTGCCTTCGCTCCGGTCCCGCCGTCTGCGACGTCCCTCCCTCCGCTTCGTACAAGCTTCGTGTCCAAGATCCATACCTTTCATCAGGTTATGAGCCCAAGCACCATGTCCTCTGCCCAAGACGCCTCGACCAAGGTCTCCATTGACAAGTTCAACGGGGACAACTACGCGACGTGGAACCGCTACATGCGTGGCGTGTTCCTGACCAAGTCGACGTGGCATGTCGTGAACCGTGAGACGACGCCAAGCTACACGGACTCGCGGGCCAAGGACGACTACGTCAAGTTGAGCAACATCGCGTTCGGACTGATGCTGCTCCACATGGACGCGGACTACCACCATGTGGTCGACGACTGCGAGGAAGCGTGGGTTGCCTGGTCGCGCCTGAAGACGCTGTACGGTGGTTCGCAGAAGGCTGGACGCATCTACCTGAAGCGCCAACTCTTCAGCATGGAGATGTCGGAAGGCGGCAATGTGTTGCATCATTGCAACGAGGTCCTCAACATCAGCGCCAAGCTCAGCAGCATCGGTGCCAAGATGGAGGACGAGGACGTGGCGATCTGCTTGTTGCGCAGCCTCCCCAAGAGCTACGAGAACGTCGTGCTGAACTTGGAGATGAGCAGCGCTGAACTGCGGTCGCAAGACGTCGTGAAGGTGCTCACGAACGAGCACATCAAGAGACAAGGCGAGAAGACGGCGACGGTGAAGATGGAGAACGCGGCCAAGGCGTTCAACACCGACCGAGAGTCTCGCCAATGCACGTACTGCGGTAAATTGGGGCATGTCATTGACAAGTGCTGGACCAAGCAGAAGGACGAGAACCGAGGGCCAAGACGCGGCGGCAACGGCCGTAGACGCGGGGCCAACAACATCCAGTGGAGAAACGACAGCAACGGCTACGACTACGACTACGATCGAGTAGCGTTCGCGGTTTCACTGGAATGTGGGGTTTCGACGGGCAAGAATGTGTCCGGGATGTGGGCGGTCGACAGCGGCGCAACGCACCACATCTGCAACGACAAGACCAAGTTCGTCCATTTGATTGAGCGGAACGAAGGCGAACTTTCGGTGGCCGACGGCAACAAGGTGGCCATCATGGGTGTGGGGACCATCGTGGAACAAGTGGTTCTGCCCAATGGCGACGAGCGCGAGATCGAGATCAAGAACGCGCTGTACGTGCCAGGCATGAGCAAGAATCTGCTTTCGGTACCGCAGATCAACAAAAGTGACAAGTTCCAAGTGGTGTTCGACGGCACCAAGATGCAGATTGCGCACAAAGGCTCCAAGCAAGTGGTGGCGACGGCAAACCTCATGGATGGACTCTACTGGCTTCAGACGCCTCAGCGATCGGCGAATGCGGCGACGAGTGGCAAGACTGTCGACCTGCACGCGCGCATGGGTCACGCTCCGGTTGAGGTGCTTCGCAAGATGGTCGACAACCACATGATCAAGGACGCGAAGGCACCTTTCAAGTCGAGCGGACCAAGTCTGTGTCGTGGTTGCCAGCAAGGCAAAATGGTCCAAAAACCATTCCCAAGCAACCGTGACAAGCGTCGCTACGACACATTTGAGCTGCTCCACTTCGACATCTGCGGACCCATGGAGGAAAACTCGCTTGGCGGCAGCAAGTACCTGCTACTGATCGTGGACGAAGCCAGTGGATGCATGAAGGGTTTCTGCCTGCGTGCCAAGTCGGAGAGCGAAGACTGCATCAAGACGTACATCATGAAGGTGCAGAAGCAGTTCGGCAAGAAGGTCAAGTTTGTGCGGCACGACGGAGCTCGTGAGTTTGCGACCAACTCGCTCAACGACTTCTACGAAGACGGAGGCATCGAGCAGCAAACCACGGTTCCGTACGCGCACCAGACCAACGGCACGGCAGAGCGAGCTATCCGAACTATCGTCACGATCGGCCGCAGCATGCTGCATCACGCTAAGCTGGACAAGTGTTTCTGGGCTGAGGCGGCCATGACTGCCATCTACGTGAAGAATCGTCTGCCGTCACCCAAGATCGAGCACAAGACTCCGTTCGAGATCGTTTACAACTCCAAGCCGAGTGTGAAGCACATGCGTGTGTTCGGCTGTCGGACGTACATTCTGACTCCGAAGGAGAAGCGGCTCAAGTGGGATCCCAAGGCTCGCGCTGGACTGTTCCTGGGTTACGAAGAAGTGTCCAAGGCGTATCGACTTTATGACATCGAGGCGGGGCAGGTGGTTATCAGTCGCGATGTCAACTTCGATGAGTCGACCTTTGGATGTTCACCGACGATTTCCGATGAAGATGTCGACGACCTGGACTTCGACTCGCTCGACATCGACAATGATGGTTTCCGCCAGACGGAGTACACGCAGGCAGGGAAGCGCAAGAGCCGCCCGAGTGACGAAGATGAAGCTGCCAGAAAACCGCGAGCTGTGCGTCATCGACCTGGACTGGAAGAAGCAAGTGCGCCGAACTACTCCCCTCCGCACCGAGCAGACGCAGACGAAGAAGAAAAGTCAGGAGACCAAGATGAAGAATCGACTCCACCAGTTTTTTGGCGTGCAAGTGCCAATGCCGTCGAAGCAGGCGATCTATCGGAGCCGACGACATTCCAAGAAGCGGTGAACGGCCCCGACCAAGTGCACTGGCGCAAGGCGATTCGTGCTGAGTTAAAGTCGATGCGACTTCGTGGTGTGTTTCGTGCTGCCAAGTTGCCTAACGGACAACGCGCCATCGGCACCAAGTGGGTGTTCAAGATCAAGCGCAAAGCGGACGGATCGATCGAGAAGTACAAGGCGCGCCTCGTGGCCAAGGGGTTCAAGCAGAAGTACGGCATCGACTACACCGAGACGTTCTCGCCCGTGGTCAAGTACGTGACGCTGCGCATGATCATCGCGATTGCCAAGTATTTTGACTGGCCCCTCGACCAACTCGACGTGGTGACAGCTTTCCTGTACGGGATAATGAAAGAACTGGTGTTCTGCGCGGTCCCCGAAGGTGTTGATCTCGACGGTGACTTCGACTGCCTGGAATTGGTGAAGGCGATCTACGGTCTCAAGCAAGCTTCGCGCGTGTGGAACGAGACCTTCGACGAGTTCGTGTGCTCCATCGGCTTTCAAGTATCGGCGTTCGACCCGTGCCTCTACATCAAGATCGTTGACGGTCACTGCGTGCTAGTGCTGGTCTACGTGGATGACGTGCTGATTACCGGAAGTTCACCCGAACTGATCTCACGCACGAAGACCGACCTCAAGACACGCTTCGAGATGACCGACAGCGGCAAGTGCGCGTTCGTTCTTGGGATCGAATTGGTGGACGGCCCGGACGGCAGCGTGACGATGTGTCAGCGCCGCTATGTGGATGACATTCTCAAGCGTTTTGGTATGGACGAGTGCAAGGCCGTGGTGAGTCCCGTCGACATAAGCACTCGACTGATTTCAAGTGACGCAGCGACCAAGGTGAACGCTCCGTTTCGCGAAGCTGTTGGTGCTCTGATGCACTTGATGACTGCCACGCGCCCGGACATCGCGTACGCCGTTGGCTATGCGTCGCGCTTCATGGAGAACCCTCAAGAAGAACACTGGGTTGCGGTCAAGCGTATCTTTCGCTACCTGCAAGGCACCAAGACGCATGGAATCTGCTTCAAGCCGGGTGACAACATCGACTTTCGCGGGTACTCGGACGCGGACTGGGCTGGCGACCTCGCGGACCGCAAGTCGACTTCCGGCTACACGTTCATGCTAATGGGTGCACCAGTGAGCTGGGGAAGCAAGAAGCAGTCAAGTGTTTCGCTGTCTACGAGTGAGGCGGAGTACATCGCACTCAGTCTGGCGATCCAAGAGGGCAAGTGGATTCATCGCCTGCTGCGCGAGATTCTGGCGGCCGCTAATGAGACTGGACCCGAGCTCATGATCCTTGAAGACAACCAGTCGTGCATCAAGATGACGAAGAACCCAGTAAACCACGGTCGCGCCAAGCACATCGACATCAAGTACCACCACATCCGCGATGAAGTGAAGCGCGGTGAAGTCAAGCTCGAGTACTGCGAGACTTCTGTGATGCTAGCGGACATCATGACGAAGGCTCTCGCGGGACCACGCCATACGGATCTGACGGCGGCTCTCGGCATTCGTGGGACTTCGCATTGAGGGGGCGTATTGACGGTTACCGGTTTGGTATCAGTTATTAGCCGTGAACCGGTTAACCCGAACCGGTCCAATCCGAACCCACGTTGATTATGGTGATTACGGTAAGTTGTTTACGCCACCGATGATTAGACGAGTAGGATGATTGGACGAACACCGGTGAGTGATGGTTGATTAGATGCACTAGGTGATAGGACGCAGGGTCGCGTGTCTATAACAGTAGGGTGTAAGCTCCAACAATTCAATCACTTTCGAATCTTCATTCTACCCCTCAAGTGCCTTCGCTCCGGTCCCGCCGTCTGCGACGTCCCTCCCTCCGCTTCGTACAAGCTTCGTGTCCAAGATCCATACCTTTCATCAGCAGACATCTCATCCAGGCCTTGGCGTCGATTCTCTGACGCGTATCGCTTGGCACTCGGGGTCTCCACCGCTTCTTCCAGCGACTGTGTCCGCGGGTGTCTCTTGCTGCCGGGCAAGAATTCATCATCCCGCGCAGTCTCTTCATCTTCGTCGTCCGATGCCGACTGTTCATCTTTGTCCGTGGTGCCTTCTTCCGCATCTTGAAGGTCCACCAGCGCCTCCTTGGGTTTGTAGTCGCGTCTTCCACCGTCGAAGACGTCTTCCATGAACTGTGCATCGCGGCTCACCAGCACGCGACCACTCTCGATCTCCTCGAACCGATACGCTTTCTCGTGGTCCGAGTACCCCAGGAACCTGCATCGCACCGATCGCGCATCCAGCTTGGTTCGCTTCTCTTTCGCCACATGCACGTAGGCGTGGCAACCGAAGACTTTGAGGTTGGCCAGCAATGGTTTCTTGGCAGTCCACAACTCGTACGGAGACTTATCGTTGTCAAGCGCATGTGTCGGACAGCGGTTGCGCAGGAACATAGCCGTCATGACTGCTTCGCCCCAGTATGCCTTGGACAGACTCGCGTGCTCCAGCATGCACCGCGCGCATTCAACTAGCGTCCGGTTCATGCGCTCCGCGATTCCGTTAAGCTGCGGCGTGTATGGCGGCGTGAACTTTTGCACGATGCCGCGCTTGCTGCAAAACTTGGCCATTTTGTCGGATTTGTACTCACCACCGTTGTCACTGCGAAGCTCCTTGACGCGCTTGCCGGTCTGTGTCTCCGCAAACGCCACAAAGTGCGCGAACTTGTCGGCCACCTCCCACTTGTTCTTTACCAGGTACACCACGCAGTAGCGCGACTTGTCGTCGATAAAGGTGACGAAGTAGCGCTTGCCGCCAAACGTCGGCGTGCGCATGGGCCCGCATACGTCACTGTGCACTACCTCCAGTAGTTCATTGGCACGCTTGGGCGATGTCGATTCGAAACTCAATCGCGTCTGCTTGCCGAGCGCGCATCCGTCGCACGTCTCCCACTTGCTCGCGGACCCGAGGTCAATGCCGACGCTGAGCTTCTTCTTGACGATGGCGTCGAGCCCAGCGTGACCGATGTGGCCTAGTCGAAGGTGCCAGAGGTACGACTTGGTGTCCCCTTGGCTCCCGTTTGGACTCGCCGAATTCGCTTCGTCCAGGCGCACGGGCGTCATGCACAGCTTGAACAGCTTGCCGTCACGCGCACCTATCGTGCACTTCATCCCCTTCAGCGCGATGAAGCATCCGTCGCTGTCGAAGGTCACTGACGTCCTTGGTGAAGCGCCCGATCGAGAAGAGGTTGCGCGTTAGCTTGGGAATGTGCCACACGTTCGTGAGCACACCCTTCTTGATGCCACGAGGCGTCTTCATCTCCATCACAATGTCGCCGCTGCCGATCGCTTGAACCACACCGTCGTCTGCGAGACGCACGTCGACCGGAGTGAAGGCCTTGTAGTTTCTCATGAACTTCTTGGAGTGCGCCATGTGCTGCGTCGCACCCGAGTCGACCAGCCATGTGCCACTCGCCGACGCTGCCATGGCCGCATCGCCATCGCCGTCGACGAAGAAGAGATAGTCGCCGGAGTCATCCTCACGCGCGACGTTGGCACGCTGCGAGCGCTGCCGTTCCGTGTTGTCATGGATCCGCGAGGGACACTCCGCGATCCAATGTCCATGCTTGCCGCAGTTGTGGCACGCACCGTTCTTCTTTGACGGTCGGCCTTTATGCTTGTTGTCCCTCATCATGAACGCCTGGCCAGGCGCGGCGCCATCTCCATCGCCACCCTGCTCCTTGCGCTTCATGTCTTCATGTAGCAGCCGAGACGTCACCAGCTCCCACGTCAGCGTGTCGGATCTTGACTCCAACGCCGTGATCAGGAACTGGTACGACTCGCTCAGACTTCCCAAAATCACCAAGACGTCCTCGCTGACCGGGGCGCCCACTGCGTCGAGCTGTTCCGCCAGCGTCTTAATCTTGTTGATGTGCTCCAACACATCATCACCTTCGTCCATCATCGTCGTGAAGAAACGTCGACGAAGAAAGAGCTTATTGGCCAAACTCTTCTTCTCGAAGTGTCCTTCCAGTCTTGACCATGCATCATGCGCGCCACTCGCCGAGCGAACCAGCGGCAGCTGCGAATCCTCCATCGCGAGACAGATGATCGCCAGCGCCTTGCGCGACTTCTTCCGAAAGAGCGCTTGATCCGCCGCAGTCTGGCAGTGCTCCAGCTTCACTTCCCCACTTGTCACTTCCCACAGTTCGCGCTCCTCGAGCACCATCTGCATCTTGAACTTCCACGTGTGGAAGTTAGCTCCGTCGAACTTGTTGACGCGGAAGGCAGAAGGCGGCGTGGCGTCCATGGCGAAGGCGTAGTCGGGGTCTTCAGAGAAGGCGGGGCTTGGGCTCATAACCAAAAGGCTTGGTCACTTGATGGCAAAATGCAAAGTGATTGATTTAGGTCCTTAGTTCGCAAACTCCTTGCTACATCTAAGCCTACAGTTCTACCTACTGGGTACACTCTACTGGATTCTCTACTGGATATTGAGTTACTTCAGCCAATCGCAGAGCGCCACGTAGAGCCCATCTTGTACCCACAATCTTGTACCCACGTGCATCGTAATCATCGTCCCGTAATCGCCGAGTGATTGAGGTGCCACTGAGTGAAGGTCATACCGGTATCCTACCGGTATACAGCAGCTGCTCGAGGCGTCTCCTTGACAGCAGCCAGCAAGGCAAAATGGTCCAAAAACCATTCCCAAGCAACCGTGACAAGCGTCGCTACGACACATTTGAGCTGCTCCACTTCGATATCTGCGGACCCATGGAGGAAAACTCGCTTGACGGCAGCAAGTATCTGCTACTGATCGTGGACGAAGCCAGCGGATGCATGAAGGGTTTCTGTCTGCGTGCCAAGTCGGAGAGTGAAGACTGCATCAAGACATACATCATGAAGGTGCAGACGCAGTTTGGCAAGAAGGTCAAGTTTGTGCGGCACGACGGAGCTCGTGAGTTTGCGACCAACTCACTCAAGGCCTTCTACGAAGATCAAGGCATCGAGCAGCAAACCACGGTTCCGTACGCGCACCAGACCAACGGCACGGCAGAGCGAGCCATCCGAACTATCGTCACGATCGGCCGCAGCATGTTGCATCACGCCAAGCTGGACAAGTGTTTCTGGGCTGAGGCGGCGATGACTGTTGTCAAGGAGACGTCTCGACCAGCTGCTGTATACCGGTAGGATACCGGTATGACCTTCACTCAGTGGCATCGCAATCATCCTGTGATTACGAGACGAAGATTACGTCACGGTGTTTATGGGACGGTGTTTACGCCACGGACAATTACGCCATGGGTGGGTACAAGATTGTGGGTACATGATGGGCTCTACGTGGCACTCCCTGATTGGCTGAAGTAACTCAGTATCCAGTAGAGAATCCAGTAGAGTGTACCCAGTAGGTAGAACTGTAGGCTTAGAGGTAGCAAGGAGTTTGCGAACTAAGGACCTAAATCAATCACTTTGCATTTTGCCATCAAGTGACCAAGCCTTTTGGTTATGAGCCCAAGCCCCGTCTTCCCTGACCAAGACCCCGACTACGCCTTCGCCATGGACGCCACTTCGACTACCGCCCGCATTAACAAGTTCGACGGAACTAACTTCCACACGTGGAAGTTCAAGATGCAGATGGTGCTCGAGGAGCGCGAACTGTGGGAAGTGACAAGTGGGGAAGTGAAGCTGGAGCACTGCCAGACTGCGGCGGATCAAGCGCTCTTTCGGAAGAAGTCGCGCAAGGCGCTGGCGATCATCTGTCTCGCGATGGAGGATTCGCAGCTGCCGCTGGTTCGCTCGGCGAGTGGCGCGCATGATGCATGGTCAAGACTGGAAGGACACTTCGAGAAGAAGAGTTTGGCCAACAAGCTCTTTCTTCGTCGGCGTTTCTTCACGACGATGATGGACGAAGGTGATGATGTGCTGGAGCACATCAACAAGATCAAGACGCTGGCGGAGCAGCTCGACGCAGTGGGCGCTCCGGTCAGCGAGGACGACTTGGTGATCACGCTTTTGGGAAGTCTGAGCGAGTCGTACCAGTTCCTGATCACGGCGTTGGAGTCGAGAGCCGACTCACTGTCGTGGGAACTCGTGACGTCTCGGCTGCTGCATGAGGACATGAAGCGCAAGGAACAAGGTGGCGGTACGGACGGCACCGCGCACGGTCAAGGTCAAGCGTTCATGACAAGCGACAACAAGCGCAAGGGTCGGCAGGCGCAGAAGACTAGTGCCTGTCACTACTGTGGCGAGCACGGACATTGGATCGCCAAGTGTCCGGTGCGAATCCGCGAGAACGCGGAGCGGCAGAGGCCGCAACGAGCGAATGTCGCGCAGAGTGAAGATGACTCTGGCGACTTCCTCTTCTCGGTTGGTGGTAACACGGGTGCCTCCAAGTCGAATGGAGTGTGGCTGGTCGACTCGGGTGCGACGCAGCACATGACGTACTCGAAGGAGTACATGAAGAACTACAAGAAGATCTCTCCGGTGGACGTGCATCTCGCGGACGACGGTGTGGTTCAGGCTGTGGGGACCGGCGACATTGTGATGTCGATGAAGACCCCGCGCGGCATGAAGAAGGGTGTACTCACGAACGTGTGGCACATTCCGAAGCTGTCGCGCAACCTGTTTTCGGTTGGTCGGTTCACTAAGGACGTCGGGCCAGTTATCTTCGAGAGCGGCGGGTGCTTCGCTGAAACGAAGAGTCTCAAGTGGAAGCTCGGCGCTCGTGAGGGCAAAGGACTGTTCAAGCTGTGCATGACTCCGATGATGCCTGACGAGGCCAATGCGGCAAGTTCGAAGGATCGCCAAGGGGACACCACGTCGTACCTCTGGCACCTTCGACTTGGTCACATCGGCCATGGCGGTCTAGACGCCATCGTCAAGAAGGGCTACGGTGTTGGTATCGACATGGCGTCGGTGAAGCAGTGGGAGCTGTGCGACGGATGCTCACTCGGCAAGCAAACGCGAGTAAGCTACATGAAGACGTCGCCAAACCGTGCCAAGCAAGTGCTAGAAGTCGTACACAGTGATGTATGCGGTCCCATGCAGACGCCGACCTTTGGAGGCAAGCGCTATTTTGTCACGTTTATCGATGACAAGTCGCACTTCTGTGTGGTGTACTTGCTGCGCAACAAGTCCGAGGTGGCCGACAAGTTCGCGCAATTCGTCGCGTTAGCTGAGACCCAGACTGGCAAGCGCGTGAAAATGCTGCGGAGCGACAACGGCGGCGGGTACACTTCGGGTGAGATGGCCAAGTTCTGTGCGGACCGTGGTATCATGCAGAAGTTCACGCCGCCATACACGCCTCAGCTGAACGGAGTCGCCGAGCGCATGAACCGGACGTTGGTGGAGTGTGCGCGTTGCATGCTGGAACATGCTGGATTGCCCAAGACGTATTGGGGTGAAGCTATCGTGACAGCTACGTTCCTCCGTAATCGGTGTCCGACGCGTGCTATCAACCACGACAAGTCGCCGCACCAGGTTTGGACAGGCAAGAAACCGCTGCTAGCGAACCTCAAGGTATTCGGTTGCCACGCGTACGTGCACGTGCCGAAGGAGAAGCGCACCAAGTTTGACGCTCGGTCGGTGCGCTGTCGGTTCCTGGGATACTCGGAGCATGAGAAAGCGTACCGTTTCGAAGAGACCAAGAGCGGTCGCGTGCTGGTGAGCCGCGACGCGCAGTTTATGGAAGACGTCTTCGACAGTGGGAGACGTGACTACCATCAGAGGGAGGTGGTGGTCATTCAAGATGAAGAGACGACGGATCAAGATTCGTTGCAGTCGGATGAAGACGACAAAGAAGAAGAAGACGAAGAAGCAGCGCGGGACGAAGGTTTTGAACCAGGCAGCAAGCGACACCCGCGGACGCAGTCGCTGGAAGAAGCTGTGGAAGTTCCAAGTGCCAAGCGGCAGAGTCGACACCTGACTCTGGACGAGATGTCGGCTGCGGCTCAAGAAAGTCAAGACTTCGAAGCTGCATACGTCGTGAATTCAGTGGGAGAAATGCCGACCACGTTCAAGTCGGCGATGGAATCCAGCGACGCAGTCAAGTGGAAGGAGGCGTGTGACTCGGAGGTCGAGTCGCTCCGCAAGAACGAGACGTGGATCCTCGTGCCGCTGCCAAAAGGACGCAAGGCAATCGGCAACCGATGGGTGTTCCGTGTGAAGGAGAACCAGGCTGGAGAGATCGAACGGTTCAAGGCGCGACTGGTGGCCAAGGGATTTTCGCAGAAGTACGGCATCGACTACGACGAGACTTTCGCGCCAGTGGCCAAGTTCACGTCGATCAGGATCCTGCTCAGTCTGGCGGCCAAGTACAATCTCATGGTGCACCAGATGGATGTCAAGACAGCTTTCCTGAACGGTTTGTTAGACGAAGACATCTACATGGCACAGCCGGACGGCTACATCGATGAAAAGCACCCGGACTATGTCTGTCAGCTCAAGCGGTCTCTTTACGGTTTGAAGCAGTCGCCGCGGATGTGGAACAAGACCATCGACGACCTCATGCTCAAGCTAGGGTTCAAGAAGTGCGAGTCTGACCACTGCATCTACTTCAAGCGTGACGACCAAGACATGATCTTCGTGGCGCTATATGTCGACGACCTGATCCTCGCAAGTAACAACGACAAGCTGCTCAAGTCGACGAAGAAGGCGCTCAGTGACCGTTTCGAGATGACGGACCTGGGCCACCTCAAGTACTTCCTCGGCATGGAAATCGATCAAGATATGACGACAGGGAAGGTGTCGATGCGGCAAACCAAGTTTGCGAAAGACATTCTGGAGAAGTTCAACATGGAGAAGAGCAACCCTGTTAAGACGCCACAGGATCCGGGCCTCAAGCTGACCAAGGCCATGTGCGAGGGCGGCTGCAAGCACGACGAGACCATGGTAAACGTGCCATACCGGAACGCTGTGGGATGCCTCATGTATCTCATGGTAGGCACACGCCCGGACCTCGCAGCAGCAGTGGGAGTTCTCAGCCAGTTTGCAGCAGACCCATGTCCGACACACTGGCAGGCGCTCAAGAGGGTCTTCAGGTACATTCAGGGCACGAAGACGCACGGCATCGAGTTTCAAGCGAGCTGCGACGACGGACCCCAAGGCTATTCAGATGCCGACTGGGCTGGAGACATCGAGTCAAGAAGAAGTACAAGTGGCTACGCGTTCATGATGAATGGCGGATGCATCAGCTGGAGGAGCAAGAAGCAGCGGACAGTGGCGCTGTCTTCGACGGAAGCTGAGTACATGGCGCTATCGGAGGCGACACAAGAGGCGGTGTGGCTCAAGGTGTTCCTGTGCGAGCTCGGCGAGATGACAAGCGATGAAGCAATCAAGATCTACGAGGACAACCAAGGCTCCATCGCGTTGGCCAAGAATCCCGAATTCCACAAGCGCACCAAGCACATCGACATTCGCTACCATTTCGTGCGCGAGAAGGTGGAAGACGGTCAAGTGGTGCTGCAGTATGTTTCGACAACCGACATGCTGGCGGACATCATGACGAAGCCAATATCTGCGACGCAGTTCAGTGTGCTCCGGAGCAAACTCGGCATCGAAGCGCTGAAGGCTGTCGAGTCGAGTGGGAGTGTTGTCAAGGAGACGTCTCGACCAGCTGCTGTATACCGGTAGGATACCGGTATGACCTTCACTCAGTGGCATCGCAATCATCCTGTGATTACGAGACGAAGATTACGTCACGGTGTTTATGGGACGGTGTTTACGCCACGGACAATTACGCCATGGGTGGGTACAAGATTGTGGGTACATGATGGGCTCTACGTGGCACTCCCTGATTGGCTGAAGTAACTCAGTATCCAGTAGAGAATCCAGTAGAGTGTACCCAGTAGGTAGAACTGTAGGCTTAGAGGTAGCAAGGAGTTTGCGAACTAAGGACCTAAATCAATCACTTTGCATTTTGCCATCAAGTGACCAAGCCTTTTATGACGGCCATCTATGTGAAGAACCGCCTGCCGTCACCCAAGATCGAGCACAAGACTCCGTTCGAGATCGTCTACAAGTCCAAGCCGAGTGTGAAGCACATGCGTGTTTTCGGCTGTCGGACGTACATCCTGACTCCGAAGGAGAAGCGACTCAAGTGGGATCCCAAGGCTCGCGCCGGATTGTTTCTGGGTTACGAAGAAGTGTCCAAGGCGTATCGACTTTATGACATCGAGGCGGGGCAGGTGGTCATCAGTCGCGATGTCAACTTCGATGAATCGACCTTTGGATGTTCACCGACGATTTCCGATGAAGATGTCGACGACCTGGACTTCGACTCGCTCGACATCGACAATGATGGTTTCCGCCAGACGGAGTACACGCAGGCAGGGAAGCGCAAGAGCCGCCCGAGTGACGAAGATGAAGCTGCCAGAAAACCGCGAGCTGTGCGTCATCGACCTGGACTGGAAGAAGCAAGTGCGCCGAACTACTCCCCTCCGCACCGAGCAGACGCAGACGAAGAAGAAAAGTCTGGAGACCAAGATGAAGAATCGACTTCATCTGTGTTTTGGCGTGCAAGTGCCAACGCGGTCGAAGCAGCCGTGGACTTATCGGAGCCGTCGACATTCCAAGAAGCGGTCAACGGCCCGGACCAACTGCACTAGCGCAAGGCGATTCGTGCGAGTTAAAGTCGATGCGACTTCGTGGTGTGTTTCGTGCTGCCAAGTTGCCCAGCGGACAAAGCGCCATCGGTACCAAGTGGGTGTTCAAGATTAAGCGCAAAGCCGACGGATCGATCGAGAAGTACAAGGCGCGCCTCGTAACCAAGGGTTTCAAGCAGAAGTACGGCATCGACTACACGGAGACGTTCTCGCCCGTGGTCAAGTACGTGACGCTGCGCATGGTCATCGCGATCGCCAAGTATTTCGACTGGCCCCTCGACCAACTCGACGTGGTAACGGCATTCCTATACGGGATAATGAAGGAGTTGGTGTTCTGCGTGGTTCCTGAAGGCGTCGAGCTGGATGGTGATTTCGACTGCCTGGAATTGGTGAAGGCGATTTACGGTCTCAAGCAAGCTTCGCGCGTATGGAACGAGACCTTCGACGAATTCGTGTGTTCTATCGGTTTTCAAGTTTCAGCCTTCGACCCGTGCCTTGAAGAAAGGTTACGTTGGGTCTTGAACTTGACGTAGGGGTCTTGGACACCGCCGAGGCTTGAGAGGTTGAATGGAAATTCAGAAGTGATTGATTTATCGGAGCTTACTTTGCCTGCCTACCTGGTATACTACATAGACATGCAACTATGCATCCAATCAATTGGTGCATCCAATCACCATCATTCCGTACTCGTCCAATCATGAGTGGCGTAATCACCGTGGCGTAATCATGGCGAGGGAGCATTGGACCGGTCCGGTTAACCGGTTCGGGTAACTTGGACTGGTACACTGTACCAAGGAAGTTACCCTGCAACATCTTCCACCGTCGAAGACGTCTTCCATGAACTGTGCATCGCGGCTCACCAGCACGCGACCACTCTCGATCTCCTCGAACCGATACGCTTTCTCGTGGTCCGAGTACCCCAGGAACCTGCATCGCACCGATCGCGCATCCAGCTTGGTTCGCTTCTCTTTCGCCACATGCACGTAGGCGTGGCAACCGAAGACTTTGAGGTTGGCCAGCAATGGTTTCTTGGCAGTCCACAACTCGTACGGAGACTTATCGTTGTCAAGCGCATGTGTCGGACAGCGGTTGCGCAGGAACATAGCCGTCATGACTGCTTCGCCCCAGTATGCCTTGGACAGACTCGCGTGCTCCAGCATGCACCGCGCGCATTCAATTAGCGTCCGGTTCATGCGCTCCGCGATTCCGTTGAGCTGCGGCGTGTATGGCGGCGTGAACTTCTGCACGATGCCGCGCTTGCTGCAAAACTTGGCCATTTTGTCGGATTTGTACTCACCACCGTTGTCACTGCGAAGCTCCTTGACGCGCTTGCCGGTCTGTGTCTCCGCAAACGCCACAAAGTGCGCGAACTTGTCGGCCACCTCCCACTTGTTCTTCACCAGGTACACCACGCAGTAGCGCGACTTGTCGTCGATAAAGGTGACGAAATAGCGCTTGCCGCCAAACGTCGGCGTGCGCATGGGCCCGCATACGTCACTGTGCACAACCTCCAGTAGTTCATTGGTGTTGTCAAGGAGACGCCTCGAGCAGCTGCTGTATACCGGTAGGATACCGGTATGACCTTCACTCAGTGGCACCTCAATCACTCCGGCGATTACGGGACGATGATTACGATGCACGTGGGTACAAGATTGTGGGTACAAGATGGGCATCGACGTGGCGCTCTGCGATTGGCTGAAGTAACTCAGTATCCAGTAGAGAATCCAGTAGAGTGTACCCAGTAGGTAGAACTGTAGGCTTAGAGGTAGCAAGGAGTTTGCGAACTAAGGACCTAAATCAATCACTTTGCATTTTGCCATCAAGTGACCAAGCCTTTTGGTTATGAGCCCAAGCCCCGCCTTCTCTGAAGACCCCGACTACGCCTTCGCCATGGACGCCACGCCGCCTTCTGCCTTCCGCATCAACAAGTTCGACGGAGCTAACTTCCACACGTGGAAGTTCAAGATGCAGATGGTGCTCGAGGAGCGCGAACTGTGGGAAGTGACAAGTGGGGAAGTGAAGCTGGAGCACTGCCAGACTGCGGCGGATCAAGCGCTCTTTCGGAAGAAGTCGCGCAAGGCGCTGGCGATGATCTGTCTCGCGATGGAGGATTCGCAGCTGCCGCTGGTTCGCTCGGCGAGTGGCGCGCATGATGCATGGTCAAGACTGGAAGGACACTTCGAGAAGAAGAGTTTGGCCAACAAGCTCTTTCTTCGTCGACGTTTCTTCACGCTCATGATGGAGGAAGGTGATGATGTGCTTCAACACATCAACAAGCTCAAGACTCTGGCGGAACAGCTCGACGCGGTCGGCGCTCCGGTCAGCGAGGACGACTTGGTGATCACGCTTCTCGGGAGCCTGAGCGAGTCGTATCAGTTCCTGATCACGGCGTTGGAGTCAAGATCCGACACGCTGACGTGGGAGCTGGTGACGTCTCGGCTGCTACATGAAGACATGAAGCGCAAGGAGCAGGGTGGCGATGGAGATGGCGCCGCGCCTAGCCAGGCGTTCATGATGAGGGACAACAAGCATAAGGGCCGACCGTCGAAGAAGAACGGTGCGTGCCACAACTGCGGCAAGCATGGACATTGGATCGCGGAGTGTCCCTCGCGGATCCATGACAACACGGAACGGCAGCGCTCGCAGCGTGCCAACGTCGCGCGTGAGGACGACTCCGGCGACTATCTCTTCTTCGTCGACGGCGATGGCGATGCGGCCATGGCAGCGTCGGCGAGTGGCACATGGCTGGTCGACTCGGGTGCGACGCAGCACATGGCGCACTCCAAGAAGTTCATGAGAAACTACAAGGCTTTCACTCCGGTCGACGTGCGTCTCGCAGACGACGGTGTGGTTCAAGCGATCGGCAGCGGCGACATTGTGATGGAGATGAAGACGCCTCGTGGTATCAAGAAGGGTGTGCTCACGAACGTGTGGCACATTCCCAAGCTAACGCGCAACCTCTTCTCGATCGGGCGCTTCACCAAGGACGTCGGGTCAGTGACCTTCGACAGCGACGGATGCTTCATCGCGCTGAAGGGGATGAAGTGCACGATAGGTGCGCGTGACGGCAAGCTGTTCAAGCTGTGCATGACGCCCGTGCGCCTGGACGAAGCGAATTCGGCGAGTCCGAACGGGAGCCAAGGGGACACCAAGTCGTACCTCTGGCACCTTCGACTAGGCCACATCGGTCACGCTGGGCTCGACGCCATCGTCAAGAAGAAGCTCAGCGTCGGCATTGACCTCGGGTCCGCGAGCAAGTGGGAGACGTGCGACGGATGCGCGCTCGGCAAGCAGACGCGATTGAGTTTCGAATCGACATCGCCCAAGCGTGCCAATGAACTACTGGAGGTAGTGCACAGTGACGTATGCGGGCCCATGCGCACGCCGACGTTTGGCGGCAAGCGCTACTTCGTCACCTTTATCGACGACAAGTCGCGCTACTGCGTGGTGTACCTGGTAAAGAACAAGTGGGAGGTGGCCGACAAGTTCGCGCACTTTGTGGCGTTTGCGGAGACACAGACCGGCAAGCGCGTCAAGGAGCTTCGCAGTGACAACGGTGGTGAGTACAAATCCGACAAAATGGCCAAGTTTTGCAGCAAGCGCGGCATCGTGCAGAAGTTCACGCCGCCATACACGCCGCAGCTCAACGGAATCGCGGAGCGCATGAACCGGACGCTAGTTGAATGCGCGCGGTGCATGCTGGAGCACGCGAGTCTGTCCAAGGCATACTGGGGCGAAGCAGTCATGACGGCTATGTTCCTGCGCAACCGCTGTCCGACACATGCGCTTGACAACGATAAGTCTCTGTACGAGCTGTGGACTGCCAAGAAACCATTGCTGGCCAACCTCAAAGTCTTCGGTTGCCACGCCTACGTGCATGTGGCGAAAGAGAAGCGAACCAAGCTGGATGCGCGATCGGTGCGATGCAGGTTCCTGGGGTACTCGGACCACGAGAAAGCGTATCGGTTCGAGGAGATCGAGAGTGGTCGCGTGCTGGTGAGCCGCGATGCACAGTTCATGGAAGACGTCTTCGACGGTGGAAGACGCGACTACAAACCCAAGGAGGCGCTGGTGGACATTCAAGATGCGGAAGAAGGCACCACGGACAAAGATGAACAGTCGGCATCGGACGACGAAGATGAAGAGACTGCGCGGGATGATGAATTCTTGCCCGGCAGCAAGAGACACCCGCGGACACAGTCGCTGGAGGAAGCGGTGGAGACCCCGAGTGCCAAGCGATACGCGTCAGAGAATCGACGCCAAGGCCTGGATGAGATGTCTGCCATGGCTCGAGACAACGACAAGAGCTTCGAGGCGGCGTACGTCGTGGATTCAGTGGGAGAAATGCCGACCACGTTCAAGTCGGCGATGGAATCCAACGACGCACGCAAATGGAAGGAGGCTTGCGACTCGGAGTACGACTCGCTGCGCAAGAACGACACATGGGACGTGGTACCGCTGCCCAAGGGACGCAAGGCCATCGGCTGTCGATGGATCTTTCGCGTGAAGGAGAACCAAGCCGGCGAGATCGAACATACAAGGCGCGCCTGGTGGCTAAGGGTTTTTCGCAGAAGCACGGCATCGACTACGACGAGACCTTCGCGCCCGTGGCCAAGTTCACGTCCATCCGAATCGTGCTAGCGATGGCTGCCAAGTACGGGCTCAAGCTGCACCAGATGGACGTTAAGACAGCCTTTCTTAACGGCGTCCTGGATGAAGACATCTACATGCAGCAGCCCGACGGATACATAAGCGAAGGACGCCCGGATCATGTGTGCAAGCTCAAGCGCGCGCTCTACGGTCTCAAGCAGTCGCCGCGCATGTGGAACCACACCATCGACGACTTCATGCTCAAGCTGGACTTCGACAAGTGCGAGACCGACCACTGCGTCTACGTCAAGCGCAACGGCGACAGCATGGTGCTCGTGGTGCTGTACGTGGACGACCTGGTGATTGCGAGCAGTGATGACGACATGCTCAAGGCGACCAAGAGCGCACTAAGCAAGCGGTTCGAGATGACGGACCTAGGCGAGCTGAGCTACTTTCTCGGAATGGAGATCAAGCAAGACATCAAGGCTGGTGAGGTGACGATGCGGCAGACCAAGTTCGCGCGGAGCATCCTGAGCAAGTTCAGCATGGAGAACAGCAAGCCCGTGAAAACGCCGCAGGATCCCGGACTCAAGCTGACCAAGGCTATGTGCGACGGCGGGTGCAAGCATGATGACACCATGGCAGGCGTGCCTTACCGGAACGCCGTGGGCTGCCTCATGT
The DNA here is from genome assembly GCA_033558025.1 of Phytophthora sp. 'mugwort'. NCBI lineage: Eukaryota > Oomycota > Peronosporomycetes > Peronosporales > Peronosporaceae > Phytophthora > Phytophthora sp. 'mugwort'. The sequence goes on along the minus strand of JAUCEF010000008.1, from coordinate 1,900,954 downwards.
ACTTGATGGTGGGCACCCGACCGGATCTGGCTGCGGCAGTGGGCACACTGAGTCAGTTCGCTGCAGACCCATGCCCCACGCACTGGCAAGCACTCAAGCGTGTCCTCCGCTACATCCAAGGCACGGCGACGTACGGCATCGAGTTTCGCACCAAGGACCAAGACGGCGTCTGCGGCTACTCGGATGCGGACTGGGCGGGTGATGTGGAGTCGCGCCGCAGCACGAGCGGATACGCGTTCATAATGAGCGGTGGATGCGTGAGCTGGCGCAGCAAGAAGCAGAGGACGGTGGCACTATCGTCGACGGAAGCCGAGTACATGGCGCTATCGGAGGCAACACAGGAGGCTGTGTGGCTCAAGGCGTTTCTGTGCGAGATAGGCGAAACCACAGAGGGCAAGGCGATCAAGATCTACGAAGACAACCAAGGATCCATCGCGCTTGCCAAGAATCCCGAGTTTCACAAGCGTACCAAGCATATCGACATTCGCTACCACTTCGTGCGCGAGAAGGTCGAGGACGGAGAAGTGGTGCTCGAGTACTGTCCGACGCAAGACATGCTGGCGGACCTGATGACCAAGCCCATTTCAGCGGCGCAGTTCGACTGTCTCCGGAGCAAGCTCGGCATCGAAGCACCGAAGGCTATCGAGTCGAGTGGGAGTGTTGTCAAGGAGACGCCTCGAGCAGCTGCTGTATACCGGTAGGATACCGGTATGACCTTCACTCAGTGGCACCTCAATCACTCCGGCGATTACGGGACGATGATTACGATGCACGTGGGTACAAGATTGTGGGTACAAGATGGGCATCGACGTGGCGCTCTGCGATTGGCTGAAGTAACTCAGTATCCAGTAGAGAATCCAGTAGAGTGTACCCAGTAGGTAGAACTGTAGGCTTAGAGGTAGCAAGGAGTTTGCGAACTAAGGACCTAAATCAATCACTTTGCATTTTGCCATCAAGTGACCAAGCCTTTTATTGGCACGCTTGGGCGATGTCGATTCGAAACTCAATCGCGTCTGCTTGCCGAGCGCGCATCCGTCGCACGTCTCCCACTTGCTCGCGGACCCGAGGTCAATGCCGACGCTGAGCTTCTTCTTGACGATGGCGTCGAGCCCAGCGTGACCGATGTGGCCTAGTCGAAGGTGCCAGAGGTACGACTTGGTGTCCCCTTGACTCCCGTTCGGACTCACCGAATTTGCTTCGTCCAGGCGCACGGGCGTCATGCACAGCTTGAACAGCTTGCCGTCACGCGCACCTATCGTGCACTTCATCCCCTTCAGTGCGATGAAGCATCCGTCGCTGTCGAAGGTCACTGATCCGACGTCCTTGGTGAAGCGCCCGATCGAGAAGAGGTTGCGCGTTAGCTTGGGAATGTGCCACACGTTCGTGAGCACACCCTTCTTGATGCCACGAGGCGTCTTCATCTCCATCACAATGTCGCCGCTGCCGATCGCTTGAACCACACCGTCGTCTGCGAGACGCACGTCGACCGGAGTGAAGGCCTTGTAGTTTCTCATGAACTTCTTGGAGTGCGCCATGTGCTGCGTCGCACCCGAGTCGACCAGCCATGTGCCACTCGCCGACGCTGCCATGGCCGCATCGCCATCGCCGTCGACGAAGAAGAGATAGTCGCCGGAGTCGTCCTCACGCGCGACGTTGGCACGCTGCGAGCGCTGCCGTTCCGTGTTGTCATGGATCCGCGAGGGACACTCCGCGATCCAATGTCCATGCTTGCCGCAGTTGTGGCACGCACCGTTCTTCTTCGACGGTCGGCCCTTATGCTTGTTGTCCCTCATCATGAACGCCTGGCCAGGCGCGGCGCCATCTCCATCGCCACCCTGCTCCTTGCGCTTCATGTCTTCATGGAGCAGCCGAGACGTCACCAGCTCCTACGTCAGCGTGTCGGATCTTGACTCCAACGCCGTAATGAGGAACTGGTATGACTCGCTCAGGCTCCCGAGAAGCGTGATCACCAAGTCGTCCTCGCTGACCGGAGCGCCGACCGCGTCGAGCTGTTCCGCCAGAGTCTTGAGCTTGTTGATGTGTTGAAGCACATCATCACCTTCCTCCATCATGAGCGTGAAGAAACGCCGACGAAGAAAGAGCTTGTTGTTGTCAAGGAGACGTCTCGACCAGCTGCTGTATACCGGTAGGATACCGGTATGACCTTCACTCAGTGGCATCGCAATCATCATGTGATTACGAGACGAAGATTACGTCACGGTGTTTATGGGACGGTGTTTACGCCACGGACGATTACGCCATGGGTGGGTACAAGATTGTGGGTACATGATGGGCTCTACGTGGCACTCCCTGATTGGCTGAAGTAACTCAGTATCCAGTAGAGAATCCAGTAGAGTGTACCCAGTAGGTAGAACTGTAGGCTTAGAGGTAGCAAGGAGTTTGCGAACTAAGGACCTAAATCAATCACTTTGCATTTTGCCATCAAGTGACCAAGCCTTTTGGTTATGAGCCCAAGCCCCGTCTTCCCTGACCAAGACCCCGACTACGCCTTCGCCATGGAAGCCACTTCGACTACGACCGCCCGCATCAACAAGTTCGACGGAACTAACTTCCACACGTGGAAGTTCAAGATGCAGATGGTGCTCGAGGAGCGCGAACTGTGGGAAGTGACGAGTGGGGAAGTGAAGCTGGAGCACTGCCAGACTGCGGCGGATCAAGCGCTCTTTCGGAAGAAGTCGCGCAAGGCGCTGGCGATGATCTGTCTCGCGATGGAGGATTCGCAGCTGCCGCTGGTTCGCTCGGCGAGTGGCGCGCATGATGCATGGTCAAGACTGGAAGGACACTTCGAGAAGAAGAGTTTGGCCAACAAGCTCTTTCTTCGTCGGCGTTTCTTCACGACGATGATGGACGAAGGTGATGATGTGCTGGAGCACATCAACAAGATCAAGACGCTGGCGGAGCAGCTCGACGCAGTGGGCGCTCCGGTCAGCGAGGACGACTTGGTGATCACGCTTTTGGGAAGTCTGAGCGAGTCGTACCAGTTCCTGATCACGGCGTTGGAGTCGAGAGCCGACTCACTGTCGTGGGAACTCGTGACGTCTCGGCTGCTGCATGAGGACATGAAGCGCAAGGAACAAGGTGGCCGTACGGACGGCACCGCGCACGGTCAAGGTCAAGCGTTCATGACAAGCGACAACAAGCGCAAGGGTCGGCAGGCGCAGAAGACTAGTGCCTGTCACTACTGTGGCGAGCACGGACATTGGATCGCCAAGTGTCTATTGAGGGTTGCCGGGTTTTGGTACTGTGTACCAGTAACCGGTTAACCCGAACCGGTCCAACACGATCCCGCGATGTTTACGGTAAGTTGTTTACGCCACCGATGATTAGACGAGTAGGATGATTGGACGAACACCGGTGAGTGATGGTTGATTAGATGCACTAGGTGATAGGACGCAGGGTCGCGTGTCTATAACAGTAGGGTGTAAGCTCCAACAATTCAATCACTTTCGAATCTTCCTTCTTCAGCTCAAGTGGTCTTCACTCCGGTCCCCGCACCCAAGTGCAGAACTCCCTCCGCTCAACCCAAGCCTCGCTTCAAGACCTCAACACCTTTATCAGGTTATGAGCCCAAGCACCATGTCCTCTGCCCAAGACGTCTCGACCAAGGTCTCCATCGACAAGTTCAACGGAGACAACTACGCGACGTGGAACCGCTACATGCGTGGCGTGTTCCTGACCAAGTCGACGTGGCATGTGGTGAATCGGGAAACGTCTCCATCCTTTACGGACTCCCGGGCCAAGGACGAGTATGTCAAGTCGAGCAACATCGCTTTCGGACTGATGTTGCTTCACATGGACGCCGACTACCATCATGTGGTCGATGACTGCGAGGAAGCCTGGATCGCGTGGACGCGCTTGAAGACGCTGTACGGTGGATCGCAGAAGGCTGGTCGCATCTACCTGAAGCGCCAACTCTTCAGCATGGAGATGTCGGAAGGCGGCAATGTGTTGCATCATTGCAACGAGGTCCTCAACATCAGCGCCAAGCTCAGCAGCATCGGTGCCAAGATGGAGGACGAGGACGTGGCGATCTGCTTGTTGCGCAGCCTCCCCAAGAGCTACGAGAACGTCGTGCTGAACTTGGAGATGAGCAGCGCTGAACTGCGGTCACAAGACGTTGTGAAGGTGCTCACGAACGAGCACATCAAGCGACAAGGCGAGAAGACGGCGACGGTGAAGACTGAGAACGCGGCCAAGGCGTTCAACACCGACCGTGAGCCTCGCCAATGCACGTACTGCGGAAAATTGGGGCATGTCATTGACAAGTGCTGGACCAAGCAGAAGGACGAGAACAGAGGGCCAAGACGCGGCGGCAACGGCCGTGGACGCGGGGCCAACAACATCCAGTGGAGAAACGACAGCGACGGCTACGACAACGACTACGATCGAGTGGCGTTCGCGGTTTCCCTGGAATGTGGAGTTTCGACGGACAAGAATGTGTCCGGGATGTGGGCGGTCGACAGCGGTGCCACGCACCATATTTGCAACGACAAGTCCAAGTTCGCCAATTTAATCGAGCGAAGTGAAGGCGAACTTTCGGTGGCCGATGGCAACAAGGCTGCCATCAAGGGTGTGGGGACCATCGTGGAAAGAGTGGTCCTGCCTAACGGCGACGAGCGCGAGATCGAGATCAAGAACGCGCTTTACGTGCCAAATATGAGCAAGAATCTGCTTTCAGTGCCGCAGATAAACAAGCATGGCAAGTTCCAAGTGGTATTTGACGGCACTGAGATGCACGTTTCGCGCAAGGACTCGAATCAAGTGGTGGCGACGGCGGATCTCGTGGACGGACTCTACTGGCTTCGCACACCTCAGCGATCGGCAAATGCGGCGACAAGTGGAAGGACGGTCGATTTGCACGCGCGTTATTGAGGGTTGCCGGGTTTTGGTACTGTGTACCAGTAACCGGTTAACCCGAACCGGTCCAACACGATCCCGCGATGTTTACGGTACGTTGTTTACGCCACCGATGATTAGACGAGTAGGATGATTGGACGAACACCGGTGAGTGATGGTTGATTAGATGCACTAGGTGATAGGACGCAGGGTCGCGTGTCTATAACAGTAGGGTGTAAGCTCCAACAATTCAATCACTTTCGAATCTTCATTCTACCCCTCAAGTGCCTTCGCTCCGGTCCCGCCGTCTGCGACGTCCCTCCCTCCGCTTCGTACAAGCTTCGTGTCCAAGATCCATACCTTTCATCAGGTTATGAGCCCAAGCACCATGTCCTCTGCCCAAGACGCCTCGACCAAGGTCTCCATTGACAAGTTCAACGGGGACAACTACGCGACGTGGAACCGCTACATGCGTGGCGTGTTCCTGACCAAGTCGACGTGGCATGTCGTGAACCGTGAGACGACGCCAAGCTACACGGACTCGCGGGCCAAGGACGACTACGTCAAGTTGAGCAACATCGCTTTCGGACTGATGCTGCTCCACATGGACGCGGACTACCACCATGTGGTCGACGACTGCGAGGAAGCGTGGGTTGCCTGGTCGCGCCTGAAGACGCTGTACGGTGGTTCGCAGAAGGCTGGACGCATCTACCTGAAGCGCCAACTCTTCAGCATGGAGATGTCGGAAGGCGGCAATGTGTTGCATCATTGCAACGAGGTCCTCAACATCAGCGCCAAGCTCAGCAGCATCGGTGCCAAGATGGAGGACGAGGACGTGGCGATCTGCTTGTTGCGCAGCCTCCCCAAGAGCTACGAGAACGTCGTGCTGAACTTGGAGATGAGCAGCGCTGAACTGCGGTCGCAAGACGTCGTGAAGGTGCTCACGAATGAGCACATCAAGAGACAAGGCGAGAAGACGGCGACGGTGAAGACGGAGAACGCGGCCAAGGCGTTCAACACCGACCGAGAGTCTCGCCAGTGTACGTACTGCGGAAAAGTGGGGCACACGATTGACAAGTGCTGGACCAAGCAGAAGGACGAGAACCGAGGGCCGAGACGCGGCGGCAACGGCCGTGGACGCGGGGCCAACAACATCCAGTGGAGAAACGACAGCAACGGCTACGACTACGACTACGATCGAGTAGCGTTCGCGGTTTCACTGGAATGTGGAGTTTCGACGGGCAAGAATGTGTCCGGGATGTGGGCGGTCGACAGCGGCGCAACGCACCACATCTGCAACGACAAGACCAAGTTCGTCCATTTGATTGAGCGGAACGAAGGCGAACTTTCGGTGGCCGACGGCAACAAGGCGGCCATCATGGGTGTGGGGACCATCGTGGAACAAGTGGTTCTGCCCAATGGCGACGAGCGCGAGATCGAGATCAAGAACGCGCTGTACGTGCCAAGCATGAGCAAGAATCTGCTTTCGGTACCGCAGATCAACAAAAGTGACAAGTTTCAAGTGGTGTTCGACGGCACCAAGATGCAGATTGCGCACAAAGGCTCCAAGCAAGTGGTGGCGACGGCAAACCTCATGGATGGACTCTACTGGCTTCAGACGCCTCAGCGATCGGCGAATGCGGCGACGAGTGGCAAGACTGTCGACCTGCACGCGCGCATGGGTCACGCTCCGGTTGAGGTGCTTCGCAAGATGGTCGACAACCACATGATCAAGGACGCGAAGGCACCTTTCAAGTCGAGCGGACCAAGTCTGTGTCGTGGTTGCCAGCAAGGTAAAATGGTCCAAAAACCATTCCCAAGCAACCGTGACAAGCGTCGCTACGACACATTTGAGCTGCTCCGCTTCGACATCTGCGGACCCATGGAGGAAAACTCGCTTGGCGGCAGCAAGTACCTGCTACTGATCGTGGACGAAGCCAGTGGATGCATGAAGGGTTTCTGCCTGCGTGCCAAGTCGGAGAGCGAAGACTGCATCAAGACGTACATCATGAAGGTGCAGAAGCAGTTCGGCAAGAAGGTCAAGTTTGTGCGGCACGACGGAGCTCGTGAATTTGCGACCAACTCGCTCAAGGATTTTTACGAAGACGAAGGCATCGAGCAGCAAACCACGGTTCCGTACGCGCACCAGACCAACGGCACGGCAGAGCGAGCTATCCGAACTATCGTCACGATCGGCCGCAGCATGCTGCACCACGCTAAGCTGGACAAGTGTTTCTGGGCTGAGGCGGCCATGACTGCCATCTACGTGAAGAATCGTCTGCCGTCACCCAAGATCGAGCACAAGACTCCGTTCGAGATCGTTTACAACTCCAAGCCGAGTGTGAAGCACATGCGTGTGTTCGGCTGTCGGACGTACATTCTGACTCCGAAGGAGAAGCGGCTCAAGTGGGATCCCAAGGCTCGCGCTGGACTGTTCCTGGGTTACGAAGAAGTGTCCAAGGCGTATCGACTTTATGACATCGAGGCGGGGCAGGTGGTTATCAGTCGCGATGTCAACTTCGATGAATCAACCTTTGGATTTTCACCGTCGATTTCTGATGAAGATGTCGACGACCTGGACTTCGACTCGCTCGACATCGACAATGATGGTTTCCGCCAGACGGAGTACACACAGGCAGGGAAGCGCAAGAGCCGCCCGAGTGACGAAGATGAAGCTGCCAGAAAACCGCGAGCTGTGCGTCATCGACCTGGACTGGAAGAAGCAAGTGCGCCGAACTACTCCCCTCCCCTCCGCACCGAGCAGACGCAGACGAAGAAGAAAAGTCTGGAGACCAAGATGAAGAATCGACTCCACCAGTTTTTTGGCGTGCAAGTGCCAATGCCGTCGAAGCAGGCGATCTATCGGAGCCGACGACATTCCAAGAAGCGGTGAACGGCCCCGACCAAGTGCACTGGCGCAAGGCGATTCGTGCTGAGTTAAAGTCGATGCGACTTCGTGGTGTGTTTCGTGCTGCCAAGTTGCCTAACGGACAACGCGCCATCGGCACCAAGTGGGTGTTCAAGATCAAGCGCAAAGCGGACGGATCGATCGAGAAGTACAAGGCGCGCCTCGTGGCCAAGGGGTTCAAGCAGAAGTACGGCATCGACTACACCGAGACGTTCTCGCCCGTGGTCAAGTACGTGACGCTGCGCATGATCATCGCGATTGCCAAGTATTTTGACTGGCCCCTCGACCAACTCGACGTGGTGACAGCTTTCCTGTACGGGATAATGAAAGAACTGGTGTTCTGCGCGGTCCCCGAAGGTGTTGATCTCGACGGTGACTTCGACTGCCTGGAATTGGTGAAGGCGATCTACGGTCTCAAGCAAGCTTCGCGCGTGTGGAACGAGACCTTCGACGAGTTCGTGTGCTCCATCGGCTTTCAAGTATCGGCGTTCGACCCGTGCCTCTACATCAAGATCGTTGACGGTCACTGCGTGCTAGTGCTGGTCTACGTGGATGACGTGCTGATTACCGGAAGTTCACCCGAACTGATCTCACGCACGAAGACCGACCTCAAGACACGCTTCGAGATGACCGACAGCGGCAAGTGCGCGTTCGTTCTTGGGATCGAATTGGTGGACGGCCCGGACGGCAGCGTGACGATGTGTCAGCGCCGCTATGTGGATGACATTCTCAAGCGTTTTGGTATGGACGAGTGCAAGGCCGTGGTGAGTCCCGTCGACATAAGCACTCGACTGATTTCAAGTGACGCAGCGACTAAGGTGAACGCTCCGTTTCGCGAAGCTGTTGGTGCTCTGATGCACTTGATGACTGCCACGCGCCCGGACATCGCGTACGCCGTTGGCTATGCGTCGCACTTCATGGAGAACCCTCAAGAAGAACACTGGGTTGCGGTCAAGCGTATCTTTCGCTACCTGCAAGGCACCAAGACACATGGGATCTGCTTCAAGCCGGGTGACAACATCGACTTTCGCGGGTACTCGGACGCGGACTGGGCTGGCGACCTCGCGGACCGTAAGTCGACTTCCGGCTACACGTTCATGCTAATGGGTGCACCAGTGAGCTGGGGAAGCAAGAAGCAGTCAAGTGTTTCGCTGTCTACGAGTGAGGCGGAGTACATCGCACTCAGTCTGGCGATCCAAGAAGGCAAGTGGATTCATCGCCTGTTGTGCGAGATTTTGACGGCAGCGAACAAATCGGGGCCAGAGCTCAAGATCCTCGAAGACAACCAGTCGTGCATCAAGATGACGAAGAACCCAGTGAACCATGGTCGCGCCAAGCACATCGACATCAAGTACCATCACATCCGTGATGAGGTCAAGCGCGGCGAAGTCAAGCTCGAGTACTGCGAGACTTCTATCATGCTGGCGGACATCATGACCAAGGCACTGCCAGGACCGCGCCACACGGATCTGACGGCGTCCCTCGGAATCCACGCGTGTTCGCATTGAGGGGGCGTATTGAGGGTTGCCGGGTTTTGGTACTGTGTACCAGTAACCGGTTAACCCGAACCGGTCCAACACGATCCCGCGATGTTTACGGTACGTTGTTTACGCCACCGATGATTAGACGAGTAGGATGATTGGACGAACACCGGTGAGTGATGGTTGATTAGATGCACTAGGTGATAGGACGCAGGGTCGCGTGTCTATAACAGTAGGGTGTAAGCTCCAACAATTCAATCACTTTCGAATCTTCATTCTACCCCTCAAGTGCCTTCGCTCCGGTCCCGCCGTCTGCGACGTCCCTCCCTCCGCTTCGTACAAGCTTCGTGTCCAAGATCCACACCTTTCATCACCGCCGTCTGCGACGTCCCTCCCTCCGCTTCGTACAAGCTTCGTGTCCAAGATCCATACCTTTCATCACGCGTATGGGTCACGCTCCAATCGAGGTTCTTCGCAAGATGGTCGACACCAAGATGATCAAGGACGCGAAAGCACCTTCCAAGTCGAGTGGACCAAGTGTGTGTCGTGGTTGCCAGCAAGGCAAAATGGTCCAAAAACCATTCCCAAGCAACCGTGACAAGCGTCGCTACGACACATTTGAGCTGCTCCACTTCGACATCTGCGGACCCATGGAGGAAAACTCGCTTGGCGGCAGCAAGTACCTGCTACTGATCGTGGACGAAGCCAGCGGATGCATGAAGGGTTTCTGTCTGCGTGCCAAGTCGGAAAGTGAAGACTGCATCAAGACATACATCATGAAGGTGCAGACGCAGTTCGGCAAGAAGGTCAAGTTTGTGCGGCACGACGGAGCTCGTGAGTTTGCGACTAACTCGCTCAAGGATTTTTACGAAGACGAAGGCATCGAGCAGCAAACCACGGTTCCGTACGCGCACCAGACCAACGGCACGGCAGAGCGAGCCATCCGAACTATCGTCACGATCGGCCGCAGCATGTTGCATCACGCCAAGCTGGACAAGTGTTTCTGGGCTGAGGCGGCGATGACGGCCATCTATGTGAAGAACCGCCTGCCGTCACCCAAGATCGAGCACAAGACTCCGTTCGAGATCGTCTACAAGTCCAAGCCGAGTGTGAAGCACATGCGTGTTTTCGGCTGTCGGACGTACATCCTGACTCCGAAGGAGAAGCGACTCAAGTGGGATCCCAAGGCTCGCGCCGGATTGTTTCTGGGTTACGAAGAAGTGTCCAAGGCGTATCGACTTTATGACATCGAGGCGGGGCAGGTGGTCATCAGTCGCGATGTCAACTTCGATGAATCAACCTTTGGATTTTCACCGTCGATTTCTGATGAAGATGTCGACGACCTGGACTTCGACTCGCTCGACATCGACGATGATGGTCCGCGCCAGACGGAGTACAAACAGGCAGGGAAGCGCAAGAGCCGCCCGAGTGACGAAGATGAAGCTGCCAGAAGACCGCGCGCTGTGCGTCATCGACCTGGACTGGAAGAAGCAAGTGCACCGAACGACTCCCCTTCGCACCGAACAGACGCAGATGAAGAAGAAAAGTCTGGAGACCAAGATGAAGAATCGACTCCATCTGTGTTTTGGCGTGCAAGTGCCAACGCGGTCGAAGCAGCCGTGGACTTATCGGAGCCGTCGACATTCCAAGAAGCGGTCAACGGCCCGGACCAACTGCACTAGCGCAAGGCGATTCGTGCTGAGTTAAAGTCGATGCGACTTCGTGGTGTGTTTCGTGCTGCCAAGTTGCCCAGCGGACAAAGCGCCATCGGTACCAAGTGGGTGTTCAAGATTAAGCGCAAAGCCGACGGATCGATCGAGAAGTACAAGGCGCGCCTCGTAACCAAGGGTTTCAAGCAGAAGTACGGCATCGACTACACGGAGACGTTCTCGCCCGTGGTCAAGTACGTGACGCTGCGCATGGTCATCGCGATCGCCAAGTATTTCGACTGGCCCCTCGACCAACTCGACGTGGTAACGGCATTCCTATACGGGATAATGAAGGAGTTGGTGTTCTGCGTGGTTCCTGAAGGCGTCGAGCTGGATGGTGATTTCGACTGCCTGGAATTGGTGAAGGCGATTTACGGTCTCAAGCAAGCTTCGCGCGTATGGAACGAGACCTTCGACGAATTCGTGTGTTCTATCGGTTTTCAAGTTTCAGCCTTCGACCCGTGCCTCTACATCAAGGTTGTCGATGGCCACTGTGTGCTCGTGCTGGTCTACGTGGACGATGTGTTGGTCACCGGAAGTTCACCCGAGCTGATCTCACGCACGAAGAACGACCTCAAGACACGCTTCGAAATGACTGACAGTGGCAAGTGTGTGTTCGTCCTTGGAATCGAGCTGGTGGATGGCCCGGACGGCAGCGTGACGATGTGCCAGCGGCGTTATGTGGATGATATCCTGAAGCGTTTCGGTATGGACGAGTGCAAGGCTGTGGTGAGTCCGGTAGACATGAGCACTCGACTGGTTCCAAGTGACGCAGCGACCAAGGTGAACGCTCCGTTTCGCGAAGCTGTGGGTGCCCTCATGCACTTGATGACTGCTACTCGCCCGGATATCGCGTACGCAGTAGGCTATGTATCGCGCTTCATGGAGAACCCCCAAGAGGAACACTGGGTTGCGGTCAAGCGCATTTTTCGCTATCTACAAGGCACCAAGACGCATGGAATCTGTTTCAAGCCAGGCAACAAGATCGACTTTCGTGGGTATTCGGATGCGGACTGGGCTGGCGACCTCGCGGACCGCAAGTCGACTTCCGGCTACACGTTCATGCTGATGGGTGCGCCAGTGAGCTGGGGAAGCAAGAAGCAGTCAAGTGTTTCGCTGTCTACGAGCGAGGCGGAATACATCGCGCTCAGTCTGGCGATCCAAGAAGGCAAGTGGATTCATCGCCTGCTATGCGAGATTTTGGCGGCTGCCAACGAGACTGGACCCGAGCTCAAGATCCGCGAAGACAACCAGTCGTGCATCAAGATGACGAAGAACCCAGTGAACCATGGTCGCGCCAAGCACATCGACATCAAGTACCATCACATCCGTGATGAGGTCAAGCGCGGCGAAGTCAAGCTCGAGTACTGCGAGACTTCTATCATGCTGGCAGACATCATGACCAAGGCACTGCCAGGACCGCGCCACACGGATCTGACGGCGTCCCTCGGAATCCACGCGTGTTCGCATTGAGGGGGCGTATTGAGGGTTGCCGGGTTTTGGTACTGTGTACCAGTAACCGGTTAACCCGAACCGGTCCAACACGATCCCGCGATGTTTACGGTACGTTGTTTACGCCACCGATGATTAGACGAGTAGGATGATTGGACGAACACCGGTGAGTGATGGTTGATTAGATGCACTAGGTGATAGGACGCAGGGTCGCGTGTCTATAACAGTAGGGTGTAAGCTCCAACAATTCAATCACTTTCGAATCTTCCTTCTTCAGCTCAAGTGGTCTTCACTCCGGTCCCCGCACCCAAGTGCAGAACTCCCTCCGCTCAACCCAAGCCTCGCTTCAAGACCTCAACACCTTTATCAGTGTCCGGTGCGAATCCGCGAGAACGCGGAGCGGCAGAGGCCGCAACGAGCGAATGTCGCGCAGAGTGAAGATGACTCTGGCGACTTCCTCTTCTCGGTTGGTGGTAACACGGGTGCCTCCAAGTCGAATGGAGTGTGGCTGGTCGACTCGGGTGCGACGCAGCACATGACGTACTCGAAGGAGTACATGAAGAACTACAAGAAGATCTCTCCGGTGGACGTGCATCTCGCGGACGACGGTGTGGTTCAGGCTGTGGGGACCGGCGACATTGTGATGTCGATGAAGACCCCGCGTGGCATGAAGAAGGGTGTACTCACGAACGTGTGGCACATTCCGAAGCTGTCGCGCAACCTGTTTTCGGTTGGTCGGTTCACTAAGGACGTCGGGCCAGTTATCTTCGAGAGCGACGGGTGCTTCGCTGAAACGAAGAGTCTCAAGTGGAAGCTCGGCGCTCGTGAGGGCAAAGGGCTGTTCAAGCTGTGCATGACTCCGATGATGCCTGACGAGGCCAATGCGGCAAGTTCGAATGATCGCCAAGGGGACACCACGTCGTACCTCTGGCATCTTCGACTTGGTCACATCGGCCATGGCGGTCTAGACGCCATCGTCAAGAAGGGCTACGGTGTTGGTATCGATATGGCGTCGGTGAAGCAGTGGGAGTTATGCGACGGATGCTCACTCGGCAAGCAAACGCGAGTAAGCTACATGAAGACGTCGCCAAACCGTGCCAAGCAAGTGCTAGAAGTCGTACACAGTGCTGTATGCGGTCCCATGCAGACGCCGACCTTTGGAGGCAAGCGCTATTTTGTCACGTTTATCGATGACAAGTCGCACTTCTGTGTGGTGTACTTGCTGCGCAACAAGTCCGAGGTGGCCGACAAGTTCGCGCAATTCGTCGCGCTAGCTGAGACCCAGACTGGCAAGCGCGTGAAAATGCTGCGGAGCGACAACGGCGGCGAGTACACTTCGGGTGAGATGGCCAAGTTCTGTGCGGACCGTGGTATCATGCAGAAGTTCACGCCGCCATACACGCCTCAGCTGAACGGAGTCGCCGAGCGCATGAACCGGACGTTGGTGGAGTGTGCGCGTTGCATGCTGGAACATGCTGGATTGCCCAAGACGTATTGGGGTGAAGCTGTCGTGACAGCTACGTTCCTCCGTAATCGGTGTCCGACGCGTGCCATCAACCACGACAAGTCGCCGCACCAGGTTTGGACAGGCAAGAAACCGCTGCTAGCGAACCTCAAGGTGTTCGGTTGCCACGCGTACGTGCACGTGCCGAAGGAGAAGCGCACCAAGTTTGACGCTCGGTCGGTGCGCTGTCGGTTCCTGGGATACTCGGAGCATGAGAAAGCGTACCGTTTCGAAGAGACCAAGAGCGGTCGCGTGCTGGTGAGCCGCGACGCGCAGTTTATGGAAGACGTCTTCGACAGTGGGAGACGTGACTACCATCAGAGGGAGGTGGTGGTCATTCAAGATGAAGAGACGACGGATCAAGATTCGTTGCAGTCGGATGAAGACGACAAAGAAGAAGAAGACGAAGAAGCAGCGCGGGACGAAGGTTTTGAACCAGGCAGCAAGCGACACCCGCGGACGCAGTCGCTGGAAGAAGCTGTGGAAGTTCCAAGTGCCAAGCGGCAGAGTCGACACCTGACTCTGGACGAAATGTCGGCTGCGGCTCAAGAAAGTCAAGACTTCGAAGCTGCATACGTCGTGAATTCAGTGGGAGAAATGCCGACCACGTTCAAGTCGGCGATGGAATCCAGCGACGCAGTCAAGTGGAAGGAGGCGTGTGACTCGGAGGTCGAGTCGCTCCGCAAGAACGAGACGTGGATCCTCGTGCCGCTGCCAAAAGGACGCAAGGCAATCGGCAACCGATGGGTGTTCCGTGTGAAGGAGAACCAGGCTGGAGAGATCGAACGGTTCAAGGCGCGCCTGGTGGCCAAGGGATTTTCGCAGAAGTACGGCATCGACTACGACGAGACTTTCGCGCCAGTGGCCAAGTTCACGTCGATCAGGATCCTGCTCAGTCTGGCGGCCAAGTACAATCTCATGGTGCACCAGATGGATGTCAAGACAGCTTTCCTGAACGGTTTGTTAGACGAAGACATCTACATGGCACAGCCGGACGGCTACATCGATGAAAAGCACCCGGACTATGTCTGTCAGCTCAAGCGGTCTCTTTACGGTTTGAAGCAGTCGCCGCGGATGTGGAACAAGACCATCGACGACCTCATGCTCAAGCTAGGGTTCAAGAAGTGCGAGTCTGACCACTGCATCTACTTCAAGCGTGACGACCAAGACATGATCTTCGTGGCGCTATATGTCGACGACCTGATCCTCGCAAGTAACAACGACAAGCTGCTCAAGTCGACGAAGAAGGCGCTCAGTGACCGTTTCGAGATGACGGACCTGGGCCACCTCAAGTACTTCCTCGGCATGGAAATCGATCAAGATATGACGACAGGGAAGGTGTCGATGCGGCAAACCAAGTTTGCGAAAAACATTCTGGAGAAGTTCAACATGGAGAAGAGCAACCCTGTTAAGACGCCACAGGATCCGGGCCTCAAGCTGACCAAGGCCATGTGCGAGGGCGGCTGCAAGCACGACGAGACCATGGTAAACGTGCCATACCGGAACGCTGTGGGATGCCTCATGTATCTCATGGTAGGCACACGCCCGGACCTCGCAGCAGCAGTGGGAGTTCTCAGCCAGTTTGCAGCAGACCCATGCCCGACACACTGGCAGGCGCTCAAGAGGGTCTTCAGGTACATTCAAGGCACGAAGACGCACGGCATCGAGTTTCAAGCGAGCTGCGACGACGGACCCCAAGGCTATTCAGATGCCGACTGGGCTGGAGACATCGAGTCAAGAAGAAGTACAAGTGGCTACGCGTTCATGATGAATGGCGGATGCATCAGCTGGAGGAGCAAGAAGCAGCGGACAGTGGCGCTGTCTTCGACGGAAGCTGAGTACATGGCGCTATCGGAGGCGACACAAGAGGCGGTGTGGCTCAAGGTGTTCCTGTGCGAGCTCGGCGAGATGACAAGCGATGAAGCAATCAAGATCTACGAGGACAACCAAGGTTCCATCGCGTTGGCCAAGAATCCCGAATTCCACAAGCGCACCAAGCACATCGACATTCGCTACCATTTCGTGCGCGAGAAGGTGGAAGACGGTCAAGTGGTGCTGCAGTATGTTTCGACAACCGACATGCTGGCGGACATCATGACGAAGCCAATCTCTGCGACGCAGTTCAGTGTGCTCCGGAGCAAACTCGGCATCGAAGCGCTGAAGGCTGTCGAGTCGAGTGGGAGTGTTGTCAAGGAGACGTCTCGACCAGCTGCTGTATACCGGTAGGATACCGGTATGACCTTCACTCAGTGGCATCGCAATCATCCTGTGATTACGAGACGAAGATTACGTCACGGTGTTTATGGGACGGTGTTTACGCCACGGACGATTACGCCATGGGTGGGTACAAGATTGTGGGTACATGATGGGCTCTACGTGGCACTCCCTGATTGGCTGAAGTAACTCAGTATCCAGTAGAGAATCCAGTAGAGTGTACCCAGTAGGTAGAACTGTAGGCTTAGAGGTAGCAAGGAGTTTGGGAACTAAGGACCTAAATCAATCACTTTGCATTTTGCCATCAAGTGACCAAGCCTTTTGCTTGGCGCCGATGCTGCTGAGCTTGGCGCTGATGTTCAGGACATCATTGCAATGATGCAACACATTGCCGCCTTCCGACATCTCCATGCTGAAGAGCTGTCGCTTGAGGTAGATGCGACCAGCCTTCTGCGATCCACCGTACAGCGTCTTCAAGCGCGTCCACGCGATCCATGCTTCCTCGCAGTCATCGACCACATGATGGTAGTCGGCGTCCATGTGAAGCAACATCAGTCCAAAAGCGATGTTGCTCGACTTGACATACTCGTCCTTGGCCCGGGAGTCCGTAAAGGATGGAGACGTTTCCCGATTCACCACATGCCACGTCGACTTGGTCAGGAACACGCCACGCATGTAGCGGTTCCACGTCGCGTAGTTGTCTCCGTTGAACTTGTCGATGGAGACCTTGGTCGAGACGTCTTGGGCAGAGGACATGGTGCTTGGGCTCATAACCTGATAAAGGTGTTGAGGTCTTGAAGCGAGGCTTGGGTTGAGCGGAGGGAGTTCTGCACTTGGGTGCGGGGACCGGAGTGAAGACCACTTGAGCTGAAGAAGGAAGATTCGAAAGTGATTGATTTATCGGAGCTTACACTACCTAGTCTACCACATAGATATGCAGCCCTGCATCCAATCATTTGGTGCATCCAATCACCAACACTCCGCACTCGTCCAATCATCCTACTCGTCTAATCATCGGTTGCGTAAACAACGTACCGTAAACATCGCGGGATCGTGTTGGACCGGTTCGGGTTAACCGGTTACTGGTACACAGTACCAAAACCTGGCAACCCTCAATACTTTGGGATCCCACTTGAGTCGCTTCTCCTTCGGCGTCAAGATATAGGCCTTGCACCCGAAGATCCGCATGTGCTTAACGTTGGGCTTGGACTTGTAGATGATTTCGAACGGAGTTTTGTCGGGCGACTTCGGAGACGGCAGACGATTCTTGATGTAAATGGCCGTCATTGCCGCTTCCGCCCAGAACGTCTTGTCCAAGCCAGCGTAGTGAAGCATACTGCGGCCGATAGTCACGATGGTTCGGTTGGCGCGCTCAGCAGTTGCGTTGGTTTGGTGCGCATACCGAACCGTGGGCTGGACTTCGATGCCGTGGTCTTCGTAGAAAGTCTTGAGCGAGTTGGTCGCGAACTCTTTGGCTCCATCATGCCGCACAAACTTCACCTTGGCATCGAATTGCTTCTCCACCTTGGTAATGAAGCGACGCAAGCAGCCTTCGCTTTCCGACTTGGCTTGCAAGCAGAATCCCGTCATGCAGCTGCTGGCTTCGTCCGTGAGAAGCAGCAAGTAGCGACTGCCACCCAGCGACTCTTCCTCCATGGGTCCACAAATATCAAAGTGAAGGAACTCGAACGGCTTGTACTTGGGCTTGTTCGGGTTGCTTGGGAAGGGCTTTTGCACCATTTTTCCTTGTTGGCACCCGCGACACTGGCTTGAGTTCTTTGACGATGTCGGCCTCTTGGCACCCGTGACCATGCCACTTGAGACCATCTTCCGAATAACGTCGCTGGGTGCGTGACCCATACGTGCATGAAGATCGACCGCGTTGATCGATACATCGGTCACCGAATTCGCAGCGAAACTTGGCACCCGGAGCCAGTAGAGACCGTCGATCAGGTCCGCGGAAGCCACGATCTTTTTCGACGTCTTGTGTGCGATGTGCATTTCTGCTCCATCAAACACCACCTTGAACTGTCCGCTTCGGTTGATCTGGGGTACCGAAAGCAGATTCTTGTTCATACTTGGTACGTAGAGCGCGTCTTGAACGTGGATGTCGCGTTCGCCACCATTAGGCAAGGTGACGCGCTGCATGACCGTTCCAACTCCCTTGATCTTGGCAGTATTGCCGTTTGCGACAGTCAGTTCACCTTCGTCGCATGCCTTGATGTTGACAAACTTATTCTTGTCATTGCAGATGTGGTGCGTGGCACCACTGTCGATGGCCCATGAGCCTTGAAACTTGTTGGTCTTGGAGATACCACACTCCATAGAGACCGCAAACGCGATGAAGTCATCATCGCTGTCGTCACGCCATTGGACATTGTTCGCACCGCGACCAGACCGGCCACGTCGTGCACCTCGATTGTCATCCCTTTTGCTTGGTCCAGCACTTGTCCACGACGTGTCCCGATTTCCTGCAGTAAGTGCAGTGGCGGCTTTCACGCTCGGCATTGAAGGCCCTTGCAGTGTCTTCAATCTTCACCTGAGCAGTCTTCTCGCCCTGCCGCTTGATGTGCTCGTTCGTGAGCACCTTGATCACGTCTTGAGTGCGCAGCTCTGCGTTGCTCATCTCCAAGTTGAGAACCACGTTCTCGAAACTCTTGGGCAGACTCCGTAACAGGCAGATTGCCACGTCTTCATCCTCCATCTTGGCGCCGATGCTGCTGAGCTTGGCGCTGATGTTGAGGACTTCGTTGCAATGATGAAGCACATTGCCGCCTTCTGCCATCTCCATGCTGAAGAGCTGGCGCTTCAGGTAGATACGACCAGCCTTCTGTGACCCCCCGTAGAGTGAACGCAGACGCGTCCAGGCCACCCAGGCTTCTTCGCAGTCGTCGACCACATGGTGGTAGTCCGCATTCATGTGGAGCAACATCAGACCGAACGCGATGTTGCTGGACTTGACGTAGTCGTCCATGGCCCTCGGGTCCGCGAAGCTTGGCGTCGTCTCCCGGTTCACGACGTTCCATACCGACTTGGTCAGGAACACGCCACGCATGTAGCGGTTCCAGGTGGCGAAGTTGTCGCCGTTGAACTTGTCAATGGAGATCTTGGTATCTTGCACAGACGACATGGTATTTGGGCTCATAACCTGAAGAAAGGTTACGTTGGGTCTTGAACTTGACGTAGGGGTCTTGGACACCGCCGAGGCTTGAGGCGAGGCGAGGAAGGAGGCTTGAGAGGTTGAATGGAAATTCAGAAGTGATTGATTTATCGGAGCTTACTTTGCCTGCCTACCTGGTATACTACATAGACATGCAACTATGCATCCAATCAATTGGTGCATCCAATCACCATCATTCCGTACTCGTCCAATCATCCTACTCGTCCAATCATGAGTGGCGTAATCACCGTGGCGTAATCATGGCGAGGGAGCATTGGACCGGTCCGGATAACCGGTTCGGGTAACTTGGACTGGTACACTGTACCAAGGAAGTTACCCTGCAACAGCAAGTAACAACGACAAGCTGCTCAAGTCGACGAAGAAGGCGCTCAGTGACCGTTTCGAGATGACGGACCTGGGTCACCTCAAGTACTTCCTCGGCATGGAAATCGATCAAGATATGACGACAGGGAAGGTGTCGATGCGGCAAACCAAGTTTGCGAAAAACATTCTGGAGAAGTTCAACATGGAGAAGAGCAACCCTGTTAAGACGCCACAGGATCCGGGCCTCAAGCTGACCAAGGCCATGTGCGAGGGCGGCTGCAAGCACGACGAGACCATGGTAAACGTGCCATACCGGAACGCTGTGGGATGCCTCATGTATCTCATGGTAGGCACACGCCCGGACCTCGCAGCAGCAGTGGGAGTTCTCAGCCAGTTTGCAGCAGACCCATGCCCGACACACTGGCAGGCGCTCAAGAGGGTCTTCAGGTACATTCAGGGCACGAAGACGCACGGCATCGAGTTTCAAGCGAGCTGCGACGACGGACCCCAAGGCTATTCAGATGCCGACTGGGCATCGAGTCAAGAAGAAGTACAAGTGGCTACGCGTTCATGATGAATGGCGGATGCATCAGCTGGAGGAGCAAGAAGCAGCGGACAGTGGCGCTATCTTCGACGGAAGCTGAGTACATGGCGCTATCGGAGGCGACACAAGAGGCGGTGTGGCTCAAGGTGTTCCTGTGCGAGCTCGGCGAGATGACAAGCGATGCAGCAATCAAGATCTACGAGGACAACCAAGGCTCCATCGCGTTGGCCAAGAATCCCGAATTCCACAAGCGCACCAAGCACATCGACATTCGCTACCATTTCGTGCGCGAGAAGGTGGAAGACGGTCAAGTGGTGCTGCAGTATGTTTCGACAACCGACATGCTGGCGGACATCATGACGAAGCCAATCTCTGCGACGCAGTTCAGTGTGCTCCGGAGCAAACTCGGCATCGAAGCGCTGAAGGCTGTCGAGTCGAGTGGGAGTGTTGTCAAGGAGACGTCTCGACCAGCTGCTGTATACCGGTAGGATACCGGTATGACCTTCACTCAGTGGCATCGCAATCATCCTGTGATTACGAGACGAAGATTACGTCACGGTGTTTATGGGACGGTGTTTACGCCACGGACGATTACGCCATGGGTGGGTACAAGATTGTGGGTACATGATGGGCTCTACGTGGCACTCCCTGATTGGCTGAAGTAACTCAGTATCCAGTAGAGAATCCAGTAGAGTGTACCCAGTAGGTAGAACTGTAGGCTTAGAAGTAGCAAGGAGTTTGCGAACTAAGGACCTAAATTAATCACTTTGCATTTTGCCATCAAGTGACCAAGCCTTTTGTTTCTCCACTGGATGTTGTTGGCCCCGCGTCCACGGCCGTTGCCGCCGCGTCTCGGCCCTCGGTTCTCGTCCTTCTGCTTGGTCCAGCACTTGTCAATCGTGTGCCCCACTTTTCCGCAGTACGTACACTGGCGAGACTCTCGGTCGGTGTTGAACGCCTTGGCCGCGTTCTCCGTCTTCACCGTCGCCGTCTTCTCGCCTTGTCTCTTGATGTGCTCGTTCGTGAGCACCTTCACGACGTCTTGCGACCGCAGTTCAGCGCTGCTCATCTCCAAGTTCAGCACGACGTTCTCGTAGCTCTTGGGGAGGCTGCGCAACAAGCAGATCGCCACGTCCTCGTCCTCCATCTTGGCACCGATGCTGCTGAGCTTGGCGCTGATGTTGAGGACCTCGTTGCAATGATGCAACACATTGCCGCCTTCCGACATCTCCATGCTGAAGAGTTGGCGCTTCAGGTAGATGCGTCCAGCCTTCTGCGAACCACCGTACAGCGTCTTCAGGCGCGACCAGGCAACCCACTCTTCCTCGCAGTCGTCGACCACATGGTGGTAGTCCGCGTCCATGTGGAGCAGCATCAGTCCGAAAGCGATGTTGCTCAACTTGACGTAGTCGTCCTTGGCCCGCGAGTCCGTGTAGCTTGGCGTCGTCTCACGGTTCACGACATGCCACGTCGACTTGGTCAGGAACACGCCACGCATGTAGCGGTTCCACGTCGCGTAGTTGTCCCCGTTGAACTTGTCAATGGAGACCTTGGTCGAGGCGTCTTGGGCAGAGGACATGGTGCTTGGGCTCATAACCTGATGAAAGGTATGGATTTTGGACACGAAGCTTGTACGAAGCGGAGGGAGGGACGTCGCAGACGGCGGGACCGGAGCGAAGGCACTTGAGGGGTAGAATGAAGATTCGAAAGTGATTGAATTGTTGGAGCTTACACCCTACTGTTATAGACACGCGACCCTGCGTCCTATCACCTAGTGCATCTAATCAACCATCACTCACCGGTGTTCGTCCAATCATCCTACTCGTCTAATCATCGGTGGCGTAAACAACTTACCGTAATCACCATAATCAACGTGGATTCGGATTGGACCGGTTCGGGTTAACCGGTTCACGGCTAATAACTGATACCAAACCGGTAACCGTCAATATGGAGCAGCATCAGTCCGAAAGCGATGTTGCTCAACTTGACGTAGTCGTCCTTGGCCCGCGAGTCCGTGTAGCTTGGCGTCGTCTCACGGTTCACGACATGCCACGTCGACTTGGTCAGGAACACGCCACGCATGTAGCGGTTCCACGTCGCGTAGTTGTCCCCGTTGAACTTGTCAATGGAGACCTTGGTCGAGGCGTCTTGGGCAGAGGACATGGTGCTTGGGCTCATAACCTGATGAAAGGTATGGATCTTGGACACGAAGCTTGTACGAAGCGGAGGGAGGGACGTCACAGACGGCGGTATTGACGGTTACCGGTTTGGTATCAGTTATTAGCCGTGAACCGGTTAACCCGAACCGGTCCAATCCGAACCCACGTTGATTATGGTGATTACGGTAAGTTGTTTACGCCACCGATGATTAGACGAGTAGGATGATTGGACGAACACCGGTGAGTGATGGTTGATTAGATGCACTAGGTGATAGGACGCAGGGTCGCGTGTCTATAACAGTAGGGTGTAAGCTCCAACAATTCAATCACTTTCGAATCTTCATTCTACCCCTCAAGTGCCTTCGCTCCGGTCCCGCCGTCTGCGACATCCCTCCCTCCGCTTCGTACAAGCTTCGTGTCCAAGATCCATACCTTTCATCAGGTTATGAGCCCAAGCACCATGTCCTCTGCCCAAGACGCCTCGACCAAGGTCTCCATTGACAAGTTCAACGGGGACAACTACGCGACGTGGAACCGCTACATGCGTGGCGTGTTCCTGACCAAGTCGACGTGGCATGTCGTGAACCGTGAGACGACGCCAAGCTACACGGACTCGCGGGCCAAGGACGACTACGTCAAGTTGAGCAACATCGCTTTCGGACTGATGCTGCTCCACATGGACGCGGACTACCACCATGTGGTCGACGACTGCGAGGAAGCGTGGGTTGCCTGGTCGCGCCTTAAGACGCTGTACGGTGGTTCGCAAAAGGCTGGACGCATCTACCTGAAGCGCCAACTCTTCAGCATGGAGATGTCGGAAGGCGGCAATGTGTTGCATCATTGCAACGAGGTCCTCAACATCAGCGCCAAGCTCAGCAGCATCGGTGCCAAGATGGAGGACGAGGACGTGGCGATCTGCTTGTTGCGCAGCCTCCCCAAGAGCTACGAGAACGTCGTGCTGAACTTGGAGATGAGCAGCGCTGAACTGCGGTCGCAAGACGTCGTGAAGGTGCTCACGAACGAGCACATCAAGAGACAAGGCGAGAAGACGGCGACGGTGAAGACGGAGAACGCGGCCAAGGCGTTCAACACCGACCGAGAGTCTCGCCAGTGTACGTACTGCGGAAAAGTGGGGCACACGATTGACAAGTGCTGGACCAAGCAGAAGGACGAGAACCGAGGGCCGAGACGCGGCGGCAACGGCCGTGGACGCGGGGCCAACAACATCCAGTGGAGAAACGACAGCAACGGCTACGACTACGACTACGATCGAGTAGCGTTCGCGGTTTCACTGGAATGTGGGGTTTCGACGGGCAAGAATGTGTCCGGGATGTGGGCGGTCGACAGCGGCGCAACGCACCACATCTGCAACGACAAGACCAAGTTCGTCCATTTGATTGAGCGGAACGAAGGCGAACTTTCGGTGGCCGACGGCAACAAGGCGGCCATCATGGGTGTGGGGACCATCGTGGAACAAGTGGTTCTGCCCAATGGCGACGAGCGCGAGATCGAGATCAAGAACGCGCTGTACGTGCCAAGCATGAGCAAGAATCTGCTTTCGGTATCGCAGATCAACAAAAGTGACAAGTTTCAAGTGGTGTTCGACGGCACCAAGATGCAGATTGCGCACAAAGGCTCCAAGCAAGTGGTGGCGACGGCAAACCTCATGGATGGACTCTACTGGCTTCAGACGCCTCAGCGATCGGCGAATGCGGCGACGAGTGGCAAGACTGTCGACCTGCACGCGCGCATGGGTCACGCTCCGGTTGAGGTGCTTCGCAAGATGGTCGACAACCACATGATCAAGGACGCGAAGGCACCTTTCAAGTCGAGCGGACCAAGTCTGTGTCGTGGTTGCCAGCAAGGTAAAATGGTCCAAAAACCATTCCCAAGCAACCGTGACAAGCGTCGCTACGACACATTTGAGCTGCTCCACTTCGACATCTGCGGACCCATGGAGGAAAACTCGCTTAGCGGCAGCAAGTACCTGCTACTGATCGTGGACGAAGCCAGTGGATGCATGAAGGGTTTCTGCCTGCGTGCCAAGTCGGAGAGCGAAGACTGCATCAAGACGTACATCATGAAGGTGCAGAAGCAGTTCGGCAAGAAGGTCAAGTTTGTGCGGCACGACGGAGCTCGTGAGTTTACGACCAACTCGCTCAACGACTTCTACGAAGACGAAGGCATCGAGCAGCAAACCACGGTTCCGTACGCGCACCAGACCAACGGCACGGCAGAGCGAGCTATCCGAACTATCGTCACGATCGGCCGCAGCATGTTGCATCACGCTAAGCTGGACAAGTGTTTCTGGGCTGAGGCGGCGATGACGGCCATCTATGTGAAGAACCGCCTGCCGTCACCCAAGATCGAGCACAAGACTCCGTTCGAGATCGTCTACAAGTCCAAGCCGAGTGTGAAGCACATGCGTGTTTTCGGCTGTCGGACGTACATCCTGACTCCGAAGGAGAAGCGACTCAAGTGGGATCCCAAGGCTCGCGCTGGACTGTTTCTGGGTTACGAAGAAGTGTCCAAGGCGTATCGACTTTATGACATCGAGGCGGGGCAGGTGGTCATCAGTCGCGATGTCAACTTCGATGAGTCGACCTTTGGATGTTCACCGACGATTTCCGATGAAGATGTCGACGACCTGGACTTCGACTCGCTCGACATCGACAATGATGGTTTCCGCCAGACGGAGTACGCGCAGGCAGGGAAGCGCAAGAGCCGCCCGAGTGACGAAGATGAAGCTGCCAGAAAACCGCGAGCTGTGCGTCATCGACCTGGACTGGAAGAAGCAAGTGCGCCGAACTACTCCCCTCCGCACCGAGCAGACGCAGACGAAGAAGAAAAGTCTGGAGACCAAGATGAAGAATCGACTTCATCTGTGTTTTGGCATGCAAGTGCCAACGCGGTCGAAGCAGCCGTGGACTTATCGGAGCCGTCGACATTCCAAGAAGCGGTCAACGGCCCGGACCAACTGCACTGGCGCAAGGCTGTTCGTGCGGAACTCAAGTCGATGCGACTTCGTGGTGTGTTTCGTGCTGCCAAGTTGCCCAGCGGACAACGCGCCATCGGTACCAAGTGGGTGTTCAAGATTAAGCGCAAAGCCGACGGATCGATCGAGAAGTACAAGGCGCGCCTGGTGGCCAAGGGTTTCAAGCAAAAGTACGGCATCGACTACACGGAGACGTTCTCGCCCGTGGTCAAGTACGTGACGCTGCGCATGGTCATCGCGATCGCCAAGTATTTCGACTGGCCCCTCGACCAACTCGACGTCGTAACGGCATTCCTATACGGGATAATGAAGGAGTTGGTGTTCTGCGTGGTGCCAGAAGGGGTCAAGCTGGACGATGACTTCGACTGCCTGGAATTGGTGAAGGCGATCTACGGTCTCAAGCAAGCTTCGCGCGTATGGAACGAGACCTTCGACGAGTTCGTGTGCTCCATCGGCTTTCAAGTATCGGCGTTCGACCCGTGCCTCTACATCAAGGTTGTCGATGGCCACTGTGTGCTCGTGCTGGTCTACGTGGACGATGTGTTGGTCACCGGAAGTTCACCCGAGCTGATCTCACGCACGAAGAACGACCTCAAGACACGCTTCGAAATGACTGACAGTGGCAAGTGTTTGTTCGTCCTTGGAATCGAGCTGGTGGATGGCCCGGACGGCAGCGTGACGATGTGCCAGCGGCGTTATGTGGATGATATCCTGAAGCGTTTCGGTATGGACGAGTGCAAGGCTGTGGTGAGTCCGGTAGACATGAGCACTCGACTGGTTCCAAGTGACGCAGCGACCAAGGTGAACGCTCCGTTTCGCGAAGCTGTGGGTGCCCTCATGCACTTGATGACTGCTACTCGACCGGATATCGCATACGCAGTAGGCTATGTATCGCGCTTCATGGAGAACCCCCAAGAGGAACACTGGGTTGCGGTCAAGCGCATTTTTCGCTATCTACAAGGCACCAAGACGCATGGAATCTGTTTCAAGCCAGGCAACAAGATCGACTTTCGTGGGTATTCGGATGCGGACTGGGCTGGCGACCTCGCGGACCGCAAGTCGACTTCCGGCTACACGTTCATGCTAATGGGTGCACCAGTGAGCTGGGGAAGCAAGAAGCAGTCAAGTGTTTCGCTGTCTACGAGTGAGGCGGAGTACATCGCACTCAGTCTGGCGATCCAAGAGGGCAAGTGGATTCATCGCCTGCTGCGCGAGATTCTGGCGGCCGCTAATGAGACTGGACCCGAGCTCATGATCCGCGAAGACAACCAGTCGTGCATCAAGATGACGAAGAACCCAGTAAACCACGGTCGCGCCAAGCACATCGACATCAAGTACCACCACATCCGCGATGAAGTGAAGCGCGGTGAAGTCAAGCTCGAGTACTGCGAGACTTCTGTGATGCTAGCGGACATCATGACGAAGGCTCTCGCGGGACCACGCCATACGGATCTGACGGCGGCTCTCGGCATTCGTGGGACTTCGCATTGAGGGGGCGTATTGACGGTTACCGGATTGGTATCAGTTATTAGCCGTGAACCGGTTAACCCGACCCGGTCCAATCCGAACCCACGTTGATTATGGTGATTACGGTAAGTTGTTTACGCCACCGATGATTAGACGAGTAGGATGATTGGACGAACACCGGTGAGTGATGGTTGATTAGATGCACTAGGTGATAGGACGCAGGGTCGCGTGTCTATAACAGTAGGGTGTAAGCTCCAACAATTCAATCACTTTCGAATCTTCATTCTACCCCTCAAGTGCCTTCGCTCCGGTCCCGCCGTCTGCGACGTCCCTCCCTCCGCTTCGTACAAGCTTCGTGTCCAAGATCCATACCTTTCATCAGACGGCAATTTACATCAAGAATCGTCTGCCGTCTCCGAAGTCGCCCGACAAAACTCCGTTCGAAATCATCTACAAGTCCAAGCCCAACGTCAAGCACATGCGGATCTTCGGGTGCAAGGCCTATATCTTGACGCCGAAGGAGAAGCGACTCAAGTGGGATCCCAAAGCTCGTGAAGGTATTTTCATGGTTACGAGGAGCGTTCCAAGGCGTATCGAGTTTATGACATCGAGGCGGGGCAGGTGCTGATCTCTCGCGATGTCACATTCGATGAGTCAAACTTTGATGGGGCTGAAGCTATTGGTGATGAAGGAGTCAACGAAGTTGCAGACTATTTTGACGAAATGCAAGTCTCCGACAACAGTGGCACAAGGGTGTTCAAGCAGGCGGGGAAGCGGAAATCGCGTCCGGAAAACGAAGATCGCGCCAATGTTCGGCGCCCACGTCGCACTGTTGGGCTCGAAGAAGCTAGTGCTCCCGACCACTCGGAAGAAGAAAACCAACGTGAATCGTCTACGCCGCAAGAAGAATCGGAAGACAACGATGAAGACAGCTCGACTTCGCCAATCTTCTGGCGTGCAAGTGCGAATGCGGTGGAAGCAAGTGACAGCGCGGAACCCAAGACATTTCAAGAAGCTGTGAACGGTCCAGACGAAGCTCATTGGCGCAAGGCAATTCGCGCTGAACTCAAGTCATGCGGCTTCGAGGTGTTTTCCGTGCGGCGAAACTGCCTAACAATCAGCGCGCAGTCGGTACCAAGTGGGTCTTCAAGATCAAGCGCAATGCTGACGGATCCATCGAAAATTCAAGGCTCGACTCGTCGCGAAAGGCTTCGTGCAGAAGTATGGGATCGACTACACCGAGACGTTTTCGCCCGTGATCAAGTACGTGACGCTGCGAATGATCATCGCGATCGCCAAGTACTACGGATGGCCGATCGACCAACTCGACGTGGTCACTGCGTTCCTGTACGGTTTGATGAAGGAAAAGGTGTTTTGCAGTGTGCCTGAAGGCGTGGAACTGGACGATGGTTTCGACTGCGTGGAGTTGCTCAAGGCGATCTACGGGCTGAAACAAGCTTCACGAGTTTGGAACGAGACCTTCGACGAGCATGTGCGCTCCATCGGTTTTCGTGTATCAAGCTACGACCCCTGCCTCTACATCAAGGTCATCGGCGGTGAATGCGTTCTGCTGTTGGTCTACGTGGACGACGTGTTGGTGACCGGGAGCTCGGCAACATTGATTGAAGAAGTCAAGCGCCAACTCAAGTCGCGGTTTGAAATGACCGACAGTGGCAAGTGTTCCTTCATCCTGGGGATCGAAGTGGTCGACAAGGCGGATGGCAGTGTCACCTTAAGTCAAGCTCGGTACATCAACGACATCCTGGAGCGCTTTGGCATGCAAGACTGCAAACCTGCTGCAAGTCCGGTCGACATCAGCATGAAGCTGGTCTCAAGCGACTCCACAACCAGGTTGGACGCGCCATTTCGCGAGGCTGTCGGTGCACTTATGCACTTGATGACATCGACTCGCCCGGACATTGCGTTCGCTGTTGGCTATGTATCGCGCTTTATGGAGAACCCGCAAGTGGAACATTGGATTGCAGTCAAGCGCATTTTTCGCTACCTACAAGGTACCAAGTGGCACGGAATTCGCTTTTTGCCAGGCAAGGACGTCGACTTTCAAGGCTTTTCGGACGCCGACTGGGCAGGTGATTTAAGCAATCGCAAGTCAACGTCAGGCTATCTGTTCCAAGTTGTCGGCGGACCAGTGTCGTGGGGTTCTAAGAAGCAGTCAAGCGTATCGCTCTCGACAAGTGAGGCCGAGTACATTGCACTGAGCTTGGCCATCCAAGAAGGCAAGTGGGTGCAAAGTTGCTGTGCGAGATCCTAGCTGCTGCAGGCGGAGCCACGCCGGAGTTGAAGATTTTCGAAGACAACCAGTCGTGCATCAAGATGACCAAGAACCCAGTGAACCATGGCCGCGCCAAGCATATCGACATCAAGTACCATCACATCCGTGATGAAGTCAAGCGCGGAGAAGTGATCGTCGAATACTGCGAGACTACGACGATGCTGGCCGACATCTTGACCAAGGGACTCGCCGGACCACGCCACAAGGACTTGACGGCGGCGCTCGGCGTTCACGCGTGTTCGCATTGAGGGGGCGTGTTGCAGGGTAACTTCCTTGGTACAGTGTACCAGTCCAAGTTACCCGAACCGGTTAACCGGACCGGTCCAATGCTCCCTCGCCATGATTACGCCACGGTGATTACGCCACTCATGATTGGACGAGTAGGATGATTGGACGAGTACGAATGAAGGTGATTGGATGCACCAATTGATTGGATGCATAGTTGCATGTCTATGTAGTATACCAGGTAGGCAGGCAAAGTAAGCTCCGATAAATCAATCACTTCTGAATTTCCATTCAACCTCTCAAGCCTCCTTCCTCGCCTCGCCTCAAGCCTCGGCGGTGTCCAAGACCCCTACGTCAAGTTCAAGACCCAACGTAACCTTTCTTCAGAAGACGCGACTACAAACCCAAGGAGGCGCTGGTGGACCTTCAAGATGCGGAAGAAGGCACCACGGACAAAGATGAACAGTCGGCATTGGACGACGAAGATGAAGAGACTGCGCGAGGTGATGAATTCTTGCCCGGCAGCAAGAGACACCCGCGGACACAGTCGCTAGAGGAAGCGGTGGAGACCCCGAGTGCCAAGCGATACGCGTCAGAGAATCGACGCCAAGGCTTGGATGAGATGTCTGCCATGGCTCGAGACAACGACAAGAGCTTCGAGGCGGCGTACGTCGTGGATTCAGTGGGAGAAATGCCGACCACGTTCAAGTCGGCGATGGAATCCAGCGACGCACGCAAATGGAAGGAGGCCTGCGACTCGGAGTACGACTCGCTGCGCAAGAACGACACATGGGACGTGGTACCGCTGCCCAAGGGACGCAAGGCCATCGGCTGTCGATGGGTCTTTCGCGTGAAGGAGAACCAAGCCGGCGAGATCGAACGATACAAGGCGCGCCTGGTGGCTAAGGGCTTCTCGCAGAAGCACGGCATCGACTACGACGAGACCTTCGCGCCCGTGGCCAAGTTCACGTCCATCCGAATCGTGCTAGCGATGGCTGCCAAGTACGGGCTCAAGCTGCACCAGATGGACGTTAAGACAGCCTTTCTTAACGGCGTCCTGGATGAAGATATCTACATGCAGCAGCCGGACGGATACATAAGCGAAGGACGCCCGGATCATGTGTGCAAGCTCAAGCGCGCGCTCTACGGTCTCAAGCAGTCGCCGCGCATGTGGAACCACACCATCGACGACTTCATGCTCAAGCTGGACTTCGACAAGTGCGAGACCGACCACTGCGTCTACGTCAAGCGCAACGACGACAGCATGGTGCTCGTGGTGCTGTACGTGGACGACCTGGTGATTGCGAGCAGTGATGGCGACATGCTCAAGGCGACCAAGAGCGCACTAAGCAAGCGGTTCGAGATGACGGACCTAGGCGAGCTGAGCTACTTTCTCGGAATGGAGATCAAGCAAGACATCAAGGCTGGTGAGGTGACCATGCGGCAGACCAAGTTCGCGCGGAGCATCCTGAGCAAGTTCAGCATGGAGAACAGCAAGCCCGTGAAAACGCCGCAGGATCCCGGACTCAAGCTGACCAAGGCTATGTGCGACGGCGGGTGCAAGCATGATGACACCATGGCAGGCGTGCCTTACCGGAACGCCGTGGGCTGCCTCATGTACTTGATGGTGGGCACCCGACCGGATCTGGCTGCGGCAGTGGGCACACTGAGTCAGTTCGCTGCAGACCCATGCCCCACGCACTGGCAAGCACTCAAGCGCGTCCTCCGCTACATCCAAGGCACGGCGACGTACGGCATCGAGTTTCGCACCAAGGACCAAGACGGCTACTCGGATGCGGACTGGGCGGGTGATGTGGAGTCGCGCCGCAGCACGAGCGGATACGCGTTCATAATGAGCGGTGGATGCGTGAGCTGGCGCAGCAAGAAGCAGAGGACGGTGGCACTATCGTCGACGGAAGCCGAGTACATGGCGCTATCGGAGGCAACACAGGAGGCCGTGTGGCTCAAGGCGTTTCTGTGCGAGATAGGCGAAACCACAGAGGGCAAGGCGATCAAGATCTACGAAGACAACCAAGGATCCATCGCGCTTGCCAAGAATCCCGAGTTTCACAAGCGTACCAAGCATATCGACATTCGCTACCACTTCGTGCGCGAGAAGGTCGAGGACGGAGAAGTGGTGCTCGAGTACTGTCCGACGCAAGACATGCTGGCGGACCTGATGACCAAGCCCATTCCAGCGGCGCAGTTCGACTGTCTCCGGAGCAAGCTCGGCATCGAAGCACCGAAGGCTATCGAGTGGGAGTGTTGTCAAGGAGACGCCTCGAGCAGCTGCTGTATACCGGTAGGATACCGGTATGACCTTCACTCAGTGGCACCTCAATCACTCCGGCGATTACGGGACGATGATTACGATGCACGTGGGTACAAGATTTTTGTGGGTACAAGATGGGCATCGACGTGGCGCTCTGCGATTGGCTGAAGTAACTCAGTATCCAGTAGAGAATCCAGTAGAGTGTACCCAGTAGGTAGAACTGTAGGCTTAGAGGTAGCAAGGAGTTTGCGAACTAAGGACCTAAATCAATCACTTTGCATTTTGCCATCAAGTGACCAAGCCTTTTCGGGCGAGAACGTCTCCGTGTAGTCGATGCCGTACTTTTGCTTGAAACCCTTGGCCACCAGGCGCGCCTTGTACTTCTCGATCGATCCGTCGGCTTTGCGCTTAATCTTGAACACCCACTTGGTACCGATGGCGCTTTGTCCGCTGGGCAACTTGGCAGCACGAAACACACCACGAAGTCGCATCGACTTTAACTCAGCACGAATCGCCTTGCGCCAGTGCAGTTGGTCCGGGCCGTTGACCGCTTCTTGGAATGTCGACGGCTCCGATAAGTCCACGGCTGCTTCGACCGCGTTGGCACTTGCACGCCAAAACACAGATGGAGTCGATTCTTCATCTTGGTCTCCAGACTTTTCTTCTTCATCTGCGTCTGTTCGGTGCGAAGGGGAGTCGTTCGGTGCACTTGCTTCTTCCAGTCCAGGTCGATGACGCACAGCGCGCGGTCTTCTGGCAGCTTCATCTTCGTCACTCGGGCGGCTCTTGCGCTTCCCTGCCTGTTTGTACTCCGTCTGGCGCGGACCATCATCGTCGATGTCGAGCGAGTCGAAGTCCAGGTCGTCGACATCTTCATCAGAAATCGACGGTGAAAATCCAAAGGTTGATTCATCGAAGTTGACATCGCGACTGATAACCACCTGCCCCGCCTCGATGTCATAAAGTCGATACGCCTTGGACACTTCTTCGTAACCCAGAAACAATCCGGCGCGAGCCTTGGGATCCCACTTGAGTCGCTTCTCCTTCGGAGTCAGGATGTACGTCCGACAGCCGAAAACACGCATGTGCTTCACACTCGGCTTGGACTTGTAGACGATCTCGAACGGAGTCTTGTGCTCGATCTTGGGTGACGGCAGGCGGTTCTTCACATAGATGGCCGTCATCGCCGCCTCAGCCCAGAAACACTTGTCCAGCTTGGCGTGATGCAACATGCTGCGGCCGATCGTGACGATAGTTCGGATGGCTCGCTCTGCCGTGCCGTTCGTCTGGTGCGCGTACGGAACCGTGGTTTGCTGCTCGATGCCTTCGTCTTCGTAGAAGTCGTTGAGCGAGTTGGTCGCAAACTCACGAGCTCCGTCGTGCCGCACAAACTTGACCTTCTTGCCGAATTGCGTCTGCACCTTCATGATGTATGTCTTGATGCACTCTACACTTTCCGACTTGGCACGCAGACAGAAACCCTTCATGCATCCGCTGGCTTCGTCCACGATCAGGAGCAGGTACTTGCTGCCGCCAAGCGAGTTTTCCTCCATGGGTCCGCAGATGTCGAAGTGGAGCAGCTCAAATGTGTCGTAGCGACGCTTGTCACGGTTGCTTGGGAATGGTTTTTGGACCATTTTGCCTTGCTGGCAACCACGACACACACTTGGTCCACTCGACTTGGAAGGTGCTTTCGCGTCCTTGATCATCTTGGTGTCGACCATCTTGCGAAGAACCTCGACTGGAGCGTGACCCATACGCGCGTGCAAATCGACCGTCCTTCCACTTGTCGCCGCATTTGCCGATCGCTGAGGTGTGCGAAGCCAGTAGAGTCCGTCCACGAGATCCGCCGTCGCCACCACTTGATTCGAGTTCTTGCGCGAAACGTGCATCTCAGTGCCGTCAAATATCACTTGGAACTTGCCATGCTTGTTTATCTGCGGCACTGAAAGCAGATTCTTGCTCATATTTGGCACGTAAAGCGCGTTCTTGATCTCGATCTCGCGCTCGTCGCCGTTAGGCAGGACCACTCTTTCCACGATGGTCCCCACACCCTTGATGGCAGCCTTGTTGCCATCGGCCACCGAAAGTTCGCCTTCACTTCGCTCGATCAAATTGGCGAACTTGGACTTGTCGTTGCAAATATGGTGCGTGGCACCGCTGTCGACCGCCCACATCCCGGACACATTCTTGTCCGTCGAAACTCCACATTCCAGGGAAACCGCGAACGCCACTCGATCGTAGTCGTTGTCGTAGCCGTCGCTGTCGTTTCTCCACTGGATGTTGTTGGCCCCGCGTCCACGGCCGTTGCCGCCGCGTCTTGGCCCTCTGTTCTCGTCCTTCTGCTTGGTCCAGCACTTGTCAATGACATGCCCAATTTTCCGCAGTACGTGCATTGGCGAGGCTCACGATCGGTGTTGAACGCCTTGGCCGCGTTCTCAGTCTTCACCGTCGCCGTCTTCTCGCCTTGTCGCTTGATGTGCTCGTTCGTGAGCACCTTCACAACGTCTTGCGACCGCAGCTCGGCGCTACTCATCTCCAAGTTCAGCACGACGTTCTCGTAGCTCTTGGGGAGACTGCGCAGCAAGCAGATCGCCACGTCCTCGTCCTCCATCTTGGCGCCAATGCTGCTGAGCTTGGCGCTGATGTTCAGGACATCATTGCAATGATGCAACACATTGCCGCCTTCCGACATCTCCATGCTGAAGAGCTGTCGCTTGAGGTAGATGCGACCAGCCTTCTGCGATCCACCGTACAGCGTCTTCAAGCGCGTCCACGCGATCCATGCTTCCTCGCAGTCATCGACCACATGATGGTAGTCGGCGTCCATGTGAAGCAACATCAGTCCAAAAGCGATGTTGCTCGACTTGACATACTCGTCCTTGGCCCGGGAGTCCGTAAAGGATGGAGACGTTTCCCGATTCACCACATGCCACGTCGACTTGGTCAGGAACACGCCACGCATGTAGCGGTTCCACGTCGCGTAGTTGTCTCCGTTGAACTTGTCGATGGAGACCTTGGTCGAGACGTCTTGGGCAGAGGACATGGTGCTTGGGCTCATAACCTGATAAAGGTGTTGAGGTCTTGAAGCGAGGCTTGGGTTGAGCGGAGGGAGTTCTGCACTTGGGTGCGGGGACCGGAGTGAAGACCACTTGAGCTGAAGAAGGAAGATTCGAAAGTGATTGATTTATCGGAGCTTACACTACCTAGTCTACCACATAGATATGCAGCCCTGCATCCAATCATTTGGTGCATCCAATCACCAACACTCCGCACTCGTCCAATCATCCTACTCGTCTAATCATCGGTTGCGTAAACAACGTACCGTAAACATTGCGGGATCGTGTTGGACCGGTTCGGGTTAACCGGTTACTGGTACACAGTACCAAAACCTGGCAACCCTCAATAACAAGGCGGCCATCATGGGTGTGGGGACCATCGTGGAACAAGTGGTCCTGCCCAATGGCGACGAGCGCGAGATCGAGATCAAGAACGCGCTGTACGTGCCAAGCATGAGCAAGAATCTGCTTTCGGTACCGCAGATCAACAAAAGTGACAAGTTTCAAGTGGTGTTCGACGGCACCAAGATGCAGATTGCGCACAAAGGCTCCAAGCAAGTGGTGGCGACGGCAAACCTCATGGATGGACTCTACTGGCTTCAGACGCCTCAGCGATCGGCGAATGCGGCGACGAGTGGCAAGACTGTCGACCTGCACGCGCGCATGGGTCACGCTCCGGTTGAGGTGCTTCGCAAGATGGTCGACACCAAGATGATCAAGGACGCGAAAGCACCTTCCAAGTCGAGTGGACCAAGTGTGTGTCGTGGTTGCCAGCAAGGCAAAATGGTCCAAAAACCATTCCCAAGCAACCGTGACAAGCGTCGCTACGACACATTTGAGCTGCTCCACTTCGACATCTGCGGACCCATGGAGGAAAACTCGCTTGGCGGCAGCAAGTACCTGCTACTGATCGTGGACGAAGCCAGTGGATGCATGAAGGGTTTCTGCCTGCGTGCCAAGTCGGAGAGCGAAGACTGCATCAAGACGTACATCATGAAGGTGCAGAAGCAGTTCGGCAAGAAGGTCAAGTTTGTGCGGCACGACGGAGCTCGTGAGTTTGCGACCAACTCGCTCAACGACTTCTACGAAGACGAAGGCATCGAGCAGCAAACCACGGTTCCGTACGCGCACCAGACGAACGGCACGGCAGAGCGAGCCATCCGAACTATCGTCACGATCGGCCGCAGCATGTTGCACCACGCCAAGCTGGACAAGTGTTTCTGGGCTGAGGCGGCGATGACAGCCATCTATGTGAAGAACCGCCTGCCGTCACCCAAGATCGAGCACAAGACTCCGTTCGAGATCGTCTACAAGTCCAAGCCGAGTGTGAAGCACATGCGTGTTTTCGGCTGTCGGACGTACATCCTGACTCCGAAGGAGAAGCGACTCAAGTGGGATCCCAAGGCTCGCGCTGGACTGTTTCTGGGTTACGAAGAAGTGTCCAAGGCGTATCGACTTTATGACATCGAGGCGGGGCAGGTGGTCATCAGTCGCGATGTCAACTTCGATGAGTCGACCTTTGGATGTTCACCGACGATTTCCGATGAAGATGTCGACGACCTGGACTTCGACTCGCTCGACATCGACAATGATGGTTTCCGCCAGACGGAGTACGCGCAGGCAGGGAAGCGCAAGAGCCGCCCGAGTGACGAAGATGAAGCTGCCAGAAAACCGCGGGCTGTGCGTCATCGACCTGGACTGGAAGAAGCAAGTGCGCCGAACTACTCCCCTCCGCACCGAGCAGACGCAGACGAAGAAGAAAAGTCTGGAGACCAAGATGAAGAATCGACTTCATCTGTGTTTTGGCATGCAAGTGCCAACGCGGTCGAAGCAGCCGTGGACTTATCGGAGCCGTCGACATTCCAAGAAGCGGTCAACGGCCCGGACCAACTGCACTGGCGCAAGGCTGTTCGTGCGGAACTCAAGTCGATGCGACTTCGTGGTGTGTTTCGTGCTGCCAAGTTGCCCAGCGGACAAAGCGCCATCGGTACCAAGTGGGTGTTCAAGATTAAGCGCAAAGCCGACGGATCGATCGAGAAGTACAAGGCGCGCCTGGTGGCCAAGGGTTTCAAGCAAAAGTACGGCATCGACTACACGGAGACGTTCTCGCCCGTGGTCAAGTACGTGACGCTGCGCATGGTCATCGCGATTGCCAAGTATTTCGACTGGCCCTCGACCAACTCGACGTGGTAACGGCATTTCTGTACGGCGTCATGAAGGAGTTTATTGAGGGTTGCCAGGTTTTGGTACTGTGTACCAGTAACCGGTTAACCCGAACCGGTCCAACACGATCCCGCGATGTTTACGGTACGTTGTTTACGCAACCGATGATTAGACGAGTAGGATGATTGGACGAGTGCGGAGTGTTGGTGATTGGATGCACCAAATGATTGGATGCAGGGCTGCATATCTATGTGGTAGACTAGGTAGTGTAAGCTCCGATAAATCAATCACTTTCGAATCTTCCTTCTTCAGCTCAAGTGGTCTTCACTCCGGTCCCCGCACCCAAGTGCAGAACTCCCTCCGCTCAACCCAAGCCTCGCTTCAAGACCTCAACACCTTTATCAGGTTATGAGCCCAAGCACCATGTCCTCTGCCCAAGACGTCTCGACCAAGGTCTCCATCGACAAGTTCAACGGAGACAACTACGCGACGTGGAACCGCTACATGCGTGGCGTGTTCCTGACCAAGTCGACGTGGCATGTGGTGAATCGGGAAACGTCTCCATCCTTTACGGACTCCCGGGCCAAGGACGAATATGTCAAGTCGAGCAACATCGCTTTTGGACTGATGTTGCTTCACATGGACGCCGACTACCATCATGTGGTCGATGACTGCGAGGAAGCATGGATCGCGTGGACGCGCTTGAAGACGCTGTACGGTGGATCGCAGAAGGCTGGTCGCATCTACCTCAAGCGACAGCTCTTCAGCATGGAGATGTCGGAAGGCGGCAATGTGTTGCATCATTGCAATGATGTCCTGAACATCAGCGCCAAGCTCAGCAGCATTGGCGCCAAGATGGAGGACGAGGACGTGGCGATCTGCTTGCTGCGCAGTCTCCCCAAGAGCTACGAGAACGTCGTGCTGAACTTGGAGATGAGTAGCGCCGAGCTGCGGTCGCAAGACGTTGTGAAGGTGCTCACGAACGAGCACATCAAGCGACAAGGCGAGAAGACGGCGACGGTGAAGACTGAGAACGCGGCCAAGGCGTTCAACACCGACCGTGAGCCTCGCCAATGCACGTACTGCGGAAAATTGGGGCATGTCATTGACAAGTGCTGGACCAAGCAGAAGGACGAGAACAGAGGGCCAAGACGCGGCGGCAACGGCCGTGGACGCGGGGCCAACAACATCCAGTGGAGAAACGACAGCGACGGCTACGACAACGACTACGATCGAGTGGCGTTCGCGGTTTCCCTGGAATGTGGAGTTTCGACGGACAAGAATGTGTCCGGGATGTGGGCGGTCGACAGCGGTGCCACGCACCATATTTGCAACGACAAGTCCAAGTTCGCCAATTTGATCGAGCGAAGTGAAGGCGAACTTTCGGTGGCCGATGGCAACAAGGCTGCCATCAAGGGTGTGGGGACCATCGTGGAAAGAGTGGTCCTGCCTAACGGCGACGAGCGCGAGATCGAGATCAAGAACGCGCTTTACGTGCCAAATATGAGCAAGAATCTGCTTTCAGTGCCGCAGATAAACAAGCATGGCAAGTTCCAAGTGGTATTTGACGGCACTGAGATGCACGTTTCGCGCAAGGACTCGAATCAAGTGGTGGCGACGGCGGATCTCGTGGACGGACTCTACTGGCTTCGCACACCTCAGCGATCGGCAAATGCGGCGACAAGTGGAAGGACGGTCGATTTGCACGCGCGTATGGGTCACGCTCCAGTCGAGGTTCTTCGCAAGATGGTCGACACCAAGATGATCAAGGACGCGAAAGCACCTTCCAAGTCGAGTGGACCAAGTGTGTGTCGTGGTTGCCAGCAAGGCAAAATGGTCCAAAAACCATTCCCAAGCAACCGTGACAAGCGTCGCTACGACACATTTGAGCTGCTCCACTTCGACATCTGCGGACCCATGGAGGAAAACTCGCTTGGCGGCAGCAAGTACCTGCTACTGATCGTGGACGAAGCCAGTGGATGCATGAAGGGTTTCTGCCTGCGTGCCAAGTCGGAGAGCGAAGACTGCATCAAGACGTACATCATGAAGGTGCAGAAGCAGTTCGGCAAGAAGGTCAAGTTTGTGCGGCACGACGGAGCTCGTGAGTTTGCGACCAACTCGCTCAACGACTTCTACGAAGACGAAGGCATCGAGCAGCAAACCACGGTTCCGTACGCGCACCAGACCAACGGCACGGCAGAGCGAGCCATCCGAACTATCGTCACGATCGGCCGCAGCATGTTGCATCACGCCAAGCTGGACAAGTGTTTCTGGGCTGAGGCGGCGATGACGGCCATCTATGTGAAGAACCGCCTGCCGTCACCCAAGATCGAGCACAAGACTCCGTTCGAGATCGTCTACAAGTCCAAGCCGAGTGTGAAGCACATGCGTGTTTTCGGCTGTCGGACGTACATCCTGACTCCGAAGGAGAAGCGACTCAAGTGGGATCCCAAGGCTCGCGCCGGATTGTTTCTGGGTTACGAAGAAGTGTCCAAGGCGTATCGACTTTATGACATCGAGGCGGGGCAGGTGGTCATCAGTCGCGATGTCAACTTCGATGAATCAACCTTTGGATTTTCACCGTCGATTTCTGATGAAGATGTCGACGACCTGGACTTCGACTCGCTCGACATCGACGATGATGGTCCGCGCCAGACGGAGTACAAACAGGCAGGGAAGCGCAAGAGCCGCCCGAGTGACGAAGATGAAGCTGCCAGAAGACCGCGCGCTGTGCGTCATCGACCTGGACTGGAAGAAGCAAGTGCACCGAACGACTCCCCTTCGCACCGAACAGACGCAGATGAAGAAGAAAAGTCTAGAGACCAAGATGAAGAATCGACTCCATCTGTGTTTTGGCGTGCAAGTGCCAACGCGGTCGAAGCAGCCGTGGACTTATCGGAGCCGTCGACATTCCAAGAAGCGGTCAACGGCCCGGACCAATTGCACTGGCGCAAGGCGATTCGTGCTGAGTTAAAGTCGATGCGACTTCGTGGTGTGTTTCGTGCTGCCAAGTTGCCCAGCGGACAAAGCGCCATCGGTACCAAGTGGGTGTTCAAGATTAAGCGCAAAGCCGACGGATCGATCGAGAAGTACAAGGCGCGCCTGGTGGCCAAGGGTTTCAAGCAAAAGTACGGCATCGACTACACGGAGACGTTCTCGCCCGTGGTCAAGTACGTGACGCTGCGCATGGTCATCGCGATCGCCAAGTATTTCGACTGGCCCCTCGACCAACTCGACGTGGTAACGGCATTCCTATACGGGATAATGAAAGAGTTGGTGTTCTGCGTGGTTCCTGAAGGCGTCGAGCTGGATGGTGATTTCGACTGCCTGGAATTGGTGAAGGCGATTTACGGTCTCAAGCAAGCTTCGCGCGTATGGAACGAGACCTTCGACGAATTCGTGTGTTCTATCGGTTTTCAAGTTTCAGCCTTCGACCCGTGCCTCTACATCAAGGTTGTCGATGGCCACTGTGTGCTCGTGCTGGTCTACGTGGACGATGTGTTGGTCACCGGAAGTTCACCCGAGCTGATCTCACGCACGAAGAACGACCTCAAGACACGCTTCGAAATGACTGACAGTGGCAAGTGTGTGTTCGTCCTTGGAATCGAGCTGGTGGATGGCCCGGACGGCAGCGTGACGATGTGCCAGCGGCGTTATGTGGATGATATCCTGAAGCGTTTCGGTATGGACGAGTGCAAGGCTGTGGTGAGTCCGGTAGTCATGAGCACTCGACTGGTTCCAAGTGACGCAGCGACCAAGGTGAACGCTCCGTTTCGCGAAGCTGTGGGTGCTCTGATGCACTTGATGACTGCCACGCGCCCGGACATCGCGTACGCCGTTGGCTATGCGTCGCGCTTCATGGAGAACCCTCAAGAAGAACACTGGGTTGCGGTCAAGCGTATCTTTCGCTACTATTAAGGGTTGCCGGGTTTTGGTACTCTGTACCAGTAACCGGTTAACCCGAACCGGTCCAACACGATCCCGCGATGTTTACGGTACGTTGTTTACGCAACCGATGATTAGACTAGTAGGATGATTGGACGAGTGCGGAGTGTTGGTGATTGGATGCACCAAATGATTGGATGCAGGGCTGCATATCTATGTGGTAGACTAGGTAGTGTAAGCTCCGATAAATCAATCACTTTCGAATCTTCATTCTACCCCTCAAGTGCCTTCGCTCCGGTCCCGCCGTCTGCGACATCCCTCCCTCCGCTTCGTACAAGCTTCGTGTCCAAGATCCATACCTTTCATCAGGTTATGAGCCCAAGCACCATGTCCTCTGCCCAAGACGCCTCGACCAAGGTCTCCATTGACAAGTTCAACGGGGACAACTACGCGACGTGGAACCGCTACATGCGTGGCGTGTTCCTGACCAAGTCGACGTGGCATGTCGTGAACCGTGAGACGACGCCAAGCTACACGGACTCGCGGGCCAAGGACGACTACGTCAAGTTGAGCAACATCGCTTTCGGACTGATGCTGCTCCACATGGACGCGGACTACCACCATGTGGTCGACGACTGCGAGGAAGCGTGGGTTGCCTGGTCGCGCCTGAAGACGCTGTACGGTGGTTCGCAGAAGGCTGGACGCATCTACCTGAAGCGCCAACTCTTCAGCATGGAGATGTCGGAAGGCGGCAATGTGTTGCATCATTGCAACGAGGTCCTTAACATCAGCGCCAAGCTCAGCAGCATCGGTGCCAAGATGGAGGACGAGGACGTGGCGATCTGCTTGTTGCGCAGCCTCCCCAAGAGCTACGAGAACGTCGTACTGAACTTGGAGATGAGCGGCGCTGAACTGCGGTCGCAAGACGTCGTGAAGGTGCTCACGAACGAGCACATCAAGAGACAAGGCGAGAAGACGGCGACGGTGAAGACGGAGAATGCGGCCAAGGCGTTCAACACCGACCGAGAGTCTCGCCAGTGTACGTACTGCGGAAAAGTGGGGCACACGATTGACAAGTGCTGGACCAAGCAGAAGGACGAGAACCGAGGGCCGAGACGCGGCGGCAACGGCCGTGGACGCGGGGCCAACAACATCCAGTGGAGAAACGACAGCAACGGCTACGACTACGACTACGATCAAGTAGCGTTCGCGGTTTCACTGGAATGTGGGGTTTCGACGGGCAAGAATGTGTCCGGGATGTGGGCGGTCGACAGCGGCGCAACGCACCACATCTGCAACGACAAGACCAAGTTCGTCCATTTGATTGAGCGGAACGAAGGCGAACTTTCGGTGGCCGACGGCAACAAGGCGGCCATCAAGGGTGTGGGGACCATCGTGGAACAAGTGGTTCTGCCCAATGGCGACGAGCGCGAGATCGAGATTAAGAACGCGCTGTACGTGCCAAGCATGAGCAAGAATCTGCTTTCGGTACCGCAGATCAACAAAAGTGACAAGTTTCAAGTGGTGTTCGACGGCACCAAGATGCAGATTGCGCACAAAGGCTCCAAGCAAGTGGTGGCGACGGCAAACCTCATGGATGGACTCTACTGGCTTCAGACGCCTCAGCGATCGGCGAATGCGGCGACGAGTGGCAAGACTGTCGACCTGCACGCGCGCATGGGTCACGCTCCGGTTGAGGTGCTTCGCAAGATGGTCGACAACCACATGATCAAGGACGCGAAGGCACCTTTCAAGTCGAGCGGACCAAGTCTGTGTCGTGGTTGCCAGCAAGGTAAAATGGTCCAAAAACCATTCCCAAGCAACCGTGACAAGCGTCGCTACGACACATTTGAGCTGCTCCACTTCGACATCTGCGGACCCATGGAGGAAACCTCGCTTGGCGGCAGCAAGTACCTGCTACTGATCGTGGACGAAGCCAGTGGATGCATGAAGGGTTTCTGCCTGCGTGCCAAGTCGGAGAGCGAAGACTGCATCAAGACGTACATCATGAAGGTGCAGAAGCAGTTCGGCAAGAAGGTCAAGTTTGTGCGGCACGACGGAGCTCGTGAGTTTGCGACCAACTCGCTCAACGAAGCTGCCAGAAAACCGCGAGCTGTGCGTCATCGACCTGGACTAGAAGAAGCAAGTGCACCGAACTACTCCCCTCCTGATGAAAGGTATGTATCTTGGACACGAAGCTTGTACGAAGCGGAGGGAGGGACGTCGCAGACGGCGGGACCGGAGCGAAGGCACTTGAGGGGTAGAATGAAGATTCGAAAGTGATTGAATTGTTGGAGCTTACACCCTACTGTTATAGACACGCGACCCTGCGTCCTATCACCTAGTGCATCTAATCAACCATCACTCACCGGTGTTCGTCCAATCATCCTACTCGTCTAATCATCGGTGGCGTAAACAACTTACCGTAATCACCATAATCAACGTGGGTTCGGATTGGACCGGTTCGGGTTAACCGGTTCACGGCTAATAACTGATACCAAACCGGTAACCGTCAATACCTCCGCACTGAGCAGACGCAGACGAAGAAGAAAAGTCTGGAGACCAAGATGAAGAATCGACTCCACCAGTTTTTTGGCGTGCAAGTGCCAATGCCGTCGAAGCAGGCGATCTATCGGAGCCGACGACATTCCAAGAAGCGGTGAACGGCCCCGACCAAGTGCACTGGCGCAATGCGATTCGTGCTGAGCTCGAATCGATGCGACTTCGTGGTGTGTTTTGTGCTGCCAAGTTGCCTAACGGACAACGCGCCATCGGTACCAAGTGGGTGTTCAAGATCAAGCGCAAAACGGACGGATCGATCGAGAAGTACAAGGCGCGCCTGGTGGCCAAGGGTTTCAAGCAGAAGTACGGCATCGACTACACCGAGACGTTCTCGCCCGTGGTCAAGTACGTGACGCTGCGCATGATCATCGCGATTGCCAAGTATTTTGGCTGGCCCCTCGACCAACTCGACGTGGTGACAGCTTTCCTGTACGGGATAATGAAAGAACTGGTGTTCTGCGCGGTCCCCGAAGGTGTTGATCTCGACGGTGACTTCGACTGCCTGGAATTGGTGAATATTAAAGGTTGCCGGGTTTTGGTACTGTGTACCAGTAACCGGTTAACCCGAACCGGTCCAACACGATCCCGCGATGTTTACGGTACGTTGTTTACGCAACCGATGATTAGACGAGTAGGATGATTGGACGAGTGCGGAGTGTTGGTGATTGGATGCACCAAATGATTGGATGCAGGGCTGCATATCTATGTGGTAGACTAGGTAGTGTAAGCTCCGATAAATCAATCACTTTCGAATCTTCCTTCTTCAGCTCAAGTGGTCTTCACTCCGGTCCTCGCACCCAAGTGCAGAACTCCCTTCGCTCCGTCCAAGCTTCGCTTCAAGACCTCAACACCTTTATCAGGTTATGAGCCCAAGCACCATGTCCTCTGCCCAAGACGCCTCGACCAAGGTCTCCATTGACAAGTTCAACGGGGACAACTACGCGACGTGGAACCGCTACATGCGTGGCGTGTTCCTGACCAAGTCGACGTGGCATGTCGTGAACCGTGAGACGA
Organism: Phytophthora sp. 'mugwort'; assembly: GCA_033558025.1. Lineage (NCBI taxonomy): Eukaryota > Oomycota > Peronosporomycetes > Peronosporales > Peronosporaceae > Phytophthora > Phytophthora sp. 'mugwort'. The sequence goes on along the minus strand of JAUCEF010000008.1, from coordinate 1,856,707 downwards.
CGCCAAGCTACACGGACTCGCGGGCCAAGGACGACTACGTCAAGTTGAGCAACATCGCTTTCGGACTGATGCTGCTCCACATGGACGCGGACTACCACCATGTGGTCGACGACTGCGAGGAAGCGTGGGTTGCCTGGTCGCGCCTGAAGACGCTGTACGGTGGTTCGCAGAAGGCTGGACGCATCTACCTGAAGCGCCAACTCTTCAGCATGGAGATGTCGGAAGGCGGCAATGTGTTGCATCATTGCAACGAGGTCCTTAACATCAGCGCCAAGCTCAGCAGCATCGGTGCCAAGATGGAGGACGAGGACGTGGCGATCTGCTTGCTGCGCAGTCTCCCCAAGAGCTACGAGAACGTCGTACTGAACTTGGAGATGAGCAATGCAGAGCTGCGGTCGCAAGACGTTGTGAAGGTGCTCACGAACGAGCACATCAAGCGACAAGGCGAGAAGACGGCGACGGTGAAGACTGAGAACGCGGCCAAGGCGTTCAACACCGACCGAGAGTCTCGCCAGTGTACGTACTGCGGAAAAGTGGGGCATGTCATTGACAAGTGCTGGACCAAGCAGAAGGACGAGAACAGAGGGCCGAGACGCGGCGGCAACGGCCGTGGACGCGGGGCCAACAACATCCAGTGAAGAAACGACAGCGACGGCTACGACAACGACTACGATCAAGTGGCGTTCGCGGTTTCCCTGGTGGAATGTGGAGTTTCGACGGACAAGAATGTGTCCGGGATGTGGGCGGTTGACAGCGGTGCCACGCACCATATTTGCAACGACAAGTCCAAGTTCGCCAATTTGATCGAGCGAAGTGAAGGCGAACTTTCGGTGGCCGATGGCAACAAGGCTGCCATCAAGGGTGTGGGGACCATCGTGGAAAGAGTGGTCCTGCCTAACGGCGACGAGCGCGAGATCGAGATTAAGAACGCGCTTTACGAGAGCCAAATATGAGCAAGAATCTGCTTTCAGTGCCGCAGATAAACAAGCATGGCAAGTTCCAAGTGATATTTGACGGCACTGAGATGCACGTTTCGCGCAAGGACTCGAATCAAGTGGTGGCGACGGCGGATCTCGTGGATGGACTCTACTGGCTTCGCACATCTCTCGATCGGCAAATGCGGCGACAAGTGGAAGGACGGTCGATTTGCACGCGCGTATGGGTCACGCTCCAGTCGAGGTTCTTCGCAAGATGGTCGACACCAAGATGATCAAGGACGCGAAAGCACCTTCCAAGTCGAGTGGACCAAGTGTGTGTCGTGGTTGCCAGCAAGGCAAAATGGTCCAAAAACCATTCCCAAGCAACCGTGACAAGCGTCGCTACGACACATTTGAGCTGCTCCACTTTGACATCTGCGGACCCATGGAGGAAACCTCGCTTGGCGGCAGCAAGTATCTGCTACTGATCGTGGACGAAGCCAGCGGATGCATGAAGGGTTTCTGTCTGCGTGCCAAGTCGGAGAGTGAAGACTGCATCAAGACATACATCATGAAGGTGCAGACGCAGTTCGGCAAGAAGGTCAAGTTTGTGCGGCACGACGGAGCTCGTGAGTTTGCGACCAACTCGCTCAAGGATTTCTACGAAGACGAAGGCATCGAGCAGCAAACCACGGTTCCGTACGCGCACCAGACCAACGGCACGGCAGAGCGAGCCATCCGAACTATCGTCATGATCGGCCGCAGCATGTTGCATCACGCCAAGCTGGACAAGTGTTTCTGGGCTGAGGCGGCGATGACGGCCATCTATGTGAAGAACCGCCTGCCGTCACCCAAGATCGAGCACAAGACTCCGTTCGAGATCGTCTACAAGTCCAAGCCGAGTGTGAAGCACATGCGTGTTTTCGGCTGTCGGACGTACATCCTGACTCCGAAGGAGAAGCGACTCAAGTGGGATCCCAAGGCTCGCGCCGGATTGTTTCTGGGTTACGAAGAAGTGTCCAAGGCGTATCGACTTTATGACATCGAGGCGGGGCAGGTGGTCATCAGTCGCGATGTCAACTTCGATGAATCAACCTTTGGATTTTCACCGTCGATTTCTGATGAAGATGTCGACGACCTGGACTTCGACTCGCTCGACATCGACGATGATGGTCCGCGCCAGACGGAGTACAAACAGGCAGGGAAGCGCAAGAGCCGCCCGAGTGACGAAGATGAAGCTGCCAGAAGACCGCGCGCTGTGCGTCATCGACCTGGACTGGAAGAAGCAAGTGCACCGAACGACTCCCCTTCGCACCGAACAGACGCAGATGAAGAAGAAAAGTCTAGAGACCAAGATGAAGAATCGACTCCATCTGTGTTTTGGCGTGCAAGTGCCAACGCGGTCGAAGCAGCCGTGGACTTATCGGAGCCGTCGACATTCCAAGAAGCGGTCAACGGACCTGATCAAGTTCATTGGCGCAAGGCGATTCGTGCTGAGTTAAAGTCGATGCGACTTCGTGGTGTGTTTCGTGCTGCCAAGTTGCCCAGCGGACAACGCGCCATCGGTACCAAGTGGGTGTTCAAGATTAAGCGCAAAGCCGACGGATCGATCGAGAAGTACAAGGCGCGCCTGGTGGCCAAGGGTTTCAAGCAAAAGTACGGCATCGACTACACGGAGACGTTCTCGCCCGTGGTCAAGTACGTGACGCTGCGCATGGTCATCGCGATTGCCAAGTATTTCGACTGGCCCCTCGACCAACTCGACGTGGTAACGGCATTTCTGTACGGCGTCATGAAAGAGTTGGTGTTCTGCGTGGTTCCTGAAGGCGTCGAGCTGGATGGTGATTTCGACTGCTTGGAATTGGTGAAGGCGATCTACGGTCTCAAGCAAGCTTCGCGCGTATGGAACGAGACCTTCGACGAATTCGTGTGTTCTATCGGTTTTCAAGTTTCAGCCTTCGACCCGTGCCTCTACATCAAGGTTGTCGATGGCCACTGTGTGCTCGTGCTGGTCTACGTGGACGATGTGTTGGTCACCGGAAGTTCACCCGAGCTGATCTCACGCACGAAGAACGACCTCAAGACACGCTTCGAAATGACTGACAGTGGCAAGTGTTTGTTCGTCCTTGGAATCGAGCTGGTGGATGGCCCGGACGGCAGCGTGACGATGTGCCAGCGGCGTTATGTGGATGATATCCTGAAGCGTTTCGGTATGGACGAGTGCAAGGCTGTGGTGAGTCCGGTAGACATGAGCACTCGACTGGTTCCAAGTGACGCAGCGACCAAGGTGAACGCTCCGTTTCGCGAAGCTGTGGGTGCCCTCATGCACTTGATGACTGCTACTCGACCGGATATCGCGTACGCAGTAGGCTATGTATCGCGCTTCATGGAGAACCCCCAAGAGGAACACTGGGTTGCGGTCAAGCGCATTTTTCGCTATCTACAAGGCACCAAGACGCATGGAATCTGTTTCAAGCCAGGCAACAAGATCGACTTTCGTGGGTATTCGGATGCGGACTGGGCTGGCGACCTCGCGGACCGCAAGTCGACTTCCGGCTACACGTTCATGCTAATGGGTGCACCAGTGAGCTGGGGAAGCAAGAAGCAGTCAAGTGTTTCGCTGTCTACGAGTGAGGCGGAGTACATCGCACTCAGTCTGGCGATCCAAGAGGGCAAGTGGATTCATCGCCTGCTATGCGAGATTTTGGCGGCTGCCAACGAGACTGGACCCGAGCTTAAGATCCGCGAAGACAACCAGTCGTGCATCAAGATGACGAAGAACCCAGTAAACCACGGTCGCGCCAAGCACATCGACATCAAGTACCACCACATCCGCGATGAAGTGAAGCGCGGTGAAGTCAAGCTCGAGTACTGCGAGACTTCTGTGATGCTAGCGGACATCATGACGAAGGCTCTCGCGGGACCACGCCATACGGATCTGACGGCGGCTCTCGGAGTCCACGCGTGTTCGCATTGAGGGGGCGTATTGAGGGTTGCCGGGTTTTGGTACTGTGTACCAGTAACCGGTTAACCCGAACCGGTCCAACACGATCCCGCGATGTTTACGGTACGTTGTTTACGCAACCGATGATTAGACGAGTAGGATGATTGGACGAGTGCGGAGTGTTGGTGATTGGATGCACCAAATGATTGGATGCAGGGCTGCATATCTATGTGGTAGACTAGGTAGTGTAAGCTCCGATAAATCAATCACTTTTCGAATCTTCCTTCTTCAGCTCAAGTGGTCTTCACTCCGGTCCTCGCACCCAAGTGCAGAACTCCCTTCGCTCCGTCCAAGCTTCGCTTCAAGACCTCAACACCTTTATCAGTGAAGGCGATCTACGGTCTCAAGCAAGCTTCGCGCGTGTGGAACGAGACCTTCGACGAGTTCGTGTGCTCCATCGGCTTTCAAGTATCGGCGTTCGACCCGTGCCTCTACATCAAGATCGTTGACGGTCACTGCGTGCTAGTGCTGGTCTACGTGGATGACGTGCTGATTACCGGAAGTTCACCCGAACTGATCTCACGCACGAAGACCGACCTCAAGACACGCTTCGAGATGACCGACAGCGGCAAGTGCGCGTTCGTTCTTGGGATCGAATTGGTGGACGGCCCGGACGGCAGCGTGACGATGTGTCAGCGCCGCTATGTGGATGACATTCTCAAGCGTTTTGGTATGGACGAGTGCAAGGCCGTGGTGAGTCCCGTCGACATAAGCACTCGACTGATTTCAAGTGACGCAGCGACCAAGGTGAACGCTCCGTTTCGCGAAGCTGTTGGTGCTCTGATGCACTTGATGACTGCTACTCGACCGGATATCGCGTACGCAGTAGGCTATGTATCGCGCTTCATGGAGAACCCCCAAGAGGAACACCGGGTTGCGGTCAAGCGCATTTTTCGCTATCTACAAGGCACCAAGACGCATGGAATCTGTAAGCCAGGCAACAAGATCGACTTTCGTGGGTATTCGGATGCGGACTGGGCTGGCGACCTCGCGGACCGCAAGTCGACTTCCGGCTACACGTTCATGCTAATGGGTGCACCAGTGAGCTGGGGAAGCAAGAAGCAGTCAAGTGTTTCGCTGTCTACGAGTGAGGCGGAGTACATCGCACTCAGTCTGGCGATCCAAGAAGGCAGGTGGATTCATCGCCTGCTATGCGAGATTTTGGCGGCTGCCAACGAGACTGGACCCGAGCTCAAGATCCGCTAAGACAACCAGTCGTGCATCAAGATGACGAAGAACCCAGTAAACCACGGTCGCGCCAAGCACATCGACATCAAGTACCACCACATCCGCGATGAAGTGAAGCGCGGTGAAGTCAAGCTCGAGTACTGCGAGACTTCTGTGATGCTAGCGGACATCATGACGAAGGCTCTCGCGGGACCACGCCATACGGATCTGACGGCGGCTCTCGGCATCCACGCGTGTTCGCATTGAGGGGGCGTATTGAGGGTTGCCGGGTTTTGGTACTGTGTACCAGTAACCGGTTAACCCGAACCGGTCCAACACGATCCCGCGATGTTTACGGTAAGTTGTTTACGCCACTGATGATTAGACGAGTAGGATGATTGGACGAACACCGGTGAGTGATGGTTGATTAGATGCACTAGGTGATAGGACGCAGGGTCGCGTGTCTATAACAGTAGGGTGTAAGCTCCAACAATTCAATCACTTTCGAATCTTCATTCTACCCCTCAAGTGCCTTCGCTCCGGTCCCGCCGTCTGCGACGTCCCACCCTCCGCTTCGTACGAGCTTCGTGTCCAAGATCCATACCTTTCATCAGGCGGGACCGGAGCGAAGGCACTTGAGGGGTAGAATGAAGATTCGAAAGTGATTGAATTGTTGGAGCTTACACCCTACTGTTATAGACACGCGACCCTGCGTCCTATCACCTAGTGCATCTAATCAACCATCACTCACCGGTGTTCGTCCAATCATCCTACTCGTCTAATCATCGGTGGCGTAAACAACTTACCGTAACCACCATAATCAACGTGGGTTCGGATTGGACCGGTTCGGGTTAACCGGTTCACGGCTAATAACTGATACCAAACCGGTAACCGTCAATATCACCTTCCTCCATCATGAGCGTGAAGAAACGTCGACGAAGAAAGAGCTTGTTGGCCAAACTCTTCTTCTCGAAGTGTCCTTCCAGTCTTGACCATGCATCATGCGCGCCACTCTCCGAGCGAACCAGCGGCAGCTGCGAATCCTCCATCGCGAGACAGATCATCGCCAGCGCCTTGCGCGACTTCTTCCGAAAGAGCGCTTGATCCGCCGCAGTCTGGCAGTGCTCCAGCTTCACTTCCCCACTTGTCACTTCCCACAGTTCGCGCTCCTCGAGCACCATCTGCATCTTGAACTTCCACGTGTGGAAGTTAGCTCCGTCGAACTTGTTGATGCGGAAGGCAGAAGGCTGCGTGGCGTCCATGGCGAAGGCGTAGTCGGGGTCTTCAGAGAAGGCGGGGCTTGGGCTCATAACCAAAAGGCTTGGTCACTTGATGGCAAAATGCAAAGTGATTGATTTAGGTCCTTAGTTCGCAAACTCCTTGCTACCTCTAAGCCTACAATTCTACCTACTGGGTACACTCTACTGGATTCTCTACTGGATGCTGAGTTACTTCAGCCAATCGCAGAGCGCCACGTAGAGCCCATCCTGTACCCACAATCTTGTACCCACGTGCATCGGAATCATCGTCCCGTAATCGCCGGAGTGATTGAGGTGCCACTGAGTGAAGGTCATACCGGTATCCTACCGGTATACAGCAGCTGCTCGAGGCGTCTCCTTGACAACAAGCCGCGATGCATAGTTCATGGAAGACGTCTTCGACGGTGGAAGACGCGACTACAAACCCACGGAGGCGCTGGTGGACCTTCAAGATGCGGAAGAAGGCACCACGGACAAAGATGAACAGTCGGCATCGGACGACGAAGATGAAGAGACTGCGCGGGATGATGAATTCTTGCCCGGCAGCAAGAGACACCCGCGGACACAGTCGCTGGAGGAAGCGGTGGAGACCCCGAGTGCCAAGCGATACGCGTCAGAGAATCGACGCCAAGGCCTGGATGAGATGTCTGCCATGGCTCGAGACAACGACAAGAGCTTCGAGGCGGCGTACGTCGTGGATTCAGTGGGAGAAATGCCGACCACGTTCAAGTCGGCGATGGAATCCAGCGACGCACGCAAATGGAAGGAGGCTTGCGACTCGGAGTACGACTCGCTGCGCAAGAACGACACATGGGACGTGGTACCGCTGCCCAAGGGACGCAAGGCCATCGGCTGTCGATGGATCTTTCGCGTGAAGGAGAACCAAGCCGGCGAGATCGAACATACAAGGCGCGCCTGATGGCTAAGGGATTCTCGCAGAAGCACGGCATCGACTACGACGAGACCTTCGCGCCCGTGGCCAAGTTCACGTCCATCCGAATCGTGCTAGCGATGGCTGCCAAGTACGGGCTCAAGCTGCACCAGATGGACGTTAAGACAGCCTTTCTTAACGGCGTCCTGGATGAAGACATCTACATGCAGCAGCCGGACGGATACATAAGCGAAGGACGCCCGGATCATGTGTGCAAGCTCAAGCGCGCGCTCTACGGTCTCAAGCAGTCGCCGCGCATGTGGAACCACACCATCGACGACTTCATGCTCAAGCTGGACTTCGACAAGTGCGAGACCGACCACTGCGTCTACGTCAAGCGCAACGGCGACAGCATGGTGCTCGTGGTGCTGTACGTGGACGACCTGGTGATTGCGAGCAGTGATGACGACATGCTCAAGGCGACCAAGAGCGCACTAAGCAAGCGGTTCGAGATGACGGATCTAGGCGAGCTGAGCTACTTTCTCGGAATGGAGATCAAGCAAGACATCAAGGCTGGTGAGGTGACCATGCGGCAGACCAAGTTCGCGCGGAGCATTCTGAGCAAGTTCAGCATGGAGAACAGCAAGCCCGTGAAAACGCCGCAGGATCCCGGACTCAAGCTGACCAAGGCTATGTGCGACGGCGGGTGCAAGCATGATGACACCATGGCAGGCGTGCCTTACCGGAACGCCGTGGGCTGCCTCATGTACTTGATGGTGGGCACCCGACCGGATCTGGCTGCGGCAGTGGGCACACTGAGTCAGTTCGCTGCAGACCCATGCCCCACGCACTGGCAAGCACCCAAGCGCGTCCTCCGCTACATCCAAGGCACGGCGACGTACGGCATCGAGTTTCGCACCAAGGACCAAGACGGCTACTCGGATGCGGACTGGGCGGGTGATGTGGAGTCGCGCCGCAGCACGAGCGGATACGCGTTCATAATGAGCGGTGGATGCGTGAGCTGGCGCAGCAAGAAGCAGAGGACGGTGGCACTATCGTCGACGGAAGCCGAGTACATGGCGCTATCAGAGGCAACACAGGAGGCTGTGTGGCTCAAGGCGTTTCTGTGCGAGATAGGCGAAACCACAGAGGGCAAGGCGATCAAGATCTACGAAGACAACCAAGGATCCATCGCGCTTGCCAAGAATCCCGAGTTTCACAAGCGTACCAAGCATATCGACATTCGCTACCATTTCGTGCGCGAGAAGGTCGAGGACGGAGAAGTGGTGCTCGAGTACTGTCCGACGCAAGACATGCTGGCGGACCTGATGACCAAGCCCATTCCAGCGGCGCAGTTCGACTGTCTCCGGAGCAAGCTCGGCATCGAAGCACCGAAGCACCGAAGGCTATCGAGTCGAGTGGGAGTGTTGTCAAGGAGACGCCTCGAGCAGCTGCTGTATACCGGTAGGATACCGGTATGACCTTCACTCAGTGGCACCTCAATCACTCCGGCGATTACGGGACGATGATTACGATGCACGTGGGTACAAGATTGTGGGTACAAGATGGGCATCGACGTGGCGCTCTGCGATTGGCTGAAGTAGCTCAGTATCCAGTAGAGAATCCAGTAGAGTGTACCCAGTAGGTAGAACTGTAGGCTTAGAGGTAGCAAGGAGTTTGCGAACTAAGGACCTAAATCAATCACTTTGCATTTTGCCATCAAGTGACCAAGCCTTTTGGTTATGAGCCCAAGCCCCGCCTTCTCTGAAGACCCCGACTACGCCTTCGCCATGGACGCCACGCAGCCTTCTGCCTTCCGCATCAACAAGTTCGACGGAGCTAACTTCCACACGTGGAAGTTCAAGATGCAGATGGTGCTCGAGGAGCGCGAACTGTGGGAAGTGACAAGTGGGGAAGTGAAGCTGGAGCACTGCCAGACTGCGGCGGATCAAGCGCTCTTTCGGAAGAAGTCGCGCAAGGCGCTGGCGATGATCTGTCTCGCGATGGAGGATTCGCAGCTGCCGCTGGTTCGCTCGGCGAGTGGCGCGCATGATGCATGGTCAAGACTGGAAGGACACTTCGAGAAGAAGAGCCTCGCCAACAAGCTTTTCCTTCGTCGTCAGTTCTTCACGCTCATGATGGAGGAAGGTGATGATGTGCTTCAACACATCAACAAGCTCAAGACTCTGGCGGAGCAGCTCGACGCAGTGGCGCTCCGGTCAGCGAGGACGACTTGGTGATCACGCTTCTCGGGAGCCTGAGCGAGTCGTATCAGTTCCTGATCACGGCGTTGGAGTCAAGATCCGACACGCTGACGTGGGAGCTGGTGACGTCTCGGCTGCTACATGAAGACATGAAGCGCAAGGAGCAGGGTGGCGATGGAGATGGCGCCGCGCCTGGCCAGGCGTTCATGATGAGGGACAACAAGCATAAGGGCCGACCGTCGAAGAAGAACGGTGCGTGCCACAACTGCGGCAAGCATGGACATTGGATCGCGGAGTGTCCCTCGCGGATCCATGACAACACGGAACGGCAGCGCTCGCAGCGTGCCAACGTCGCGCGTGAGGACGACTCCGGCGACTATCTCTTCTTCGTCGACGGCGATGGCGATGCGGCCATGGCAGCGTCGGCGAGTGGCACATGGCTGGTCGACTCGGGTGCGACGCAGCACATGGCGCACTCCAAGAAGTTCATGAGAAACTACAAGGCCTTCACTCCGGTCGACGTGCGTCTCGCAGACGACGGTGTGGTTCAAGCGATCGGCAGCGGCGACATTGTGATGGAGATGAAGACGCCTCGTGGCATCAAGAAGGGTGTGCTCACGAACGTGTGGCACATTCCCAAGCTAACGCGCAACCTCTTCTCGATCGGGCGCTTCACCAAGGACGTCGGATCAGTGACCTTCGACAGCGACGGATGCTTCATCGCACTGAAGGGGATGAAGTGCACGATAGGTGCGCGTGACGGCAAGCTGTTCAAGCTGTGCATGACGCCCGTGCGCCTGGACGAAGCGAATTCGGCGAGTCCGAACGGGAGCCAAGGGGACACCAAGTCGTACCTCTGGCACCTTCGACTAGGCCACATCGGTCACGCTGGGCTCGACGCCATCGTCAAGAAGAAGCTCAGCGTCGGCATTGACCTCGGGTCCGCGAGCAAGTGGAGACGTGCGACGGATGCGCGCTCGGCAAGCAGACGCGATTGAGTTTCGAATCGACATCGCCCAAGCGTGCCAATAAACTACTGGAGGTTGTGCACAGTGACGTATGCGGGCCCATGCGCACGCCGACGTTTGGCGGCAAGCGCTACTTCGTCACCTTTATCGACGACAAGTCGCGCTACTGCGTGGTGTACCTGGTAAAGAACAAGTGGGAGGTGGCCGAAAAGTTCGCGCACTTTGTGGCGTTTGCGGAGACACAGACCGGCAAGCGCGTCAAGGAGCTTCGCAGTGACAACGGTGGTGAGTACAAATCCGACAAAATGGCCAAGTTTTGCAGCAAGCGCGGCATCGTGCAAAAGTTCACGCCGCCATACACGCCGCAGCTCAACGGAATCGCGGAGCGCATGAACCGGACGCTAGTTGAATGCGCGCGGTGCATGCTGGAGCACGCGAGTCTGTCCAAGGCATACTGGGGCGAAGCAGTCATGACGGCTATGTTCCTGCGCAACCGCTGTCCGACACATGCGCTTGACAACGATAAGTCTCCGTACGAGTTGTGGACTGCCAAGAAACCATTGCTGGCCAACCTCAAAGTCTTCGGTTGCCACGCCTACGTGCATGTGGCGAAAGAGAAGCGAACCAAGCTGGATGCGCGATCGGTGCGATGCAGGTTCCTGGGGTACTCGGACCACGAGAAAGCGTATCGGTTCGAGGAGATCGAGAGTGGTCGCGTGCTGGTGAGCCGCGATGCACAGTTCATGGAAGACGTCTTCGACGGTGGAAGACGCGACTACAAACCCACGGAGGCGCTGGTGGACCTTCAAGATGCGGAAGAAGGCACCACGGACAAAGATGAACAGTCGGCATCGGACGACGAAGATGAAGAGACTGCGCGGGATGATGAATTCTTGCCCGGCAGCAAGAGACACCCGCGGACACAGTCGCTGGAGGAAGCGGTGGAGACCCCGAGTGCCAAGCGATACGCGTCAGAGAATCGACGCCAAGGCCTGGATGAGATGTCTGCCATGGCTCGAGACAACGACAAGAGCTTCGAGGCGGCGTACGTCGTGGATTCAGTGGGAGAAATGCCGACCACGTTCAAGTCGGCGATGGAATCCAGCGACGCACGCAAATGGAAGGAGGCTTGCGACTCGGAGTACGACTCGCTGCGCAAGAACGACACATGGGACGTGGTACCGCTGCCCAAGGGACGCAAGGCCATCGGCTGTCGATGGATCTTTCGCGTGAAGGAGAACCAAGCCGGCGAGATCGAACATACAAGGCGCGCCTGATGGCTAAGGGATTCTCGCAGAAGCACGGCATCGACTACGACGAGACCTTCGCGCCCGTGGCCAAGTTCACGTCCATCCGAATCGTGCTAGCGATGGCTGCCAAGTACGGGCTCAAGCTGCACCAGATGGACGTTAAGACAGCCTTTCTTAACGGCGTCCTGGATGAAGACATCTACATGCAGCAGCCGGACGGATACATAAGCGAAGGACGCCCGGATCATGTGTGCAAGCTCAAGCGCGCGCTCTACGGTCTCAAGCAGTCGCCGCGCATGTGGAACCACACCATCGACGACTTCATGCTCAAGCTGGACTTCGACAAGTGCGAGACCGACCACTGCGTCTACGTCAAGCGCAACGGCGACAGCATGGTGCTCGTGGTGCTGTACGTGGACGACCTGGTGATTGCGAGCAGTGATGACGACATGCTCAAGGCGACCAAGAGCGCACTAAGCAAGCGGTTCGAGATGACGGACCTAGGCGAGCTGAGCTACTTTCTCGGAATGGAGATCAAGCAAGACATCAAGGCTGGTGAGGTGACCATGCGGCAGACCAAGTTCGCGCGGAGCATTCTGAGCAAGTTCAGCATGGAGAACAGCAAGCCCGTGAAAACGCCGCAGGATCCCGGACTCAAGCTGACCAAGGCTATGTGCGACGGCGGGTGCAAGCATGATGACACCATGGCAGGCGTGCCTTACCGGAACGCCGTGGGCTGCCTCATGTACTTGATGGTGGGCACCCGACCGGATCTGGCTGCGGCAGTGGGCACACTGAGTCAGTTCGCTGCAGACCCATGCCCCACGCACTGGCAAGCACTCAAGCGCGTCCTCCGCTACATCCAAGGCACGGCGACGTACGGCATCGAGTTTCGCACCAAGGACCAAGACGGCTACTCGGATGCGGACTGGGCGGGTGATGTGGAGTCGCGCCGCAGCACGAGCGGATACGCGTTCATAATGAGCGGTGGATGCGTGAGCTGGCGCAGCAAGAAGCAGAGGACGGTGGCACTATCGTCGACGGAAGCCGAGTACATGGCGCTATCGGAGGCAACACAGGAGGCTGTGTGGCTCAAGGCGTTTCTGTGCGAGATAGGCGAAACCACAGAGGGCAAGGCGATCAAGATCTACGAAGACAACCAAGGATCCATCGCGCTTGCCAAGAATCCCGAGTTTCACAAGCGTACCAAGCATATCGACATTCGCTACCATTTCGTGCGCGAGAAAGTCGAGGACGGAGAAGTGGTGCTCGAGTACTGTCCGACGCAAGACATGCTGGCGGACCTGATGACCAAGCCCATTCCAGCGGCGCAGTTCGACTGTCTCCGGAGCAAGCTCGGCATCGAAGCACCGAAGCACCGAAGGCTATCGAGTCGAGTGGGAGTGTTGTCAAGGAGACGCCTCGAGCAGCTGCTGTATACCGGTAGGATACCGGTATGACCTTCACTCAGTGGCACCTCAATCACTCCGGCGATTACGGGACGATGATTACGATGCACGTGGGTACAAGATTGTGGGTACAAGATGGGCATCGACGTGGCGCTCTGCGATTGGCTGAAGTAACTCAGTATCCAGTAGAGAATCCAGTAGAGTGTACCCAGTAGGTAGAACTGTAGGCTTAGAGGTAGCAAGGAGTTTGCGAACTAAGGACCTAAATCAATCACTTTGAATTTTGCCATCAAGTGACCAAGCCTTTTGGAAGTTACCCTGCAACATGCCTCTATATCAAGGTTGTCGATGGCCACTGTGTGCTCGTGGTGGTCTACGTGGACGATGTGTTGGTCACCGGAAGTTCACCCGAGCTGATCTCACGCACGAAGAACGACCTCAAGACACGCTTCGAAATGACTGACAGTGGCAAGTGTTTGTTCGTCCTTGGAATCGAGCTGGTGGATGGCCCGGACGGCAGCGTGACGATGTGCCAGCGGCGTTATGTGGATGATATCCTGAAGCGTTTCGGTATGGACGAGTGCAAGGCTGTGGTGAGTCCGGTAGACATGAGCACTCGACTGGTTCCAAGTGACGCAGCGACCAAGGTGAACGCTCCGTTTCGCGAAGCTGTGGGTGCCCTCATGCACTTGATGACTGCTACTCGACCGGATATCGCGTACGCAGTAGGCTATGTATCGCGCTTCATGGAGAACCCCCAAGAGGAACACCGGGTTGCGGTCAAGCGCATTTTTCGCTATCTACAAGGCACCAAGACGCATGGAATCTGTAAGCCAGGCAACAAGATCGACTTTCGTGGGTATTCGGATGCGGACTGGGCTGGCGACCTCGCGGACCGCAAGTCGACTTCCGGCTACACGTTCATGCTAATGGGTGCACCAGTGAGCTGGGGAAGCAAGAAGCAGTCAAGTGTTTCGCTGTCTACGAGTGAGGCGGAGTACATCGCACTCAGTCTGGCGATCCAAGAAGGCAGGTGGATTCATCGCCTGCTATGCGAGATTTTGGCGGCTGCCAACGAGACTGGACCCGAGCTCAAGATCCGCTAAGACAACCAGTCGTGCATCAAGATGACGAAGAACCCAGTGAACCATGGTCGCGCCAAGCACATCGACATCAAGTACCATCACATCCGTGATGAGGTCAAGCGCGGCGAAGTCAAGCTCGAGTACTGCGAGACTTCTGTGATGCTAGCGGACATCATGACGAAGGCTCTCGCGGGACCACGCCATACGGATCTGACGGCGGCTCTCGGAGTCCACGCGTGTTCGCATTGAGGGGGCGTATTGAGGGTTGCCGGGTTTTGGTACTGTGTACCAGTAACCGGTTAACCCGAACCGGTCCAACACGATCCCGCGATGTTTACGGTACGTTGTTTACGCAACCGATGATTAGACGAGTAGGATGATTGGACGAGTGCGGAGTGTTGGTGATTGGATGCACCAAATGATTGGATGCAGGGCTGCATATCTATGTGGTAGACTAGGTAGTGTAAGCCCCGATAAATCAATCACTTTCAAATCTTCCTTCTTCAGCTCAAGTGGTCTTCACTCCGGTCCTCGCACCCAAGTGCAGAACTCCCTTCGCTCCGTCCAAGCTTCACTTATCAAGATCCATACCTTTTATCAGTTCGGTGCGAAGGGGAGTCGTTCGGTGCACTTGCTTCTTCCAGTCGAGGTCGATGACGCACAGCGCGCGGTCTTCTGGCAGCTTCATCTTCGTCACTCGGGCGGCTCTTGCGCTTCCCTGCCTGTTTGTACTCCGTCTGGCGCGGACCATCATCGTCGATGTCGAGCGAGTCGAAGTCCAGGTCGTCGACATCTTCATCAGAAATCGACGGTGACAATCCAAAGGTCGATTCATCGAAGTTGACATCGCGACTGATGACCACCTGTCCCGCCTCGATGTCATAAAGTCGATACGCCTTGGACACTTCTTCGTAACCCAGAAACAATCCGGCGCGAGCCTTGGGATCCCACTTGAGTCGCTTCTCCTTCGGAGTCAGGATGTACGTCCGACAGCCGAAAACACGCATGTGCTTCACACTCGGCTTGGACTTGTAGACGATCTCGAACGGAGTCTTGTGCTCGATCTTGGGTGACGGCAGGCGGTTCTTCACATAGATGGCCGTCATCGCCGCCTCAGCCCAGAAACACTTGTCCAGCTTGGCGTGATGCAACATGCTGCGGCCGATCATGACGATAGTTCGGATGGCTCGCTCTGCCGTGCCGTTGGTCTGGTGCGCGTACGGAACCGTGGTTTGCTGCTCGATGCCTTCGTCTTCGTAGAAATCCTTGAGCGAGTTAGTCGCAAACTCACGAGCTCCGTCGTGCCGCACAAACTTGACCTTCTTGCCGAACTGCGTCTGCACCTTCATGATGTATGTCTTGATGCAGTCTTCACTTTCCGACTTGGCACGCAGACAGAAACCCTTCATGCATCCGCTGGCTTCGTCCACGATCAGTAGCAGATACTTGCTGCCGCCAAGCGAGGTTTCCTCCATGGGTCCGCAGATATCGAAGTGGAGCAGCTCAAATGTGTCGTAGCGACGCTTGTCACGGTTGCTTGGGAATGGTTTTTGGACCATTTTGCCTTGCTGGCAACCACGACACACACTTGGTCCACTCGACTTGGAAGGTGCTTTCGCGTCCTTGATCATCTTGGTGTCGACCATCTTGCGAAGAACCTCGACTGGAGCGTGACCCATACGCGTGTGCAAATCGACCGTCCTGTTGCAGGGTAACTTCCTTGGTACAGTGTACCAGTCCAAGTTACCCGAACCGGTTAACCGGACCGGTCCAATGCTCCCTCGCCATGATTACGCCACGGTGATTACGCCACTCATGATTGGACGAGTAGGATGATTGGACGAGTACGGAATGATGGTGATTGGATGCACCAATTGATTGGATGCATAGTTGCATGTCTATGTAGTATACCAGGTAGGCAGGCAAAATAAGCTCCGATAAATCAATCACTTCTGAATTTCCATTCAACCTCTCAAGCCTCCTTCCTCGCCTCGCCTAAAGCCTCGGCGGTGTCCAAGACCCCTACGTCAAGTTCAAGACCCAACGTAACCTTTCTTCAGGCTATGAGCCCAAGTACCATGTCGTCTGTGCAAGATACCAAGATCTCCATTGACAAGTTCAACGGCGACAACTTCGCCACCTGGAACCGCTACATGCGTGGCGTGTTCCTGACCAAGTCGGTATGGAACGTCGAGAACCGGGAGACGACGCCAAGCTTCGCGGACCCGAGGGCCATGGACGACTACGTCAAGTCCAGCAACATCGCGTTCGGTCTGATGTTGCTCCACATGGATGCGGACTACCACCATGTGGTCGACGACTGCGAAGAAGCCTGGGTGGCCTGGACGCGTCTGCGTTCACTCTACGGGGGGTCACAGAAGGCTGGTCGTATCTACCTGAAGCGCCAGCTCTTCAGCATGGAGATGGCAGAAGGCGGCAATGTGCTTCATCATTGCAACGAAGTCCTCAACATCAGCGCCAAGCTCAGCAGCATCGGTGCCAAGATGGAGGATGAAGACGTGGCAATCTGC
Organism: Phytophthora sp. 'mugwort'; assembly: GCA_033558025.1. NCBI lineage: Eukaryota > Oomycota > Peronosporomycetes > Peronosporales > Peronosporaceae > Phytophthora > Phytophthora sp. 'mugwort'. The sequence continues at coordinate 1,840,042 of JAUCEF010000008.1, read as the reverse complement.
CTGTTACGGAGTCTGCCCAAGAGCTACGAGAACGTGGTTCTCATCTTGGAGATGAGCAACGCAGAGCTGCGCACTCAAGACGTGATCAAGGTGCTCACGAACGAGCACATCAAGCGGCAGGGCGAGAAGACTGCTCAGGTGAAGATTGAAGACACTGCAAGGGCCTTCAATGCCGAGCGTGAAAAGCCGCCACTGCACTTACTGCGGGAAATCGGGACACGTCGTGGACAAGTGCTGGACCAAGCAAAAGGATGACAATCGAGGTGCACGACGTGGCCGGTCTGGTCGCGGTGCGAACAATGTCCAATGGCGTGACGACAGCGATGATGACTTCATCGCGTTTGCGGTCTCTATGGAGTGTGGTATCTCCAAGACCAACAAGTTTCAAGGCTCATGGGCCATCGACAGTGGTGCCACGCACCACATCTGCAATGACAAGAATAAGTTTGTCAATGTTGCAGGGTAACTTCCTTGGTACAATGTACCAGTCCAAGTTACCCGAACCGGTTAACCGGACCGGTCCAACGCTCCCTCGCCATGATTACGCCACGGTGATTACGCCACTCATGATTGGACGAGTAGGATGATTGGACGAGTACGGAATGATGGTGATTGGATGCACCAATTGATTGGATGCATAGTTGCATGTCTATGTAGTATACCAGGTAGGCAGGCAAAATAAGCTCCGATAAATCAATCACTTCTGAATTTCCATTCAACCTCTCAAGCCTCCTTCCTCGCCTCGCCTCAAGCCTCGGCGGTGTCCAAGACCCCTACGTCAAGTTCAAGACCCAACGTAACCTTTCTTCAGTCAACATCAAGGCATGCGACGAAGGTGAACTCACTGTCGCAAACGGCAATACTGCCAAGATCAAGGGAGTTGGAACGGTCATGCAGCGCGTCACCTTGCCTAATGGTGGCGAACGCGACATCCACGTTCAAGACGCGCTCTACGTACCAAGTATGAACAAGAATCTGCTTTCGGTACCCCAGATCAACCGAAGCGGACAGTTCAAGGTGGTGTTTGATGGAGCAGAAATGCACATCGCACACAAGACGTCGAAAAAGATCGTGGCTTCCGCGGACTTGATCGACGGTCTCTACTGGCTCCGGGTGCCAAGTTTCGCTGCGAATTCGGTGACCGATGTATCGATCAACGCGGTCGATCTTCATGCACGTATGGGTCACGCACCCAGCGACGTTCTTCGGAAGATGGTCTCAAGTGGCATGGTCACGGGTGCCAAGATGCCGACATCGTCAAAGAACTCAAGCCAGTGTCGCGGGTGCCAACAAGGAAAAATGGTGCAAAAGCCCTTCCCAAGCAACCCGAACAAGCCCAAGTACAAGCCGTTCGAGTTCCTTCACTTTGATATTTGTGGACCCATGAAGGAAGAGTCGCTGGGTGGCAGTCGCTACTTGCTGCTTCTCACGGACGAAGCCAGCAGCTGCATGACGGGATTCTGCTTGCGAGCCAAGTCGGAAAGCGAAGGCTGCTTGCGTCGCTTCATTACCAAGGTGGAGAAGCAATTCGATGCCAAGGTGAAGTTTCTGCGGCATGATGGATCCAAAGAGTTCGCGACCACTCGCTCAAGACTTTCTACGAAGACCACGGCATCGAAGTCCAGCCCACGGTTTGGTATGCGCACCAAACCAACGCAACTGCTGAGCGCGCCAACCGAACCATCGTGACTATCGGCCGCAGTATGCTTCACTACGCTGGCTTGGACAAGACGTTCTGGGCGGAAGCGGCAATGACGGCAATTTACATCAAGAATCGTCTGCCGTCTCCGAAGTCGTCCGACAAAACTCCGTTCGAAATCATCTACAAGTCCAAGCCCAACGTCAAGCACATGCGGATCTTCGGGTGCAAGGCCTATATCTTGACGCCGAACGAGAAGCGACTCAAGTGGGATCCCAAAGCTCGTGAAGGTATTTTCATGGGATACGAGGAGCGTTCCAAGGCGTATCGAGTTTATGACATCGAGGCGGGGCAGGTGCTGATCTCTCGCGATGTCACATTCGATGAGTCAAGCTTTAATGGGGCTGAAGCTATTAGTGATGAAGGAGTCAACGAAGTTGCCGATTATTTTGACGAAATGCAAGTCTCCGACAACAGTGGCACAAGGGTGTTCAAGCAGGCGGGGAAGCGGAAATCGCGTCCGGAAAACGAAGATCGCGCCAATGTTCGGCGCCCACGTCGAACTGTTGGGCTCGAAGAAGCTAGTGCTCCCGACCACTCGGAAGAAGAAAACCAACGTGAATCGTCTACGCCGCAAGAAGAGTCGGAAGACAACGATGAAGACAGCTCGACTTCGCCAATGTTCTGGCGTGCAAGTGCGAATGCGGTGGAAGCAAGTGACAGCGCGGAACCCAAGACATTTCAAGAAGCTGTGAACGGTCCAGACGAAGCTCATTGGCGCAAGGCAATTCGCGCTGAACTCAAGTCAATGCGGCTTCGAGGTGTTTTCCGTGCGGCGAAACTGCCTAACAATCAGCGCGCAGTCGGTACCAAGTGGGTCTTCAAGATCAAGCGCAATGCTGACGGATCCATCGAAAAATTCAAGGCTCGACTCGTCGCGAAAGGCTTCGTGCAGAAGTATGGGATCGACTACACCGAGACGTTTTCGCCCGTGATCAAGTACGTGACGCTGCGAATGATCATCGCGATCGCCAAGTACTACGGATGGCCGATCGACCAACTCGACGTGGTCACTGCGTTCCTGTACGGTTTGATGAAGGAAAAGGTGTTTTGCAGTGTGCCTGAAGGCGTGGAACTGGACGATGGTTTCGACTGCGTGGAGTTGCTCAAGGCGATCTACGGGCTGAAACAAGCTTCACGAGTTTGGAACGAGACCTTCGACGAGCATGTGCGCTCCATCGGTTTTCGTGTATCAAGCTACGACCCCTGCCTCTACATCAAGGTCATCGGCGGTGAATGCGTTCTGCTGTTGGTCTACGTGGACGACGTGTTGGTGACCGGGAGCTCGGCAACATCGATTGAAGAAGTCAAGCGCCAACTCAAGTCGCGGTTTGAGATGACCGACAGTGGCAAGTGTTCCTTCATCCTGGGGATCGAAGTGGTCGACAAGGCGGATGGCAGTGTCACCTTAAGTCAAGCTCGGTACATCAACGACATCCTGGAGCGCTTTGGCATGCAAGACTGCAAACCTGCTGCAAGTCCGGTCGACATCAGCATGAAGCTAGTCTCAAGCGACTCCACAACCAGGTTGGACGCGCCATTTCGCGAGGCTGTCGGTGCACTTATGCACTTGATGACATCGACTCGCCCGGACATTGCGTTCGCTGTTGGCTATGTGTCGCGCTTTATGGAGAACCCGCAAGTGGAACATTGGATTGCAGTCAAGCGCATTTTTCGCTACCTACAAGGTACCAAGTGGCACGGAATTCGCTTTTTGCCAGGCAAGGACGTCGACTTCCAAGGCTTTTCGGACGCCGACTGGGCAGGTGATCTAAGCAATCGCAAGTCAACATCAGGCTATCTGTTCCAAGTTGTCGGCGGACCAGTGTCGTGGGGTTCTAAGAAGCAGTCAAGCGTATCGCTCTCGACAAGTGAGGCCGAGTACATTGCACTGAGCTTGGCCATCCAAGAAGGCAAGTGGGTGCACAAGTTGCTGTGCGAGATCCTAGCTGCTGCAGGCGGAGCCACGCCGGAGTTGAAGATTTTCGAAGACAACCAGTCGTGCATCAGGATGACCAAGAACCCAGTGAACCATGGCCGCGCCAAGCATATCGACATCAAGTACCATCACATCCGTGATGAAGTCAAGCGCGGAGAAGTGATCGTCGAATACTGCGAGACTACGACCATGCTGGCCGACATCTTGACCAAGGGACTCGCCGGACCACGCCACAAGGACTTGACGGCGGCGCTCGGCGTTCACGCGTGTTCGCATTGAGGGGGCGTGTTGCAGGGTAACTTCCTTGGTACAGTGTACCAGTCCAAGTTACCCGAACCGGTTAACCGGACCGGTCCAATGCTCCCTCGCCATGATTACGCCACGGTGATTACGCCACTCATGATTGGACGAGTAGGATGATTGGACGAGTACGGAATGATGGTGATTGGATGCACCAATTGATTGGATGCATAGTTGCATGTCTATGTAGTATACCAGGTAGGCAGGCAAAATAAGCTCCGATAAATCAATCACTTCTGAATTTCCATTCAACCTCTCAAGCCTCCTTCCTCGCCTCGCCTCAAGCCTCGGCGGTGTCCAAGACTCCTACGTCAAGTTCAAGACCCAACGTAACCTTTCTTCACGTCCTTCCACTTGTCGCCGCATTTGCCGATCGCTGAGGTGTGCGAAGCCAGTAGAGTCCATCCACGAGATCCGCCGTCGCCACCACTTGATTCGAGTCCTTGCGCGAAACGTGCATCTCAGTGCCGTCAAATATCATTTGGAACTTGCCATGCTTGTTTATCTGCGGCACTGAAAGCAGATTCTTGCTCATATTTGGCTCTCGTAAAGCGCGTTCTTAATCTCGATCTCGCGCTCGTCGCCGTTAGGCAGGACCACTCTTTCCACGATGGTCCCCACACCCTTGATGGCAGCCTTGTTGCCATCGGCCACCGAAAGTTCGCCTTCACTTCGCTCAATCAAATTGGCGAACTTGGACTTGTCGTTGCAAATATGGTGCGTGGCACCGCTGTCGACCGCCCACATCCCGGACACATTCTTGTCCGTCGAAACTCCACATTCCAGGGAAACCGCGAACGCCACTCGATCGTAGTCGTTGTCGTAGCCGTCGCTGTCGTTTCTCCACTGGATGTTGTTGGCCCCGCGTCCACGGCCGTTGCCGCCGCGTCTTGGCCCTCTGTTCTCGTCCTTCTGCTTGGTCCAGCACTTGTCAATGACATGCCCCAATTTTCCGCAGTACGTGCATTGGCGAGGCTCACGGTCGGTGTTGAACGCCTTGGCCGCGTTCTCAGTCTTCACCGTCGCCGTCTTCTCGCCTTGTCGCTTGATGTGCTCGTTCGTGAGCACCTTCACAACGTCTTGCGACCGCAGCTCGGCGCTACTCATCTCCAAGTTCAGCACGACGTTCTCGTAGCTCTTGGGGAGACTGCGCAGCAAGCAGATCGCCACGTCCTCGTCCTCCATCTTGGCGCCGATGCTGCTGAGCTTGGCGCTGATGTTCAGGACATCATTGCAATGATGCAACACATTGCCGCCTTCCGACATCTCCATGCTGAAGAGCTGTCGCTTCAGGTAGATGCGACCAGCCTTCTGCGATCCACCGTACAGCGTCTTCAAGCGCGTCCACGCGACCCAGGCTTCCTCGCGGTCATCGACCACGTGATGGTAGTCGGCGTCTATGTGGAGCAACATCAGTCCGAAAGCGATGTTGCTCGACTTGACGTAGTCGTCCTTGGCACGGGAGTCCGTGAAGCTTGGCGTCGTCTCCCGGTTCACCACATGCCACACCGACTTGGTCAGGAACACGCCACGCATGTAGCGGTTCCACGTCGCGTAGTTGTCTCCGTTGAACTTGTCGATGGAGATCTTGGTCGAGACGTCTTGGGCAGAGGACATGGTGCTTGGGCTCATAACCTGATAGAAGGTATGGAGGTCTTGAAGCGAGGCTTGGGTTGAGCGGAGGGAGTTCTGCACTTGGGTGCGAGGACCGGAGTGAAGACCACTTGAGCTGAAGAAGGAAGATTTGAAAGTGATTGATTTATCGGAGCTTACACTACCTAGTCTACCACATAGATATGCAGCCCTGCATCCAATCATTTGGTGCATCCAATCACCAACACTCCGCACTCGTCCAATCATCCTACTCGTCTAAACATCGGTTGCGTAAACAACGTACCGTAAACATCGCGGGATCGTGTTGGACCGGTTCGGGTTAACCGGTTACTGGTACACAGTACCAAAACTCGGCAACCCTCAATACGCCCCCTCAATGCGAACACGCGTGGATTCCGAGGGACGCCGTCAGATCCATGTGGCGCGGTCCTGGCAGTGCCTTGGTCATGATGTCCGCCAGCATGATAGAAATCTCGCAGTACTCGAGCTTGACTTCGCCGCGCTTGACCTCATCACGGATGTGATGGTACTTGATGTCGATGTGCTTGGCGCGACCATGGTTCACTGGGTTCTTCGTCATCTTGATGCACGACTGGTTGTCTTCGCGGATCTTGAGCTCGGGTCCAGTCTCGTTGGCAGCCGCCAAAATCTCGCATAGCAGGCGATGAATCCACTTGCCCTCTCGGATCGCCAGACTGAGCGCGATGTATTCCGCCTCGCTCGTAGACAGCGACACACTTGACTGTTCCTGGCTTCCCCAGCTCACTGGCGCACCCATCAGCATGAACGTGTAGCCGGAATATTGAGGGTTGCCGGGTTTTGGTACTGTGTACCAGTAACCGGTTAACCCGAACTGGTCCAACACGATCCCGCGATGTTTACGGTACGTTGTTTACGCAACCGATGATTAGACGAGTATGATGATTGGACGAGTGCGGAGTGTTGGTGATTGGATGCACCAAATGATTGGATGCAGGGCTGCATATCTATGTGGTAGACTAGGTAGTGTAAGCCCCGATAAATCAATCACTTTCAAATCTTCCTTCTTCAGCTCAAGTGGTCTTCACTCCGGTCCTCGCACCCAAGTGCAGAACTCCCTCCGCTCCGTCCAAGCTTCACTTATCAAGATCCATATCTTTTATCAGGTTATGAGCCCAAGCACCATGTCCTCTGCCCAAGACGTCTCGACCAAGATCTCCATCGACAAGTTCAACGGAGACAACTACGCGACGTGGAACCGCTACATGCGTGGCGTGTTCCTGACCAAGTCGGTGTGGCATGTGGTGAACCGGGAGACGACGCCAAGCTTCACGGACTCCCGTGCCAAGGACGACTACGTCAAGTCGAGCAACATCGCTTTCGGACTGATGTTGCTCCACATGGACGCCGACTACCATCACGTGGTCGATGACCGCGAGGAAGCCTGGGTCGCGTGGACGCGCTTGAAGACGCTGTACGGTGGATCGCAGAAGGCTGGTCGCATCTACCTGAAGCGACAGCTCTTCAGCATGGAGATGTCGGAAGGCGGCAATGTGTTGCATCATTGCAATGATGTCCTGAACATCAGCGCCAAGCTCAGCAGCATCGGCGCCAAGATGGAGGACGAGGACGTGGCGATCTGCTTGCTGCGCAGTCTCCCCAAGAGCTACGAGAACGTCGTGCTGAACTTGGAGATGAGTAGCGCCGAGCTGCGGTCGCAAGACGTTGTGAAGGTGCTCACGAACGAGCACATCAAGCGACAAGGCGAGAAGACGGCGACGGTGAAGACTGAGAACGCGGCCAAGGCGTTCAACACCGACCGTGAGCCTCTCCAATGCACGTACTGCGGAAAATTGGGGCACACGGTGAAGCGGTGCTGGACCAAGCAGAAGGACGAAAACCGAGGGCCAAGACGCGGCGGCAACGGCCGTGGACGCGGAGCAAACCATGTTCAGTGGCGCAACGATGACTACGACTACGACCGTGTCGCGTTTGCGGTTTCGTTGGAATGCGGAAAATCGACGGGCAAGGATATGCCCGGGATAAGGACGGTCCCACAGCGGCACAACGCACCACATTTGCAATGACAAGACCAAGTTCGCCACGCTGAATGAGCAAGACGAAGGCGAACTTTCGGTGGCCGATGGCAACAAGGCTGCCATCAAGGGTATGGGGACCATCGTGGAAAGAGTGGTCCTGCCCAACGGCGACGAGCGCGACATCGAAATCAAGGACGCGCTGTACGTGCCGAAGATGAACAAGAATCTGCTTTCGGTGCCGCAGATTAACAAGAGTGGCAAGTTTCAAGTGGTGTTCGACGGTGCGAGCATGCATGTCGCGCGGAAGGGCTCGAAGCAAGTGGTGGCAACGGCTGATCTCGTCGACGGTCTCTACTGGCTACGCATACCACAGCATTCGGTGAATGCGGCGACGTCAACGCGCAACGTGGATCTACACGCGCGGATGGGCCACGCTCCGATCGACGTGCTGCGCAAAATGGTCAGCAGTGGCATGATTAAGGACGCGAAAACACCATCACAGTCGAGTGGACCAAGCATATGTCGCGGATGTCAGCAAGGGAAGATGGTCCAAAACCGTTCCCAAGCAACCGCGAAAAGCGTCACTACGACGTATTTGAGCTACTCCACTTCGACATCTGCGGCCCCATGGAACTAGAGTCACTGGGTGGCAGCAAGTATTTGCTGCTCATAGTGGACGAAGCCAGCGGATGCATGAAGGGTTTCTGCTTAAGTGCCAAGTCAGAGAGCGAAGAATGCCTCAAGACCTACATCATGAAGGTGCAGACGCAGTTCGGCAAACGTGTCAAGTTCGTGCGCCACGACGGAGCCCGTGAGTTTGCTACTAATTCGCTCAAGGCCTTCTACGAAGATCAAGGCATCGAGCAGCAGACCACGGTTCCGTACGCGCACCAAACCAACGGCACGGCAGAGAGAGCTATCCGGACCATCGTTACGATTGGTCGCAGCATGCTGCATCATGCAAAGCTGGACAAGTGTTTTTGGGGCGAAGCAGCGATGGCTGCAATTTATGTCAAGAACCGCTTGCCGTCGCCCAAGGTCGAAAACAAGACTCCGTTCGAGATTGTATACAAGTTCAAGCCAAGTGTGAAGCACATGCGTGTGTTTGGATGTCGGACGTACGTCCTGACCCCGAAGGAGAAGCGACTCAAGTGGGACCCCAAGGCTCGCGCTGGTGTGTTCACGGGATACGAAGAAGTGTCGAAGGCGTACCGAGTTTATGACATCGAGGCGGGGCAGGTGCTGATAAGTCGCGATGTCACCTTCGACGAATCAAGTTTTGGTATCTCGACGGCGATCTCAAGTAATGACGACGAAGATGTGAACCTGGGCTTCTACTCGCTCGAGATTGGCGATGATGACTCGGCGGGTCCGACCGAATTCAAGCAGGCGGGGAAACGCAAGATTCGACCAAGTGATGCGGATAACATGTCAGTGAACTCGCGTCCTGTTCGCCGTGCGACTGGTTTGGAAGAAGCAAGCGCTCCTGTCACCTCGTTTGAGCGCCAAGCCAAACGCCGAGCGAGTGTTCGAATGGAACCTGGACTACCTGACGAAGAAGAGAAGGGTGCTCAAGACAACGAAAAAGACGATTCCACTCCTCCCGTATTTTGGCGAGCAAGTGCCAACTCAGTGGAAGCCGGTGAGTTGTCTGAGCCGACGACATTCCAAGACGCGGTGAACGGACCTGATCAAGTGCATTGGCGCAAGGCTGTTCGTGCGGAACTCAAGTCGATGCGACTTCGTGGTGTGTTTCGTGCTGCCAAGTTGCCCAGCGGACAACGCGCCATCGGTACCACGTGGGTGTTCAAGATCAAGCGCAAAGCCGACGGATCGATCGAGAAGTACAAGGCGCGCCTGGTGGCCAAGGGTTTCAAGCAGAAGTACGGCATCGACTACACGGAGACGTTCTCACCCGTGGTCAAGTACGTGACGCTGCGCATGGTCATCGCGATCGCCAAGTATTTCGACTGGCCTCTGGACCAACTCGACGTGGTAACGGCATTTCTGTACGGCGTCATGAAGGAAGTCGTGTACTGCGTGGTGCCAGAAGGGGTCGAGCTGGATGGTGATTTCGACTGCCTGGAATTGGTGAAGGCGATCTACGGTCTCAAGCAAGCTTCGCGCGAGTGGAACGAGACCTTCGACGAATTCGTGTGCTCCATCGGTTTTCAAGTTTCGGCCTATGATCTGTGCCTCTACATCAAGATTGTGGATGATCACTGGTTCTGTTGCTAGTGTACGTGGACAACGTATTAGTAACCGGAAGTTCGGCCGAACTGATCGCACGCACCAAGAGTGACCTGAAGACACGTTTTGAGATGACCGACAGCGGGAAGTGTGCCTTTGTCTTGGGTATCGAGCTGGTCGACAACGCTGACGGCAGTGTAACAATGTGCCAACGGCGCTACGTGGACGACATTCTTAAGCGTTTCGGCATGGATGACTGCAAGGCTGTGGTAAGTCCCGCGGATTTGAGCTCTCGACTGGTTCCAAGCAACGCGCCGACCAAGATCAACGTTCCCTTTCGTGAAGCTGTGGGTGCACTCATGCACTTGATGACTGCGATGCTGTCAAGGAGACGTCTCGATCAGCTGCTGTATACCGGTAAGATACCGGTATGACCTTCACTCAGTGGCACCACAATCATTTCTGTGATTACGAGACGAAGATTACGTCACGGTGTTTATGGGACGGTGTTTACGCCATGGACGATTACGCCATGGGTGGGTACAAAATTGTGGGTACATGATGGGCTCTACGTGGCACTCCCTGATTGGCTGAAGCAACTCAGTATCCAGTAGAGAATCCAGTAGAGTGTACCCAGTAGGTAGAACTGTAGGCTTAGAGGTAGCAAGGAGTTTGCGAACTAAGGACCTAAATCAATCACTTTGCATTTTGCCATCAAGTGACCAAGCCTTTTGGTTATGAGCCCAAGCCCCGCCTTCTCTGAAGACCCCGACTACGCCTTCGCCATGGACGCCACGCAGCCTTCTGCCTTCCGCATCAACAAGTTCGACGGAGCTAACTTCCACACGTGGAAGTTCAAGATGCAGATGGTGCTCGAGGAGCGCGAACTGTGGGAAGTGACAAGTGGGGAAGTGAAGCTGGAGCACTGCCAGACTGCGGCGGATCAAGCGCTCTTTCGGAAGAAGTCGCGCAAGGCGCTGGCGATGATCTGTCTCGCGATGGAGGATTCGCAGCTGCCGCTGGTTCGCTCGGAGAGTGGCGCGCATGATGCATGGTCAAGACTGGAAGGACACTTCGAGAAGAAGAGTTTGGCCAACAAGCTCTTTCTTCGTCGGCGTTTCTTCACGCTCATGATGGAGGAAGGTGATGATGTGCTTCAACACATCAACAAGATCAAGACGCTGGCGGAACAGCTCGACGCAGTGGCGCTCCGGTCAGCGAGGACGACTTGGTGATTTTGGGAAGTTTGAGCGAGTCGTACCAGTTCCTGATCACGGCGTTGGAGTCGAGATCCGACACGCTGACGTGGGAGCTGGTGACGTCTCGGCTGCTACATGAAGACATGAAACGCAAGGAGCAGGGTGGCGATGGAGATGGCGCCGCGCCTGGCCAGGCGTTCATGATGAGGGACAACAAGCACAAGGGCCGACCGTCGAAGAAGACTAGTGCCTGTCACTACTGTGGCGAGCACGGACATTGGATCGCCAAGTGTCCGGTGCGAATCCGCGAGAACGCGGAGCGGCAGAGGCCGCAACGAGCGAATATCGCGCAGAGTGAAGACGACTCTGGCGACTGCCTCTTCTCGGTTGGTGGTAACACGGGTGCCTCCAAGTCGAATGGAGTGTGGCTGGTCGACTCAGGTGCGACGCAGCACATGACGTACTCGAAGGAGTACATGAAGAACTACAAGAAGATCTCTCCGGTGGACGTGCATCTCGCGGACGACGGTGTGGTTCAGGCTGTGGGGACCGGCGACATTGTGATGTCGATGAAGACCCCGCGCGGCATGAAGAGGGGTGTACTCACGAACGCGTGGCACATTCCGAAGCTGTCACGCAACCTGTTTTCGGTTGGTAGGTTCACCAAGGACGTCGGGCCAGTCATCTTCGAGAGCGACGGATGCTTCGCTGAAACGAAAGGTCTCAAGTGGAAGCTCGGCGCTCGTGAGGGCAAAGGGCTGTTCAAGCTGTGCATGACTCCGATGATGCCTGACGAGGCCAATGCGGCAAGTTCGAAGGATCGCCAAGGGGACACCACGTCGTACCTCTGGCACCTTCGACTTGGTCACATCGGCCATGGCGGTCTAGACGCCATCGTCAAGAAGGGCTACGGTGTTGGTATCGATATGGCGTCGGTGAAGCAGTGGGAGTTATGCGACGGATGCTCACTCGGCAAGCAAACGCGAGTAAGCTACATGAAGACGTCGCCAAACCGTGCCAAGCAAGTGCTAGAAGTCGTACACAGTGATGTATGCGGTCCCATGCAGACGCCGACCTTTGGAGGCAAGCGCTATTTTGTCACGTTTATCGATGACAAGTCGCACTTCTGTGTGGTGTACTTGCTGCGCAACAAGTCCGAGGTGGCCGACAAGTTCGCGCAATTCGTCGCGTTAGCTGAGACCCAGACTGGCAAGCGCGTGAAAATGCTGCGGAGCGACAACGGCGGCGAGTACACTTCGGGTGAGATGGCCAAGTTCTGTGCGGACCGTGGTATCATGCAGAAGTTCACGCCGCCATACACGCCTCAGCTGAACGGAGTCGCCGAGCGCATGAACCGGACGTTGGTGGAGTGTGCGCGCTGCATGCTGGAACATGCTGGATTGCCCAAGACGTATTGGGGTGAAGCTGTCGTGACAGCTACGTTCCTCCGTAATCGGTGTCCGACGCGTGCCATCAACCACGACAAGTCACCGCACCAAGTTTGGACAGGCAAGAAACCGCTGCTAGCGAACCTCAAGGTGTTGGTTGCCACGCGTACGTGCACGTGCCGAAGGAGAAGCGCACCAAGTTTGACGCTCGGTCGGTGCGCTGTCGGTTCCTGGGATACTCGGAGCATGAGAAAGCGTATCGTTTCGAAGAGAACAAGAGCGGTCGCGTGCTGGTGAGCCGCGACGCGCAGTTTATGGAAGACGTCTTCGACAGTGGGAGACGTGACTACCATCAGAGGGAGGTGGTGGTCATTCAAGATGAAGAGACGACGGATCAAGATTCGTTGCAGTCGGATGAAGACGACAAAGAAGAAGAAGACGAAGAAGCAGCGCGGGACGAAGGTTTTGAACCAGGCAGCAAGCGACACCCGCGGACGCAGTCGCTGGAAGAAGCTGTGGAAGTTCCAAGTGCCAAGCGGCAGAGTCGACACCTGACTCTGGACAAGATGTCGGCCGCGGCTCAGGAAAGTCAAGACTTCGAGGCTGCTTATGTCGTGAATTCAGTGGGAGAAATGCCGGCCACATTCAAGTCGGCGATGGAATCCAACGACGCAAGCAAGTGGAAGGAGGCGTGTGACTCGGAGGTCGAGTCACTCCGCAAGAACGAGACGTAAATCCTCGTACCGCTGCCAAAAGGACGCAAGGCAATCGGCAACCGATGGGTGTTTCGAGTGAAGGAGAACCAAGCCGGAGAGATTGAGCGGTTCAAGGCGCGCCTGGTGGCCAAGGGGTTCTCGCAGAAGTACGGCATCGACTATGAGGAGACATTCGCACCAGTGACCAAGTTCACGTCGATCCGGGTGGTGTTGAGCATGGCTGCCAAGTACGGTCTCAAGCTGCATCAGATGGATGTCAAGACGGCTTTCCTGAATGGCGTGCTGGACGAGGAAATCTACATGCAACAGCCCGACGGATACGTTGACGAAGACCACCCGGAGTACGTATGCAAGCTCAAGCGGTCATTGTACGGATTGAAACAGTCGCCACGCATGTGGAACCAGACCATCGACGACTTCATGCTAAAGATCGAGTTCACCAAGTGTAAGATCGACCACTGCGTGTACATCAAGAGGGACGGCGACATCATGGTACTGGTGGTGCTCTACGTTGACGACCTCATCATTGCAAGCAACGACGATGACTTGCTGGAATCGACCAAGCGGTCACTCAGCGATCGGTTCGAGATGACGGACCTTGGCGACCTCAGCTACTTTCTCGGTATGGAAATCAAGCAAGATCGAGAAGTCGGCGTTGTAACGATTCGGCAGACCAAATTCGCGCAAAGTATCCTGAACAAGTTTGGCATGGAAGATTGCAAGCCCGTGAAAACACCACAAGATCCGGGACTCAAGCTAACCAAGAACATGTGCGAAGGAGACTGCAAGCACGAAGACACCATGAAGAACGTGCCGTACCGGAATGCTGTAGGCTGCCTCATGTACTTAATGGTGGGCACACGTCCGGACCTGGCGACCGCAGTGGGCTCACTAAGTCAATTCGCGTCGGATCCATGTCCCACACACTGGCAGGCACTCAAGCGAGTACTTCGGTATATTCGAGGCACGACGATGCATGGCATCGAGTTCAGCGCGAAGGACAAGGAAGGTATTCGCGGCTACTCAGATGCGGACTGGGCGGGCGACATCGAGTCACGTCGCAGTACAAGTGGCTACGCATTCATGATGAACGGTGGATACGTGAGCTGGCGCAGCAAGAAGCAGAGAACAGTAGCGCTATCGTCGACAGAGGCCGAATATATGGCGCTCTCGGAAGCTACGCAAGAGGTGTTGTGGCTCAAGGCGTTCCTGCATGAAATCGGTGAGATCAAGAACGACGACGCAGTGCTGATCTACGAGGACAACCAAGGCTCCATCGCGTTGGCCAAGAACCCGAAGTTCCACAAGCGCACCAAGCACATCGACATTCGCTACCACTTCGTGCGCGAAAAGGTGGAAGACGGTCAAGTGGTGCTGCAGTACGTCTCGACAACCGACATGCTGGCCGACATCATGACGAAGGCGATCACTGCTGTGCAGTTTGAAGTTCTTCGGAAAAAGCTCGGGATCCAAGGTGCAACAGCTGTCGAGTCGAGTAGGAGTGTTGTCAAGGAGACGCCTCGAGCAGCTGCTGTATACCGGTAGGATACCGGTATGACCTTCACTCAGTGGCACCACAATCATTTCTGTGATTACGAGACGAAGATTACGTCACGGTGTTTATGGGACGGTGTTTACGCCATGGACGATTACGCCACGGGTGGGTACAAGATTGTGGGTACATGATGGGCTCTACGTGGCACTCCCTGATTGGCTGAAGCAACTCAGTATCCAGTAGAGAATCCAATAGAGTGTACCCAGTAGGTAGAACTGTAGGCTTAGAGGTAGCAAGGAGTTTGCGAACTAAGGACCTAAATCAATCACTTTGCATTTTGCCATCAAGTGACCAAGCCTTTTGGTTATGAGCCCAAGCCCCGTCTTCCCTGACCAAGACCCCGACTACGCCTTCGCCATGGACGCCACTTCGACTACGACCGCCCACATCAACAAGTTCGACGGAACTAACTTCCACACGTGGAAGTTCAAGATGCAGATGGTGCTCGAGGAGCGCGAACTGTGGGAAGTGATAAGTGGGGAAGTGAAGCTGGAGCACTGCCAGACTGCGGCGGATCAAGCGCTCTTTCGGAAGAAGTCGCGCAAGGCGCTGGCGATGATCTGTCTCGCGACGGAGGATTCGCAGCTGCCGCTGGTTCGCTCGGCGAGTGGCGCGCATGATGCATGGTCAAGACTGGAAGGACACTTCGAGAAGAAGAGCCTCGCCAACAAGCTTTTCCTTCGTCGTCAGTTCTTCACGCTCATGATGGAGGAAGGTGATGATGTGCTTCAACACATCAACAAGCTCAAGACTCTGGCGGAGCAGCTCGACGCAGTGGCGCTCCGGTCAGCGAGGACAACTTGGTGATCACGCTTCTCGGGAGCCTGAGCGAGTTGTATCAGTTCCTGAACACGGCGTTGGAGTCAAGATCCGACACGCTGACGTGGGAGCTGGTGACGTCTCGGCTGCTACATGAAGACATGAAACGCAAGGAGCAGGGTGGCGATGGAGATGGCGCCGCGCCTGGCCAGGCGTTCATGATGAGGGACAACAAGCACAAGGGCCGACCGTCGAAGAAGAACGGTGCGTGCCACAACTGCGGCAAGCATGGACACTGGATCTATTGAGGGTTGCCAGGTTTTGGTACTCTGTACCAGTAACCGGTTAACCGGAACCGGTCCAATACGATCCCGCGATGTTTACGGTACGTTGTTTACGCAACCGATGATTAGACGAGTAGGATGATTGGACGAGTGCGGAGTGTTGGTGATTGGATGCGCCAAATGATTGGATGCAGGGCTGCATATCTATGTGGTAGACTAGGTAGTGTAAGCTCCGATAAATCAATCACTTTCGAATCTTCCTTCTTCAGCTCAAGTGGTCTTCACTCCGGTCCTCGCACCCAAGTGCAGAACTCCCTTCGCTCCGTCCAAGCTTCACTTATCAAGATCCATATCTTTTATCAGGTTATGAGCCCAAGCACCATGTCCTCTGCCCAAGACGTCTCGACCAAGGTCTCCATCGACAAGTTCAACGGAGACAACTACGCGACGTGGAACCGCTACATGCGTGGCGTGTTCCTGACCAAGTCGGTGTGGCATGTGGTGGACCGGGAGACGACGCCAAGCTTCACGGACTCCCGTGCCAAGGACGACTACGTCAAGTCGAGCAACATCGCTTTCGGACTGATGTTGCTCCACATGGACGCCGACTACCATCACGTGGTCGATGACTGCGAGGAAGCCTGGGTCGCGTGGACGCGCTTGAAGACGCTGTACGGTGGATCGCAGAAGGCTGGTCGCATCTACCTCAAGCGACAGCTCTTCAGCATGGAGATGCCGGAAGGCGGCAATGTGTTGCATCATTGCAATGATGTCCTGAACATCAGCGCCAAGCTCATCAGCATCGGCGCCAAGATGGAGGACGAGGACGTGGCGATCTGCTTGCTGCGCAGTCTCCCCAAGAGCTACGAGAACGTCGTGCTGAACTTGGAGATGAGCAATGCAGAGCTGCGGTCGCAAGACGTTGTGAAGGTGCTCACGACGAGCACATCAAGCGACAAGGTGAGAAGATGGCGACGGTGAAGACTGAAGACGCGGCCAAGGCGTTCAACACCGACCGTGAGCCTCTCCAATGCACGTACTGCGGAAAATTGGGGCACACGGTGAAGCGGTGCTGGACCAAGCAGAAGGACGAAAACCGAGGGCCAAGACGCGGCGGCAACGGCCGTGGACGCGGAGCAAACCATGTTCAGTGGCGCAACGATGACTACGACTACGACCGTGTCGCGTTTGCGGTTTCGTTGGAATGCGGAAAATCGACGGGCAAGGATATGCCCGGGATAAGGGCGGTCCCACAGCGGCACAACGCACCACATTTGCAATGACAAGACCAAGTTCGCCACGCTGAATGAGCAAGACGAAGGCGAACTTTCGGTGGCCGATGGCAACAAGGCTGCCATCAAGGGTGTGGGGACCATCGTGGAAAGAGTGGTCCTGCCCAACGGCGACGAGCGCGACATCGAAATCAAGGACGCGCTGTACGTGCCGAAGATGAACAAGAATCTGCTTTCGGTGCCGCAGATTAACAAGAGTGGCAAGTTTCAAGTGGTGTTCGACGGTGCGAGCATGCATGTCGCGCGGAAGGGCTCGAAGCAAGTGGTGGCAACGGCTGATCTCGTCGACGGTCTCTACTGGCTACGCATACCACAGCATTCGGTGAATGCGGCGACGTCAACGCGCAACGTGGATCTACACGCGCGGATGGGCCACGCTCCGATCGACGTGCTGCGCAAAATGGTCAGCAGTGGCATGATTAAGGACGCGAAAACACCATCACAGTCGAGTGGACCAAGCATATGTCGCGGATGTCAGCAAGGGAAGATGGTCCAAAACCGTTCCCAAGCAACCGCGAAAAGCGTCACTACGACGTATTTGAGCTACTCCACTTCGACATCTGCGGCCCCATGGAACTAGAGTCACTGGGTGGCAGCAAGTATTTGCTGCTCATAGTGGACGAAGCCAGCGGATGCATGAAGGGTTTCTGCTTAAGTGCCAAGTCAGAGAGCGAAGAATGCCTCAAGACCTACATCATGAAGGTGCAGACGCAGTTCGGCAAACGTGTCAAGTTCGTGCGCCACGACGGAGCCCGTGAGTTTGCTACTAATTCGCTCAAGGCCTTCTACGAAGATCAAGGCATCGAGCAGCAGACCACGGTTCCATACGCGCACCAAACCAACGGCACGGCAGAGAGAGCTATCCGGACCATCGTTACGATTGGTCGCAGCATGCTGCATCATGCAAAGCTGGACAAGTGTTTTTGGGGCGAAGCAGCGATGGCTGCAATTTATGTCAAGAACCGCTTGCCGTCGCCCAAGGTCGAAAACAAGACTCCGTTCGAGATTGTATACAAGTTCAAGCCAAGTGTGAAGCACATGCGTGTGTTTGGATGTCGGACGTACGTCCTGACCCCAAAGGAGAAGCGACTCAAGTGGGACCCCAAGGCTCGCGCTGGTGTGTTCATGGGCTACGAAGAAGTGTCGAGGGCGTACAGAGTTTATGACATCGAGGCGGGGCAGATGGTGATAAGTCGCGATGTCACTGCGGCTCTCATCTCCTCGGAGTACTTCCAAGCGGCTTTCCCCCTCTCCAACCTTAGCGGGTGTGATAAGAGTTGGGCGTTACGCGGGAAGCGACAACGCCTGGATGCTTCGCATCCTGGGCTCAGCTGTGTGAACAGATCGGAGCCGCGTTCCTCCGGCGAACTATGAGTACCGCCAGCGGTAACGCTTCCTGTCATGTAAACAGGGAAGACGTGAGCTGCACAAGTACATCCAGGAGATGCAGGAGCTCACCACATCCCTCATGGGAAACCCACTTCATGAACACATCAAGGTGACGGTGTTCATGGACGGCCTCAGAGTGGTCCCGGCCCGCACCCAGCTATTTCGGGTGCAGGTCAATACTCTGGAAGAGGCGATCCAGGTCGCCCTCCAAGAGGAGTACAGTCACCACCAGGCACGCACGCTGGCGGAGATGTGGCCAGGGGCAGCGACACCAAGTCGTGGGGCCCCGAGCGGGCCAGTTCCCGTGGAACTTGGGCTCGCTGAGCAGCATGATATTCGCTGCTATAGCTGTGGTAAGCTAGGGCACATGGCACGTGCCTTTGTATTCTCGAATCGAAGAAGGGCTGCGTTGGGCTGCTAGTAGTACACGTAAGTGTACGGGGATATACCCATCCCTTCCGAGTCTTGATAGACTCCGGGGCACCGAAGAACTTCGCACGCCGCCAACTGTTGCGGCGACAGCAACAAGGTGGCCGATGCTTTACGAGAAAGCAAAGGCAACGGGACAGTGTCGGTACGACTGTCCGACGGAACGGTGATTACCGTTCCCAAGATCCATGTGGATCTAGCTGTTAAGTTCGAGGACTTCGACAGCATGGAGCAGTTCACTGTCCTAGAGATGGACAAGTATGACTTGACCCTGGGTATGCCCTGGCTCGGGAAACATGAGCCATGGATCGATTGGCGAAACAAAGTCATCGGGGCCAGCCGACCCGCAGTTACTGGCAGAGCATTGGTGAGTCATGTTCCCACCTCGGCCAGGAACTGGGGCGTTCGAAAGGGTCGCCGTGATGCAGGAGCACCCAGTTAATTTTTGGGAGCCGCTGACGTATTGAGCGACTCCTAGAAGCGATGGCAGCAGAAGCTGCACCTGGTCGAGTGCGGCAGTCCTTGCAGGATAGCCTTCGACCCCCGCCGGAATCTAGACCGGCGGCTGAGGGTTCAAGAAAGGCGGTGCCCGGAGGCACCGACCAGGTGGGTAAACTAGGTCCACACCAAGTCACCCAGACTGAATTGACGAGGAAGACGCGCGAGGAGCTTCCTGTGTGGGTAACCATGTTCCACACCGTGTCACCCAGCCAAAAACTGACGAGGAAGGCGCAGAATGGGCTTCCTGTGTGGGTAATCTTGTTCCACACGAAGCTCTAGAAGCTTTGGACGTCGTCAATGAGACGTCCACAGACGTGTGTAACGAAGTACCACGTCACGGTCGCCGTCGACGACATAATCGACACCGCAAGTCGAGTCTGAAGTCATTTCAGACTGGAGTCGCTTCAAGCGACTCGGAACGCAGGGCCCGGGTTCTTCGACGCGGCCTGTCGAAGGGTGTTATCACATCTTCGACGGCGAGACCGGCCATCGGGTCAAGGCAGGCGGCATCCAGCTAGAACCGCTGCCAGAGGTGTCAGAGCTCCTGAACCTCGAAGAGTTGACGCCGACAGATTTCCCGGCCGACCTGAAGGCAGGAGAAACCGTGGGGGTAGTACTCTTAAAGCAGGCGTCCACTCCAGAGGAATTGAGTTCCTCCTCAGTTATGGACGAGGGCGTCCTGGAGGCATTCTCCTCCCAGTGTGCCTCGCACTTGGGTTCTGATATTCTCAAGAACCCAAAGGATCCAGTGTATCCTTCGATGAAGGAGTTCGATGACGTGGTGTCCAAGGATCCACCGTCTCAACTCCCACCAGATCGTGGGATCAGGCACGAGATTGATCTCATGCCAGGCACAAGGTACTGTGTCACCAGACAATGGTCACTGCCTCGAGAGCAGCGCGAGGTCATTGATGTCTTCTTCGCCGCAAAGGCCAAGGTAGGCATGGTGCGGGAATCGAAATCCCCGTACTCGACGCCAACCTTCTGCGTTCGGAAGCCGAACGGGAAGTGGCGTCTGGTTCATGCTTTTAATAAGCTGAACAGCGCAACGGTGCCGGCCCAGACACCCATCCCGCGAAAGGATGTGCTGTTAAACAACATGGCCGGGTGCGAGTTATACAGCGCCGTAGATCTGGTGGATGGATACTACCAGATCCTGATGCGCGAGAGCGACATCCCGCTCACCGCAGTGAGTACCCCGAGCGGTATGCTCTGGGAGTGGCTGGTGATGCCACAGGGCCTGTCTAATGCCACGTCGACGTTCAATCGCCTGGTCACGCAGTTCTTTAGACCACTGCGTGCGTACGCACAGTCGTACTGCGACGACAGCTTCGTCCATAGCCGTGCCGAGAGAGCGAGACGGCTGTGGAGGTGCATTTGGAGCACTCCGTCGAGTGTTAGAGGTCATGAGAGCGAACAAGCTCTATGCCAACATCGATATGTGCGTCTTCGCGGCGCAAGAGATCAAAGTTCTCGGTTGCTTCGTTAGCAACGTCGGCGTTCGAGCCGACCCGGAGAAGGTCAAAGCCATTTCGGCTTGGCCAACG
This sequence comes from Phytophthora sp. 'mugwort', assembly GCA_033558025.1. Classification (NCBI taxonomy): domain Eukaryota; phylum Oomycota; class Peronosporomycetes; order Peronosporales; family Peronosporaceae; genus Phytophthora; species Phytophthora sp. 'mugwort'. Next base: position 1,819,223 of record JAUCEF010000008.1, on the reverse strand, counting down.
CCAAGGTCCCAGAAGGACCTGAGGAAGTGGCTGGGTTTAGCCAAAGACCTCCATAAGTACAGCGAAGGGTACGCGGGTCTGGCTAGACCCTTGTCGGATCTTCTGAAGAAGGATACCGACTGGCACTGGGGGCGTGAGCATCAGGAGGTCTTTGACAATGTCAAGGCGAGCCTACAGAAGGCGCCTCTCCTATCACAGCTGGACGAGACGAAGCCGTCCGGCGTCGTCTGTGAGGCATCCGATTATGCAATCGGGTGTGCATTTGCTGCAGTACGATGCAGCAGGACGTGAACGAGTGATCTCATTTCAGTCCAGGCAGCTCAAGGCTGCCTAATGGAACTACCCCGTTCATGACAAGGAACTGTTTGCCATGAAGTGCGCCCTTGTCAAGTTTTGGGTGCACCTCCTGGGCTCCCAAGCCCTTTGTGATCTACACAGATCATGCATCCTTACGGACGGCGACAAACTCGCCCCGTCTGTCCCAAAGGATATTGGCGAGGTGGCTGTCCTTCTTCGCGGAATATAACTTCCGCGTCGAGTACAAGCCTGGCAAGCTCAACGTGCTTGCCGATGCGTTGCCACGCAGGCCGGACTATGAGCTGGCGAACATAAGTCGCACCACGACCGATCTATATGATCAGATACGCATTGCGTATCGGGGCGACGAAGTCCTGGCACCTTTGGTGCGTTTCCTGCCCGCAAGGAAGCCAAGGCCGAGTGGCTCACACAACGTCAGAGAGCTCGGCCCCATCGATACGAGTGGGTCGATGACCTGCTCTATTATCGAGTGGAGCCCCATGAACCCCCTCGGGTAGTCGTTCCAAACGACGAGGATCTCAAGTTTGACATCCTACAGGAGGCGCACGATGCGCCGTCCAGCGGTCACTTGGGCCGCGTGAAGATCTTCCAATCGGTCTCTTAGTACTTTTGGTGGGCCCACATGTACAAGTGGGTCGCACAGTACGTGAAGACATGTGAAACATGTTAGCGGGTGAAACCCACCGGGCACGCCTTGGCTCCTTTGCAGAGCCTGCCCGTTCCAGCGGACTGCTGGAAGTTGATGGGTCTGGACTTTATATTTGCACTTTCAGCCGACGGCCACGGAAACACCGGCTTCTTGATGGTCGTGTGCCGTCTGAACCAGATGGTGCGTTTTTGCTCCGGTCAAAGACACAGTGACCGGGGAACAGGCTGCGAAGCTGTTCCTGGATGGCGTTTTCCGCCATCATGGTCTGTCGGAGACAATTGGCTCAGATCGTGACCCGCGGTTTACCGCCGCGTTCTGGCGAACGCTGTTCCACCTACTGGGAACGAGGCTGGACATGTCCACTGCCTATCATCCTCAGACGGATGGGCAGACGGAGCGTGTCGACCGAGTGCTTGAGGACACTCAACGCCGTGTCTGTGCGGAGGCTCCTCGCACTTGGTCAGAACGCCTGCCAGTAGTAGAGTTTGCACTCAACAATGCGGTTCACGCATCGACCGGATATACCCCGTTCTATCTGGATGGCTTACGCCATCCACGGGTGCCGCTCACTCCGCGAGGCAGCACCCCGGCTTCAATTCTAAGTGGGGGAGAGACTCGGAAAGCGTTTTCCTCCCAGGTCTCGGATATGAGACCGGTTTCCTTGCGGAAACAAGTGGAGTCTTTTATAGACATCAGGCTGAACGTAATCAGCCGTGTCGGTGATGCCATGGCAGCGGCACAGGACAAACAAAAAGAGTACTCTGACAAGAAAGGAAGAGGAAACGTAAACGTGTTTAATGTGGGGAATTTAGGCCTACTAGACATTAGGAACTTGCCACTCGTCACGGTAAGTTCCGTTGGGAGCAACAAGCTGAAGCACCGCTTCATTGGCTTTGCAGTCGTGGCCAGGCTTGGTGCGGCATATACCATTGACCTACCTAAGTCGATGACGACCCACCCGGTACGTGGGCCGTCTGAAGCGGTACCATGACCCGCCGGGCTCACAGACCCCAGCTCTATAAAGCGAGGCTGCGGCTCCTGTCTCTGAGCGCACCCAGAGCCAGAAGTCCAGGTCCCTTGAGGGCAGCGGAAGCGACTCCATACGAAGGAACCCCGGCTGCATACGCCGAGTATGAGCCATAGTGATACGTCTGGGAGTACGCAGGAGGCGCTCCCGCCAGGGGCACAGACCGCAGAAGGTCCCGAATGAAAGACAACTCCCGTTGGACTCGGTCCATGGACGCCCAAAAGGCATCCAGACGTTGGAAGATATCGTCCACGTCGTTCGTGCGACGGTCGACCCGTCCTTGGAGGGCCGACAAGTCGTCGGCCAGACGATTCACGTCGTCACGAATCGGCCCAAGGACCCCAACGCTCCTGGCCTGGGCGGCAGCAACCCCGCCCTCACCAAGTCCAACCGCAATCTCAAGCGCAAGGACTCGAGGTGGAGCCGAAGGCGTCACACCAGGTCCTGAGCTGGACCGGAGGGGTGGCGCCTCATACTCGTTCGAGGGCACCACCCCCTCTCCTCGATCGTAATAGGGAGACCTACTACACCTGGAGCGTGTGCTCCAGGAGCGGCGCGTTCATGGGAAGCGCCAGCTCCGCGTGAAGTGGAGGGGGTAATCGGAAGCTGAGCTCTCCTGGGACCCGTACGAACGGCTCCAGGCTGGCTGCCCGAAGGCTGTCGCGATCTGGGAACAGAATCGGCGGCGGCTTCGTAAGTAGTACGGGCTTTCTTGCCCGAACGGGGTATGGTCGTAGAACCAAGACCATAACCCCGCTCACCATGAGAGCTAGAAGCGGAATGCTTCTGCAGTTCTCGAGAGAGCTGCCGTTCGCCTACCACATGGGCAAACTCAATACGCAGATCCCGGAGGTCAAGGATGGCCGCCAGGGTGAGATCCTGCCGGAGAACCTCGAGTGTTCCTTGTGAGCAGCGCGTAGCTGCCCACTTCCAAAAGCCGGCCTCGGCCTCTTGGAAAAAGTCACAGTGTGGGGGCATCACGGCTGGACAGCCCCACACAGGTCGGAGCCCCGACCGGAGCTCAGGCTTCTTTCGCCGGCTCGTGAACTCCTTGAGCGGGATATTATGCGGGGCCAGGAGCACGCACCGAGCAATGCTCACGTTTTGGAACAAGGGCTGCTTGGCCACCAGGTGGCGCTCATAAACGCCCCGAGAAGGGCGCCCGCCAAGAAGCACGCAAGGCGGCTGGAGCTGACCCATGTAGGCGTCAGCTTCGTTGGACTCCTTAGCAGGGAAGTACCCGGAAGCGTAAGGCGGACCCCCACGAACAGGTGAAGAGTACTTCGCAGGCGACTGGGTCGCCGGGGACCGCGTTCCCTTATGACGAGCAGCCTGATACATCGACTGCTGTCCGTCGAGATCGTTGGAGATCTCTCGGCCGATTTGGCCCTCTTCCTCCTCATCGGAAGAGATATCGAAGAGTTCCTTGTTTGTGAGCGTGAGGGTTCCATACCCTTCACGGATCGGAGAACTGGAAGCAGCTCGCCGCTTGTGGCTGACTTCCGAGGCTGCTGCGGTCTTAGCAGCCTTGACGCGGGCAGCTGCCTCAGCGAGCATCAAGTTCCTGACTGGAGAACGAGGATTCTCTTCGTCCTCCTTGAGTGAGCACGGGCTCCCCTGGCGCTCGGCCTTCTTCGGCGCGTCGCCATCGTCGCCGTTATGGTTAGACAGCGGGGTACGGGACCCAAGCGAGTCCGATTGACTCGGGTCGCCGTCAGACCCCTTTACGAGCGGGATCTCGTTATCGACCCAGGACATGGGAGACTTGTCCGAGTCCTCCTCATAGTCCACGAGGAGCTCAGAGACTTCCTCAGGCGGTTCAACTGCCTTGGGGGTCGCCTTGGATGCCACCGCGGTGGATCCCTAGCGGCAGAGCCTTTGCCGGACGGCTTAGAGATCTTAGCCTGCTGCTTGGAAGCAACAGGCTTGGCAGGCGTTTTCGCATCGCTGCTAGACTGAGTCTTGGTCATGCTTAAGGCCGAAGTGGAAGCCGAAGAAGTAGAGCACGCGGAAGTGCTCGGGCTCAAAGGAAATGAGACGGCTGCGGAAACCAACCGCAGCGAAGTCGATATAATTCGACTTGGAGAGTGAAAGGCGGCGATTTCCTTTCACTCGCCCTGGATAGTCGGTAAACCGACCCTAAGTGGGGGATGTAACGGGGTTACATAAAGAGTGCCAAGTCACTCTTCAGAGCAAGTGTACCCAAGTACACTAAGTGATGTTGCCAAACATCACTATGACGTCGACGATAGTGACGTCATGGATAGGTACCACAGATATGGTACAAAGACCTCAGAGCCACTCAATAGGATAACATCTAGGGAACTTAATAGGTGACTAATAGTTAGTATGTAGATGCATTAAAAGGGGTCACCTATATATATATTCAGTCTTAAAATCTACCTAATTTTGGTAACAGTCCCACAGGCCAGGGACTCGTGAACTGCCGTTCACTGAGAGTTTGTATACTCTCTGGAAGTCACACTTCCTGTGTGCAAGGTGTTGTATGCCCCGTCACAATGCCTGTGTGCAGGTAAGAGCTAGTTTGAACTCGAGTCTTCTGAATCAATTCACTTTGCAATTACCTCAATGGGGTCAAAGTGGGCTGTGCAAACTCAATCGGTCTTTTTAAGTCTTTCTACCGATCGAGTTAGCACAGCCCCCACTTTAACCCGATTGAGGTGATGTTTGGCCAGCATAAGTGCTGGCTTGCTCGGCATGCCAATCTCGTCTTTCCTCTCTACCCCGAGAAGGTGCTGACGGTGGCCATGCCTGCGTGCATGAAGAGCGATGACACCAGTATGAATCTGTTCCGTCATTATGGCTACGGTGGCACCGGTCTGCGGGACGCCGTGTTTGCAAGTGATTTAATGTAAGGACCGCGGGGGTCGGAAAGGAGGAGGGTGGGGTGGATGGGATGGTAAACGTGCACGCGCGAAGCGAAAAAAACGATGTACTTGCCTTCATTTGCATGAAATGTATTAATCAGTCGCTTAAATGGTTGATATCCTCCATGTTGACTGCAAGTTCATCGGGGGGCAGGAAGCAGGAGAACAGCCCGTCGGCAATTAAGCTGTAGTTGGGGAGCCCCAGTGCAGCTCGCAGCTCTTGGATGTTGAGTGTCAGCTGCATGTCCGTTGAGCCATTTAGTCTCACCGTCACTGTGCGGAAGCTGCTGTCAGCGTTTTCATCCGCTCTGTCTGGGGCGCGCATAGCGTCCAGGTGCTAAATTTGGCGGATTGTTGTCGAGTTAGCACGCCTACACCTGCGTCGTCAGACTGACGCGCTTGGCTAACCGCCCCATGAGTGCGAGCAATCTCTCCTACTTGAACCTCGGGCCGCTCCGACAGGTACGTATTGATTACTAAAGCTGCCTCTGCAATACGAGCTGGCGCTGCACGACGAATGCCCTGACGGACATCTTTGGCATGTGTAGATGCGCGACAAAAGGGCCACAAAACGTTTTCTGCTTGCTGTAATTGGCTCTAGCTTTAGACAGCAATCCGCAATCCACGCCAGTTTCCGCCGTAAGTGGCACGAACTGAGACTGCTGTGCGTATTGGCTTGGTCACGTGTAAATCCTCATGTCGGGTCGCGTTGTCTTCGTAGAGTACGTCGCTAGAGTGGAGCGCACTTTTTCCTCTGCTATCGCATACACCATCTCAAAAGTGTCCCACAGAACAGCTGAGGTGGAGCTTTAAGCGCGTCTCCAACTGGGACAAAGATCAAACAATTTTATCGATCGGAGATATCACGGGGAGCCGTTCGAGCCCCAATGTCGATCGCAAATAAGTTTTCGTCAGAATGGAAACCAGTACTAGGAGTTGTTCACAGTACGATAGTGCCAGACGAGCTGGAAGCGGAGTTCGACAAATTTGTGACGATCCCGTCAACACCTAAGGTATCTCAGCAGCAGAGTTTCGATCTAATGAGAGAGATCACAGCAGATGAGGTCATTTAGGCAATTGCCGCTCTCAACCGGCATAAAGCGGCCGGGCCCGACGGCTCAACAATGATTTCTTCAAGGACGCGCATGCAGTACTAGTGCCAGCGATGGTAGCCATAGGGAACCAGTTACTGAAAGGAGGGGAACCACCGGCGTCGTTCCTGGAGGGCCTGATCATTCGTCTGCGTAAGAAAGGCGATTCGACGGATGCAATGGATTTCAGACCAATTTCGTTATTGCAGACGGGATACAACGTCTACACGAAGGTAATTGCCACGAGAGCGCAGCAAGTCCTTGGAACTACAATCAGCGACTCTCAACAAGGGTTCGTTCACGGTCGTCAAATGCTGAAGACCGCAATGATGATGTTAGCGATTCTAGCGACAGCAAAGGCAGAAGCAGAACTGGCAGCAGCTCTCAGCCATGTCATACTCTTGCTGGACTTCCGGAAGGCATATGACACAATTGCAAGGGAATTCCTGTTCTTAGCACTACTGAAGTTCGGCTTTTCGGGAGCATTTGTGAACATGATTCGCAAACTGCATGGTGGAACTACGGCCACTTTCTTAGTGAACGGCGAAAGGTCAGAGCCACAACAGGTCAGGTCTGGAATTCGGCAGGGACGCTCATTAGCGCCGTTGCTGTTCATACTCACGGCTGGAGTATTGGCGCTGGCAATCAAACAGGATAAGGAGGTGACTGGCATCAAATCCCGAGCGGAACGGCGAGAGACACAAACTCTCCGCCTTCGTGTACGACTCCACAGTGTTTCTACAGCATGCACAACAGGTTCTACGAGTGATGACAATAGTGGAGAATTTTGGACGGCTCTCGGGGTTGCAAGTGCAGCCAACGAAGAGTCATCTAATATTTTCTAAACACTGGATTGACCTGAAAGACTTCAAGGGTATCCCAGTCCTGGCGCATGAAGAAACACTGAGGTATCTAGGGTATGCCGTCGGAAGAGGGAATCTCACTGACGTCAACTGGGCAGGGCGGATCCGAGGCATTCAGAAGAGGCTCGCGACAGCCACACAACTGGCCACAAGCATAGACAACCGAGTGACGTTATTGAACGTTATAATGTTGCCATCAGTCGTGGTCACACAGCGGTGTTCGACATGCCCAACCGGGCGAACCCACAACTCTGCAATCTGCAAAGCAATTTCTGTGGAATCACTCCACCGCAACGGAGGCCAGCCGCCACAAATTGAACTCGGGGCTCGTATTCGCGCCAAGACAAGAATGAGGAGTGGGTTTGGCTTCGATACAGCTTGCGTGCAAAACCCAGAGAGTCAAACATACAATGCAGTGGCTCATTCAACGGAAGGACGCATACTTGTCGCGTGGAAGGCCTGGATGTTCCGTGGATCGACGACGAACGGAAGCGAGGGTATATCACCTCGCAAGGCCTTGACACGTCGACGTAAAACACGAGTAGACATTCTCCAGGAGGCATGCTGCAACAACTTATGGGGGAATGGATTCAACCAACGGAGGTCAGTGCGGCGGAACACATACTGACGTATCAACAAGCAATGGAGGAGTTTGAAGTGGAAACGCTCAGCTGGATGGTGAAGGACGAATGGATTCTCAAGCTACCGAGCACTTTGCCCCGCCCAGACTAGCCATGACCGAGGTCGACGAAAGCTACTGGCCAACGTATGGCTGGAGTAATAACCCATGAATAGTCGATAAGGTACCGGTTGCAGGGGGAAAAGTGCATCAACAAGCTAATCTCCGTCGCTGGGGCTGGCGATCCTAATGAGGTCACCGGTGATACCAATCGGAACTTTCCTCCAAATTAGCCGGCAACTACGGATCCGATACCCAACACAACTTCAACACGACTACTGATGGGAGGTCGCAAAGACAGGAACGGTGATCGACAGGATGGTGGACTCGTAGAGTGAGCCACAGAGCACGGTTGAGCTAGAGCAGGCCAGTAACGGAATCCATTGGACGGTTCGCGAGACAGCAGAGGAGAATCAAGAGACGGATATGGACAGAAGAAGCTCCAGAAGTATCAACGCAGTGGGAGTATCGTATTCTACGCACACCCGCTGTGTCACAGCTTCCCATGGAGCGCGCCAGAGAATATCGCCAATAAACACGTCTTGGTAGCCTTGAAAAAACAACCATTCAAGAAATTCAAAGGAGATGGTGGAGCGCTGAGCAAGTACCTAGACGGACTAAAAGCAGTAGTGAAAACCAGCGGATGGCAAAAAGCAGCGATGCAGCAAATGCCGAAGCAGGTCTGGGATCACGGTAATGAATTAACGGGGTACCAAGTGGGTGGTGTACCGAATCTCGGTACGCCAACTCCATCTATATCACGCAGGTCGGAGGCTAGATGACACCTGCAGCAAATTGCCGGTGTGCCAAGGAATCAAGGAGACGATGGAACACATATTTTGGGAATGTCAGTGTGCCTAGGCATGCTGGCAGAATCTCATCAGCATTGGACTGGAGAGAGATGGGCGAGCGGGAGCCTGGAACGGTTCCGAGCCAATTGTGCCAGCGTGCTGCCACCGCAGCTATCCAAGGGTATCAGAGCGGACATTAGAGGCACGGACCCGGATGAAGAGAAGGCTTATAGAGCTGAATGGAAGAGGATGTGGCACATAGTAAGCAGTATATTTGTCACAAGCCTCTGGATCCAGAGAAACAGAGTGGTCTTTCAGCAGGAAGAGGTGACAAAGGAGACCAGTGTGACGGAATTCTGGGCATCAGCGATGAGGCAGCTACGGGTTCTCGCCAAGCGAGAAAGCAGACAGCCGGAGAAACAAATACAAGGGACATGATTGCTGCTCTGCCAACAGGCATTGGAGCGTCAACCGCGAGAGCAGTCACCGCGGCTGACGGGCCCCGTACAACCACCGGACCACAAGGCACCGGCGTTGCTAATCAGGCTAAGGAGCATATCAGGCATCTAGTCGCCAATAAGGCTAAATAGATCAGTCTGCCTCTCTCACCATTTCAAAACTGTCCTGCTCCTCGTCGAACTCGAACGCTGCATCCTCTACAGGCACACTAGTTCTACTTATATGACTGTACTCACCCACCTTTACTGCGACTAGAGCTTTGGTTCTCTCCATAGCGTGTTTATATATGCTGCTGGCATGGGCATTCCACGAGATGTGTCTATCTATATATGAATTACATGCGCCCAATAAAATAGAGTGTAATTCTGAGATTAAACGTTTAATTATAAGTTGCGGAAAATTCAGAGCTGTAGCGCGATATACTCCTATACTTAAGTAGTGTACTGTCCTATTGATCTATCGCCTCTTCAAGTTGAAGTCTTTGCCATCACGCCGCCCTCCCCCCCATGAAGCCCTCCTTCTCGCCTGGGCGCGTGACAATTGACGGAGATAGCGGGCGGCCACGCTTCGACGACGACGGAGACGAGGTGCTGCGCGCTCTGTCGCTCTCGCCTGGAGCCAGCAGACGCACACTCGACGCTCCAAGGACAATGGCGGCGCCTTCGTCCTGCTCAGGACTGCAGCTGCTGCTCCAAGGCGTCGTCCACGCCGTGCTTGCCGGTGTCGTCGTGTCAATTGGTACGGTAATAAAGTAGTCTTGAGTACTTGTGAGTGAGCTGCCACGTAACACTGCCTCCTTTTGCTCCATAGTGCTGTGCCCCGTCATGATAGGCTTTGCGGCCATGATCTTCAGTCACCCGGACTTCTCGGACGCCCTCCCCATGCTCACCAAGCTCCTTTTCGCCTCCAGTATGGTCCACCAACTCGTGATTACGAGTCTCTCCCCTCTGCCCTTTGCTATTGGACAAGTACAAGACACGGGGATGATCTTCCTGGCCAGCATGGCATCGTCCATTATGACAGAATTGGGTCCTTCTGTGCCACTGGTAGAGCGGATCGCGACTGTTCTAGTGCATTTGAGTATCAGCACGATCCTGGTGGGTGTGGGGCTGATTCTCACAGGTAAAGCGCGACTAGCCTCACTCGTACAGTACCTCCCGACACCAGTTATTGGCGGGTACTTGGCCTACGTCGGCTTCTTCATGGTAAAGGGCGGGGTTTCACTTACAACTGGAGTGAGTCTTGCCTCTATACACGGCTGGGGTGTGCTTATGAGCTCATCTCACAGCTTGATGCTATTAGCTCCAGGCTTGGTGGGTGGGGTCATGTTGTCAGTGCTGACCTCACGCTTTCGGCACTTCGCTGTGTTTCCCTGTTGTATTTTGATGCTACCCGTAAGCTTTTTCCTGATCCTTGGGATATCAAGCTACACTCTGGATAATGCACGTGCCGCAGGGTTTCTAGAGGACAATGGCACTGGCGTTCCGGTGATGGACGTTTACGCACTGTTTGATTTAAAGCATATTCACTGGAGTGCTATGCCTGCCCAACTCCCAACGATGCTGAGTATGTTCGTGATGATCGCGTTTGCCTCGTCACTCGATATTGCCTCGATTTGCATGGGAACCACCAGCAATATGAACTATAACGCACAGCTACAGACAGTTGGCATGTCCAACCTTGTAAGTGGACTCACGGGCGGCTATACAGGCTCGTATATTTTCAGCCAGACTTTGTTTACTTCCCGCTTTCGCCCGAGCGCAGCAGCTGAATCACGTTTTCCCGGAATCACAAGGTTAATTGGACTTACTCTCGCTGTCTGTGAGCTCACCATTGTCATGACACCCATTTCGTTAATGACAATTGTGCCCAAATTCCTATTTGGGGCTGTGATGATATTTATTGGCATTGATTTGCTCAAGACGTGGCTAGTGGGTGTTTTCCAGAAACTCCTTTTTGCAGAATACCTAACTGTGGTTGGTACGTTTTGCTGTCTCAATATCTTTGGGGTTCAGTTGGGATTGGCCACTGGTATTGCACTGGCAGCAACAAGTTTCCTAGTCGAGTATGCCAAGGCTCAAGACGTTCGAATCGTGCACAAAACGAGCAATGTTATCCGTAATGCTGATCAGCATGCGTTGCTCTATGGTGCGAGTTCAGTGTCCAGTGACGTTGAAAGTAGCACCTCAAGACAACAAGATGCAATTGTTACCATCGAGCTGCAAGGTCATATTTTCTTTGGGTCGGCCACCCGTATCCAAAACTGCGTCAAAAGCGCCGTTTACGTGTGTCCTATACCCAGTGGAGATAGAGAAAATGCCGCTAGAACTGCTAGCAGCGGGCAAATACCAGAAGTGAACGGGCAAGCAGAAAGACTGCCACTTCTCGGTAACAGACAGGAAACACCAGTGACATACACAAACGACTCTCATCTCACAATGCCATATTCTTTAGTGAATCTTCATGGACAGCCATGTAGTGACCGTGACAGGAAAGCAACGCGGTTTGTTGTTCTGGATTTTTCCAAAGTAAGTGGGATGGATGCTACGGCAGCGCGTTCGTGCTTTTTAGCACTCAAGCTCTCTTTCAGTCTTGGGGAGCTTTGTGCAGTATATTGCGGCATGAATCCTAGTGTCGAGTTTCTTCTGCGAGCCAACGACGTGATTCCCGTATCTCTAACGCAGAGGGAGGACCTTGCTCATGACGAGATGAAACAAAGAGAATGCTATGTCACATCCGACTTGGACCTCGCTCTTGATTGGTGTGAGCAGCAGCTTATCCTCAACGCAGCAAAACGGCGGTCTATTCGTTCCGGACAGCACTTAATTTTCTCGCCACTGAGGTCACCGGCGTTGCCACTAGCACAAGTATTTGCAGCATATTTGTCAGACACTCGAAATGATGATCCAGCGACGCTGCAACACATGGAGACACTTGCTCAGCGGTTCACTGTGCGTGAATGGGGAGCACAGAAGGCTCTTTTCCATGTCGGTGAGACCTCCAACACGTGGTTTGTGTTGCTGCGAGGGACAGTTGAATTGATGACCATTCCAGTCGACGCCACACTGCCGTCCTACTCGCCAAAGTCTGAATATTCCGAAGCCCTTAGGTTGCAGGACTCGCCAGATATGTTAAAAGACGATGAGAACCAGCAGACCATGCAGAGAGAACTCGTTGGGCGCGTTCGACCAGGTTGCATCTTTGGTGACATGGATTTCATGTTGGAGGAACCGAGAGTCATGGACGCGACATCCACAGCCGCAGATACACTCACTGCATCACTCACGCGGAAAGTGATGGATGAGTTGCGTGAAAGCCAACCCGAGTTGGCGTTACTCCTTCACGAAATTCTGTTGAGAGCATCGTACATGACTTTGGCAGAGAAACTTCATTCACTGGCTATTTGATATTTTACTTGCGGTGGCGACGGCGGTGAAGAATTTCATGCACCTTAGTGATCAAAGGGATAAGCGTTAAACGAAGGTTAGTACTTGAAGTACTTAATACATAACTAGGAATGTGATTTCTTACCGCATCGGAACCCACAGTGTCCTCAAGCTGGTTTTCCATCTCTGGTTGCATCAAGACCGACTTAAGACACTGCGTACGTGCTCGTCGACTGTCTCCACTCCGTCACTCTTCAGCAGATCGAGGCTCCTTGTATTGGAAACTACATGTAGACGTGAACCCAACCGACTTGGTGGTGGCTGAGATAATCGACGAAGAGATTGATGATCGACAGACTCCAAACAAGGCGCAGTTGATGCCGGTCTCGAGCGCACTGGCAGTTGCATCAGTGTGTGCAGTTTGGGTTTCTGTGCCATCAGCTGGGGGAATGCCATACACCGTTAGAGGCTTTCGCTCGAGTGGCTGGCGCCTTTGCTGTTCATACTGTGGTGGTTGCGAGTCCCAAGCGACTTGAGCTGACCGTAATGAACGATAACGCGATGTGAGTTCCGACAGCAGGAGGTCTTTTTCTTGTTGTACCAATTCGACTCGCAGGAGTGATACACGCTGCGATTCTGCTCGAGTAGCTGCAGCTTCCAGTTTATATTCGAGAGCCTGTACTTGTGTCGTAAGCGTTTCAATCCGAGCATGAAGCCCGTCCAAATCCGTTTCGGACCACGCGCCGATACAAATCCCGAGCTGATTGTAGGCAGCTTTCATCAGCCGCTTCAAACGGGTGAAATCACTTTCGAGGCTACTAATCCGAGAAGCGCTTTGTCGTTTTTGTGGTTGTTTATTGACTGCTTCTACAGCACACAAGCGTTCAAGCCATTCCAGTACACGACGTCTCTCGTGACTGACCCGTAACTTGAGTTGTGCACCAAAGCGTTTTTCGAACTCATACCGGAGACGGACCTCAAGCTCCTTTTGCGTCTCCGTTGAGCCTAGCAGCTCAACTAGAGCAAACTCTTCACTTGCTTTTAGACGAAGAAAGGATTCCACGATACGCTTCTAGCCCCCACAACGATCACTACTGTCCACAATTTCACTACTCGCAGTCTTGTAAAGCTCCTGATTCTCTCTCCACTTGGCCACTTGATGCTCCAACTCACGCCATCGAACTTCAATGGTCATGACACGTTGCAACCGACTCGTCAGTGCCACTAACTGATCGTGGGAAGCTTCTTCCAGTCTCTGTGCATCAGCAAGCGCTCGTTCCTGCCCCTCCATTGAAGCTTGCAAGGAGTCGCACGTGTCCTGCAAGCGGACACTTTCAGCGGCTGCAACGAGTTTGTTTTCATTGTCAATGAGTGCAGAACGAGCTTCTCCCAGTAATTTGGCAGCTTTCGCCTTCTCGTGTTCAGCTTGGGCTAGAGTGAGCTCCAACTCGCGAAGTCGCTGCCTGTCGTTGTCCTGGACTCATTCAAGTTCCTAAAACACGATTGTTTAGAGTTGCGTTGGTGTCGCTGCACTCAGCGACTGTCGAAGTGTGGGCACCAACAAAAGCTCATTCGCCGTAGACGGAAGTGCGTCTAGACCGCGTGTTGTGCTGCTTTTCCTGCTCTTGTCTCCACTGGCTCAACACGCACTTTCACTTTTGCTTCCACTCGTCAAGACACTCGAGTTCCTCGTCTTGTTTGGTCGAGACATGGCATTTACCAACGTGTTTCGCAACTGATCGAGCTCCACGCGCGATGCTCGAAGCGCTTCAAGGAGCTGCGAGTTGAGGGTCTCAAGGGACTCGTTAGACGAGCGCATGTCGCCTAGTAGCGCGTGTAGACGGTTCTCTCGAGCGCTTTGCTCGGCTAGAAGCTGGCGTTCACATTCAGCTAACGTTGCAGCGGCCTGTCGAGCCTCTTCGAGACGTACACTTTTCCAGACGCGCTATTCGCTCCACCTCCTTGGCCAACGCAGCGCGCGCTCGACGTAATGCCGACTCTCCTTTCTGCTCTTGCTGGTGGACTGCACGTTGTCCGTCACCCTCGACTTTCGCCAGAGTCTGCGCAAGACTCTCGGCAACTTGTGCTGCATGTTTCGTGACGTTTGTAGTAATTTCAGTGAGCTGGTTCGTGACCACGTCCTGTAGCCGGTCGTGGAAAGTGGCGATTTGCTTGCGCCACGCGAAATCTCCACGTACGAACTGAGAGCCGTCGTCAAAGTCGCTTTGTAATGCTTGCACGCTCTCGTGCAACATCTCACTCTGCTGTTGCAACATCAACTCGAGCTCCGCCTTCCATGCTGCAAACGCGAAAGTCGATGGGCAGGAAGTAGAGTCTGCACTAGGGCCACCTTGCAAGCCATGCTAAGCCAAGATGAGCAATCAGCTGCGGGTTACCACAACACAGGGATAAACTATAGTTTGCAGACTACAGACAACGACTAGAAAACCCGGCAGCGCTGAACCCCATCCTACATAGTATAGATCACCTACTGCACCCAGCACTAATTCTAATTCAAACTTCGTTATGATCTTAGCCAGAGAAGAAGTGTATAAGATCATCGGGGCAAGAGCGGAAAATAGAGCACAAAAATGAATGGGGAATCCATCTTCGCTTTAAAAGTCACGATCAAAAAGCAAGGCAATGAACTATGGGGCTGACGCATGATATTCTTCAACGAATATTCCACAAGCCGTTGGGACGTGGATCTAGTGCAGGCTCCAATATGTTCGTGCGAGCTTTGGGCATGCATAGGTCGGCAACGAGCAGCACATTGCCGGCATCGCCGACTGCGATGATATGGTGCGTTCACGGATCATGGTTTAAATCCACAAGTCTTCCAATAGTGCGACCAAACTCTGAAGCAGTTCACGGTAGGCATGCTGTGCCAAATGGGTCAGCCGTTCCAATTCTAGCGAAGTCAAGCAGCGCTTTTTGAACGATTCTCGTGTCAGTGGATTTGGGGTTGGGAAGGGAGACGGAGGAACGGCGGCGCCTCCATCGGCAGCTTGATGTTGGCATTGTTGATGGCTTCCACGAACTCTTGCACGAACTTCTATCCGAAGATCAATGGTGGATCGTCGTCGGCATGTACCGCCACCTTCAATGTTTTGTCGTATAAGTGCTCCTCGCCATTGCATCGAAGAAAGTCTCTTAAAGACAATTCTCCTTGTCGCTTCCCTAGGCCATTCCCATCGGACAACTTAGCACCCGCGCCGTGTTTCTTCTTCGTGCTGCTCGTGTTGCGGTTTGCCATTGGTCTTTCCGCTTTGGCAATGACGCTTCAAGTGTTCTTTGTCAAATGTAAGGTCTGTCCGCTTTAAAATAATTGAGCAAGGATCAAAAAGTCGCCTTTGATCTGTAATATTCTAACACGAAACCATCAGGGGAGTGCTCCGCCAGTTTGTGCTCGCTGAGAATGAAGCAACTCAGCTGATAACAGCTCAGCTTACTGCCAAAAGCATGTGGCAAAAGTCTTGAAAAAGAAGAAAAAAATCCTGCTCGAAGCATGCGTCGCCTGCTCGGTGTATAGGCTTTTTCCACATTCGGGGCAATCGTCGTAAATTTCTGGCTGAGAAGGAGAAGAACGTAGCGTTTCGAGCGACATATCTTCAAAAGAAGCTTGCCAATCGAGATGCGAACGATAATCCAATCCGACCTGAGGTCTTTCTAGACGAGGCGTACGTCAATGTCAACCACGCCGCAAACGAAAAACGTGGTTGACAGAAGACAAAATACGAAATCGTCGATTGAGCATTGAAATTCAGCGACTAAAAAGCATAAAGGAACTCTTGAACCCCCCGACTACCACGGTAACTGTGACGGCGACACGATTCAAGGATGGTCGCTAATTTATGTGCGACGCTCAAAAGGATTTCGGTCCGTGCAATATTCACATGGACGGAGCATCTTATCACAAGCGGCTCGAAAATCCAACTCCGACCAACAAATGGTTGAAGACTCACATTCGTCAATGGTTCCTAGATCGCGGTGCGTTTACATTTTATATCGAGTGTTGTAAGTTATATCTTAATGTTTTTATTTTATTTATTTAGGTTTTACCTACAAGCAAAAAAGTGTCATCGCCCAGCTTCTTGTCCGCGTGCAGCATCACCGACCCGCCCCCATCTACCCGACGCAACTCATCGCGTCCGGATATGATCATTTGGTGTACTTCACCCCCCCCATACCACCCGGAGCTGCAGCCAATCGAAATGATATGGGGGTTGATGAAAACCCATATAGCGTCGAATCCAGCTACGAACGCTAGAGAAACGGATGGTAAGATGACCGAAGAGTTCGACAAAGTCTTCGACCGGAACTGGACAAAGTATTATTGACATGTCCAGAAAGTCGAAGACGATCTGCCAGATCACGTGTGACGGGAGTCGCATGCACCCTGGCCTGAGGAAGCGTAACTTCTAACCGAGACAGACGCCCTGCGTCTCTGTCTTTTTATCGCACGAGGAAAGCCGGGCTTTCCTATAGTCCTGGGACAGGGTTCCCACGACTTGCGAACTTCTAGGTTAGATTTTGACTGAGTCTTTATCAACATGCTCCTATGTTCCTACTTACTGTAAACTGCTTAATTAACGCACTAAGTCAACGGTTTCTCAATGGGTGGTTCTCTAGCCATGTATCCTTCCTATGTGCGATTGACCTAAAGGTGTCTCCCACCTAGGTACGATTCGTACCTAACTCTGTCTCTCATCTAAGTGCGACCCGTTACTTAGTGGTGCGTCTTCTCTCCTAGATACGATTCGTACCTAGTGTGTGGTCGCACCAAGTGGTCATGGGCCATCCATTAGGAACATGCCCCATTACACCCTCCCACACCCAAACGGAGAACACCGTACGGGAAAGGTTCGAGGAGAATCAAGCGGATAGCGGGCACTTCGTGCCGAACCCGGGGGTTTGACCAACAGCCCCGCTGACGACGACGATTCTTCGCCCAACGGGCATGACCAAGACCACGACACCATCAAGCCCCGCGGCGCCCAGCGCACCTGTAGCACCCGCCGACACGCTGTGTCCGAGGCCGCACCGTCCAACGCTGGCCCAACGAAGACCAAGAGCCAGACGAAGGCGGACTCCGCCAACAAGTAGACCGGAAAGGCGAAGGACCCGCGGGCCAGCACCAAGCCAAAGACGAAGACGAAGAAGCCCAGGACCCCGGCTCGCCGAGCGGCCTTGTCGGCTGCACGCCGTCGTAAACAACACGAAGTATCCGTGC
This sequence comes from Phytophthora sp. 'mugwort', assembly GCA_033558025.1. Classification (NCBI taxonomy): domain Eukaryota; phylum Oomycota; class Peronosporomycetes; order Peronosporales; family Peronosporaceae; genus Phytophthora; species Phytophthora sp. 'mugwort'. Next base: position 1,801,839 of record JAUCEF010000008.1, on the reverse strand, counting down.
CAGGACTCGTGAAATCGTTGAGCGATGAGTCGAGCGATGAAGATGACGATGTGGTAAATCCGAACCTCATTCTCCAAGACGAGGACATGCCTAGCAAGGCTATGTCCGCCGAGAAGTCGAAGACTCCTCCGTCCGAGAAGAGCTTGGCTCCGCCGAGCACGTCCTCCGCCAAAGCGGCCCTACCGAGCACGTCGTCTGCCAAGGCGGCCCCGCCGACCAGTGCATTGGAGGTAACCGCCGACCCGAAGAAGGGTGTGGCCAAAGCCCGTGGGTCGATGCGCCTGTTGAGGTGGCCCCGTCCAAGCCTCTCACAGAGACGCCTGTTGCTGACGTGGAGGCGAAGGGCAAGATGCCTACGGATCCCATATGGGACGTGCTGGTGGCCCCAGAGCCCGGTTCCCGAAGATGTCTCTCACGAGGTGGACTACGAGTTGTCGGAGGATGAGCACGAGTCGCCGTCGTCTTCTCCACAGCTCACTGAGCATCAGCGTGCTATCTAGCCGGGAAGCCCTGCGAGTCCGCGCAGCAAAGCTGCCAAAGATAGATCCAAGCTGGTGCCGATGAACCGTGAAGCCACGGCTGAGTCAGCCACTCCTGCGCCTCAGCTCGAGGAGCCACTTATCATCACTAACGGTGGTGTCGACAAAGGGCTCGACCCCGCGCGTCTACAGCGCGACAACTGTGAACACTTGCGCGAGCGTGCGGACGCAGTACGTCTTGACGCCAAACGATCTCAAGAGCGCAAACGTGAACACGAGCCATCGGTCCCGCGAAGTCGTGAGCAGCTGTTAGCGCATGCATCTGGTCTCCGGAGGAGTATTCGTCGTATTTGCGGCGAAGCCGTTAGCCCAGAGTCACCGTCGCTAATTGCGATGAGTGTCCGATCGTTTTTGCAAGCGATACGGCCCTCGCCCGACAGTCCAACCAGGTTGAGTTCGAGGCTTGGCTTCGCCACGTTGGCTACCCCCTAGCTGTGTTACTGCGGTCGCCTCATCGGCTAGATCGGCTCGTGCTGCGACGTCTTCGCTTTTGCACGGCGAAGATGAAAGCTGGCCGGACCTGGGATCGACGTTGGGATGTCCGAGGCTTGCCCACACCACAAGTTGTCCTCGAGGAGGTCGTGTCGAAGGTGCAGAAGTCGAGGCATTAACAGCCCGTTGAACCTAGGAGCGTTCTAGGGCCTGCTAGCGCCGGCCGGCTCCGTGGGAGCGCTTATAAGCGTCCATGATGTCGACGCAGTCCACCGCGAGGCGGATTTCCGACTCCCACGTACTATCGGATGAGGGATACCCGCGCCACTTCACCAGATACTGATCGACGCCCTCACACCTCCGGTGTTTCACCAGCTTTCTCCACATGGAAGTACTGCTCCCCATCACCACCCAGTAGGGGGGAGGAGGCTGGAGCGGCCGTTGCTGGGTCATCGCGGCTCGAGTTGACGCCACCGACTGGTTCCGGGAATCTCGCGGAAGCGATGGCGCGTTGCCAGAGCCTTCTAGACGTTCATCGAACGGATATGATCGTTTTGCGTGGCCGCCAACAGCTCCTGGAGACGCGATTGGAGAGGGAGTTGCGCCAGGCGCCCGACGTAGCGCGGAGCGACAGCGCCTGTGGGCGAAGGTGGATCGCCTGGAGCAGGACTTGACGCAGTTTGAGATGCGTGTCCGTCATTCGCTCGAAGAGCAGGTCGGGTGGATCCGGGATCTCTATGACCGCGTCTGACACTTGGAGCAGCACCCGCCTATCGAACCTACGAGGGCTGCTTCTGCTGCGCGGCCGCCTTCGGCGCCTGCGAATGAAGAGACTCTAATGCGCGTGGTGCAGAGCGCTCTGCGTCGCTACACGGGGTCTCGGACAGACCCGGCGGAAGGCGCTCCGCTTCATGGTACGCTTTGAGCATGCCGACGTAGAACGTTGGATGCGTCGCCATGGACGATGGCAGATCCAGCGTGTAGCCGTTGCCGTGGACGCCAATGACCGTGAACGGCCCCACGCATCATGGCCTGACTTGTGTGCTCCCTGCCGAAGACACTGCGTGTATAGGAAGACTTTTGGCATTTAATAACACCAAATTCCCAATTTTAAACACTTGTGTGTTTTTGCGCCCATGGCGGTCGCTGGTTTCCTTTTGCAGATCTTTGGCGGCGGCCATGGTGTCACGGACGCGAGCTCGAATCGCTGCCCCAGCCTCGATGAAGGATAGAAGGTTCCGTTTCACGGACGGACCTACGCCTTTAAGACCCATTGGGTCGCCGACGACAGACCCTCCCTTATTCAAAACAGAAGCCGGAGGCAATGATAACGGCGTACGCGGATGCCGCAACCCATTAACGTAGAACGGGGTGAATCCCGTGGACACGTGAACCGCGTTATTCAGCGCAGATTCCACTTCGTGGGTTCTGCCACGCAGACGCTGCGCAAGACGTCTTCCAAGACAGGTTGACGCATTCGGTTTGACCATCGGTCTGTGGATGATCCGTCGTGGACATGTCCAACTTTGTACCGAGAAATCGGAACAGGTATTGCCAGAAGTGGGATACAAACCGAGGGTCTCTGTCACTGACAAATGCCTCTGGGAGTCCGTGATGAGAGAAGACGTAGTCAATGACGAGTCGAGCCGCCTGCGGCGCTGTCACACTCTTCTTCACGGCCACCAGCCGTACCATCTTGCCCAGCCGGCAAACGAAGACCAAGATGCCAGTATGGCCTTTCCCATCGGGCAGTAACTCGAAGATTAAGTCCATGCTCACCGAGCGCCAACAGTCAGCCGGAACCGGCAAGCTCATCAGTGGCGCTGCCGAAGTGGGCGAAAGTTTCACCCGTTGACACGTCTCGAATGTTTTGACGTAAAATCGAACCCACTTATACAAATGGGGCCACCAGTAATCCCGTGCCACCGACGTGTAAGTCTTTTCTCGACCCAGTGGCCACTAAGCGCCGTGTCGTGGGCCTCAAAGAGGATTTGGTGCCTCAGGGTGTCGTTGTTGGGCACGACCAGGCGAGGATCGTCCTCTTTGTCTACTTGGTAGTAGAGACGATCCTGAGAGAGGGTATAGCGGTGCAACCGCGCGCGTTGACGAGCCGTAAGCTGGGCGTTACCAGAGCCCGCGCGCAGCGCTTGTACCAAATCTCTGAAATCATCGCCTTCTACGTAAACTTCATGAATCCGCTCGTGGAGCGGCGACACGAGAAGCATGGCGTGTGCTAGCTCGTCTCCTGGAGAGCGCGTCTGCCAGGACGTTTTGTTTACCCGGCTTGTAAGTCACCGTGAAGTTATACTCGGCGAAGAGCGATAGCCATCGCCATGCGCTGCGAGATGCAGCGACGAGGTCGCCGTCCTCAACGAGGCATGGTCTGCGTAGATCACAAAGTGCTTGCTGCCCAGAAGATGAACCCTGAACTTCACTAGCTCGAACTTCATCGCGAGGAGTTCCTTGTCATGGATAGGGTAGTTCTTTCCGCAGCTTTCAGCTGCCGGAATGGAACGAAATCACCCTCTCCCTGACTTCGGCATCAACTGGAGCAGGGCGCAGCCGATGGTAAAGACAAGGCGTCATACACTACGCTAAACGCACGATCCTCGTCGGGGAGTGCCAGAATTGGGGCACTCTGCAGACTCTGCTTGATGGCTTCGAAGGCTCTCTGAGCCTCATCGGTCCAGACCATTCCGCTTCTTTCTTTAGAAGGTTTCGTCAAAGGCCTGGCCAACTCAGCGTTTTCTCGCTATACTTGTGTAAGTAGTTGGCGAGGCCGAGACACTTGCGCAGATCCCGTTGTGAGGTAGGCATAGACCACTGCGAGATTGCTTCTTTCCTAAGGAAGCACCCGAGGAACGGGATTTCCTCCGCGCCGAAGATGCACTTGTTAATGTTTGCATACAAACGATTCTCCCTCATGCACAACAAAACCTCACAGAGGTGTGCAATGTGCATTTCGACGTCGGTCTTTACATCCGCAGCGCGGCTGTGAACGAAGATATCGTCGAAGTAGGTCTGCACAAATTGCCGCAGCGGCCGAATAGCTGTGTCATCAAGCGATTGAACGTCGCTGGCGCGTTGGAGAGACCTTGGAGCATCACCAACCATTCCCACAACATCCCGCTGGGAGTACTCACCGATGTCAGAGGAATATCCGATTCCCGCATCAGTAGCTGATAGTACCCATCGACCATGTCGAGCGCGCTGAACACCGTGCAGCCCGCCATGTTGTTCTGCAGCACATCCTTCCGAGGAATAGGCGTTGAATGCCGGGATGGTGGCAGCATTCAGCTTGTTGAAGGCGTGAACCATACGCCATTTCCCATTGGTTTGCGCACACAAAACGTCGGAGACGAGTGCGGCGACTTTGACTCGCGCACAATGCCGGCGGCATGCTTCGCCGCGAAGAACGCGTCGATCACATCGACTTGTTCCATTGGAAGCGGCCACTGTCGTGTGGTGCAGTACTTGGTACCAGACTTCAAGTCGATTTCGTGGCGAACGCCACGATCCGGTGGTAATATGGAGTTTTTTGTTTTGAGACCACATCCGAGAACTCCTTCAACAGAGGGTAATAAGGATCCGAGGGATCCTTTAAATTGGCTGCGCCATAACGCCGTTGTCTCTGCGCGCCCCTTTCTTCTTCTAGAACGTCTGGGTCCATGACCGACAAGCTGTTAAGTTCCATCGAGGCCTGCTCTCGGCGGAGAAGGACGAGGTCCTCAAATTTTTCTGCCTTCAATGACTTGAGGAAATCGACGTACGATAGCTCCTCGAGCTCCATGAGCTTTGACACCCCGGGTAATGGAGCTAGCTCAATACCCGCCTTGCGGTCCGTGAGTGTATCAACAACCACAGTGGTGGACACCCCGCTCACTGGGCCAACAGGTAGGGATACAGTCTCGCTGTCAGTCCCTTCGTTTGTGGAGCCTCTGCCCGACCACCTTGGGTTGCGCGACGTCTATCGTCAGCGTCTTCCTCATCTGCGTGAGCTGAGCCAGCTCGAACACATCGCGTTGTGGGAGTCTCTACTCGACCACCTTGGATTTAGAAACGACCACTCGTTCGGCAGAGCCGACGAAATGTCGTTATCCACGTTATCCACGTGGCACTCAGTGCTCGTGCACGAACCGTCACGGGATGAGGAGGGGACATGACCAGCCAAAGCTCGATCCACGAGGGGGTTGTGGCTAGCACCTATGGTGCGACTGCGCCAGTCGATCCACGGCTCATGCTTCACAAGACAGGGCATGCCGAGGATCAGGCTGTATCGATCACCCATGTCGAGGACAATGAATGGTTCGACGGAGCTAAAGTCGTCAAGTTTGACAGTCAAAGGGAGGAGAACCCTCCGCGTCGATACAATCAAACCAGTCGCTAAGCGAACAGACACATTATGATTACCCTTAGACTATTCTAAGCTTTAGCATTGTAGCGGGGTTACACGAAGGTAACACGAGTGTAGCCGTGCTACGTGTCACCTTGCAGCAAATGGTACTTGGTACCACTTGTATTAACGGGATTTCGGTACGTGGCCACAGGGCCACTCGATATGCATTTGACTAGGTTAAACTGTGGTAGATAGTTAGAATCATACATTTACACCACAGGCGGTTTGCCGCAGATAAGCAAACAAATAACAGTTCAGTTTTAGCATCAAGGAGAGTATTTCCCTAGGTTTAGGAATACTGACTCATTGAGTCTCTGGTGATATAACTAGAGCGATCTAATCCTCTACGGGGACATTAGGGGTTAGGATAACCACAGCTAAGACTTGGGGAGTCATAAGTCTTCCTCTGACGCACTACGCTACGCAGCCCCGTTGCACCTGGTAGCACTTGTAGTCAATCCCGCACCTGAGTCTTAGGACTATTTCTCGGTGAGGATGGAGCAGACAGCGTTTACTAACCTGTCCTAGAGCCATCAAGACGCGCTGAAAAAGCTTATGTCTTTGCTCGGCCCTGAGGGCATAACGCATCTTGCTTCGCAAGGACCGGACGCGGTGAATGCGCGTCTGGAGGCGTTCTCAAGTTACGAGAATGCTCTGTTGGAGCACCTCCAACAAAGGATGTCGACGTCTGCACCGACGTCGACGACATCGCAGGATGGGTGCTCCCGGCCTAAACCACTCATCCTGAGCGTCAATACTTTCGAAGGAAAGGAGGGGGAGAACCTCATGTTGTGGATCCGTGAGATTGAAATGGCGATGGGATCGGCCATGCTCCGTACTGAGCAACAGCGCGTGGCGCTAGCGATCTCGAAGCTCGGTGACCGAGCACGAGAATGGGCACTCACGTGCGGCACGTCGGTGGACGCAGCCTTTCCGAGCTGAAACTCCAGTTTTCGCAAGTGTTTGCTCCGCCTAAGCACCGCTTCGCGTGAAATCACACTTTTTGAGTACCCGCCAGGGAAAGAAAGACTTGGTGGACTTCGTTCAGGAGTTGCGAAGTCTGATCGCCGGCATGACGGCCGATCCTCTGCCAGAGGCAGTGGGCTGTGACAGTCTTTATGGAGGTCCTCCTCACTGGCGCGGCCAGGTCGGAAGTCTTCCGCGCTCACCCTTCCTCTTTTGAAGAGGCCGTGAGAGTGGCGTTGAACGCCGAGTTTTTCAACTTCAAGTCGTCTCGACTTGGCTGGGGCGTTGCCAACGCTACTCCGTCCGACGGACCGGTCCCTATGGACCTCAGCTACGCTGAAGATGAGGAAGCTGATCTTCACGATGCCGAGCAGCGTATGGGTGTTCGTCGGTGCTTCATCTGCGGAAGCACCACCCATTTGAGGGCAACCTGCCCGTCACGCAAGTCGCGTCAAGCTCCTATGACGCGGGGCATCCTGCTGGGGAAGAACTGAGTTCTGTTGAGCCTCATGGAGGTGGAAGGCAACAGGGCCCAGCCCCGGAGAGAGCCGTACTCTCTAACACGGAACGTGTACGCAAGTCGGGCTTGCTCGTCGTTGAGGCGACGGTGAAGGGCAACAACGCTCGACGCTCCACGATGAAAGGAAGTCAGCAATATGCTGAGGCGCTCAGGGAGCGCAGGAGTGACATCATCACTGTTCGCCTCGTGACGGGGACCCGTGTCACGGTGCCTAAGTTTCCTGTGGACCTGGGCGTGAAGTTTCTCGACTTCGATAGCGTGGAACGCTGTCTGGTCCTGGACCTGGATTCGAGGTACGACCTCATCCTGGGCATGGCTGGAACGTTATGAGCCATGGACTGATTGGAGGTCGAAGACCTTGGGCGCAACGCGCTTTCTTCCTGGAGGAGCTTTCGTGAGTCATGGACCCCACCTCGACTGGGAAGCAAAAGCGCTTCTGGCGCGGGCACTGGACCGTGTCGGTCAATGTGCTGGACATCAGAGTATTCGAACTTGTAGACACTGAAGGTGTCGAGGACAAGATCAAGCAGATCTCGTGGGCTTTGACTAGAGCGGCAGGAAACCCGCTGGGTGACACAGGTGACATGTATCATGACAACGACACTCGTCATGAGACGGGGTGCCGCTACACGCCATGCTTGGCGTGGCCGTCAGTATGCCGGGGCATCAAGGCCGCAGGCCCACTGATGGAGGTGACGCGGCACGAAATCCACGCGCTGGAGACTGCGAGCTTTGTAGCTCCGCGACGGTTGTCGGTTAAGACATACCAGTGTCGTGTAGGAACACGCCAGAATTTGGTCTGCCAGCGAATATGGGGGCGAAGCTTCGACCTGAAGACCTTGACTCTGCACTAGTACCGGATTGGTAAGTGACCCTGCGCGCCTTGATTCGTTGATAAGTCAACCGAGCTCTCGAACAGCCCTAGCCACGAGCAAAGGCTAGGCTGCTATCATGCAGCACACTTCTTGTAACCTCGCTGGCCCCCAGAACGAAGGGTACTGGACTTTTCAGCCGGTAGCGAGGGGCCGGAGCAAGATTCCGGCAGGTTGTTTGTTGGACGGAGGCTTTCCTTAGCACTCCTGGGTCGGACGTACTCGTCCCTGGCACTCGGCTTTGCCACGCTTCTTCTTCGTCTCTTGATGCTACCGGGTGGATGAACGCGTGCTTCGACTAGCCACCGTGTCCGCCGACAGACATAATCCTGGCGATCAAGCGGGACCAGACGCTATGGACACTTACCGCAGCCGGACTTGACTCTTGTGCGATCGGGATGAAAAGCTGTTCTGTTAGTTGCGCACGAATGCGCTTATCTCTTAATTTACCATCTCCTATGCTTCATACAAAATATCTAATGTGAACTCATCCGTTATGTAACCAACGAAATCTAGGCGACTGTTTATAAAGCCTCGACAGGCGGCTGTCCGTATACCATCCGGATACGACTAGTGATCATCGTCCGTTGTTAACGTTGTGGGATGGTACACACGGTCCGTTGTGGGACACGTCCACGGTCTTCTTTGATTAATCCGCGCCCGGTCGCATATTCAATCTTCGCCCTCTTCAAACGAGGTCACGACAATCGAGTCTCCAACGGCGGCAACGAGGGCAGCCGCACTCTCAGGCCATTCCCGGCATCACAACTGCCCCCACCGCGTCGCGAACCAGGTTCCGGCGAGCGTCGTGGTGCCTTACCGGTTGCCGCGCTCATGGTCTTCAATATACTTTCACAGGCTCGTAGTATCGTTTTCCGTATGGATCCAGATAGCAAGATCGAGTCGTCGGTACGTTTGGCTGTAACACCACTGGTCTCTGTGTCCCTCATCTTGCTGATGGCTTGTTATTGTTGCACCAGTGTTGATTCAGAGCACAGTCGATGTCCGATAGCATATCCGGCTGATGTTAACTTGCCTATTCCTGGTAGAGATTCGTCTACCAGACATGTATCATCACACGTACTTGACGGTCACCAGTGGTACGTCGCCATGACGGATGATTCGCTTGGATGCAGTCTGACTTGCCAATATTCACCCAGATGTCGACCACCTCCATCGCTGTCGACTCACCGTCGGCTTCGACAGCACGCCGAGGGCACATTTGTCTGCGCCCAGCTCTGGCATCGTTGTCGCGCCGCATGATGCTAGTCCGCCACCACCGGTAAGTCCAATTTACTTCTCGTCTTGTACAACCATTATCAACTGGTCACCGAGAATTCGTTCGTTCTTCTAGCACCTGGCGCACTTGCCTGCCCCTCGATTGTCTGATATTGAGGGGCCGGCGTTGCACAGCATGCTGATGGATGCGACCGACGAGGCCTCTGAGAGGCTAACTGTGATTCTCGGCGCGCGGTTCACCTAGGCAGTTCGGTGTCTCGCGCAGTTGGTTATAAATCCGCCTCAGCGAGGAGATCACGTTCCTGACCAACAAATAGCTAGCGCTCAGTCGATTCCAGATCTCGTTGCCGCAATTCACCAGCCAGAACCAGATCCGCGAGATGTCGCTAAAGAACTTGGGAAACTCCGTGCTCAAGTCAAGATGGCTGACGCACCCAAGTCTGAGGCTGTATATTCGGCCATGGCTTCCAAGATAAGGCGCGAGACTTCCGAGCTGTTACTTGGGCAAGCGAATGCTGAAATCATGGAGCTCACTCGTCTCTTGAAGGCTTCGGAGAGTCAACGCGTTACTAGCGACAATCAACTCATCGCTCTCCAGACTCACGTGGATATGCAGAATGAAATCACTGCCAAGCTTACGGCGCGTTTGAAGGTTGCCGATGTTTCACATGATTCGTGAGACGCAAGATCAAGGGTGACTGGGAATTCTCCAAGAAGGACTTGGCGCTTGGTGCAAAGCGGATTAACATCCTCCAGCGTTATCTTGCGGGCAAGGGGAATGCCGCTGCTGACCGAGCGCAACGTGCTCTCCTGAAATAGACATGAAGTTCACGGTGGAGCAGACATTTCGGGCAATCAGATTCCTTCGACTGTTGTTGACGACCGAAATTTGGACGCCGACGCGTTGCTAATTCTACGCAAAGGTAAGCCTTATTTCACATATAGGCATCCAAAGTGACTTTCGTCTTATCATCTTGTTTGTGGTGCTATAGGCAGTGGCTCGGTGAGCTGGACATAGGTTTGCTAGATCTGGATTCACAAGCAACCGAAATTGTCCAGATCTCGTTATGGTGATGGATCAATCCAAGTCGGCCAAAGCTCAAGCAATCGAGTTAGCTCGTCAAGTACACCATCTCTGCGATACTCCAACCGTTGAAATCTCTCCAGCATCTACCACTCACGCCGTCGCTTCTTCAAGGATAGTTCAAAGTCGCACCCGGGATTCAAGGTCTGGCATTGAAACCCGTGAAGACTCGATGGATGAGGAAACGAGAGACACTCCCTCTAGTTCGGAACCTTCACCGAGGTCTCCTCGACCACTTTCGTCGCTTCTTGAGAAAACAGCTTCGGGCTTTAAACTAGCGTCCAGATGGTCCACGCAAGATCCGGAAAGCTCACTCAAGCCATCATCCTAGTAAAACAATGAGCTCCACTTAACCAAGTTTCCCGGTTCCAAGTCTCGGCTGCCCTCCAAGTCAAAACCTGCATCGTCACCGAAGCCACGGTCTGCATCTGGACTGTCGACGTTATCTGATGTTTCGGCTCATCGGTCTCAAGTTCTTTTCCAGTTACTCCGGCAGCTACAGGAGTTTCCGGACGATCGTCGCCTGCATCCACTTAGGAACTGTCGCCTACCAGGGACGGCGATCGGAGTATGGATCCCGACACTGGAGTCTCTCCAATACCTCCAAGTACGACCACTCCTCGGCGCCCTCAGCTTTCCGTTCACGAGAATCCTCGGCATGTGTTATCGCTCAAGAAACCATCAGCAACGATTTCCTCTTCGGTTCGAGTTCGTCTCCAGTGGTTCACGTGAATTCTACACCTCCTCGATCTGCTGACCCTGAATTGGATGCAGAAGAGAAGGAAAATGGTGTGTTGATAGCCGCTGAATTGGCAGCTTTCGAGTACGGGCCGATGCGCGACGAGATCGCGTCGCCGAATGGCTGTGGTGAATTCTCGCTCGGGTTACGTTCCAGTTCTCGTGCCTGCACTGGATCCCAGACCAGCAAGTCTCAGTAATAAGGCTGCAAGCCCACATGTTACAGCATTGGATCTTATGCCGGCAGCGCTCGGGCCCGATCCTGGCAACGTCACATTGTCGAAGACGCTTCTACCTATTAGCGGTCGGCAACCATTAACGCGTCCATCGTCCAAGGTTTTGGGATTTACCAAGTTGTTCACTGAACCTGGGTTTCAGACTGCGGCACTCAGACATGCTGGTTTTTCGTATCCTTAATTTCCTCTCTCCTCCTCCGATTCCGGGAATCTCGTTACTAAAGTTTCGGTCGAGGGGATCAAGGCACTCGAAGATTGGAAAGACCCCAAGCACCCGTATCAAGTTTTCAATAAGAAGCTCCCTGATCACGCGTGTCAGTTCGACGTGACGCCATTTATGCGGACTTGCACATCTCGATTCGTGGAACTAAAGTTGCCCGTACCATCAAACTTTGGCGTCAAGCCCACGGTCGCAAATGCGAAAGCTCGGAGAATGATGACGTGGGAATTGCTTTGTGGGAACGTAGCCATTGAATTACAAATTTCGCGGTCGAAACTGCACTGGCGTCGCCGGTAGGAGGGCTCAGCGGTGATCCATCTCTCGTTCGAACTGCTCGAAAAGCTTGGCATCAATATCTTCAAGCTCGGAACAAGCGCCCGATAACGTCAGGAACAGGTTTACTCAATTCTGGAAGTGGTGTGTTCAGAAGGACAACCAGCCTCACGAATTGCCGGCCGAGTTCTTGTTTAAGCCGTTCATACCCCCGTATTCGTTTGAGGTTGCCGTGGGTTCCCGCTACCGAAGGTTGGTGTTGCAGTGTGGCTGGTCTGGATGCGGGGCAGCCGTGGCGTAACTGTTGGGATGACGTTCCAAGTGGGCACCCATACAAGGCTACTTTCGTTACAAGTACTGTTTCCTCCGAGTTAGTCGTACCTTGGGGAATGAACGAAAGCGATGCCGGACAGAATGTGGTGATGAATCCGGACTTGGCTGACAAGGATATCTCGCAGGCGTGGTTCAAGCGAATTGAGGCTTGGAAACGCGCAGGAACCGGTGGAACATCGGCCGTGGTCATTACCGAAAGTTCAACTAACCAGGGCTAAGTCTCAGTGATGACGCACATGGTATCGGTTTGTAGCAGCAATATAGTTGGTGCGCCCAGTCTTCATTCCAATTCGTAAATCTTTCCATATTGAAAGTTCGTTTACAATTCAAATGCAATATGTAGTTGTTGCAGTAGTTGTTTTCGTCTGCAGTCTCGGGCTGCATTGCTCCAAGCGCAGTTCATCAATTTGGCGACGAGGGTCACCTAGTCTTCATCGGCGACTTGGACCGTTTGCAAACGTCGTTCGCTGCGTTTTCGTCGCAAGTAGTCGTAGAGCATCCCGCCGGGAAAGATTTAATATTGGCTCTTAAGTAGGCTCGCCCTGGTCATCCCACTGAATCTTGAATCCACGTACAGGTCGCCCAGTCCTGGTAGACATGGGCATCCGATCGTCGAGGATTGCTTTCACTTCGCTTTCTCCTGAAAGTCGGTCCGGTTCCCAACTCTCTTCTGATATTGTGAAAACCACGCCTTATGTCCGATTTATTTGCCAATCGACCGTTTTAGACCGCTAATAAGACCACTTCGCTATAGATAACCGACCGGACAAGGCTGTGCATTGCCGCAAACTATTCCGGGAAAGTACAGAAAATACAAATTACAGAAATGGCTAGCCGCTGGGTCTTCCAAGGTGGGCGATATTGCAACCCTATGTAGTACAAGCAGATAAAATAAATAATGCCGAAAATTACTTTCTGTCGCATGTTACGCGAAGGTGAGCCCGTAGCCGACCAGTGGGTGATTAAAATATAGATGATTAGAGGAAGTTATGTATACATATCTGGTTGTGTACAGTTGTTTATTAGATCTTTTTTAAATATCCGAGAGCTATATTTTGTTAAAGTTACACGTATTAATACATGTATCAAAATTTACATGTTAAAGTCATAGGCCACATAATGAAATGTGAGTAACTAAAACAAATACTAAATTTCAGTGTTCACCACTCCAAAAGGATCATTGCTTTACACGGACACGTGGACGGATATTCACGAAAGCTCCAAGTCCGATGGCCCCCAAGAACCCCCGCATCATCGCCCTCTTCGACGTGGACGGCACGCTCACGGCGGCGCGCAAGACCGCGACGCTCGAGATGCTAGCACGCCTCAAGAAGCTTCGCGAGAGCATCACGATCGGCGTCGTGGGCGGCTCTGACCTGGTGAAGCAGAAGGAGCAGCTCGGCGAGGACGGTGCGTTGAGTGCTGATTGACTATATGGCTGTTTGGACTGACCTGTGACTCGCTCGTCATTGCAGTGACCGACAACTTCGACTACAGCTTCTCAGAGAACGGCCTGATGGCCTATCACAAGGGAAAGCTCGTGGGCGAGACGGTAAGTGCGCTGACTGGTCCACGGGCTGCCGGGCCTGACTGACCGCTGTGATGGTGTCTACAGAACCTCAAGAGCCAGTATTCAAATCCGCAGATCAACAAGTTAATCAACTTCTGCCTGCGTTACATCGCGGACCTGGATATCCCCGTGAAGCGTGGAACGTTCGTGGAGTTCCGCATGGGTATGATCAACGTGTCACCTATTGGCCGCAATTGCTCACAGGACGAGCGCGATGAGTTTGAGAAGTACGACCACATCCACAAGATCCGTGAGACCTTTGTGGAGAAGCTCCGTACCGAGTTCTCTGAGTACAACCTGACCTTTTCTATCGGCGGACAGGTGGGGCATGCGTTGCTGATGTTGTTAATACGAATGCGAACTAATGCGTTGGTTTGGCATTTTTTTCAATTATATTGTACAGATTTCGTTCGACGTGTTCCCCACAGTAATAAACACTGTACTAGTGTCATATTCGCCCCTGGAGACTCAGTTAACTAATGCTCGTATTGCTACAGGGCTGGGATAAGACTTTCTGCCTGCGTTACCTGGACGTCAAGGACTACGATGAGATCCACTTTTTCGGTGACAAGACCAACAAGGTGAGCTCGTTTGCAGTCATTTCGCATGTTATTTGTCTGGTACCTGACTGATCGCGTATACAGGGCGGCAACGACTACGAGATCTACACGAGCGAGCGGACCATCGGCCACTCGGTCAAGAACCCGGAGGAGACTATTCAGATCCTGGACCAGCTTTTCCCTTAGACGATCGTGCCCGAGACGTGCTACTATTGATGGGTTCTCACCCCCGCGCAATTTGGCCATCATGCCGAAGGACTTGCGTGGGGTTCAAGCAAAAAGTGCTAACGCTTTGCTCGTTTCCCTTTCCCTTCATCTTCTTCAAGCAGTACGTCGTTGTCAAGAACTTTCGCCATGGGGTCTTCACCGCGGGACTTGAACAATTTGTAGGCCTCCATTTCTTCGGCGTTCACCTCGTAGTTACCCATAGAGTTGTACTTGCGCTTCTTGTCGTCCGCTTGCATCTTGTTTTTCTCCTTCCCTGCCTTCTTGAGAGCTTTCTTGAGTTTCTTTTCATCCAGTTCAGGAGCAATATTCTCGCCATACATTTCACTGCGCTTACTAATGACACCACCTGCCTTAGCGGCAGCCAATCCGTCGGTCTGCCCTGGTTCAAGCTTCTCAGGTACCTTCAGCATCGGTCTCTCCACGTTCGCTGACTTGGACTCTTCTAACGCCATCTTTCCGTCTTGACCCGTGCAATACGACTTGCGAACCTTCGAGTGACAGCACGCATATCCCCACGTCATCTCACTGCGATCAAACCAAGAGCCCCAGATGCTTGTATGATTGTTCTCGAAAGCATCCTCGATGTACTTGGAGCGTAGAGGTGCTGGTTCACGACCTTTGACGACACGGCCGTCACGCGAGTACTCGACATAGTGCTCGCTCTGCGCCAATAGAAGCTCCTTGGGTGGTGCTTTTAGGTGTTCCTGACCCCCGTATTTGTCTAAGATCTTGCGGCTCTTCTCCTTCTCCAGTGCAGCCTTCCTCTCTTCATACTGCTTCTTCAAAAATTCTGCTTGCGAGGGATTCGCAAGCGGGTGAATGTCCGTGCCCTTCGAGTAAGCCTCCCACGCGAAGAGCTGAGCAGACGCTAGTTTCTGTGCGTCCCCTGTGAAACGCGCCATATTGTCGCCAATGAACGTGGTGTCCTCCGGATTCAGCTCTGGGTTGGGGTTGTCACGCATAGATCGCGTCTTTGGATCATAGTAGGCCGAGTTCGGGTTTAAATTACGCAGGTACTTGGCTGTGTCCTCGCGGATACGCAGATTGCGCACCGTCGTCTTCATCTGAGCACCACCGACACCACCCTGACGTGCGACACGATCAGTAAACATGGGTCCTTCGTCGCGATCACGGAATTCCTCGTCCTCCGACTCCATGTCCGACTCGTAGTCGGAGTCGGAGTCAGAGCCCGAATTGGATGCCACATCCTTGTTTTTCTCCTTGTCATTGAGCTTCGCCCGCGCCTTCTTCTCCTTCTTCTTATCGGCGGACTCCTTCAGCTTTTCGTTGACTTCCTCGGCGCGTAGCTTCTTGCGAACGGCATCCACCTTCTCGTATCGTTCAATAGTCTTCGAGTGCTCCTTGGGGTCGTAGCCCAGCCATTGGTCGCGCTTGGCGTCGAATGCGAGCTTGCCGAACTTCTCCGAGCGCACGTCCACGACCATCTCGTCGCTCTTGATGTCCTTATTGGTCTTCCAGGCGCCGACCTTGCGCGGGCGCTCGACGCACTCGTTGGTCTTGTGACTCATGGCGCCGCAGTTCTTACACGCGCCCTTGCGCCATTTTCGCTGTCTGCCGGAGCTCGACGTCGCCGCCACGTGCTGTCTCCTGCCCTTAAGGTAAAGCTCATCGGCCTCGTGGATGGACAGCAGATGTGCCTGGTGTTGCAGCGTCTGATGCTTGAGCGACGGCCCCGTGTCGCCCAAATACCACGGCACCTTGCTGATGAACTCGGGGTTATGCGGATTGATGAGGTTGCCATCCGCATCCTGCTCGGGTGGCAGCGTGCCGTTCTTGCGCGCCTCCTCGATGTCGCGCTTCTTCTTGAAGTCGCTGCTCGACAAGCGCTCGCCCCCAGTCGGCGCCATGGTTGTCGTTGCCTTCGGGTTCACTGTTGTATGGGCTTAAAATGACTGGTGATCTCATTTGTACATATGGTGACTTGCTACTGTCACACAACTCGCTCTTAACACGCACGCTGGCGCATTATGGAATTTTGAGCAGGAGTGATTGTTTTCTTGTCTCCTCAGCAATGATCTCGGAGGCGGCGCACGCCGAGTGCGTGCGGCTACTGGAGCTGCTGACGAACCAGCGTGTGCAGGAGAGTTGGTCGTGGGTGTTCATGACGCCTGTAAGCATCCCTGGGTACGACCAGGTGATCAAGCGGCCCATGGACTTAGGCACCATCAAGAAGAATCTGGGCTTGAAGCCCTCGCGCTGTCGCTTCAAGTCGCACGAGAAGTTCGCGCGGGACGTGCGTCTCGTCTTCCACAATGCGCTCGTGTACAACAAGGACGATCAGGATGTCAAAGGCTCCGTCTACGCGGCGGCGCAGCATCTGCTGAGGGTCTTTGAGACGGCCTACGCCAAGGCCATTGACAACGTTTTCCGGGCGGATGACGCGGCGGTGGCAGTGGCGAAGGCGGCACATCGGGAGGCCAAGGAGGAAAAACGGAGGGCTGAGGATGGCGACGCGGGGAGGCATGAGGGGGAAGGCGCGGGCTCGTCCTCGTCGTCTTCGCACCATCCTCACCGCAGCAGCAGTAGCCATCACAGCAGCAGTAGCAGCCGTCATCACCACCATCGAGAAGACGGAGAGGAGGGAAGCAGACACAAGCACAAGCACAGTAAAAAGGACAAAAAGTCCAAGAAGTCCAAGAAGAAAAGCAAGGACAGGGAGAAGGACAGGGAACACAAACACTCAAGCTCTAGCAGCGGCGAGAGCAAGAAGAAACTTCATCGCAGCGAGCATGAGGATGGAGTTGCCGCGTCTCTTAGTACGGTAACCAAAGAGGCAGCGCCCATGAACGACATCGTTCCTCCAGCGCCTAGTGTTTTGATTGTCCCTCCAAGTACCAGCTCTGTAGTGAAGCGAGAGCTGACTCCGACTCATGGTTCTGGAGCGAAGATGTCGGAATCGGAAGTGACGGTATGTCTCTCGTTGCTGATGAAATTGATCAAGTATAAGGAGGGGAACATCAGTCCCGCTGCTCCGTTCTTGCAGCCAGTGGACTTGACCCATTTTCCAGACTATCGCGTCAAAGTCCCGAATCGGATGCATCTCTATGGCGTTCAGAAGAAGCTTCGCAGCGGAAGTTACCCTACCATTGACGCGTTTGCATACGACATGCGTCTGATTTTTTCAAATTGTTTGGTATACAACAGCGATGTGATCCTGAGCAAAGTGATGCGGAACCATGCAGTGACCCTCATGAAGTTGTTTGAGAATCAGTTTACCAAGATCGGTGGCTCGTGGCCTGGTCTTCCGGAGCGATGGAAATGCCATCAGATTGTTCATGAGATCCTGGCTCATCGAACGGGTGGACAGGAGACAGCGCAGTGGTTCAAGTACCCGATCGAGTCGTACTACGATTCTCCCGACCAAATTCCGTACAATTACTACAAAACAGTCAAGAACCCCATGGATATTGGCACGGTATCGTCAAAATTACACCTGGGCGTGTACAAGCACGTCTCAGAATTCATCGCGGGCATGAAGCTGGTCTTCGACAATTGCATTCTTTACTGGAAGCCGGACCCTCAAGGACAGACCTACTGCGAGTCTGCGGAGACTTTACTACGTGTGTTGCATACACAAAGCGCTATCTTCGGTTCCTCGACGAGCAGCAGTGTAACATCTCGAGAAAAGCAGCGATCTTCTTCTTCCTCCTCATCAAAGGTCAAATCTGTCTCCACTGGTTCGCATTCTCACTCCTCGCTTCCATCATCTGCGCCTAGCGTCAGTTTGCCTGGAAACGAGCATGAAAAGACCAAGAAGAAGTCGTTGAAGTCGTCAAAATCTTCAAAGTCGTCGAAGTCTCGTGAGACGGGCGGTGGGTTACCGGAAAAGGAAATCTGTTTGGGGATCATGAAGCAATTGCGTGGACACAAGATGAAGGGGTTTGGTGGAATCGAGATCAAGACGGCTGGGCCTTTTTTGACTGCTGTGGACACTACAAAGTATCCAGATTATCTGACGATCGTCCCGGAGCCAATGGATTTCGCCAAAATCGAGCGCAAACTGAAAAGCGATCGGTACGGCAGCGTCGACGAGTTCAGCGCTGACGTGCATTTAATCTTTTCCAACTGCCACAAGTACAATAGTGATCCAGTGGAAGGCGCCGACATCCGCGCGATGGCGACGAACCTGCGCAACTATTTTGTGGAGCTTTGCAACGAGAAGCTGGGTCCTCTTGATGGTATGGTCAACGGTCCGTCTCAAACACCGACTCATTTGGCGCAGGCCGCATCCGTCCCGTCATCTTTAGCTACAACGCCTAAGCGAGCAGCGCCTCCAAGGGTTCCTGAAGCTATAGGGCATGCTGCAGCTACCGGGAAGGTGTCCTCTTCTCTCCATAAACCCATGAAGAAATCTCCCGATCCCTCTCCGATCAAGAGGCCGATGCCGGTTTCTTCATTGGTTATCCCCAGTAGTGCCACCCTCTCTAGCGACCCCAAGAAGGACGTTGAGTCAAGCAGCAGCAGGAAGGCACTCAAGCTAGAGCCCGTAGTCGTATCAGCAGCACCAACACTAGCTATTTTGACGAGGCCAGTGGCTCATGTGAAGGCAGCGTCTGCTCCAACTGCTGCGATTTCTTCATCATCAGCTGCTGATAAGGAGATGCCAATCGACAGCGCTAACCCTGCGGGGCTCACACCCGAGGAGGCAAAGCGGCTGCGCAAAGAGATGAAGGAGAAACGGAAAAAAGAGAAGAAGGAAAAGAAGGAGAAGAAGAAGAAGAAAGACAAGGAAAAGAAGCGTGAAAAAAAGGAAAAGAAGGAGCGGAGCACGACCGTCGTTACCCAGGTATGCTACGAGCCATGCCCGCCCTGTGCAGGTCTACTGTGCCGTCAACTGATACTCGTTTGCTTTGATTGTGCAGGAGAAGGGATTGACTGCTCAGGGAACTTCAACTGCTCCAGCCTCTTTCGTCTCTGCTTCTTCTGCATATGCACCTCCACCTGCTGCGGTTGCCACCCTTGGTAAGGCGCTGCCGGCAGTCCCTGCAACTGCATCGGCTGCCATCGCCTCGAAGAGAGGGTTGGTGGAGCCCCACCTTGCTTCCAGTTCGTCATCAAGCAAGAAGAGCAAGAAGCTTAAAAAGTCAGACCTGAACTCTTGGGAGAGTGCCTGCGACCGCGTACTGAATCGTCTGATCAAGATTGAGCAAGTGGCGAAGCTTCACTTCAACCACCCACTGTTGGAGGTATTCCCGCACCTCGCTACTGAGTACACGAACCTTATCGAGGAGCCTATGGACCTGCGTACACTGCGCGAACAGCTTCATTCTCATGCGCTCACCCAAGCTGAGTTCCTTCGTAAAGGCCGACTTATCTTCCAGAATGCTGTCAAGTTCAATTGTGCGGATGACCCAGCTTCAATCCAAGTGCGCGACATGTCTGCGCATTTGATGTGGTACTTCGATTCGTTATGCGCTGAGCTGCAGATTGTTCCGGTGCCGGAAGTCTCTGGAGAGCAGAGCCGCGCCAAGCGCGATCAGTTGAGACGGGAGCGCGCAGAGTTTGTCAACACAGTTCCGGTTGAGCTTAAAGCCAAGGAGTGTCAAAAACTGCTTCGGGTACTGAACAGCCAGAAACACGACAAGAACTGCTGGCCGTTCCGTAAGTCGGTCCGCGTGTTGTTCCCAGCATTATCGACGGACTACTTCGAAATTATCAAGACGCCCATGGACTTGTCGACGATTGCAGAAAAGCTGAACGAGTTCGAGTACAAGGTGCATGGCGAGTTTATTCGGGACGTGCGCTTGACATTCGAGAATGCAATGATTTACAATCGCGCTGACAAGGGCCGCGAGGGATGGAGCGTGTACTCCGCCGCAGTGCACATGCTGGCTGTAGTGGAGGATTTGTGGGGAGATGTGACGCTGGAGGTGACTGAGAAGACTCGCCGTCGGGAGTTATTGCGTAAGGAGCGCATGAACGAGTCAAAGCGGAAGCGGAGCGATACCTCGGAGGTCAGCAGTGAACGCGAAAAAAAAGTCCACAAACACCATCATCACTCCACTCCCGATGGGGGGTCTGGACACAAGCACCATCATAAGCATCATCACAAAAGCAGCAAGAATCGAGCAGAGGAAGCTGCTGGAGCTGGAACGGTGGCTGCTAGCAATGCTGCAAGTGGTGTCACGCCCAACAAGAGCACACCCTCAACAGCTCCTGTCGTTACGCCAACATCTATCGTCGGGACGATCGTTGTCGGCGGCGCAAATGGCTCGCGCGATGATGCTCGTGCTTCCGATGCGACTGCTACCCGAGTGAAGCTGCAACTCAATGTAAACAGACCGAATATGGAGCGCATGAACAAGCAGGAGCGTAAGGCCGAAGAAAAGCGGCGGAAACGCGCCCGGCGCGAAGAGGAAATGGCGCGAACGGAAAAGAGACGGCGCACTGCTGTGGCAGCTACAGACGACGCGCTGCGTGAAGCTGAGATCCGAAGCAGGCGCAAGCTACAGAAGCTGGAGATTGCCGA
Source organism: Phytophthora sp. 'mugwort' (assembly GCA_033558025.1). NCBI lineage: Eukaryota > Oomycota > Peronosporomycetes > Peronosporales > Peronosporaceae > Phytophthora > Phytophthora sp. 'mugwort'. The sequence continues at coordinate 1,781,143 of JAUCEF010000008.1, read as the reverse complement.
AGCAGTGCGTATGCGTGAGGAACGAGAACGCCGCGCCGCAGAGGAGGAGGCCGAACGCGCACATCGGGCGCAGATGAAGATGAACGCTGCTGCGTGGACCGGCGTGCTGGTACCAGCTGCAGCTGCTGCATCGAGCAAACGAATGGGCTTCTGGGCAAAGAAGCACACAAAGCTGCAGATCCCAGTGGCGTTCCAATCACCAGCTATCAACGCTTAGCTTCCTAGGTGGCTAGCTACTGTAGCTACCTTTAGCTACTGGTAGCAGTGAGTTGCGACTGGAAACAGAAATCTAAGGTATACCAGGTAAACAAAGTGTTGCATTCATTAATCAGTGCTTAGCCCGAAGTTTGACCAACAAGTAGGAACAAAGGCAATCATCTCACACGGGTTGACCCTTTCTCGGCCACTGCTCAAGCAGACAAGTAACAAGAAAGCAGTAAGTGGCAAAAGTAAGTGAAAATGCATTACCACACCAGCAAAACCGCTCGCTTTGTCAACGTCACCCGAACTAGCGCTAATATCTTCATTGTTTTCTCACCTAAAAGTTGAGTGCTTGATAAACGATAGCCATAACTTTGTGAAATGCTCATCATATAGACGAAGGAACTGAAAAAATGCATCTCCAAGAAAATGTACTTCAACGACGTTTTGCTTCAGGCTTGGACTTGAAGCTGCTGTCATTGTCCTCTTCGTTGTACAGTGTAAAATTGCATGACGTGGTGCTTCTGTCATTCAACGTATTCCTCAATTGAAAAACAACAAAAGATGCTGCAGATTCATCCACATGCTCCTCCTACCGTTCCAGTCGGATGTCATTATTCGCTCATGTTTTCAGTTGTTTCTTTTGTCTTGCCCGAGGCTTTTGGTCAGGTGGTTCCTCGTGCGAGGTTTTGCCGAGTCTGTTTTGATTTTTGAGTTATCTCCCACCCTCTTTTCCTCCGAAAAAAAAATGCGGTAGCGAGCTAGCAAATGAGCCATTCGGGTCACCAACTTGCTCGCCTCCTTGTTTCAACCAAGATCACGAGCCTTGGCCTTGCTCTTTGTCCTTTCGTCTCCTTCTCGTGTTGTCTTTTCCTCCGTCCTTTTCGTTGCTCCAGTTACTGCTGCCTATGAGTCTTATGGATACTGCAGACGCTGCTCTTGTTGGGTCCCAAAGTTCGGTTCCGCCATAAGGCCCATTTCAATGCCCTGCCAGCCATACTTGAAGTGATAAACGTGCGGTCCGGGCGTCACCTCCCCACCACACGTGTGGTAGCTGCCCTTGCACATGCACGTTGGTGGTGGCGCCACCATGGCATAGTTGTCGCTGGGAGAGCACGGCGATGGACAGATCTCCAAGCCGTAGCCCTTTCCAAGCGGTGTGTTCATGCCAGCCGCATACAAATCCATCACATTGTCTGGGCGCAAAAGGCCGCAGGCCAAGTGACTCGGCATCACGACCTGCGACTGGATGAACAGCAGCTCCTCTACTGGCACCTTGGCCCAACGATCCTTGGCCTGTGTGCTCGCGGCCTCCAGGTCACACACCCCGTAAGCCATGGCATAAAGCCACGACTTGCACTCCCAAAGCACATTGGGATCTAGCTGCAGGAACTGCGCCACGAACATAAAGTCCAGTGCTGGGTCCACGAGCAGCAATGCCGCTCCAGCTAGCACACTGGGCCAGTACTCGATGGCCTGGTAGTCGTGAAGCGCAATGTCTACCAGACGAATGGCATTCACGAAAAGCTCCTTGGTGCCCGACGGGTTCCTTGCCGGGTTGACAAAGTCGCCCATGGTGTCCAGTGGACGTTGATCGGCCGAGCCGCCCGCCACCATGAACAACAGCCACGCGTAGGGCGTCGTGGGGTGCAGATTCCACTGCAGCTCCTAGTAATCATCAAACAAAACAGCATAAGAAATATCCGTCAGCCAGCTGTCTGTTGTCCACAAGGCATGGTTCTCTCTCTACGTACCACAACGTAATCCACTTCAAGACGTGCGAGATCTTCTGCTGCCAATTGGATGCCTCCACGCTCGGCCAAGAAGGCGACGAGTTCCGCCGCCTTGGGTGGATGCACCTCCTCGATCTTGGCCGCCATGAAGACGCAGGCGAGTCCAAGCACGCGCAGCTGCCTCTGCATGTGGCGCACGTCGTCCCCTGCGTAGTTGTCCTGCGAGGCGGCGGCGCGACGACGCAGAAGGACCTGCGCATACTGGTTGGCGAAGTGCGCAGTCTGTCGCTGGAGCGCAAAGTGGGTTGCCACTTCAACGACCCAGTGCCACGTGAAGCCGAACTGCTCGAAGGCCGCCGTCTGGAGACCGAGAGCGAGCGGCAGCTGGCGCACCGAGTCCGGGGAGTGCGGTGCTGGCGCCTTGAGCGGCGAATGCAATGGCGAGTTAACGCCGAACACGTTCGAGGTCGCGGGCGAGAGGCGGCCGTCGAGCGCGAGTTGGTGGTACGACATCTCCTTCTGGCGCATGCTCAGCACCGTCATGAGGTCAGGGTTCATGGCTGGCTGACTTGTGTCGGTGTCTAGCTTAGACTCGGTGGTGATGATGGTGGTGGTGTAGCCTTCCTCTTCTTCTAGCCTCCGCTGCTACAGCTGCTCTTCCTTCTCCGCTTCTCTCTTCCTTCCTCCGCTTCGCTTCCCCCCGTCACTTCCACACTCTTCACGTCCCCGAGCAAGCGGGAGCTCGGCCAAAACAAGAGAAAGCCAGAAGTATGCGCTAAGTACGACCCAAAAAAGGCACTTTTGGATCTCGGTTAGATCCGAAAGAGCCCAGCTCCAATATTTTGGGCGAAATGTTTGTTGGCGCGGTTGCAGCAAGCATTTGCTACGTTATACGATATTGGCTTTATGTTTAACTGGAAGCAACCGAAAGCATTCCTTGTACTTGCTTCAATGGGGAAGTTAGTGCACTTGCTTCGATGGGCAAGGGCAATGCAGCGTTTTTGGTTTCCATGTTACGCGTGTTAGCTTTCAACTCGTGCAATCAGGCGAAATTCAGGAATTATCCGCTGCACTAAACGGTAATTTGGGTTGCTTAATGTAGTTTTAAGTCGATTGCAATTCGCACGGGACTTTCTTTCAGCTTCACGTCGTAAATCCAAGAAAATACTTTCGCGTCGTCGCGAAGCCAACTCAAACCTAAGAGCTACTGAGTTAGTGCACGAATAAGACAACCAGTTGACCTGTCGTTTATCTCCACCGTACAATTGAAATCAAATTGTGCGACCAGCCAGCAACAGCTTAATAATACGAATGCATTATCGGGATGTCAAACATCTACAACATTGATAAAGTCCCAAGTCAGATACACCCATTTTGCTTCAAATGGGTACTACCGCCTGCCTACACCCAATTACCCATTTCCTGCTCCAATGGCATGTCGCGCGTTCGGACGGAGTCTGCCATCTAACTGCTGGATAGGAGCGAGCGTAGCTCGGGCAACTGCTGGCTTCGGGGCGTTGCGCTAAGCTGCAACTTGCTCGATGCAGCGACCTGCGATATATACACTTGCGATCGAAAAATATCCGATCGCTGAATCTATGTTGGAATAAGTTGGTTATTGTATGGCAGGCAGACGATCCGCTAAATTCGATGTTAGAAAATATGACCCCTTTCAAATTCGATATCCATATTGTGTGCGCTACACAGCCTCAACATGGAGACATCCTTGCAACCTTAGACCGCCGACATCGATATGCTGCGTCAGGCGCAGCGGCGACTCGTTCCCTCCGTCTGCGCCTTCGTGCACGACGGATCCCTGCGCTGCGTGTCATCGTCTCCGTCTTCTCCGCCCACAAAGGACCCAGAAGCCGCCAAGGACGGACTAAAGGCCAAGCATGACGTCCTTGAAGAACGAATCATCTCAGCGCTGGTGGTCAACCACCTAGGTCTCTCTCTCTACTCTATACCTTTGCATGCTAATGCCATACAACTCACTGTACTGTTATGACGGTTACACATGCTGCTACCAGGCACGCTCGCCCAGATCGCGGTCGTGTTTGGCTACGCGGATCAGAACATCACGGAACTTTGCGTGCGCTCCCACCGTCCGTGCCGGAGCTCTCGCGCGTCACCATTTCTTGCTTCCTGCGCGACCGGGAGCTTCCGGCGCTTACGAAGCGGCTGCGCGCACTTGTGGCTGTGACCTTCTTCCACCTCACGACCGTCAACTGCTGCGTGGCCAACGAGCAGTTCCTGTTACGCTCTCAGTTGCTGTTGCAAATCCGACGGGACCCGCGTCGCCAGCGACAACTGCTGCGCGTACTGCACGAGTTTGACGCCGAGCTGGTCGTCCTGCATGACGAACAGGACGCGGCAAGCGACGATCCGCTGTCGGCGATGGATGACGAGTTATAGACTTCGACGAAGCCGGTTTCCCGTATTCTCACAGCAGCGCAGCCTCTGCAACGCAGTTCCTGACCCTCGCTGACGAGCCAGATAGTGATCAAGTTCCTGGGTGCGCTCACAGAGGAAGGTTTCCAGATCCTCGACACGCAGACTTGTGGGCCAGTCTTCCTGGACACGTCGCACTCGACACTGGATCCAGAGAGCGCCTACTCGTCCGGCGCAAGGTCGCGTCTGAAAGTGGGGAATCTACTCGTGGTACTAACAGACGACGAGGCAACCACAGCTCACTCTGCCAAGATGGACAGTGAAATCTAAGGTGGTCGTGCTCATGTGAGTGAAGGCACTGCGTCTGTGTTTCGACAGCTTAACAAGAACGCAGATCCGACAGTTATGAGCTGGGGAGCTGCGAGACAGATCCACTGGATGCCAGTAATAACTTTTAGAATTTACGTCGATAATTCTTACCTTAATTCGGGATCGAGAGTAGGTATAACGTTATTCATGGGTTTATGGCCGGAATTCGGGTACCTTAGATTTTTGGCCTTCACTAAGCGAGTTTTTTTCTGGGAAAAATGATCTTTCGATAGCTATTTCTCCCAGCTTATATCACATGAATTGGAACCCTTATTTATTCAACTTTGCAACAACCGAAGGTGTTTGTTTTTATGTAAAATCAGAATTAATCATTGGTTGAAATTAAGCAATCTTTGATACCAAAACTAGTTTCGTCGAAATTTCAGCAGACCTTACCTGTCCAAGTATTCAAGGCTGATCTTTGAAAAAAGGCGTCGGTTCACATCGACGGTCTTCCGTTACGTGGCTTGGTTTGCGATTTCGGTGCGGATGACATCTCGAATTGCAAACCAAACTAGCGGCGGCGTGTCTGCTTGACACCGTTGCTCTTGAAAAGCCTTAAACGAGCGAGCATTTGTGGGAGGTGCAGCGGCCAGATTCCGGCTTCCTTAAACCAGCACTGATGTTTTCCGGTTTCTTCTCGGATTTTTTTGAGCCAGGCGTTTGACGCTAGCTCAATGCATTCGCATGTTTCAGAATGCTGTTTGCCTATCGGCTGAACTGGATATTTTGGCCATAAACTGATGACCGGCCATAACCCCCTGAATTACGTTATCCGTTTTAAACGTTTCTAATATCCAGCTGGTAATTTCAACCAGACAGCGTCATCAAACGCAAAAAAGCATATTCTATGACCACACAGTTGTATCCGTATTAAGTACGATATATCAAAGTGCTCCACCATGATGCATCCAGTTAAAACCTGTGCGAGTTCGATGTATTGACCCTTTTGAAATCCTCGAGTAATGGGCTTTTCGAGGAGTGTGGTGTCCCTAGCCAATCGACGCAAAGCCTGGACCGGTGGCAGTGCGCCGAAACGTTAGGCGATGATACCATCTGAGCGGGCGGAACTGCCATATAGCGTTTTTACACGGCCGTGCCAGCTTCTGGCACGGAAGGTTTGTGTAAAAGGTGAGCACAATTCAGACTGGATTAGCCGCGGTGCATTGACAAGTAGATCAGTAGTAGTACAGTCATCTGCTTCAATATAAAGAACAGGTGATAACGAATTACCTGTTTAAATATGTAAGATCTAACTTACCCCAAAATGATGGAATTTCCTGCACACAGTATCTCTCGAGTCCGATTAACCTTGGAGTTTATATTGATATCAGGTGTTCTTTATTGAACTATATATAGCCGGCAGTTTTTTTCCTTATACTATTTTTACAAGAACAATAGGTTTAATAGTTTATAATGCCCAGCTGGTGTTTCTAACCAGACAGCCATAGTCCTCTACATCAGAATCAAATCACTACGTCAGAAGTGGGGTCGATGAGATACGCACCGGGATAGAATTTGATAGGCATCGTCTAGTGCTTTGAAGCCTGGCAGCTGATTAGTTCGAGAAATTCGATCCGTTCCCTTCAATAGATCAGACACTCATCTCGTGTGTGCACGCTCTGATCGCATCTAGAGGCCATGCTTCTGACGTAGTTACTACTATCATTTCGCTTCTAGCTTCATTCAGAAGAAGTCTCATGTATCGCTCCACTTCTCCCACCCTATCGGCCTCCTCCTCACCAAGCCTGGGCGCCGCTGCTCCGCGCGCCTCCTCGCATTCTCGGGCTTCATCATCGCGCCACCCAACCCTCTCATCGCTCTCTCGGGCTTCGTCTTCGCGCTCCCCGGTGAGCTCTTCGCGCTCCACGGCGCCACGTGCGCTATCGCGTGCCGCCGTGACACGGTCGTTCCTGATCCTGCACTAGCTAGAGGCGGAACGAGTGAGCAAGCGAGCGCGCTACCACAACCAGCCACTGCCACCAAGTGAGGGACACGAAGACTCTCCCCATCCTGGACACGTACAAGCAGACCGTGGGTGCGGAGGGATTGCTGAAGCTGGCCAACTTTACGCCGACCAAAATCTCTCGACTTTGGAGCAGCGCCAGCGACTACATGTCGACGCGCTGGAACACCGGGAGAGGCAACAAGTGCAAATATCCTCTGGTTGACGTGCTGTTCATGACGCTGTGCGTCTTAAAAAACGGTGGTCATTGGGACGTGCTCGCTAGATCCTACGATATCAAAGCTCCAACTTTCGAGAAGATGGTTATCAAGCTTTTCGGACTCCTGTCGCCGTTCCTGTACGAACGGTATGTTGACCACGCCGAGCGCAAATGGACGATGCGTAAGGTGGTGCTATCGGGCCGTGCATTCAACCATTTCCCGGCCGCGCATTATGCTCTCGACGTTATATTTCAGCAGGCAAACATGCCGAGCGGTTCGCAGCAAGAGTGGTCTACCTACTACAGTGCAAAGCACAAACTGCACGGCTACAAACCGGAAGTCTCTGGTATTCCGACTGGCTTGGCAATCAACTGTTCCCCTCACTTCAAGGGGTCTACTGCGGATATCACAACCTTCAGGAAGAATGAATATTTTTACGCCGCTGCTGTTGTTAAGAAGCCCTCGGACGAAGATTTGAATGACGGCGATCCTCTCCGCGAAGAATACCCAGGCTCCTGGGCAATACTGGCCGATAAGGGCTACCAGAGCCTGGCCGACTCGACGCGAACGATCATCCAACACGACGTCGCCCTTCGACCCCTCTAACCCCCAAGAAGAAGATGACAACGGCGATATCGCCTCCGATCGAGTGGTTGTGGAGAATTATTTTGGCAGACTCTGCACACTTTGGAGCCTATATGCCAACAAATTCCGCTGGCAAGAAAAGAACTACGAGCTGTTCTTCCGAGCATACGTGCTCTCACGAACTGCCACGTTCGCGCACACCTTCTTCGCGAAGCTGACGGCGACAACTACAGGGACTATCTGCGTCGCATGCTTGCGATTGGTAGGGAAAGACACGAGACACGATTGGAATCCAACCGGCGAGCAAGAGAGAGAAGACGGCGGAGGATTATTGCGTCGCGTCAGGCGGCCGGCGATTCCAATGATTCTGACTCCTCCACACAGTACAGCCAGGAGTACTAAAGCAATTAGTCACTTCGCTCGCCTCGACGAAGGGAATGTGCCTTTTATCAGATACTCGTCAATTAAGTTTGATCACTGTAACGTCACAGTTAATTACAAGAAATCGGAATTCGCCAGGCTCTCGTAGTGCACATCGACCAGCTGCTTGATTGACTCGTAGTATAATGGGCCCCTCTGCTTCTGATTATATAGCCCTCAACTAACTACACGCTCGGATACTAACTTCGAGGACTAATCGGTAACCTCAGAACGTTAGGCATCTAAAGCATATTAACTAGGGTTGAGAAGGGTTAACCTTTATATCAGTTCCTGCAACCTATGTGACAACACAATTGTTTCCACTTAGGTACGATAGAAAAATTTCTCCCTCTTCTCGAGAATCTGCCTCCTCAAGTACAAGACGGTAGAGATGACCCTGATATGCGCGCTGGTTCGGAAAGGACTCGTCTTCCCTGTGGATATCGACGATAAGAAGACGGTGGGCCATTTGAAGAAGGAGATCAGAGCGGAGATGCCGAAGAGGATACAGTGTGATGCAGTCGACCTGCACCTCTTCCTGGCGAAGAAGGGCGACGCGTGGCTGCCATCGAACGAGCCTGATGTGGTTGCCATGCGAAGTGGAGCCATCCCTGACCAAGTGAAGGAGATGCTGGATGAAGAAATTGACCTAGCAGAAGAGATTGGCGATTTGTTTGGCGGTAGTCCGACGAAGAAGGTGATTCACGTGCTGGTGAAGCTGCCAGAACAGGTTGTGGGTCCCTCTTCGACGGAGTCTGAAATCGTTCTGTACGAAGACTTGCAGCACGAAGGCTTATTTCAAGCTACCGCCGGCGTTGAGCATCAGAAAATGGTCGAGCAAGCAAAGAAAGAGCTGGAGCTTTATCGACAACGAGGACAAGTGATTAAGGAAAAGTGCCCTGATTACTGCCGCGAAGTATTGGCCAAAACGACGTTCTGTTTACGTCTACAGCCCCACTTCCATTTATGTGTGGGGAAGGGTCATCAGGATTGGGGAAGTCTGAGCTCGCGTTCGCCTTGCAAGGACAACTACCGTGGTTTTACTGGTTTGCCAGTCAACTTGTGGAGTCAATTCCCAGAGTCCTTACAAAAACTTTTCCTCGGTATCGTCATGGTTTAACGAGTTTGTGGATTTGGCCCCTGAGGGTACGATGACGTCGGAAGACGACATGCTAACTCCAATTCTGCGCTGTACTTTCGTAAGAATCTTGGACCTTCGGTTTTTATTCGCGCATTGCTGAAGTATTGCAAGATGGATGAGACTACGGTGCTCGAATGATACATTTGAAGAGAAAACAACGCTCGACGTGAGCATGTGCAACAGCGAAGCTGTTCGTGTTGTATGCCGTGAGATGACTCAAGAAAACTAGCTGCTGCCTTTCTTCATCTAGGACGAAATGACACCCAACGCGAACACCGCAGCGGAGGGAAAGGACACAGCAGCTTTTCAGCGTGATGTCTTCCGTGTGGACTGGTAGTGATTGTGATGGGTATGGACTCGAAGATTTGCGATCTGGTGGATCAATCCCTAGGCAGCTACAGTGATGACAGGCACAAGTGGATGTCAGTTGTCCCTCAATTCCCTCCCTACCAAATTGTGTTGCACAAAACAGAAGACGACGAAGCTTGGAAGAAGTTGTGGATCAGTTTCCTGTCTTGAAGTACATTGCGGAGGCTTTACGAGGAAGATTTGCGAGATATTTCGTAGAGGAAGTGCTGAAATACGTGGCTTGTCACCGAACAGTCAGTTTGTGTACTTTGCTGGACGAAAGATCGGGCGAGGTCTGCTTACGGACGCATAGAGGAAAGGGTTTCATGAGTGGCAACAAAGGAAGGTACGCACAGCTAATGGCGATTTCTTACACAAATGCATCGTACAGCTTGCCCCCCTCAGCTGCATCTATGGGCGCTCCGCCATTGAAGAAGAGGAAGACGAAAGTGGGGACCGACAGCATGCATCTGCACTTTGCGAACTTGGTGGATACATGTATTACCGATGTGTTTTTGAACAACAAGAAGCTCATTCTGTACGATGGCGAGCAGCGAAACCATTGTGTTGCTTGCCTGGAATGGAGGAGGACCTGTTGCTCTACCTTGCCATATTGGGCGGGAAGTCGTACTCGGGTTACTGTGATCGTTTATTTCGGAAAACGCATTCAACGAAGATGATGTTTTGAAATATATGGGAGGCAGATAATACCCTGTCGATGATAACTCAGAGGCCAGGTCCAACAACTACAAGAGTTTCGAGAACATGATCGCTCACGCAATCTTTGGTGCATCGCGACGAAATGGAGTCGTGGGAGTTCCTTTCGATGTTTTTTTTTCCGGCTGGCTGCGTGGTGAATTGCGAGAGGATTTAACGATAGTGAAAATGACTTTGCATGATGAATTAATTGTCGCCAGCAAGCTATTTGATGGGTACATCAAGGACATGTTAAGCACGTCTGACCCCACCAATGCTAGGTGGCCGCAGTGCATCCTCGATCTGAATACTCGTTTCGGTTGCATTTTGGTCATCTAGTTTGCGCTCGGAATACTGACAGATGTGACGTTTATGTCCAAGGCGTGGAGAAGGACGCAACTCTTCTACTGTGCGAGTGCAAGTATTGGTCGGAAAGGGTGGATACTCGCACGATAAGAGGATCATTAAGGGGTTAACAAAAAAATGAAGCCTGGGACTGGACGTTCGTGCTGGTGTTTTGCGTGGCGTCGGCGAACTTTCGAGCGTGGAAGGAAACGAAGATCGGATGTGTCAAGATTGACAGTCAGAGCGGTTAGGTGGAGCGGAAGTCTCAGCCTGAAGAAAAGAATCGAGAAAAGCTAATTATCATAGTGGAAACAGGTGCCATTCGTCGACCGTAGATGAAGGACGCGCCACAGTAGTCACTCTGTGCTATTGTTTTTCATACACATATCCCGTCGGAGCCATTGTGCTCGTGTGTTCCCTTCGTCCCCCAGACTGGAAATCCTAGCGTTTCTAAACGTGAAGAAACGTCGTCATTTACAAGGACCCTGAAGAGGCAAAAGAGCAGTACATTATAAGATCTATTCCGCGGATAAAGCGCTGGAGCGTGAAGTTCCACGACTTTTTTTTGAAGACTTAAACTGGAGTCTTTTTCTTGTCAAAGATAATGCGAACGTGGATTGGAGACAGCAAGCGGTGTTGGAAGCGAAAGCGACTCAACTAGCCGTCAAAAACATCGGAAGGAGGCAACGTTCCCAGCTGTTGAAAGTACGTTTTGAGCGCCAGTGGAATGCTGCGAGTCGAGAATTCCATTCCAATACAGCCGAAACTTCGTTTCTAACAGGACAGCCACGTGAAGCCATTCATTACCACCTTTTGTTTCTACAGCATCCGCTTCCACGTTCTACTTTAGATCGAGAATTCACGTAAAGAGATTTCTCATCCAGCACCACGTAAAAAGACCTCGTTAGAAACGTCTAAACATCCGATTTCAGTGGACTATAGTCACTCATAACACTAAATTCGTTTGGCTTAAGCAATGGAGCCATGGCTTTCAGGAATTTCCGACGTTTGATTCGGTTTGTTCTTGATCGCCGTCTTGTTCGCAGCAATGCGACGTCGTAACTGAGCCAGAAATTGCCACAAACCTAGAAATTAACGTGGACGAGGTCGAGGTTCAGAAGCTGAAAGGTGAAACGTAAAGAAATGAAACACTTACTGCGAAGAAAGAAGCTTCGATCTGGACGTCGTTTTAAAGGATTTGGGGTCAAACGAGGCTAAAGAAGACTTAAAAGCGTGCTGAGACTGGCGGAAGAGCATCCGATACGCCGGATATCTCGTCACAGAGCATAAATGCGAGATGATTCTCATTCTAGTTTGTTAACTTTGCGTTGGTTTCGATGGTTGATGGATACTTTTTGATAGGAAATTACAGCTTAAACCGTCGCGAAACAAGGGACTTGACAGCCATCGCTCGGAAACTGGAACGCTTAAGTCACCGGACGTGAAAAATGGATCTCCAGTGACCAATGTGACGGCCATTTCAGCCGCTAGAACCGCCAGTTCTTTTTAATTACAGGGAAGTGCCAGTGCCTCAGACCTTAATTCCTTCTTAAATTTGGTTTCCGTCATATTTCTATCGCATCTTCTTCAAAACTGGCTTTCTTATCTTTAAACTGACTTGGGGCACGAGCGCTCGGCTCGCTGTTTAAATCTATTCTATAACCGCAGTAGCGTCTTGGGTGTCGGTAATTAATAGATATCTTTTTTTTTGGCTTGGTCCGGACCCGGTCCCACGCATTACAGCAGAGAAAGGGACCGCATATTTTTTTGAAAAATTAACCAATCAAAATAGTTTTGGGGTCGTCCCCAAAATGGAGAAGCTGAGGAAGAGGTTAGAAGATGGATTCGTCACTATCGACAATGTCTTCTATCCACCTGAGGGGGCCTTTGAGGGGGCGGAAGCTTACGGTGCCATGATATTAGCCAATCCTGCGCGAAATCCCCACGTTTAATATATACATTTATCAGCCAATAGCATGGCAGATAAGTCCGTATATGTTCCATGTGATGTGGTACAAATTGAGGACCGGATCCGGACCCCAGTTACGATAATTGTTGCTAAATTCGAACAAACTGTCCACAAATAGGGGTAAACGACCAATAATTGAAAATATAGCGCGTCTATTCCAGTTTTAACAGCATGACGTGTTTCTCGTTCGTCATCGGCAGTACCGGTAGTAGCTTCGTATAATTTTATAGCCTTTTAGCATCGATTTCCCCCATCATAGCGAGTTTTAAACCCCCTGCTCTCGACCATGCGCCAAAAACTCATTAAGTGTTGATTGTCAATCAACTATTTTTGTTCGAGGTTGAATATTTTAAATTGGATTCTTTTCCATACCGGTACGCATCGATGGACCCTTTTTAACCCAAACGTACTGTTAGAGGTCCATTGACTAGAATCTCCTTGTTTTTTTAAATAATCCTAAGCAATTGAAAATCGGCTGTTGTCTGCTGTCGTTGACGTTGATTTTCGACCGATGTAAATGTCAGGTAGTCTACGATCCTGGAGGATAACATCGATCTCTTCTAATTCCTCACCAGCTCGCTTCTTTTCTCTAATCGAGTGAGTGTTCGCGCTCGAGTTTCCCATCACACATGACTCCAACCTCATCGATTGAGTTGCTTTCACCTTCATATAGGATATCCCTGATTTTTCTTCAGTAGCTTCACAATCAATATGCTTATATCTTTTGCATTTCCTCCCAGTATGTACTGCCCTATAGAGCCTTTTTTCTAGTAACATACTTCGTATCTTGTCTACCAGTTTTTTTCCTAATAGGATGAATTCCAATAGAAGCCCAGTTTGGATTTTCAGTACATACGTTTTTAATCCAATTCCTGGCATTACCTCCTCAAACGCGAGAGCCTGGACCGTCCACGTTATGACGGAATTCTTATCGTGGGCCGTACACGTTAGAAAAACTGACTTGGTGTTTGTAAGATTCCTACAAAAATTTCAAGGACAAGGAGTTTTTTTTTTTTACCCGATCTCTTCAAGGGGTAGGTGCGTGGAACAGAGGTCGACCGTTATAAGATCTCACAAGAGCAAGCGTGTCCCGGGCGATCCCTGCAATCCCTCATGAATTGTGGAAGGTAACCGCCGCGTGTCCACATATCCGACCCTCACTTTCAGATTCGCCCCCTTCCGCGCAGATGGGTTTCCGCGCGAGCTGGCAGAAGCTCCGGAAGGAGGGATGGTGATCATTAAAGGCCAACCGGTCTCTTGAGCGACTTCGCGTACATCAAGCTAGGGAAGAGGAAGAAGGGCACGCGCGGCGTCGACTACTTCGTGGGAGAGCAGGAGCTCATGCGCTACCTCGATCGCGTCCACCTCCGTGGTAAGTGCAGTCTGATCGACAACGCTTTGCTTTGTCTGACCACTTGTGTGAATGGCTAGCTGCGCTCAAAAAGCAACGGAAGGCGCATGAGCAGGCGAAATCGGCACCGCCTTCCGTGCCGTCCGCTGCTCCAGCTGGGCAAGCCCCGCCCGCAGTCCAAGCCGCCGCCCCTGCTGCGCCGACCAGGCCCGCCATTCAACCCGCGGCCCCTGCTGGGCAAACTCTGCGCGTCGTCCAAGCTGCCATCCCTGCTGCGCAGGCCCCACCTGCCGTCCAAGTCACCCCACCACGTCCGAGTGCTACTTGCCTGTCGCCACCTTGCGGTCAACTAGCTCTGGCACGCGAGCACCAAGCGCAAGTCGAAAAGCCGCTCGGCGCCGATCGAAATCGAGCAGCGACGAAGGTACGGGCGGTATCGTGTCTGGTGCATGTTACTCTATGTTCTTATCGTGTCTGTCGTGGTATCGTATATTTGCAGACGACGCAGCGCAACAACCACGGAATCTTGCGCCAGCCTTCAGCGCGTGGGCTGCGCAAGAGTCGCCTCAGAGTACGGATCCGTTGCCGTCGGATGACGAGAGTTCAGACGACACTACAGCGGGTTAGTATGCTGTATGTACACGATATGTGGACACGATATCGATGCTAACATGGACCCACGCTATTTGCAGGTGGAATACTTGACTCGGACGAGGCGAACGACGACGGCAACCACACGTGGGACGACGACCCGCCACTGCAAGACGAGGACCCGGTGCTGGACGAAGAGGGTCTGCCCCCGCCCGAGCCACTGTTCGATGGAGCGCTGCTCGCTGCGTCGGTACCGTTGGCAGCATCGCCGGTGGTGTGGTCTATGCGGAAGTGCTCAAGGCGATGAGCTCCGACAGCTGGTCGGCGCCGGTGAAGCACGAGCTGTACGACTACCTTCAGCAGCCTTACGTGGCCCGCGACGATGGCGATCTCCTGAGTGAGTAACCCGGACTTTACAGTGGCGAGTACGGTCCGTCCGGCGCGTTTTTCTACTTCGTTCAGCCACGCCTATGGGAGGACGTCGCTGAGGCCAGCAACGAGTACTTCCAGGAGAAGCTGGACGAGCGAGCGCAAGGGCAGTACGAGAAGGTAGTGGCGCGCGAGTGTGCGTAAGCGGTCCAGCTACAAGAAGAAAACGGTCGAGGCGATCCGAAACGAGCTGCCGTCGCTGCCGGACGTCACTGCGAGGGAGCTGTGCGTCTCGTCGGGCTGCTGATCGCTCGCGCGATCGCCCCAAACAAGGAAAAGCTTGAGAATCACTGGAAGACAACGGACGAAGGCGGCATCCCGCGCGGCTGCTTCGGGAAGTTCCTGACCAGGGACCGTTTCATCCACTTGTCCCGCAACCTGCACTTCAGCTCGAACGACGCGCCCGAGGCCAGGACAGATCGCATGTGGAAGTTACGGCCTGTCATCGACGCGCTCCAGGTGCGGTTCAAGTCCAGGTACGTCGCGCCACCTGTCATGGCGTTCGACGAGGCGATGCTGCCTTCGCGGTCGAGCCTCAACCGTATGCGAGTCTACAAGAAAGACAAGCCGTACAAGTGGCACAAAGCTCTTCATGCTTTGCTTCTCCATGAGCGCCTACTGCTTCCGGTGCAGTAGGGGGCGTGCCGAAAGGCACGCCACCTTTTGTTTTGGCGCGTAAGTTTGGTTATCGTGGACTGGACATGTTACTGACCGTCTTATCATGTCTGGTGCAGGTTTGAAGTGTACCTGGGCAAGACGCAGCCGGACGGCCAAGTCGACGTCAGGTCTGGCGCAACCGCGGACATTCGCAATCTGCGGGCTGTATTCGGCACCAACACGTCTGCCAACGGCTCGCCGGACATGCGCCTGAATCGTGACCGACGCTACTACACGTCGGTCGTGCTGTCGATGCGGATGCTCACCATGGACTTCTACGCGATCGGCACCGTGATGACGAACAGATTCGGCTTGTGCAAGAGCATCGTCGACAAGAGGACGAAGCGGCCTAACAAAATCGACCGTGGGACGTTCATGGTGGCGGAGGCGCTGCAGATCCCCGGGATGACGATGCTGTTCTGGTGGGACAACCGTCCCGTACACTTCCTGTGCACGGGCGGGAGCGTGCAGATGGATCGTGTCGCTCGCCGGAAGAAGAAAATGGCGTTCAAGCGGAGGTCGCCTGTCCAAGGGTGATCAAGGATTACCAGACCTACATGGGCGGCGTCGACGTTCACGACCAGCTGCGCTTGCAAAGGTAAGCTCTGCTATCGTGAAGGTCCATGTTTGTGGAGTTCTAATCGTGGACCTGACATGCTTCCGACAGGTACTCACTGCAATTGGCCGTCAAGTACAAGAAGTACTAGAAGTCATTGCTCGTGGGCTTCATTGACCTGCCCATCACGAACGCGTTCATCATGTTCAACCGCCGCCGCATCAGCGACGGCCTCGCCAAGCTCTCGCACTTCAAGTTCTTGAAGCAGCTTCACCTTGAGCTTTGCCAGCTCGGTGACGCAGACTGAGCGGCGGCTCGCGACAGCCAGTGCTTCCAATGGACCCCAGCCAAGTCGACGCCACGGCCTGCAGCGAAGAAGAGAGCGCACAATCCGTCCAGAACGATGAATGGCGGGACGTGAACAACAACCAAAGGCGCAAGCGCAGAACGAGGGTGTGCAAGGTTTGCTCGATGCTCAAGGGCACGGACGACGCACGCGACAGCGACTCGTCCGTCTACTGCGGCAGCTGCAAGCTCAAGACCTCGTCGAAGAACCCGAAGGTGGCACGCGTCTTCCTCTGCGAAAAGCTGCGCACGCGCACGACTGGGTCGCCATGTCCTGCTTCGGCATGTGGCACAAGGCCTGGCGCAATGGAAGCGCGCTGCCCAAGGCCGTGAACCGCCGGATCATGGCGCGCCGGCGGAGATCGACGCTTCGGGGTCGGAGGAGGAGGACAAGCACGAGAGCGACGGCGAGAGCGCGCACCGCTCTGGGGGAAGCGACTCCGCTTCTAGTGTGGGGCCGCACCAGCGCAAGCGCGCGCGGCGCGCGGCCAGCAGCAACGAAGCGTAGCTTTTGATGAGTGAGTGCCGTAATGAAACCGCTGGCTCTGGTTTTGTTTTTGATTTGAGCTCCATTGGTTTGATCTGCTGTTTGCCAGCTGTTGTCGACTGTGGGAGGGAGAAGGGTCAGTGGTGATTGACATGTCCCATCTTCATGTTCAAAAGGTCCACGTTTGACAGCTTATCATGAAGAAGTCGTAAGGGATACTGACCAAGATACAAGATAAGGAGAGCCAAAGGCCAGCGGGTCAGGGCAGAGCCCCGGTTTTGACGCGTTCACGATAACAAAACGTATGGACGTTTGTATCGAACCCCGAACTTCAAGGCTCATGTTACGACGGCTAGGGTTTTGGGAGATGGTCGCACGGACAACGGCTCGCGTTTGAGTGGTTAACTTGCTCTTCTGTGTCAATATTTGTTTTTGTTTGAAAAAGATCTTTTAGTTGAAGTTGCAACATTAATAATTGCTGGATCCGACGAAAAGTCCGTCTCAGTTGTAGCATGCACCATTAGTGGAGTAAGGCTGTCCAAAGGACGCCCGAGAGGGGCTTCGCCTGCTCGATTGTCGACAATAACATCATTTGTTTTAGGTCAGTTCTGTACGTTTCGACCAGTCATATTGACTCGATTTATATTCGTAGATGTGCTCTTTGTTCTAGTACTATTATTAACTTCGGCATCTACCATAATTGGGCAAACATTAACTTCGGGAATTGTTTAGACCTCAGGGTTTGTCTAAGAGAATTTATCACTCAACGTTTTTTTCTAATGGATCAGTCGACTCTGTCTGAGTTGACGTGGATAGTATTTTCTTATTCAAGCTAATAGGTTTATCGGTATCGCTGACCCACGATACACCTTCCTACATACGGCGCTTGATGTTAGCTTGTATAACGCGTCGCTGAGCTCGCTTAAGAAGCTCCTGCCGCTTTTTCTCTTTCTGAGCGAGGGATTTGAAATTGGGAAACATTGTAGCTATATCATGCTTGTCATAAAAATTGAGTAGTCCTAATAACCAAAAGCTCGGCATATGGCGGTGCGGGAGATATGCATGTCAGATGGTGTTTCTCTCTTTTAAAAAGCCAAAATATTCCCCTTAATGCAATGAAACTGAACACCAACGATTGTTTCCAACTCACCACAGTTGTGCGGAAATTGGATACAGCATCAGATTTAGCAACTCGTTTTAATGCGGCATACTTCTAACTTTCGACGTATTTTAACAAGCTCATGGTTCTTTATTTACGCAGCTCTTACATATTCCTTTTAATATTATAGTCTATATATAAAATCGATTATAAAAAGTCTAACGAAAAACTTGGCGGATAATAGACTTGAGTCGAAGCTTACAGAGGATGTCTCTATCAAAACAAATACCAAGCTGATTATGTCTCGAAGTTTATTTTTTTGAATTCCAGTACTCCTTTTCGAGAGTTGATTTTTGTTTTTTTAATCAAGCGGAGATTGTGTCGTGGGTCCCATGTTGAATCATCATAACCGATCCATTTGATTAAGAAATTATGCTTCTTATTCTTCATCATTTTGTGATCTAATATCTTCTCAGCTTCAAGGATATCCCGACGATTAATAGTAACATTTCTGGACTTGATTTGTACTCGATAACCATCTATTCCGACGATCGTATACACAGCCTTGCTCCAGCGAGCTGACTCTTTGCTGAATGTTTGCTTCTTGAGTCGGTATAGCACATTTGTTCCTACTTCAAATTCTTTGTCAACTTTATTCGCTTCCGCTTGATTGTGATCCAGCTCCGGCTCCATGACCTTACCTTTGGCCTCGTTTGGGGTCATTCCGATAGGTCTGTGAATAATGTCATTATAGTTAACAGTAATGTCGCTGATAAGCTCTGCGTAATCTTCTTCGGTGATCTCTTAGTTAGCCTTTGCTTTATCGTTCTGTTGAATCGCTCAATTTTTTTCATTGCTCCGTGATCTCCTGGCTCGTTGTTGAAGTGCTCGATATCTTTGGATTAAACCAGCTTGTACTTGTTTGTTCATGAACTCACTCCCATTGTCGCTGGTGATGATGTCTGCCTCATGAGATCGAATGAAATCTTTTAGAGCAGCAAATACGACTGATGCTTCCTTATTTTTGAGTAACTTAGCGTAGCCAATCCGTGAGCCAATATTAATAACTGTCAGTATTAATCGCTTTCCCAAAAGCCGAGATCCACCTGCCATGAATTTGGGTTATGGAACGTGAATCTTGAACCCATCGTAGTGTCTTTTCTGTTCCTGGAAGCGTTGAATATCTGGCCGAGTCCCATACTATTCCTTCATTATTTTGGACGTTATTTTGGGGTCCAATTCACTCGCTTTCTCATATAGAGCTCGAGCAGCAACATATCCGGGTTTTGGATCATAGTAGAGTTTCTTCAAGAGCTCAGCCATAGTATGTATATTGTAATCAAATAAAAAAGTGTACGGCTTCTGTTTCGATCAAAGATTTCTTCCTAAATATTTAGTGGGATAGTTGATATGCCATTCGAAGACACTTGTCGCTTATCTAGAAATATGATAGCGCAGTTTTGGTCTGACTGTATGTGATGATTGAATTAGTTTCTTTTGACAACCTAATCCCTTGTTAGTACCTCGAAGTGTGATATGATCGAGAACAATTGACTCAAATCCCAAAGGGTTGAGTACATCCTCATTGCACCACGACTCTGCTGTACACCCTTGGCCGATATCTTGACCTTATATAACTCGTCTAGTAGATAGCAAATATAATTCTTACTCGATAGTGAGACCATGGCATCACCTGACCATTCATCCTTGAATAGACCAGGGGTTCGCCGGTCAAACCTAGCTACTTCCTTGTTATAGCCGCGCGGGAATCAATCGTACTTGTGCTGTTTGTAATGCTTAGGTAGCTCAGGTTTGATGCACTCTTGAAATGGTTTGTTGCAGATAAAAGCGATGTAGGCAGAGTCCATGTCCATCTCTTGGTATTGAAAATCGCTTCGATCGAAGTAAAAGTCAATGCAATCATAATAGAACTCGAGCATGCGTAGTTTAGCAAGCTGGTAGATGGCAATAGATAAATGGATTGGCTTGTTATTTAGACGACGTTTCTTCATCGTTATCTTACAAGAATCGTTCAGCTCCTCGAATCCATGAAACGTGAAGTGCTCAATACGAGACCTGATCTTAGCCTCCTTAGACTCATATTGGACTTGTTTGTGCTTACTCATGTCCATGCCCGATCGTCCAAAAGCAGAACTGCCAACTAATTTCATCATCTCAGCAATCATGGCCTTACTCTTATCTTCGTCACCGACACGGCGTGCACTCGATACAGCATCCATGAATGGAGCAAAGGCCTTGTGAGAGCTGGAGTTTATAAAGGAGTAAGGTTTTGTTATTTCCATTCCGTGGGCTAGAAACCATTTGAAAAGAGGTGCGTAGATCAGAATCTTCTCACCGAAATAACTACCGATCAGCTTACGTGCAGGCTTAGCTCGGCCTTTTCCACGAGTCTGGTTGTACTCATACATGTGTGAGCCAATGATGGTATCATCGGTGCAATCGATTAGTGTATTCTTGAAAATTGGTGCCATCTCGCTAAAGTACTCTTTAAGGTGCTCTGGGGTACGAATATCGCATTCAAGGAAGCCAAATATCTTGTCAGCCTTGATGCCTTCGACGATACCGAGATAAGTCTCGATGGTGGTCAATCGCCCGCACGGCACCTCATTACCGCCCATAAGTACAGCGCATTAGCGTCGTATCCAATGATCTTCTTACAAATCTTATTACCTCGAATTTTTGTCTCGTTGCGTTTAGCGTAGCGCTTGAAGATACTTGATGGTGCGCCAGCGATGTTTGCCTTCATTTTACCATAAATGTCCTTCTCCTCACGATCGAGTACACAAGTCAGTCTGAGTTGAATTCAAGTAGCTTCTTGAATCTGAAACCATTGAGAGACATACTCTTGCGTGTGACGTTGCATTGAACGCATGAGATGAGAACATTACCGTCAATGTGCCCCAATTTGTTATTGACTCGATCGGCTGACGCCGTATCGACAGTAAGCTGACACAAGCATAGCCCACAAAAATATTTTTGTCGTTTAAGCAAAGTGTCCAAGTGATCAGGGGTCATATTGAACTCACGCTTGGCATCAACATCTTGGTGCTTGTAGCCACTCATACGCTTAGCTGAGAATATGAAAGTACTTTTATAGGGTGCTGATGCTCGTTGAAGCAAGTTTGATACATAACCTCCTCCGGCTGAGCCTCGATAGCCTTAATGAATGGTAACCACATTTAAGTTATTGTACCAAATCAAAAGATTCTTGGCTGTCTTCATCTTGTAATGTTTCCAAATGAACCTGACTCGTTCGTAATCTTCATTACTAATGCTGGTTTCTCGGAAATCGCTGTTAAAATCCGACTTTGAAGGAAGAGAAGTCTGATTGAGTACATCTAATGATTTGATGTGTTCATATGGAAATAAGCCTTTAGCAAGGCCACAAACACAACGAATCTTGTCTTTGCACCCACACTCACCGAGATATGTACTAAGATACTTCTCATAGCTTGTTGCTAATATCCAGCATCTTAATGTCTGAGGTAGCGATGTACATGTAGCTCGATTCTTGATCACAGATTGGATGTTCTCCGTACCAATGACGGCGAACAGGTCGCTCTTAATCAGATTGATTATCATATTTACTAGAGTTAAACCCCAATATTGGCACTTAATCGACCTGTTGCTTGATTTTACCGTAATCAGACCTCTCCTTCCCGAAGGAAATTACTATGAAAATCGAAGAAACTGGCAGACCTCCCATCCTTAACCCAGCTATCAACGTCATGCATTGAGTACTTCTTTCCAAACTTTAGACCAGGGTTCTCTCCATACCACTAAGACGATGTGCTTTGATAATCTTCTGTAGAAGGGGGGGGGGCATACTTCTGGACATTGTACTGCTGAATATGTAAGCCGACTTCCTTAATGTAGTTAAACATATATTTTAGCAAATCTTTTGGCTCAGAATTAACAAAGCCGTATATCCCCAGAAAGAATGTCAGCTACCGATACTGAAACAGGAATATGCTCATTCGTGAAGACAGTGCTTTCGCCATGTTGGATACCCGCCGGCTTTAGAATGGCCTCAAAATCATACACTATGAAGTGATCAATGTAGTGATCAATATTCTTAATGGATTACTTTGTAAGCATCGATTTGACAGTGTTCTGAGGCGGTCTGTAGGTAGTTGGCTCAGCTGGAAAACTCTCAATACTGACAAGCTCACAATGGTTCTTCTTGTGACTTTTAAGCTTGTCGGAGTTAACGAAAATCATCTCACACTTTGGACACTGGTAATAGCTTTGGAGCATTTCCAGATTACTGATGTAGAGAGCATGATTCTCGTTCCGAAACGATGGATCCATTCAGGTTACAAGCCAACGTCCAACCTATTACGCTGGCCATTGAGGAGATGCACGCGGTGATTGATGAGATGTTACAGGATGTGAACGAGGCCTGGCAATTAGATCGAAGTGGCTGGCACGCTATCGAGTCTCTACCAGGAGGCGAAAAACAATCGGTGCATCGCGACTTCCCGTCGTTTGAAACCGCGCAGACCAAACTTCAGCACGGCATCGTTCAAGCTTCTCTTATAGTTGCCTTGATGAATGACACCTGTCTGAATGTCTACCCCCGATGCTTTGGCGCCGAAGCGGAGACAGAGGCATGTCAAACACTTCGGTTTACCGCGGGGATGTGGTTCTATTCAGGGGGGACCTGGCTCATGCAGGCGCTTGGTACCGAACACGCAACGTGCGGCTGCATTGCTACATGCTTGTTGAGGGAATCGATCAAGCGCCTAATTCTACCGAAGCAGTTGCATTTAGAACGCTTTTGTGTGGGCGCTGTCTCGCTAAGACGTACTCCACGAGCGAGCTAAGAACGCATCGTCGAGAATGCAAACCCGGCAATTACGACTACCCTTACGGTGGAAGTCGTTATGTTCTCCGCAATTCGCGCAGCCAGCATATTAGACGACACCACGCGTTTGAGCGGTCGCCACGTCGGTCGGGTGCGCCACATCGTGAGCAGAGTTCGAGTGATAGCGAGAGTAACAGCGGCACGGAATCGTCCTGCAGCAGGAACGGTACGAGCGAGGAAAGTGACACTTCGGTTTTGCGGGACAATAGCTACGTAATATAGCACCTGGGTCTGCCGTGTTTATTGTTGAAGTGCTGTCCTTAGCTGCAGTACATATGCCGAAGGTTAATGAAAGTGGTGACAGCTGATGTAGCGGTGACAGCTGATGTAGCGGTGACAACTGATGTAGCGGTGACTCGTGTGGAAACGATGACAACTGAGGACGCGGTGACAATTGAAATAGCAGTTACATACCACGAAGTGAGAGGCTGTATTAGAGAGGGCAACGGTGACACCTTGAGAGGCGGTGATTCAGCGAGAAGTGTTGGCAACTGAGGAAGCGTATGTGATGCAATTTAGGAAAGGAAAATCATGTTCGTTGAATATATTAGGTCTCAGGACATAATATGAATTGAACATCTAGTGCACGCGAAGCCAGCAGAGGCCGGCCGTCTCGCACTGCCGTCAAAGGAAGTGATTGTCCTGCAACTGCAACTGCACTGCTGTTCGCCGTGTTGCTCAAGTGTTTCTTGCGAATCTGACGGTTGTACAGCTTTTCCGTATGATCTTCTACGCCTGGCCGATGCAGCTTGCTTGCCTTTCGACTAACAATAATATGACAGCAGCTCTTGAACTTACTGTAGTATTTGCGACCGCAGACACTTTTTAACATCAACGATCCAGCGCCCTTCTGGCATACTAGAGTGGTGCGCGTACCAGAGCGACCAGGACACCAGGTTCTTGTAAAGCTGCGCTGCACGCGCCCGTTGCTCACGTATTTGGAGAGCAGGTCCCAGCAGGAGCTCGCTGTCAGCAGGGTCCAAGTCGTTTTCAGAGGAGGCGCAAAATGGACTATCCAGCAAGTGGCATACTTCTTCGAGTTCTTGCGTCTCGGGTACTTCATCCTTGGACAACTGTTTCACACAGCAAAGGGCCCCGTTACTTGGCAAAAGCCACCACTTTCCCTGTCTTGATCATAGCAGCGGCGGCACGGCTCGTTGCGGTGGAGGCTGCTTGAATTTCGTTGTCGCTTGCGGGTTTTCGTTTTTGGAGCATCTTTGATTATCGTCATCGTCACAGTGAGAATTCTTTGAATGTGAAACCTACGTCTTCCTGTGTACTTCTTCATCAGAGCGTTAAAAGTCTCGCACGGATTGTTGGTAGTCGCAAAACTAGTGGGTGTGTGAAATACCTGCCATCGCCAATACTATCTAACCATTGCGATCGAGAAGTACTTGACGAAAGTGTTCAACTTCGAAATGCCACGCCATGTCTCCAAAACCAATTCCTTCTCCGTGTAGTATGAATTCATGTTGTCGGTGTAATGAATACGTGCTATGCCATCCATTACCGCTTTTCTCGTTGCAGGCATCATATGCTTGGCCCGCTTTCTCTCGTTGTAAAGAACATGAAAAAGGCACATCAGATAGGTCGAAGACGAAAACTCGGAGACCTGATAAAAGCCATTGAATTGGGCATCTTCGGCATCTCCCATCACCGCGTCGACATGTAGAGAGAACAAGGGTCGAACCCGTTGAAAAATCCGGACAAGAGAGCTCAACCACATCGCGTATTCATTGGCTGTTCGCCTATTGACCACAGAGATGGCCGCTAGTTGATACACTCGGGTCGAATCCGAAAATCCTCAAGCAATGACAGGATAGCCCAGATCACTCAACTTGAGCGTAGCATTAGCATGGAACATTGTGTATCGATTTAGGGATGCATAGGCATCAATCAAACCTTGGCTAGTAACACCGACCACAAAAGCGTCTTGGTCAGTTCCTTTGCCGATGTAGGGATATCCATGCTCATCTTCGCGAAGGCCAAAGAGAAACGGCTTGTTGTAGTCTTGGTCTGGATTGTATGTGTACTGCCGCACAGGTTTTGACCCCTTTCACTGAATTATTCGTTCCTTGCAGCCGACGCAAATACTTCGTGCAATTCGATACCTGATCAAGCGTTGGGTAGCCACGTGTCAGGGTAATGATGTCTGAACACACCGCATATTGCTCAAAATCAATTGTGGGGGAACAGCATACTCATCTTGCTGCAGGATAAATGCCTTCATTGCATCGGTAATGGCAATCTTGTGTTTTCCGCGGCATATTCGACGTCTACAGGACGCGTGTGATCAAGTCGATTATGGTAGACTTGCCACCGACTGGACGCCTCACATGCCCACACCTTCCAGATAACCTTACAGGGCCCGTACAGCTTGCACGTTACACTCACGCAGCGCAAACGACTCGCCGACATCACGTGCACCTCGCCATCACAAATGCGGCATTGGCGAACTGGGTCGATGTGAGCAACATGGGAACAACACAATTCGAGATCTTTGAAATTCTGTCAGCGCAGAAGCCGTTGTAAGGGTACTGATCAGCTCCCGTGAGTACACACACGGCGAATGCTAACCCTTCAGTGTCACCGCGTATCCATTTGTCACCGCGTCTCCAGACGTCACCGCGCGTTCAGGTGTGACTAGCTGTCTCCAGGCGTAGACTTGAGAATGAACGACTGGTTGGTGTGCATATTAGAGACGGTTTTGTGTCGTCTACACTAATCTAGGAATATCTATCTGTGCTTTCTTCCTCAGAGCTGTGCATTTACACCGTTTGACACGATGATCTGTGCAGTTTCTTTTTCAGCTGTGCGAGTGTCCGGATTTGCTGTGTAGTTCATCGTTCTGTCTGTGAGTTTCAACCGGTATCTTACTACTGATGCCGATGTCATGACCCCGTTTGCCACCAACGTCCACATTCCAGCTATACACGAACGATCAGGGGTACTTCTCACCGAAACGGTTGCGATTGCATGCTCGCATCACGCAGCAATTGTACTCGTCTGCGCCCCAAGACTTGACCATTCCCAAGTTTGTACTTTTACTGGACATTCCCGGCTCTGTCAAATCGACAATGTTGAGTCATCTCGATCTCATGGGGCAGCTTACGCTGCAAGATTTTGTCAACTTTGATGTCGACGATGTAATCGCGCTTCTTCCCGAGTTTTACCACGCAATGCTGAACGTGGGACTGGGCAATGAACCGGAAAGCCGCCGCGCGACAGACCGGGAAGCTGCTGACGTGGGCTTGAAGCCTCATGTCACGTCAAGCTCTTGCCAGGACCACAGACACGCTACCAGCTTTGTCGAGACGAGGCGCGCTTTATTCTTAAGAAGAATCTGCACAGTGCAATCATGTCGCGCAAGAATGTTATTCTCCACGGCAGCGGCAAGAGCTTCACGAGCTACGCCCGCACATTTGATCAAGTCAAGGCCGCGGGC
Organism: Phytophthora sp. 'mugwort'; assembly: GCA_033558025.1. Taxonomy (NCBI): domain Eukaryota; phylum Oomycota; class Peronosporomycetes; order Peronosporales; family Peronosporaceae; genus Phytophthora; species Phytophthora sp. 'mugwort'. Next base: position 1,754,931 of record JAUCEF010000008.1, on the reverse strand, counting down.
TTTGATGACGTCATATGTCTCGACATTCCGATAATAGAGGCTTATAAGCGGGTGGACAAACGCAGCAGTGGCTATGGGCAGGACGTCCTCGGTCTGTTATCGACATGGCGTCGTCGTTGATCACGCGCAATTTCGGTCGACTGGCGAGTCGTGTGCCCAACGCGCAATTTGTTTTGACAGCACGGGGATCCCGCCGCGGTTGGTCTGGAGCAAGCAGCGCTCGGAGATTGTGACTGAACATCCAAAAGACAGTGTGCAGCGCAAATACGGCATTGAATAGACTCGTGTCGAGTATTTAACTAGGCCAGCGATGGAGTTTGACGAGCGTCTGCTTTGCAGTAAGTAATAGACGACATTGTTAGCTCGTGTGGAGCAGTATGTTCTGGATCCATATGCAAGAGTTGGGTACAGAGTCTTTTCAGTCGATATGATGGACATAAGAGTAACATGTCCTATCGGACGCACTTAAACGGAGTACGAAGCAGGAGAAACAGTTCCGGGGGTGAGATCTCCTTGAGTGGCGTCATTTTCGGGAAATACGAACTTGACAGACCGCATATATCTTAAATCGTGTGAGTTGGGGGAGGGAGGCTAGAATCAGAGTGAGCCGTCCCCCGCAGTTCGGGCGGATGGAGGCTACGTGGCCCCCTCAACCGCTATTAGTTTCACTATACTAATTCTATATTCCTCTAGATCCACATCCCAGTGGCTACTTTTATAGCTAATCCGCATACACGCACCCTCCAGCTGGCAAATCGCGTCCCTTTAGCGAGTCAACATTCCCGAAAGAACTCGCTCTGAATTGTGCCGTTGCTGCCTTGATTCGTCCGACCCTTTTGCCTCTTGCTGCCTTTTGGTGGCCAGATTCTTGGGGGCTTGGATAAGTCTTGTGTTGGTGAAAGTGCTTCTCCCTGTGCTGTCTCTCGATAGGATGTCTTCGCCCCGCAACGCAGCCACTGGGGCCCCTGCGCCTTCTCAACCGTCCAGCGTGCCTTCGTCGACGCTTCCTGCGCCCCGCGCGCGTACAGGTCCACCCATAGTCTCGTCTAGCTCATCGGCGTCGAACGACTCGACCGGTAGCTCGCCTGTGAGCCCTGTAGTCCCTGCGAAGTCGCTCGAGGAGCAGATACATGAATTCCTCGTTGAGGACTCCGATGTAGAATCAGAATCAGACCCAGAATTAGGTGCAGAATCAGGTGTGAATACCCCAGCGGTCGGTACGGGCCTTACCGACGACAGTGAGGACGAAGATGTTCCGTCTCGTCCACAGCGCCCTCGCTTGCGAGGCGGTGATGAAACTTCTCACTGGCACCCGACGCTGCCTGCGCCACCAGTCCGTCACCCGTCGACGAACCACGTGAACCACTTTACTACGATCCAACGGCTCCGTGGGATTACAGTGCTGAAGCTGGTATAGTGCGCTTGCTGGACGTCCATGGTGAGTCGCCGCATCGGTGTTATTTGGCCACTGGAAGGGTACTTCCTTGCAGCTGAGCTGGGTCAGGGAAGAGCAGCTGGACAATGCGACGACTCGGCCCATGATGGAACGCGTGCTTGTTTGGAAGGCTGCCGACACCTCGGAGCCCATTACCAGATGGGGTAAGGAGCGCGATGTTGCGTCGGAGGCTGGGACTTGTTTCATGGACGCTCTCCGGTCGGTGCTGTATTACTTTGGTCAGCCGAAACTAGTCACGATGGACATGTGGGACACATTCGAAGACACGCGACCTCCTGAGATTCAGTACGGCGTGACCGCGCGACGATGCTGCGGAGTTCTTCAAGTTGCTGCAGCGTCAAAGCGTGCCTTTGAGCTACAACCGCTTGATGGTTAATCTTCTCTCGAGCTCCACTGCCAAGATCGATACTCTCCATGATTTTTGCAAGACGCTTGAAGCTGGTGCTTACATCGTGAATGCTGGCGAAGATGGACCTGGGCACTGTTTCGTCGTGATCTCGCATGGTACTGGCAAGCAACTCATCTCGCTCGATGACTACGACACCAAGAACGATCCGCCGATGGTTGTTATGCCTCTCCGCTATCAGGCATGGATCAATCACGTGAAGTGGATCTGCCGCGTCGAGCTGCAGCCGGGGTACCAGTGTCGCCACAGGAAGCGCAAGTCGAAGACTCAGCGCAAGCGGGAGAAGCGTTTGAAGAAGGAGCAACAATAGTACGGGTTGCAAATCGGGATACATTTGGCCTTTGAGCCCGCCTCAGAACTGTTTATCTTCTTCGTCGTTTCGTTCTCCGGTTGCCTCAAAGTCCGCAATGAGGTCTGGAATTTGCGTGAGATTCTCCACTGGTTCCCAAGTTGGATTCTCCTCTCTCACCCACTCCACAAGGAATTGCGTACGTCGTTTGTGACGACGCTATCCTAAAAGATGCTTGACAATCTGACCGACACTGCCGTCTGCGAGAATCACGTCACCAGGTCGAGATAATCGAGTTGACTCCTTGTACGGCTTCAATGATTCGGTATTGAAGACTGGATGGAGCTTGTTTCCGGCCTGGATGTTGAGCTCGTAGGCATGGTTGTGCACCTTCCGCACCACCGTGTACGGTCCAATCCAATTTGGTCCAAACTACGTGGATTTGGTAGGCCAGAGTGCTTTGGGTCGAGGTGCTTCGTGCTTAAGTACGCTTGGTCCCCAACTTCGAAGACTTGCTCATCACGGTTCTGGTCGTAAGCATCGCGCATTCGCTCTTGGGCTTCAGCTAGCGCTTCGCGGCAGCGTTGCCGAATTGCCGCTTGACGTTCGTGAAACTCGGCGCTGTGCCGGCTCGTGGGTATCCGTACCAGTTGCTCCGCCGTGAGTTGAAGTGGGTTCAACGGAATGTAACCCAGATCCGCTTCGAACGGCGCAAGTTGTGTGCTGGAGTTAACCGCCGAGTTAATGGCAAACTCAGCGTTATCCAAGTGAACGTCCCAGTCATCCTGCAGCGGACCAACGAAGCAGCGGAGATACGCCTCCATCGTACGGTTCATTCGCTCAGTTTTTTTTTGTCCATCGCCTTGCGCTCTGTTCGCTACGGTCATGCTCAGCTTCATTCCGATGGACTTGAAGACGTGCTGGTAGAAGTTGGACACAAACTTCCTATCGCGATCGGACACGATGTTGGATAACATGCCGTGCAGCTTCCAGATGTTATCGATGAAGCGTCGAGCAACACCTTCACCTGTCACCGTCTTGGACATAGGTACGAAGTGGCAACGCTTGGTCAACCGATCAACGACGACCCAGATGGAATCAACGTCTCTCTTCGTTCGGGGTAGTTCCGTGATGAAGTCCATGGAGATGGATCGCCATCGCTCATCCGGAATGCTCAGTGGTTCGGGCAGTCCTGGGGGTTTCGTCAACCGTGGCTTGTTCTTCGACAAGGCTCACAGTCAGCAATGAATCTCTGGATGGACTTGAGCATCTTAAACCAGTACCAATGACGTGCAAATGCCAAGTACGTCCGTTCAGCACCGCGGTGAACGCCGTAGTGAGTGTCCTGGCATTCGCTGATGATCGTCTGCCGCAACTTCAGATCGTTGGGCACGACAATGCGAGGCACGTTATCGGCCGGTGTTTGATACCACAACTGGCCCACCGCTTCAGAATAACAGCGATACTAATTGCGGTGTTGCTGTACGCGCTTCGGTTTGATCCAGCTGTACGACGCTTGATCGCTGAGAAGATTGTTTGGATCTTACGGTCCTTCTTGTACACCTTCTTGATGCTGGAGATCAATTCGGAGTTGGTAGTCACTTCGCTGATCGCCAAGCTGAAAGAGGTATCGTCGAAACTTGTTACGCTCAAGTCATGGAAAAACTTCGTCTTCGGTTGCAAGTCGGACCTTCGACTCAGTGCATCCGCGATGCCGTTCTTCGCTCTGGGCAGATAAGAGAAGGTGGACTGGTACTCCGCGAGGATGTCGTACCAGCGCGCTAGTCGTCGATTGGCCATCTTCTGCTTGAACAGGCTTTCAAGACTCTTGTGATCTGTCTCGACAATTGGAGGTTTGTCTAAGCAGTAGATCCTGAACGCAGCCAGAGCGTGACCGATCGCTAGAATTCCTGCTGCTGGGTTGGGTAGTTGAGCTCCGCTGACTTCATCTTCCTACTGGTGTACGCAATAGGATACTCAGCACCATCGACAACCTGGAAGAGTACTCAACCCACAGTGAACTTGCTCGCATCCGTCCGGAGATGCATAGGCTGGTTGAAGTCTGGGAGGTACAGTACCGGTGGGTTGCACAACAGCCGCTTCAACTCTTTGAAGTTCTTCAACTGCTCGTCGTTGAAGTAAATTTTCGCGTTGCACTTGTTCTGCTTCTTCAGGAGAGCGAACATGGTTGCAGTTAGTAAAGCGTACTCCGGGCAAAAACGTTGAACGAAGCCAGTCAAGCCAAGGAAGCTGTGAAGCTCCTCTTGCGTTCGTAATATGGGCCAGTCCTTGATTGCCTGGACCTTATCGGGATCCATCCGTACTCCATCTCGCCCAACGAAGTCACCTAAGCGCGGGATCTCGTCAGCGCAGAAGCCACACTTGGCGAGTTTCACGTAAAGCTTGTTGTCGCGCAAGATGTCCAATGTCTTCCGCAACGCTTCGAGGTGTTCGTCAATGCCATGGGACTTCGTGAAGATGTAGATGTCGCCATAGAAAGACTTCGTGTTTCCAAACCACGAAACAGCTTCGATGTCAACCGATGCATTGTCGCAGGTGCATTACGGACTCCCATGGGTAGTACCAGGTACTCCCAGAGCCCATTGGGTGCCTGGAACGCCGTGAACTTGATGTCTTCTTCGCGCATGCGAACTTGGTAGTACGCGGACATCAGATCCATTGTCGAAAACCAGTGTGCACCCGACATGGCGTCCAAGATGTCTGCCTTCCTTGTCATTGGAATACTCTGGCGCACAGTGTTCGAATTCAAGTATCGGTAATCGTGAACAATCCTCCATTCAACTGGCTTGCGGACGCAGAACATTGGTGCAGCATATGGACTGATGCTTGGACGGATGAGCTTTTCCCTCACCATGTCTTCAACCCAGCGTACGATTTCGCGCTGTTGCTCCGGTGATTGTCTCCACTGCAGCCGATACATTGCAAGGTTCGAATCTTTCACGTCGATTCGATGCTCGATGTCGCGTTTCTCGGGCAAGCCTTCTGGAAGTTCCGGACGAAACACACTGTCTTTGAACTCCACGAGTAGCTCGAAAGCTGGATTGTCTTGGAAGCTATCCCAGTCCGTCTCCAGATATCGTTGTGCCTTCGCACTTCCGGCGTTGTCGGTTTGATCTTGCCGATGCAGTGATCAAGCAACTTGCTTGATTGTCTCGTTCGACAGGACCATCATGAAATCCGGTTCATTTATCGACTTGGTCTTGATTCTCAGGAATTTTCGCAATCTCTTTCGCGTGATGCACTTGGTCTCCACACCAGTCTCATCTACCACGCCAATTGTGAGCATCTTCTCCACGAAGGTGTCTTTCCCCTTGGCACCGCTGCTCCTATGAGTCTCTCCTGCAGTACCCTCGCGTTTTAGCGACTCCACGTCGCGCTCTTCTACCGAACCTTGCCGGTTGACGCGTCTTCTTGCTGTCCGCGGACAACACTTGGGGGTTCTTCTGCACTGCGTCGCGATCCGGGCCATCTACAGACTTCACATCCATTTCCAGCGCGGCGCCTCGACAGGAATCGGTCTTTTCGCCGACAGGCATTTTGCCTCGACAGACCTCCGAATCCCGGAGGCAATCACCCGTCCGCCTTCCTCGATCGGTCCGCAGGTGGCACCTGACCGCTCCCAGTGCAGATTCTTCACTCCTGTTCCTTGAATACGTCGACTTCTCCAGTCGATTTGGGGCTGCATCCTCGAAGAATGGAATTCCAAGGATGCAGTCAAATTCGTCGGGGATCGCGTAGACTACGACAACACACTTGTATCCTCGTCTAGTCCCGACACTTGGATCTCGAGAGGCAGAACTTCCAGTTCCGCTTCCACGATTTGGTTGTCGCCGAGCTTAACATGGATGTTCTTGTCACTGAACTTTGTTGTCCGAAGCTGATGCTCCGCGACCCAGTGGTTTGACACATAATCGTGGTCGCCCCGCAGTCCTGCAACAAATTTCGAGTCGATATGGCCTTATCAGCCGTGTGTATCTCACCAGAAACGGAGAACAGCGGCCGGACTTGTATACAAGAGGGTTTTCATTCAGAACGTTGAGGCTGATATTGTCAATTTAGTCGTTCTGGTTACACTGTCGGCCACGTCAGGATCCTCATTCACTGACGTGGTTGCTCGTTTCCCTACTTGGCTTGTTCCTTCTTCCACGCAAAGCAGTTAGCCCTGATGTGACTTGGCTTCTTGCAAAAGAAACAGGTACGATCTTCGGCGCGCTTGGTGTCCGACTTCGGCTTGAAGCGACCCTTCCCGCGAAACGACATCCCCTTGAAGGGTTTGCCATTGTCTTGGGATTGGCCAGCCGACGACGATCTTTTATCTCTGTCCGAACGACGCTCTTTCACCTCTTCGACGAAGTGAGTCACTTCGTACTTGACGGCTAAATCCTAGCTTCACTCACCGCCTCGAGGTTCTCGAGCCTGACATGCTGCGCGTGCGAGGCTGGAGACCGTTCGCATAGCACAACCCTGGTCGAATATGCTCATGCCTTCCACGCGGAAGATGAGAGCTGAGTAGTCGCCGCTGTACATCTCAATGCCCGCTGTCTGTTTGAGTCGCTGGAGTTTCTCGCGCAGGACGGCCTGGAAGTTCGACGCTTCAAAGTGTTGGAGCACATACTCACGGAAAATCCCCCACGTGTGCTCCTCGCTTCTCGTCGTCGAAGACCAGTGCAGAACCACCCCGAGGCCGGCTTTTCCATTGCTGACCCGGCGATTCCCGGCAGTCGTGTGCTCGTGTCTTTGATCAGGATATCGTTGACGCGACACGAGTTCTCGATCTGGAACAGCCATTCACGGACGTCCTCCCCGCGCTTGTCAGTGAACTTTGGCAGATTGGTGGGGCACTCGCGTGCGATTAGCCATCGCTTGGTTGAGCCGGTCAATTTCGGCTTGTAGCTGGCGATGGTCGGCATGGGCTCTTTCGGTCAGGTTGCCGGGACCAACAAGTGCTACCAGTATATCTTAAAGCGTGTGAGTTGGGGGAGGGCGACTAGAATCAGAGTGAGCCGTCCCCCGCAGTTCGGGCGGATGGAGGCCACGTGGCCCCCTCAACCGTCGTACGTCTGCTTTATCTTAGTTTCACTATACTAATCTATATTCCTCTAGATCCACATCCTAGTGGCTACTTTTATAGCCAATCCGCGACACCGCACTTTGTTCTGCAGACTTTTCTTCATTCCCGAGATTGTGCTGGTCATGTTGGTCTCGAGGTTCTTACTGTAACCAGTAAAACGATATGACAAAGCACCGGTTCCCTGCGAGACGTCTCGAGCAATGACAGATGATTTCGGGCTGTTATAGTTCTCGTTCTCAAAGACGATCACATCGAAGTCCTTAGTAGCCGACTTGAACAACATCAGCTCGGTGATCGAGTTTGAGTAGTTCACGTCCACATGTGGAGTACCGTCCGTGTAGCAGACACCGTAGCCGTCACCAATGTCAGGAAACATGCACGTCCAGCTTCCTCCACGTTGACTTCTTGGACAGACTGCTGGCCTGAGCTCACGTTGTAACCCGTGTTCGACACGTCTCTTTGAGACAATATCGACGTGCTCATCACAGGGCACATCCGTCACACGAATGATCGCTACAAGTGCAGCCTCAACCGAACTTAATGCTCCCGATCGTGCCCGGAGACGTGATCGGATTCGCCTTCGTGCAGCTCTCGCGCTTGCTGACGCAAAACTTCGACCCACCAAAGTTTTTCTGTTCGTAAAAACTCACAGAGCAGTCGCCCGCTGACTTTTGGTAAGATGTCGAGCTTGCTCTTGAATTGGTTGCTCCACGTCTGGTCATACGAAGACGTAGCGGAAGCCGAGCAGATTGCAAACGACGTGGCCATGAGGGAAGAGATGAAGCGGACCATCTTGAACGAGTCGCAGAAAATGGAACTGGACTGAGCTCGCGTATTTGAATTGAGTTGTGAGTCTGTCTGCGTCAACGTACGACAACACTCGCGTCGGCCTCTCACTTTACATTCCAGAGCTGGTCAGCGTCAAGGATTGCAAGTAGTTGGCCATATGAATTTGTATTCGACGGCTGGAAAAACCCACATAGATTAGTACTACTGGCACTTTTTCTCAACTTACTGCCAGTATTGCGATTTGAACTACTTCAGTAATAGTAACTCGATTTCTGTGATGTTCCTTAAGCAATAGTACTATAGTACTGTCAAACTACTGCCCAATTGACTACTGAAATGCCTACATCGACCACCTAAACAGCATTAGTGTCTTCGTCCTAATGATCACAACTTTAAACTTACCGCATAGCGATGTTGCGGTGTTGGGCACAGGTGATGCATCTGTTGTTCACAGACTATCTCCTTTGAAGAAAGACAACAACAAACAGAGCAGAAATAGACAGATCACACCAGGTTAGCCAGCTTCCTCGCATGCCGTCAACGTCTTCAAGCAACACAATACGTACCTAGTTGTCTGTCTAGGGCCTCGACTCGATCCTTGAGTGCAGCCCCTAGCGCACTGGAGCTCGTGCATAGAAGTCAGCACCCGTAAAGTTGGTCGGGCATTGTTCCACTACAGCGTCCAAACCCGCGTCTTCAGTCAGCGTGAACTTCCTCGTCTGCGCCTTCAACACCTTCAGCTGCGCTGTTTTCTCATTGCAGATGCCAAGATACAGCAACCGATCAAAGCGACCGGGACGCAATAATCCTGTCTCCAGCAAGTCGGGGCGATTCGTGGCTCCGATTACAAACACTTGATCGTTTCCACCACCGCTAAGACTATCAATCTCCGTCAGTAGCTGCGAGACAATACGATCCATGACACCACCAGAGTCCGAGACACGACCGCGCATCGGTGCTAGCGAATCCAGTTCATCGAAGAAGAGAATGCAAGGCCGGCAGCTACGAGGCTTCGCAAAGACCTGCCGTACAATCTTCTCACTTTCACCAATGTACATGTTGAGCAACTCAGGGCCCTTGACAGTTGAGGTTACATTCCGTTGCGATTGCCTTTGCAAGGAGCGTTTTGCTTGTTCCCGGAGGTCCATACATAAGATACCAGATCGCTGGCGGACACCAGTGGCGAAAAGTTCCGGGTGCTTAATCGGTAGCTGCACCACATCCAAGATCTCGTCATTCACATCTTCTAGACCACCCACATCCGTCCATTTTACATTCGAAATCGATGCGTTGCCGATGTTAGCGGAAGATGCTTGGGCTTGTTGGTTCTGAGCAGCTTCCTCCATATCCTCGGCCGATACAGAGCACTTGTTTGAACATCGTCCGTGTCAGTAAACACTAGATTCTCTAATGAATCTTCACTGATGCTAGTCTCGTCACCAAGAATTCGCTCGATCGCAAGGCTGCCGGCATCTGCCAGCATTGCCGACAGCTCTCCATACGTCCGACCCGCAGTCAACTGTGCGACTTCCGTCAGGTCCACGTCGCTATTCAGTTCAATTGATATTGCCACGTGCTGCAAGAACTCGAGTCGCTTCGTCTGATCAGGTGACTCGAGGTGCATTTCGTAAAGAAAACACTGCCGAATAAACTTGCGCACTTCATTCACGTCTTCAACACACGCGACCAACGGGATGCTGTGCTGGTTCTGACTGAGTGAGCGGATGCACTCAGAGAGAACGGTTCCGATCCGCAGTTCCGCTTCCTCGTTGTCCTTCTCGCCTGGAAAGAGGCGACTAATGTAAAGGAGACATGGCGACAGCGCTTGTGTTTGGACACTTGGTCTCGCACGTTTTCCAGCAGACGAAATTCATATTGCCCTGTAAGCTCAGTGAACGGTACCTCCACAGTGATCACACCAAACTGTTTCGTCACTTGATGAACGAGCGTCCTCTTACCGACACCTCGAGCTCCACTAAGAAGCACCGAGACCGGGATCTCGCACAACTGTGCCGGGTATAGCACTTAATACAACTTTTGTTGAGTGGCGATGGTAGTGACGAGTCGGATGATGAAGCAACGCCGCATCTGTTCTGTGTCATGAACTGCTTAATAGTTCCTTCATCTGGAGACGGCGCAGAAGTCGACGAGCTTTGCAGAAGCTCCGTCGCTTCCGAGACTGTCAATGCCAACGCGTCCTTCTTTTCTCCATTCAATTTCTCCACCCGGAAGAACATGAGCAAGGTATCCAAGTCCAATGTCGGCGGCATGAGCTCAGTCAACAGTTCAGCTGCTTCACCCTCTTTCGGCACCATACACGCGGCAGGAACTTCCACGCACTTGTATGGCATGTAGTTGCCCCTGTATCGCTCGTTTTCCTTGGGTACTTGCGACTGCGTCGTCTCTCGGAGCTCCACGGCGAAAATGTCCCCCACTTATATCACTTTGGTCGCTGTAAAATACGATCGAATAGCATCCAACAACCCATCACGTTGCTTCATCACAGCGTGCAGTCGACATGACAGACTAGACCAAAAGGGGCGCGATCATCGCATACGAAGCCGCAGCAGGTTGTTCTTGATGCTTCCGGCGGAACAGCGCGGACGGCTGCACGGTGAGTCACAATTCCTGTGACGATGCGGCGCGGATAGAAATCTGTAATACAACGCGTACAGTTAGTATGTGGCGCTTCATACTCAGTATTTATTCTCTCTCAGGCAACATACCGATACTGTCCCGTGGCTGGCAGTGGACGAGTGCAAGGGAATGCCAAGATTGAAGGCCAAAAGCACCGATAGCGTCACGTCCCCGACGTCATCGACAGCGTCTTAATCCACCTGCTCTTCTTCAATTGATCTCACTATGATCTTCGACAACAATCGCAGTCTTGCCACGTGGCTACGCTCCTGGAACTGTAGCGTCACGAACGAGTTGTGCACTACGCGCAGGCGCCGCAGCAGCGACACGTCTGACGTCGCCGCGAGAGTGAGCGCGTCATCCGCGGCAGCAATCAGAGCAGACAAATTGTGGGTGCTCCACACGCGAGCACGCACCACGCTCTGCTCCGGGACGGCGCCGACAGCAAAGGACGAGAGCCACATGCGAGCGAGACGGCGAGTACGCAAATGCCGCGATGATACGCAAGCAAACCTGCGAATTGAAGCTCAACTTGGTGTGGTATAGCATAATACACTATTTCGTGTGGACCACTTGTGTCCGACGCCGCTTCTCCCTCCAGCTACAAGATCGCCCGATACAAGGAGACAGAGACGATGAGCAAGCCGACAGACCAGAAGAACAAGCCGGTTGCTGGCAAGGCGGCGGCCCCCGTGACGGGCGAGAAAGCGCCGACGCTCGTGGTGGTAACCGAGGAGGATGATGAGTTTGAGGAGTTTGAGGACGCGGACTGGAACGCGCAGGCAGAGGAGAAGGACGCGCACATCAAACAGCAGTGGCAGGACGACTGGGATGTGGACGAGGCCGACGACGAGTTCTGCAACCAGCTGCGGAAGGAGCTGCAGAAGACCAAGTAGTCATTGCTACATCGGTTGTTAAAGCTGCAGCTAGATGGAGGAACACAAGAGTTTCAGACAGACAGACAGCAGGGACACGCACGTTTACATCAAATTGAAGCCATAATTAACAGCAACACGACGCTCGACGCGATGCATTGGAGCAAACCGTGTCTCCAGCAGCAGCAGTGCGTCTGTCTGTAGTGATTTCTCTTGTTTCTGATGTTTCTCTCTATTTTCGACAAGGACAAAAGCATTAAGACTAAAAAGCTCCACGCGTCCAGAGACTACAGCAACGGTGTTCCAGTCTGTCGTTGTTGAAGTCGTCCTATTATTGCTGTGTGTCCTTGAGGTGTGCAGGCACATCCGGCTGAAAGAGCGCGTCGCGCTTCCACTCGGGCACATACTGCTTGAACTGGGCAGCCTCCCGCTCGTCATCCAAGTCGAGAAAGTCTTCAGGCTTGACGTCGGCAAGGTTGGGATTGCGCGGTCGACGGGCTTCTTTTGCTTCTCTGGCTGCCTGATCAGCCTTGGCCTTAGCCGCAGGGTTAAGCAGCAGCTGCGCTTGCTCGAGCGTCATGCGCGTGTTCATGAGCTTGTCCACAGGATCACGGATCTTGAATGTCAGGAAGCGAATGATTGGGAAACTGTTCTTGAGCTTGGCCTCCACCTCTTTAAGCACATCGGGCGACGTGTTAAACTGCTGAACGATGAGCTTCCCCTCGTAGTGGCGCTGCAGCGCGCCCCAACGACGGTCCTCGATGCCGTAACCCAGACGCTTCTCTCCGCGGTTCTCCGTCGCGCGGATCACGCCTCCATGGGACGTGATAAGCGACGCGCAGTCCTGGAACACGCGTGCCACGTCCTTGGGCGGAGACTTGAGGTTGGTGAGCAGCACCTGCTTGTACAGCGGCATGGCGTCGAGGCGGGCGAGCGTCTTGAGATTGTATGTGAGGCGCACATGAAGCGCCTCCACCGGTCAGTATTGCCTAAATATTGACCAATTAGAATCGTGTGTTGTGCACGCCATTATGTTGTGTATGGCACGTCATGTAGAACTTGAAGACATTTTAAGAGCAAGTTGCAGTCCTCGCAATGGGACGGCGCGGCGTGCAGCAGCTGACGGCAGCGCAATGGCGGGAGGCACTAGAGCAGCAGATCCGAGAAAAGGAGCAGCAGCAGCGGCGGCGGCAATGCGTCGGAGGAAACAGGAATGAGGAAGAAGAGCCGCCGAGACGGTCGTTTAGCGCCCCGCAGCAGCAAGGAGAGGGCGATGGAGAGCTGGTCCCGAGCCTCCCGGGATTTGAGCGAGCTGTGACGACGTCAACATGCGGTGGGGCGATAGACGGAGGGCATGTGGCGGGCAGAAAGAGAGTCTTCCAGCAGCAGCAGCAGCCGAGGGAGGACTATCTTATGGGGCTGAAGGAACAGATCGAGGAGAAGAAGGTGCGCGTGCAGGTGGAAATGGCGATAACTGTGTGGCCGAAACTCACAATTGCCGTGTATTTGGATGCGTTTTGATGGCAATGCAGCGCTTGACTCAGGAGGCGCAGGAGATGGAGCAGTCTCGAATGTCGAAAAATGGAGACGACGATAGTGCTGCCCGACCCGAAAGCTGCGGTGATGACGAGCGCCAGACAGAAAGGAAGATCACAGAGGGAAAAGGAATCGACGCTTCAGGCTCAGTATTGCAGGACAGACTGGAGAATATGAAGGCAATTGCTTCGTCGAATCAGTCCGAAGCTGAGTCCTGTCCAACTCCAGCACTGAAAGCTGAAATTGCAGCAGATTCTGGGGCGATCACGAAGATTGCGGACTTTTGCGAGGAGCTCAAGAAGCAAAACGAAGATGTGAAGAGGCAACTGCTAGAGCAGAATGCTGTACTCGCCAGTCTGCATTCGACACTTTCTGTAGAAGCAGATCAAAAGATGGCGATTGTTGGACGACGGAACTCTATCCGGCGAGGTAGCGTGGGTACATCGCAAACGGAAATGCGACCAAGCGATACACTCATCGATTCTCGCTCTAAAAGACTCCAGTCAAAGGGCTTTGATGCCAGGCCAGCAGTAGAAATGCCAGTTGCCCTGCGTCCACGACCTACTCGAGGTGAAACCAAGATCCCCCTTCCACGCAAAAGAGTTACTTCTCTTCTGCGGTCCGCCGGCACTGACATTGTAAACGGATTCTCCGAGAAGGTTTCAACACAACCAAAATCACCACGACAGAGAGCAGAGGCGAAGGCTGACGCTTCTGTTCGTGTGGATATGATCCCTATCAAGATCAAGACGCTTCCATTCGAGTCACAAAGCAAGAGCTTGCTTGACGAAGGGCATTCAAAAATATGTGAGACTAAAGCTACTTCTTCGGAGACTCAAGACTACTACATCAAAAGTCAAGACCCGCAAATTGCCGTGCCAAACGATGAAGAAGAGGAAGAGAAGCAGACGACCAGCTCAGCAAAAGGGATTTGGATGAAGACTTCTTCCAACTTTGTCGACACGACGGTGTGCAGTGATCGTCACGTGAAACAGCCAGACAGCGCTGATAATGAAAGCCCGATGGACACTGACAGCAACTTGATTCACGACTGGGAGAGTGAGTCATCGGGCGACGAATTGCTGGATTGTACATCGATTTCCATTCTCCATGGCCCAAGTTCGTTGATTCCGATTGATCGGCCAGTATCTCGCCTTTTCTAGCAGAAACCAGGATTGAATAGCATCACAAATCGCGTTGCATTGTCTCCGGTTTGAATGAATCTTTCGCTTCTTTCAAGTGAATCTTTCGCTTCTTGCAAGTTAAGGTACAAGTAGAACGTTGAAAGGCATCAACATCAATTGCCTGAAGGGCGGCGTTGGTGGCGTGATCGAGTTTCCTGAAAAGTCATTCAACTTTGACACTGCCCTCAGCAACCAAGACGGGATAGTCAAGCGCACAAGGTCTGCATCAAATGCATTGACGCTTAAGCAGTGGTGATAGATAACGGCTCCAGCCTGATCAACGATGGACTCGTTGGCGACGACGTCCCACCCACCAGGCCGCCCCAGCAGCCAAGCATCGAGGTCAGTATCGACCTGAAAGACGTATACGTCGATGACGAAGCCCCTCCAAGCATGACATCCTGAGCCAGCAGCGCCCCAGAAAGCACGGCGTCGTTAAGGAAAGACACATACTTAACAACGAGCTGCACGTGGTTCGAGGTGCTGCTGACGGGGGTCCCGCTTAATCCCAAGCCCAATCGCAAGCGATGGCCCAGATGATGTACGAGAGTTACCATGAGCCTCCCACATATCAGCATTGCAGCTGTGCAGACTATCTCCACACTAGCCATAGTACCGGTGTTGTCTTGGACTTCCCCTAACGATGAAGTCTCGTACTCTGCCCCGGTGTATGAAGGCTACATCCAGGAACATGCCATCAACCGTCTGGACCGACTACATGGCAAAGCTCCTCGTGCATGATGGGTATTCGATGACCACGGCAGGCACGCGCGACGACATCAAGGAAACGCGTCCATGACTTCGATGCATAGATGAAGAAGCATGTCCTGGATCTACAGGCGTTGCCTCAGTCTACTACGAGGATCAAGGTGGTCGCCCCGCCCGAGCATAAGAGCGCAACCTGGATTGACGGTTCCTTCGTGGTAACATTGTCTTCATTTCCAGCAATCATGGATCTCCAAGGCCGAATACGACGAGTCAGGACCGTCGATAGTGAACTGCAAAAGGTTTTAGTCGTGATGCAGCTGAAGCCTTAAAACTTCATGCACAATATCTTCAAGCGATTCGGAAGTACGTACAGTACCTTACTCGTTTTTTTACCGTCGGCTCCTGCTCTTCCTTTCTCGCTCGTGTCTTCGACGATCCCGACTTCGACTTCTGCTACGACTCGGATCATTCCTGGACCAACTTCGCCTTCTAAATTCCGATCTTGACCTGGATCTTGCTCGGTCTTCATACCTCTTACGACCATAGTTGCGGCTCCTTGATCTTCTACGATGCCGCTCGCTCTCACTCACGCGATGTATCTCTCCCCCATTACTGCTTCTGCGTCGAACGCACGTATGGCTGTCGTCCGAACTCTCCCGGCGTCTGGAGCTGCGAGTTCCACTGTAACCACTCTGCATTGCATCTTCATCTCCCTTCTCGGCGCTGTTTCGAGCCTTAATCTGCTTCTGGTCCTTCCTGTCCTTATCACCAGCCATTTGCACGCGTACAGCCTTCCCCAAGATCTCCATAGCCCGATCCTCCCGACATGCGTCCACCGCTCGCTGGGCCGCGTCAGGACTTGCAAACCGCACAAAGGCAAAGCCTGGAGGCTGCATTGAAACCGTGAGAATCATAGTCACAAGGCTCAGGCGGGCATAAAATCGTCGCCATTACCTTGCGTGCGATCCAGACGCTGTGAATCGTCCCGAAGTGCGCGAACTTGTTCGTGAGGTGAATTTCCTTGGCTTTGGGTAGCAGGTTCCCCACATACACACGGCAGGCTTCCTCCGTCGCCACCAGAACCTGCTCCTCGTTTCCCATGCCAGCAGTCAGTCACAGTCCAAATAATGACCGGTCAGTAAAAAAGGTGCTTTGAGAATAAACACTAAAATAAGGGGTTTCGACTGGCAATTTCGACGAGCTCATTTACTGCTTGCTCGTCACGAGACCACCAGACTCCTGGAGCTTTTATCATATAACTACCTCTTCATTCTGGAAGCTCGCAATGGTGTGCTGCTCTTACTTAATGAGGAGTCTCAACGCTCTAGAATAATTTGACGCTTTCCGCCAGAATCAGATTGCTGCGTAATCGACCCTCATTCTGAATCTGATTCTGACGTGGCTCTTTTTGCATCTCCCCTTTCACTTTCGATTCCGCACTTGAGATGGTGGATCTCCAGAAGGACGTGGAGGCGTTAGACCGCGTGCTGTTCCGCCTCGCAAGCGTGGACGACGAGCGCATGCTGCAGGTATTGCAGTCGCTGCTGCCGCAGCTGCTGCCGCTTTTTCCGCGCTCGCTCGTGATGCCGCTGGAGCTGCAACTTAAGGACAAGGTTGCCGGAATGAATAAATGCAAGGATTATAATAAGGAAAAATGCATTTACTAACATATTTTCTTACTAAATGGCTAGATTCTGCAAGTGGTTTCCCACATCAAGACGCGCCTCCAGGCACTAACTCGCCCCGTGCTACCGTTGGATGCGCTCTGCCAAGTGCTGCAGCGTGAGGAGCTCTCCGTCTTCTCGTACAATCTCGCTCTGCTCTTTATCGGTTGGGGAAAAATCTTCATACTTCGATAACATTTCGTTCATTTGCTAATGCTGTTTTGCAATGCCGATTCAGAGCTGGGATTCGAGGCCGCATCGACGGAGGAGCAGACGAGGGTATTGACGGCGACTGTCACACAGATCTCGAGCTTTTCGTCTGCTAACCAGGAAACAGTATTTAAGTTGCTTGTGCGCGCGCTACCTTTCAGTGCTTCAGTTATAGCACCTAGCAAGAAGAAGGCAGCTGAAGCTGAAGGAGAACGACAGGAGCAGCAGCAGCAAGAGGTGGCAATGTTAACTGACGATGGGGTGGAGTACTGGAACGAGAACGACGCCAATGTCCACGTAGTGCTGGACTTTTTGCTGGATTTGGTGCTGTATGAGCCGCCGTCCTCAACTACTGCGGACGCTATGATGTATGGATTGATGACGCCACGAATGGAGCGACTGCAACGGGCAAAGGTGACTGAGTTAATGCGTGAGACTCTCTACGAACGTCAGCTGTACGCCCTGAAGCTTGTGAAAGAGATGGAGATTCCCACGAAGCTCAAGGTTCCTCTTTATATCGTGGGTAGTGCTTCGTTCCATCACGCAGTGAAGGCATTTAGCGACGAGCAGCTGTCACGTGTGATCAAGTACGAGGAAGAAGAGTTGGAGGATGCTGATGCAATGCGTCGACTGATGACGTTGGTGCTTGGCAGTCAAGTGGCTCAAAGTTCTGGTGCTTTCGAAGGCGCCGATGCAAAGTTGTTGGCTAACCGAACGCGGTTGGCCGATGCAAGCATACTCCAGACGCTGGCGCTGCTGTCAGCATCCAACACAGCAACGAATGTCCTACCCATGATGCTGCAACTGTTGTGCCAGTTGATGTTTGGCACTGAGCCGTCACGACCGCCAAATGTGGCGAACAAGATTAAGCTGGCGAGTGTGCGTTTATGTGAGTGGACATTTCACCATTGCCAGTTGCCTTTGCTTGAGGGTTTACTCGGCCCTGTATTGTTTCCAACTCTGCTACGGCTGCTAATGAATCCACATGCCGAGAGTGAGGCATCCAGTGCGGAGTGTGTGCGGGAGTTCCGCCAGGGTGTTTACGAGTCGCTGTCAGTGCTGGCAACCCGTGCGCCTGCACTAGTTGCAACATCGGAACAGGCTTTCCAGGTGTTACTTGTGCGTTGCCTGTCCGAAGAAGAGCATCGCACAGGTGCTGGTGCGAACGCACTGAAGGCATTTATCTCCTTCGCGGGTGCGTACTCGACGGCGGCCCCACTGGAAGTGCGGATCAAAGTTCGTGAAGAGCTGGTTGCGCTGCTAAACGGCTCGAAGCTTTTCGATACGAGCAAAAACTATGCACGTGTACGAGCTGCGATTGCTGCTTGGTGTGCTGAGTTGTTGACGACCTTCGTTCCTAAGGAAAAGGACGATATTACCATGCGTTTCGCTGTGCTGCGTCTAGGGGTAGTCCCAGACGAAGATACTCGACGGTTTTCGAATAAAGCTTTATTCGCAAAGCCATTGCCTTCGACGGGTGCACTGGCAAGAAACTTACAAGCAAACTTTCCGCTAAAAGATTTGAAGGCGAACATGCGTGATACCGGGGCAGCTGAGAGTTGCGTCCGATTTTGTGTGGAGATCATGAAAGCGTCACAGAACAACAACAGCCAGGAGAATGCGAACGAGCGGAGATGTGTCGTGGAGTACATTATGCAAACACTTTTGAGGCCATTTGAGTCAAAAGGTCTCACGACACCAGTGTCTTCATCGGTATTTGAAACGGCTGCAAGTGCACTAGTGGAAGTATGTGAGTTTGACGCAGAAAGTGTGAGTGCTACCCTGGCATGTCAAGTGAGGGATCTTTTTGATATCGTTGTGGTTAGCCAAGATCGCACATTCCTGTCGAACATTTCGACAATCGTAATGTGCGCATGCAGTACCGGGTCGTTTACAGTTAACCAAGTCGTGTCAGAATTTATCGAGGTTGGTATGCATAAACTCGATGCAAGTGAAAAGGAGCTGCCAGGCGCACTATACATTCTCGGAAGTACATTGAACTACCTTGGTCGGGACCCTACAGTTCTGAATGGTGCTTCGAGCGAAGAGATGCAATTGCTCATGTCTTGCTTCCAAAAGATGGCAGGTATTCTGGAGAGCAACGTTGAAGAGGGATCGAACTTCGCTTCGTACCCCAGAAGTGAAGTTGCTCAGAATGAGCAGGTGGGGATGTTACGCAGTGTTATGGATGGCGTCGGTCTCAGTGGTACCCTGAAGAGTTGCGCACAAAGTTCTGCGGCTATTGAATGGAGTAAGCTGAAGGTCAAGACGCTTGAGTGTATGCGGCGGGTGGTTGAGTGGAAGCTAACTAATGTCCATTTCGATGATCAAGTAAGATCGAAGCTGACAGCATTAAAGCGAGTCGCAATCGAGAATCTTGGACGAGCTGTGTCCGGGTTACCCGGTATTACCATCTCTTCAGAGCTATTAATTGGGCTTGAAGCAGTCCTGAATGCTCTCCTTGGTCTAAGTCATAAAACGGATGCTGAGTTACAGTTCGACATTGGCGAAGTTCTCGTTGCGCTCGGAACTCATGATGCTGCGGAAACGTTTGCACTTGACCGCATCATCAAGTACGATGGTTTTACAGAGAATCGAGCGGCCATTATTTTCGAGCGAGTACTGACGGAAAATGCTGGATCTCGGCAGCCCAACGTGCGTCGAAACGCGACAATATGGCTTCTGTGTATGTGTGCAGCTGGTCTGGAGTCATCTTTTGGAGATGGAAGCGCATTAACGTCCACAACATCGTGGGATAGTGTGCTCAGATCGCCTGCTTATTCTCAATTAGTATTGAAGCTCCACGAGTTTTTCGTAACAATGCTGAACGATGCGAATGAAGTAACGAAAGAAAGTGCGGTCAAAGGACTTGCTTACTTGCGGCTACGGGCACCAACAGACGAGATGGGCCATCAGTTCAGCGATAGTTTATTCCGTCGATTGCGATGCTTTCGAGCCTTTGCATCTACTGCTGATGCTGCTAGTGACGATGAAAATGTGGCTAATAGTGACAGCGCGAACGCAGTGGCGATTGGTACTACTGCGAACTCGTCATTATCATCAAACATTACGGTTGAGAATGCAGCGTATCGTGAGGTTAGCAATGTTGCAGCAGATGTTGGTGACCCCGAGCTCATGTACACGCTATTATACTTGAGCACAGCGGACCCGATTTGGGAATCTTTTGCATCACCGCCTACATCACGTACACTCGGGCGGTCCAGCGTGTTCTCGTTTGTTGCGACAGATAAAGAATTTCGTGCTTCGATTGTCGATAAAGCTGGGAGGCAGTGGATGGCAAAAGACTACTCCAACAAAACGAAGCTTGTGCCTTGGTTGTTCCTGCTAAAGTTCCATTCCAATAGCAAGGTGGCAACCATCATGGGCAACCTGTGGACTTTTGCAAAAGGGAATTCCACAACAACGGGAGAAAAAACGTTGCTTCGACAGAACTGGGTGCTCCTGTTTCAGTTTGCTTTGGCACGACTGGAAAACGCTCGGAATTTCAAGTATCGTGAAGCTGCGTGCCTTGCACTGGTTGACCTGCTTAACGGTGCCGAAGCAGACGATTTACGGGACGACTTCTTACGGCTCTGGCAAACTGCTTTACGCGCTGTAGACGATGTCATGGAGGCGGTCGCGCTATCTGGAGTAAAGCTTTACCGCTACCTAGGCGAGCTGAGCTTGCGTGTGACTGCAAGCGATGCGGCGTGTCGCTCTCAATTGCTCGAGTTTTTGGTTGAAGATGGAATCGTTAGCAAGAACACGGTTTGTCGCGCGCTGAGTATTGACGTCTTGCTGCGTCTCGTTAAGACGCTTAAGGCTGAGGACATGCAGGACCACTTAGCGCCGCTGTTATTGAAGCTGCTGGAATATCTGTCGTCCTTGGAAATGCCTGAGCTACAGTATGCCCAATTTCATGTGGAAAAGAAGGACCAACTGGAGCGCATGCGTGTTTCAATTAGCCAGGCAGGACCTGTTGGTCAACTGCTGGGGTTGGCAACAACTCGTCTAAAAGAACTTGCCGATTCTCCAGCGTGTATAACGGTGGTCACTGACCTTGTTCGTGGCGTCGCGAATCTCCTCAAATTCGGCGTTGGTCTTAACACTCGAGTGGGCACGGCCAATTTTGTGATAATGCTGTCAGGTGAGTTGCCGTTTGAGCTTCGGAAGTGTAACGGAGCCGAGTTGCTGCTGCGTCGTGTACTTATTCCCTACGTGGGCGCGAAGACTGCAACAGAAAACGATCAATATGGAGACGAAGAAAGCCGCTATGGTGGAAGCCATTCAACCGAAAGCGCAAGCCTGACAGCGACGTCGGGATTGTCAGACGGATTGGTCGTTCAAAGCTATTGTCGGGCTGCTGCGTACTTGTGCCCTCTGGTGGGTCCTGGTACAGTTCGGGAGTATGTTCGCTCTGGCATCTTCGCTTTCAATAAAGCAATCACGAAGATTTCCAGTCCGTTTTCCTCCTCAAAACAACACAGCAACGATGAACTTGAAAGCAATGAGGCAGACGTAACCGTGTCGAGACCACCTCAGGTTTATACCAGCCGATACTTGCTAATCAGCGCCCTAGCAACGAAGGAGCTCGTAAAGAAGGTGCCACCGATTGCAGATGCAGACACGGTGGTGAGTGACGATCTGCGCAACACTTGGTATTGTGCTCACGTGTTTCCCGCAGCTTTTATCGGTCAGTTTGCTGCAACATATGCCCTCAAGAGCTCGTGGACAGCTGTACTGGACGAGTTACCACCCACCGTTCTGTATGCTTCTAGCTCGTTGGATGCTGTCCTTGACGCGATTGCGTTGCTGTTGGCACATCCGGCTTGGGATACGCGACGGCAAGCGGCCCGTGCTTTGCAGGCAATTTTTGCGAGCCGCACGTACTGTTCGCGACTGTCAGTGGAGCAAGTTGAGCGCATCTGGCAGGAATTAATTGATGGTGTGCCGGGTCGTCTCTGGAAGGGCAAAGGGGTCATTTTAGAGACCATTGTCTCTCTGGCAGCAGTAAAAGTGGAGAGCAACAGCACTGACACTGCTAATGACGAATGGATGCAGAAATTGTCACTACTTCTTGTCGACGAATGCGCTCGTGCATGGAAGAATCAGGATTTGGCCTACCTCGAGAGCGGTATTGTTAATCTGGGAAAGTTTTCTGCGTTGCTACCAGTTCAACAGAGTAGCTTGCGCGACTTCAACGTGGAATCCTTAAGAGGTGCATTTGCCGAGTGGATGATCGGGAACAAGATAAATTCATCCGACTCTACCTGCCTGTCATTGCCCCCGCTCCTCATTAAATGCGTTTTTGAAGCGCTTGCACTGATGTGGCCTTCACAGCCATCAGCGCAAGTGATTGGAAGTACCGATGCTGCCGCAGAGACCATACTGTGGCTGTGCACTAGCGTTGAATCGCCACATTTGGCCGCCTGGAGTGTCCGCAAAGCTATTTTCCAAGCAGTAGCTGCCATTGCGGGGCGTGCACCTGCAGAGACGCTGTACAAGGGCAAAAATGTTGTAGAACGCGCTGTTGAAAGTTGCTGCGGATCGTTCGGTGTGGCGGACGGCAAGTACTCGACGGTGCGTGTAGCTGCGGCTGGAGCGCTTACTGCATTGCTGAAACGTGCAGTGGACGACTCGGACTTAGCGTTGAGGCTAATTGTACAGCGAGAGCGTGTGCTTGATGCAGTGCACACGTTGCTGTCGAGCGAGGAAGCGTCAGAGCAGCAGGCAGCCTTCAATCTCAAGTCGCAGCTGCTGCAAATCGGGTAAAGCAATAGCAACACTGGAAATGAATTGGATGAGCGCTCACGTTAACGGACTGAGACGATTACAAATAACTTATCGAACAACAAAAGTGGTGTTCAGTGAAGCAGGCAAACTGGACTAATTTTCTTTGAGAATCGAGGCGCTCATGAGTTTTTATTTGTCTTGACCTTAGTCTGGATTGAAACGAAGGCCAGCACCAGACGTCTCGTCCAGCTGACAATTTTCTCCCTCCTTCATACCTTCCTCTCTGACCTTCTGTTGTAGTGTGTGCACTTGAACCAGCAAGGCATTCGTAAACGCAACGTTACTTGGGAAGTTGAAGCAGCCAGGATACAAATTTAATGCAATCGATTCTTTAATTACTCCCCGGAATGTTTCAAGCGATCTACTAATGCCGTGCTTCGCCCGGAAAGCTCTGGATATTTATGACAGGGAATATGACCCCTTCCTTTGATTTCAGACTAGCGCTTACAACGGTTGATCTTCTTCAATAACATGCAAGCGGTTGCTTTCTCGCAAGGCGTTCTCGCTTGGGATGAAGTACTCTAAGAATTGCTTCGTCAGCGGAGCCATCAAGTAAAGCTGCTTTAACGTAGTGACTCGAGTGACAGCCACGTAAAACGATGAACGTTGAGGGGTTCGACGTGTTGGATGTCGGAGAGGCGCGAGAACATCTTGTGTACGGTGAGACCTTGATACTTCTCGATTGTTAGCGAGTATGCAGGTACCACAGGGACTTGTGAAATATCTACAGAGAACGATCGTTTTTGCATCTTATGCTGACACCTCTTTCTTTCTTTTGGCAGATCGGAACAACAGTGGTTCCGACAAGCGAAAGCGACAGGCAAGATCAACAATGACAAGTCGATCTTACTCTTAGATACTGGTACCGAGGTGTCCATTCTGGATATCGCCATTGTTCGTAAGGTTGGGTGCTATATCGACATGAAGCAGAGCCAAGAGTGTGAGGGATCGGTGAAAATGTGTATGTCACGAATGGAAGGACGCGGATCAAGATCACGTTAGCATGATCGCCAGTGTACTTAAACGATATATGGTTGGAGATCTTGCTGGCCAAGACGCGATCTGGGTATGGTCCTTATGGTTCCAGGCTAGATCTGGCCGATAGGTCAATTTGTCTGCCGGACGAGATCCGGATCCAACTCAGTGGACGCCGACAGCTCTACAATGACAAGGTGAAAGTGGTAACGTTAGATCAGCATCTCCAGGTTGAGGTTGGGGGATCAATCGAGTTACCGCTCCGGTTACGGGCATCCGCAGATCGTGAGAAGCTGTGGGTTACACGCGGAGATCGATGGGTGCCGGCGGTGACGACGGGATCAGGAAAGACGCAGTATCTGTTCCTGACGAATAACAGCGACAGTCGATTGATCCTCCACCGACATGTACGGATCGTGATGTGGCTAGCAGGAGATCGTGTTCCCCGCTTGCCAGGATTCGTGTCGATCGGATCGCGTCGATATACGGAGTGCAGAATCTAGCGTTCCAAGCGACGACGGAGGCACTTTTTCCAGAAATGGATGGATCGGACTCTGGACCCGCTGTAGAACGACCAGAATATGCCACGCCACGTGGAATACTACGTAGAGTCCCGATTTTCGATAACGAGGCTGGCATGGCTACACCGTCTACGGTGGTTAGCCGATCTGGCGTTGCAACCCCTGATCCCTCAAGAAGAGAGAAGGATCCATCGAGATCACCGCGGGTGACGTCGCTCAATATGGAAGCTGCTGAGGAGGAGCCCGATCCAGCTACGGCGGTCGCTCAAACTGACACCACGACTGTAAGTCAGGCTGACGAGGGCACGATGGCGGCAGATCAGGAAGTCTATATCGAGCCGCGGTCGGATCATGGAACGCACGATTTACCGGCTCAGTTGGATCAGTTATCGCCCAAAAATGTTTCGGAAGGCGAGAAGGTACAACACGAAGCGAGATTATCGGACCTGCCTGAAGATCGGACACGAAATCACGTAGATTAACCCAGTCTGAATATTTCCGATCGCCGTGTAGATGATAACCCGACTGGAAACGATTTGAGCTACCATCATGAAGGAGGGGAGATGGAAGCGGAAAACGTGTGCAAAACGTTAGCGGTGCTGCCCAAAGTCAAGATTGTGACGACGGAAGAAGTGACGATCGAGGATATTCAAGTGGGGGATTCAACATATAACACCCCTGAAGAGATCGATCGACTTCGACAGATGATCTAGAGGAGATGACACCTCCTGATCGGCAAAGGCAACGCGCTGCCTCCGACCGCAAGGGGCGTTGTATGCGATATCGATGTAGGAGGTGCGAAGCCCGTGGCGCAGCGAGTACAGAATTGGCGCCGCGCGTCAGGGAGAAGGTATCGGATCTGATCAAGAAACAGTTAGCAGCCAAGATCATTCAACATTCGATTTCTCCATGGGCATCTCCGATCGCGATCATCATTAAGAAGAACGGAGTGGATATACGGCTGTGCATCGACTACCGGTTGGTGAACGATCTGACACGACTAATGGTCTACCCGATGCTACTGATTAACGATCTGTTGGAAGATCTGGACAAAGTGCTATTGTGTTGTTCATTAGACATGGCGAGTGGATTCTGGGTGGTCCCGATGACCGATCGGGCTCGCGCGATCTCGGCATTCTATTCTACTCGAATACTCCCCCCCCTTTGGGTTATTCGAGTAGAATAGAATGCCATTCGGACTCAAGAACGCACCGCAGATTTATCAACGGCTGGTGGACAACGCCTTGTATGGATTCGTGAAGATCTCGAAATCCGAACCTACGTGGCGACATATTGATGTGTTTGACGCAGGAGAACCCGAAGATCCCGGCAAACCTTCCGTTCTAGGACATAGATCATATATCGACGACATCCTAACTGCTGGAACTTGGGATCAACTACGCGATCGGGTGGAACGCCTACTGGATATCTGTGGCAAATGAAACTTGTCGATCAGTATAGTTAAGAATTTCCGGAGATTACGAAACGTTTATTCCCTAGGGCATCAAGTGTCGATCGGAGGCCTGGAGGCACATCTGAAGGACGTGAAAGGTTGACCGATCTGCCCTTTCCGGAATTACTCAGATCGATGCAGTCTTTCCTGGGCAGTTTAATTATTATAGCAGATTCATCGAAGACTACTCGATTTATGCTGCAGTCTTGTACGAGTTGCGTGAAGTGGATTTACCGAGCTGCGAAAACGTCGAGATATCCGACTAATTCTCGACGAAACTCCTTCCTATTCTGATCTTGACGTTCCTATCCAGATGTGTCCGGTTGTCCCCTACCTGATCAACCGAAGGCAGCCCTGATTGCAGCAGACGAGAAGTGGATTCGGGCGTCCAGATCTTTTAACAAACTGAAAGAGAAGATCGCCGTTACTCCGATCTTGCGTCATTTCGATCCAGATCGTCAACCTGTGGTAGTTGTTTATGTCAGTGAGTGGGCGATCTCGGCCGCTCTGATGCAAGAGCACGATCATGTGTACCACCCAGTAATGTTCGCGAGCCCTACGTTGGAGTCGAATGAACTTAACTACGACGTGGTAGAGAAGGAAGTGTTGGCCTTGTTGCGGATCTTAGATCTGAACTACAACATGTTGGTTGGACGACAGATCCGGATCCTGACCAGGCACTCAAGGCTGGCATGGCTTTTCAGATCGCCTGATCTCCAGGGACGATTAGGTCAATGGGCTGCACTCCTGTCGCCATGGAGCTCGAGATCGAGAAGTGTACCAAGGGGAAGATGAGATCTTAGGGACGATCGCCGCCAGCATTACACCTCAGTCCAAGGTGGACGAGGCTTTGATCGCGATCGCACCCAGGAAAGAGCCACACGGTCAGATCCAAGCAACAATCCCATTAATAGGCGCGGACGAGGAGTTGTTTGTGGTGAGTTTGACGGATCTGCACGAGTAAAGCGAGGTGGCGGGGCCTATAGTGCGATTTTGTGGAAGTTACCTGAGTGGACGGTTTTGAAGGCCCGATCCGGTTATGCCGCGGATCTGACTGTGAATGAGGCAGAGTACAATGGACTCCTGCTGTGTTTGGACGTATTGGAAGGAATGACGCAGGGACGTTTGGTAATTTACGGTGAATCAAAGCTGGTGATCAGACAAGTGCGAGGCGAGATCGACTGTAAGGCATCCGGATTGACGCTGTTGAGGCAGAAGGCTTTGGATATCCTAAAGGTCTGGCCATACCACGAACTGTTACACATGAAGCGCGACTGGAATGCTAGTTTGGACCGTTTAGCCAGCGCTGCGCTGCAGCGGCAGCAAGGAGTGATCATCAACGAGGTGGAGGCGTATCAGGATCTGGTCACGCTGAATCGCTTAGATGCGATCCTAATGATCATATCGAAGGACACCGTGGCGCGGATCTCGCCAGTAGCTACCCGACCAGGGACCAGACCCGAGCACCGACCAACAGGTTTGGACGAGGGTTTTGTGAGAGATCTCCCGTGTCGATCGTATCCGACAGGCCCAAGACGAGGAAGTGTGGCTAGCAAGTTTGAAGAAGTACCTGACTGGAGGTGTGACCGATCTGACAGAAGATCAGGCTAGACTGTGTGGCAAAATAGCGTCGGACTATGACGTCGACGACAATGATCTGCTGTTCTACTGTCCGCCTACGAAGCGATTGGAATAGATCGGGAAGAATTGATGAGGCGGTCGCGCCCGAGACACTCAACCTTGATATATTGTATCACTATCATGCGAGCGTTGAAGGTGGACATCAAGAGAATGGTCGTACTAATCAACGGATCAGGGATCATTTCCACTGGATAGGTCTATATCGAAGCGTGCAGAGATATGTGGGTGAATGTGTAGACTGCGAAACTGGAAAGGGTCGCCCACGATCAGAGAAGAATCGCCTGGGAACCTCCAGGCGACATACCCTTTTCAGATCATTGCAGTGGATCACATACCCTCGCTGCCGAAGTCGTTCAAGGGCAACACTGAACTACTGATCTGATCTGTTCACAGGGCATGTGATCGCGAAGGCAAGTGCGTCTAGAACGGCCCAGACGGTCGCCGAGTCGTACGAAGAGTGTGTCTTCCGGAGATTTGGTGCTAGCGAGGCGATCCGCCAAGATCGAGAGCCCGGGTTCATGTCTGACTTCTTCCGGGCTTTTAGCAAGATCCTCGGACAGCGATAGAAGGCGACGATGGCGTATCGACCGCAAGCAAACGGAACAGCGGAACGGATGGTACAGACCATAACTCGAGCTTTGAAGATGTATGTTCAAGTTCTGAACCAGCAGGATTGGGATGAGTACGCGGAGCGACTGACGTTTGCAATCAACACGGCCCAAGATCGAGTGCGAAGGGATACACCATTCTATCTAGTACACGCATAGGACCTCGATCGACGTTGGAAACCACCATACCTTTTGGGTAGTACTCGCACCCGAGACCGATATCCTAGGAGATGGAGGTACCAAATTCAACGCTATTACACAACGGCAAGGGAACAAGTAAATGTCAAGCTGCGGGAGGCGATTTCAGATCCAGCCGATCGGCATAACGACGAGGTCGATCCGCTCAGATCGGGATCGAATCACAAGTCTGGCTGTATTTGGATCGCGTGAAGGAAGGATACGCACGAAAGCTGGCACATCTGTGACATGGTCCTTTCCGAGGTGCAGAGAAGATCAACGAATACTCACTGCGCCTCGAGATCGCCGGAACGGAGTATCCGATCTCCCCGATTGTGTATGTGTCCAAGTTGAAGTTGTTCAAGGAATTCCCAGACCGGCCACAGATCGAGTTGACTGTACCAGTCTCGGATCGACTAGATTTTGACGAAACGCTGCTGCCCGAGGATAGCTGGACACCGGATCTAGGAGAAGACGAATACGAAGTGGAGAAGATCACTGATCTGAGGACAGGCAAAAGAACTCGGTATGGCCGGATCTATTGGGAATTGCTAGTACATTGGAAGGAATATGAAGACCCCAGCTGGGTCGACGAAGCTGGTCTCAACGGTGCAGCGCTCCTCCACGATTTCCGCCGGGGACAGGCTAACCTGAATCGTTTCGGTGTGATGCAGTCCCACGAGGATTAGTGAGATCGAGGGGATCGCGGCGAATTGGTCACCGTGATGACGGATCGGAAGAAGGATCTATGGGAAGGCCATAGATCGGAGGAAACGGGTGATGTATGTGACGTTATACATAAAAATCTGCACGAAATCCGAGAAACTGAAGAAGGACATCCGAATCGAGTAAGCCCCAGATGAAGTCATAGGACGCATGAAGACCCAAAGCAGTCAAGATGGAAATAAGTAAGTAAGGATGAAAAGAAGAATGGCTGAGATGAATGTATGAAGACCTACTCATGAACTCATGAACGGTGGCCTCACATGAAATTGTCGGGACGGAAGACCAGAGCCAAGTGTAGAACGAACCGAATCAAGGGTCGAGCTTGTTCCGAAGGCGATCGATCGGTACGCCGGATGCTCCGTAGGCCGATCACGAAACTGGTTGCGCCAGGGATCGGCGGTGTCCGCTTCACGTAGGACCTCCAGAAGGTCACCAGGTTCAGCTCGGTGAAGATCAGGGGCAGCAGGTTGGCTGCCCGAGATGCCCGACCTGGATACCAAGTCCCATCGTCCGTCGTGGTCGGGAGATGAAGGAAGAAAGGATCGAGTTAATAGATCCAGATCGACCCACCACTCACGCATAATCAGATGAAATGGACGGAGCAACGCTCGCCAGCTGTCGCCCGCTCGGATCCGCCTTTGACGACGATCATGATGGTACTGCTCCATCACTGGGTCAGGACGTTGCTCAGCGGTAATCGGGAGATAATGAGTCGTCTCCCAATAAGCTTGGAGATGTCGTCGCTCGATAGCGAGATAAGAATCCGCGATGTGGGCGAGAGTGGTATTCGATCTGCTATGGAGCGGTTGGTCGAAGGTCAGGGTCTCTTCCAGGTTATCCAATACCTCCCAGAGTCGAGCGGCGATCAAGGCCGTGATGTTTGGACCAGTAATCATGCTGTCCAGATAGTCGGTACCGGCCCTGGGGGCGCGGACTCCTCGCGCGCGCAGCGGGAACAGCCAGCCAGAAGGGATCGAAGCCGGACGGTCAGGGTGCGCCATATTATGGCGGTTACTTGAAGCTGACTCAAAGTCATCGCCGGCCATGAATCGGTCTCGGCCTGAGTAAGAGCACGAGGTTGGTCGTAACCAGGCAGTGAGATCGAGGCCGGACATAGCGCGGGACCAATGGCCGCCGAGGAGATCCAGGAGGGGTAGCCGGAGGACTTCCGACATGAGATCTGGCGGAACCTTCAGATCCAGAAGGTGAAGCTAGCGGTCTTAGGCCCACCTTGAGCAGCCGATCCCATTGGAGCTGCCGCGGACTGCCGCGATCACGTGTCCAGGACTCGCCGGTTGACGAACCGCAGGTGTCTCGTCAGATTCGTGTAGAGAGCCCTCGGGGGTGCCATGATCGGCTATCTCGATCGGTTGAGAAGCATCGCCGCCCGGGAGTGTTCCGGATCGGCGACGAGCTTCAGAACAAGATCGGGACAAAGCGGCCAATGCTTGATCATCGCTGCCTTCCTCTTCCTCTTCGTCTTCTTCACCTTCACCTTCACCCGATTCTGGCAGTCCGACTGACGGGGGATCCTCCGCACGGGACGCAACTAAGCCTTGTTCGCTGTCCATCCCCGGACCATCGTCGTCGATCTCTGGTTGAGGCTCGGATTCAGCTAGGAGAGCGACTCCGCCGAGGTCGATCTGCCTGAACCTTGCATCGGGACAGTCGGAACTACGGGGCGGCCAGGAGCAGGAACGGGCCGCCTACGCAACGGACGCTTAGGCGAAGGACTAGGTAGAGAAGGGGAAGTCGATCGGCTGCATTCCCGTTTACCAGATCGAGGAGGACCAGATCCACTAGGGCTCACTAGCAGTACCACGTCGGCGAGACGCTCGGTGACCAGGTCCACACCCGTGCCGAATTTGTCTTGGGTCTGACGCAGCCGATGATAAGCGGTCTGAAGATCTGCGATCTGGTTTTCCAGCGCACGAATGGTCCGCCGAGATGTACCCAGCTCCACACCTGTATCTCAGAAGTGTCAAAGGAGAGTTAGGTACGACTCAGCTAACTCGACAGGCAGAAAGAAGATCATGATACTTACGGGAATCAGCAGCTTCCGTCGCAGCTGTATCCCAATCACGGATCGCGGCTGCGAGATCAGACTGTAAAGGAGATTGGCCACATCGCACAGTATCGACCTCAGCTTGAAGACGATCTCGATCGAGTTGGAGCCGATTCCGCTCCGCGCGAAGTTAATCACGCTCGCGGACGAGCTCGCCAGTAGTAAGGTGCCGGTCGATCGACTCGTGGATCCCGGACCGACTATCGGAGCGGAAGAAACGACCCGATCGGCCTGATCTGGGCTTGGCGGAGTTCGTTCTCCAGCCGCGTCACATTTGCTAAAGTTGCGTCCAGTTCCACGCGAAGCCGAGATGACTGAGTCCCATCGGTGTCCGATCGGGAGCTCTTCGCTGTCGTTTGGTCAAGAGCAGATCGAGTGGAGTTCAGGTTAACGCGATAAGAGTCGAGATCGACACGATTCTCATCCAGTTCTCTCTCCTGAGTGATGATCCGGTCGCGTAAGTCGTCGACCTCGTCCTCGCGGAGCTCCAGACGATACGCAAGTTCGTCTCGGCGAGACTCATCTTCGGAGAGTTCTTAGTGAACACTGGAGAGACGACCTTCCACGTCTTGGATCTCAGCGGCCTGCTGACGAAGCTGATCGCGGAGATGATGAACGATCGACTGATCGATCTCAGCCCGGAGTCTCCAAATCTCATCACCTCGGTTGTGTCGGAATTGCTCCATAACACGCAGATCGTCAGACATCTTGGCTATGACACGATCCTGGTGCATGCGATCTCGCAGAAGCTTGTCACGAGTACCTCGCGTGCGACGGAGCTCA
This sequence comes from Phytophthora sp. 'mugwort', assembly GCA_033558025.1. NCBI lineage: Eukaryota > Oomycota > Peronosporomycetes > Peronosporales > Peronosporaceae > Phytophthora > Phytophthora sp. 'mugwort'. The sequence continues at coordinate 1,723,343 of JAUCEF010000008.1, read as the reverse complement.
TCTTCCAGTTAGGTCACCTGACGCGCCGCAACTTCAGTTGTCGAGTCAACGAGAGCATGCGAGGCGGTAGAACGACGGGACCTAACGCTGTGGGGCGAAACGGGTGGCGATCGGCCTTCGTCCGAGGCGTCGGAGTGGTGACCACTCATGAAATTGGGAGTAGATGGCTTGTTGGGGCGAAGATTGAAATGTGTGACTGGAGTGTGGCCGCTTTACGGCAACGACTTCGGACAGGGGGCGGTTGTAGAGAAGCGTCAGCCAAAATATCAGATCCCGAAGGAATGGCCAGATCGGTGAGAAAGGCGGCCCCAGCTGTGAACAGAGGGGGTGATCGAGCCGGATCGAGATACGAGGTAAAGGCGGGGCGACATTCGACTTAATCTGGGGTACAAGGGGATGCTCCGACGTCGAGAAAGGAAACCAGGGTCGGGCAACCACCCAACACAGATCTGTTATACTGTTATCACCCGACCGATCAGGGATCGGATGGAAATTCGGAGCTCGGATCGAGGGGGATGCAAGAGATCAAGACTGGCAAGCGGTGACACCGGATCCAACCCCTGTTTGACCTCGGTCGGACCCCGATCGTGCGGATCTGGGGTCCGCGGGTTGGCAGATCGGGCTGATCCCGTACACCGATCGGTCTACACCTCGCCGTCCGAGATCGGGCAGATCGTAGCGATCTTGCAGTCGAGATCGGGCCGATCGACCACGGGATCTGGCAAATCGGGCCGATCCGGCGATCCAGGCTGGAAGATCGGGCCGATCTGGTGTTCGAGGCTCAGAAAGAACCGAGCTGATCCGACGTCCACACGTCGACCTACGCTCCGCCATCCGAGATCGGGCAGATCGGATCGATCTTGCGGTCGAGATCGAGCGGATCAGGTCGATCGGTATTTGCCGATCGCCATACAGGTCCGACATCCTCGATCTGTCAGATCGACATACATGTTCGGACATACGCGATCTAGCAGATCGGGCTGATCGATGTTGGCAGATCGACATACGCGCTCGGACATCCACGATCTGGCAAATCGAGATTCGATCAGCATTCATCCTCGGGGATGTGCGAGCGTGAAGACGGTACGTGTTGAGTGGTTGAAGAAGGGCAGGGTTCAGGAGATTCAGGTGGTACGAGATAGGGTTCAGGATGGGAAGATAGGACAAGAAAAGGATAAACAACAATCAGACTCGAATTTACATTGGACTACTTAGGTGTTTTTTAAATGCCGCTGGAAGGGATCTACATTGGCCTTCCCAACTATCAACTAACCCAAGGTAACAGATCAAGCGTCGCGGTGAGAGGATCGGATCGGATATAGGCCAACCCTCCCCCACGCTAGCGAACTTCTGCTTAAGCGCATACCTTGATCGATCGGCATTCAGTGCTTGGCCGACGATCGCTTCGACTCTCAACTCGCAAGATCCCGATAAAGCAAGCGGCAAGCAGCTCAAGGAAAGGAAAGGAACAACGCCACACGGCAACCTCGGCCTCGGATCAAGTCCAGGCCGCCGATCGAAGGTCGACTACCTAAAATCGGACCCATAAAGGCAGCAAAGCGAAGACTTCCGCGCTGCTCCATGTCCCCACGTCCCGCCAGGACGTTCAAGGCTTTACATCGCTGCATCCTTCGGTATCCCAAGATAGCAGATGCAGCCCACCGACGGGTACACAAGGTGATACTAAGTTCAGCAGATCCAGATCATCGGAGAACCCCCCTCCCTTAGTCGGTGTCTGGGCGCAGTTGGTAAGTGGATCCGGTCTAATCATATTTTGACCGATCCCGCTACACCATAAAAAAAAACAACTCAATTCAACGTTTGATATGCTTCAGCCCCGTGAATACGATTCAAATACTCTTGAGAGTCCTTGTTGGGACGTCCACCGGAAGATAAAACACTATCGCTAGCCAAAAATGCAGGTTGCCTGCGACGGGTAGCTGCTATAGCCAATCTCCAACCAAAAGAACATGAATCCCACCGAATACTTTGTCTAGGTATGCTAGCAATTGGCGCAGGGATGCATCTATCTTACCGAGAATGCCGACATCACACGTTCGTCTAGAATGAACAATCTCAGCTTTGGGAATCGCTCTATCTGTTCTGTCGTCGGTGTTCATCAGGATCCTGGCCAGCAGCAGGAGGGACGGTAGGAAAGGTGTCGGGTGTTATCTTTACGTGCGACACGAGCATGTACCGGTACACGACATCCAAGACCTGCCAAGGTCGCTGCAAATGTTCCTCTTAGCCGACTGGGGATAACATTCGCGTTTGGTTGCACGAATGTTGCTCTAGGTCGACTGGGTCAACATTCTCGTGCGGTCGCACGAATGTTGTTCTAGTCCGATTGCGTCAACATTCACCTATTTTAGATGCAATGTGACAGATTATCAGTTATTTCGTCGCTTTGTTTAGGAAACTGTAAGAGACTACGGATTGGGTAATTATATCGGTGACCAATAATGTGTTCATACAGGATACTCGACGGTTCTCGATTCGCCCTAAAACCCTGGATATAAATATCCAGAGAACACGGCACGAAGTATTCAACTTCATCCACAGTACTTCAGAACTGAAGGATAAATAACCTCATCATTTTCGCTATCTTTTTTTTCACGGAACTAGAGCTAAATACACAGCTGTCTACATCACCTTACGATCGAAAACAAGTTTGCCCCTTTCAGAGGTCTCCGTTTCCATGAGCAGTTATGTACTCTTTAGCTCTCGTATGTTCGGTGCTTTATCTCACTTCGGGTAAAAGTAACCCAGTTTTTTTTCGTCCTACGGAGCAGTTGAAACAAAGACCATGACGCTGCTGGAGAGTACATTTAGTTTTGCGGTGGACGGAAGTTTCCATCCATTTTTGTTGTTGTCATAGGTCGAAGTTTTAAGCGTCTCCAAGAAGTAATTCCTATTCCATCGAAGCGGCATCTGTCCCGAGGGACTGGCCACAGAAATTACTCGCGTTACGAATATTTTTACTCATAAAATTTCAGATACTACGACTGACTAGCACAACAGCAGGTGCACATGACAGTGTCCATTCCGTTACGATAACCTTCAATTCGGCCAAGTGGCGTTCACACCACTTGATCTTCAAGTCATCTCACACGAACCCCGCAACTCTACCATCTTTCCCAAACCGAAGCATATCGACTTTCGAGTTGTATCTTTGCACTTCTGAGGCACGGCTTTAGAGACTCGCAAAAGATGGTGCGAAGTAGATCTCTTGATTTAGTAGCCCGTTCCATAGTTTGTGACCACGACCGATTATTAGTATATCTACTGTCAAGATTGCAAATGTCTGATCGCATATGAAATGTGGAGCGCGATATTTTAGTCGTGCCAGGATTGAACCTACCGGACGACGATGGCAAAATGAAGCTTTGCAATTGGTGTGAATTGTGAAAACGTACCCTTTTCTTTTTCTTCTGTTTAAACTCACTTTACCAGATAATTGAAATCTGGTCGCGCAGTGGGCGGGAACACCCGCAAGAAGACCAGAAACTAATATATGCAAATACAACAGGCGTCACTGTTACAAATTAACATACATACTTCAAGCAACAAAACAGAATACTTTACTGCTTTTTTCCGGAACGTTTTACTCTTGGGCATCACCAAGCAGACACGATACAACAACACTTCGACCTGCGCACATTCCGTGCGGGTGGTACCGATCCCCTCAGCTAACTGGGATAGCATCCGGAGATTTTGGTTGCACTGATCCACTACATTTGCCAGAACCACCACCCGGGTTTCAGCTGTGACAACTGCTGCAAAAAACTTTGTCGTCGCGTCGAGAAGAGGCTGGAAATATGTTCGTTGCTTTTCTTATTGCTTGACGTATCGGACAGCAATTTCTCACAATCTGAGCCCCCGCTTTAGCGAGTACTTGAAGTTCTTTAGACCCATTGCATTTTTCCACGTCAGCGACACGTGGGTTCGTTTTCGGGGGTATCGAGACAAGATCCAAGCTTCGGATGAAGGAAGACGCCGTCATTTCCTGCTGCCGCTCGTCCATAACTTTCCTCCTCGATATTTGCGCAGCGCTGTCTTTAAATCCACTTGTTCGGTCGTTCATCTCGTCTAACAACTGCGCTAACATGGGGTCATCTCGTGGTTGCCAGTTGTAGAACTTATCCGTGGCCGCGAAGATGTTCTTCACAAAACCGGCGAGCTCCATGTGTCGGGATCGCTCGAATCTCACACAGCTCCGTTGCCAGCTGTCCCCGTACAGTTTGCGTGTCATGACGCAACGTCTTCCTCTTTGATTTGGCGTCGTCGACTCGGACAGGTCCACCGTCGACGCCTTGCGCTTCTTGCTGCGCTTCGGCGGCGCCACTTCCACCACCACCAGTCGTCGTTATCCTTAGCGGCGGACGAGAGCGCGTACTCACTAGCAGTCTCGGACGAAAGACCCGTCGATGGCGGTGTTGACTCCGTTCGGGTAGCTGAGACCGTGGGGGTAGCTGAGGTTGTGGTCGCTGCTGATTGTTCTGCACTTGTTGAGGAGCTTACGCCCATGTTTCGGTGCAGAAGACGCAGCAGCGGTCCAATCTGGTTGCAGGACTCGCCCAATTGGCGGAAGGACGCTTGCACCTGATCCGACGCGTTCAGGACGAGCGACTTGTGCACGTCCCGAGACGCCTGCACCACCTTTGGCGCCCGCCAGCGCCGAAACCACGTCTTACACGCGTCGGTCTGTCTGGACCAATTCGTCGAGCACTGCCGCGATGCAGTGCTGCCGCAGCTCGGCGTCGCCAACGCGGGACAGGATGGCGTCCATCGGTTTGACTGTGGCGGCGTACTTACGCAACTGATACCCTGAATATGCAATGCAGTTTTGAACTCGCAACTAAATTTTAAGCAGCCATTTGATAAAAGGTGCATTTTTTACTTCTAAACTCAAGGAGCCATGCCACAATATGCGTTCACCGGGACCTAAATGCACTTTGGATGACTGCCTTCCGTCGTGCGAGCCAGCAAGTTGCAGCGACTTGTTCCGAAGAGCATCACGTTCTTACGGTGGTCTTCTCAGCCAACGTCAACTGGGCGTCTCTTTCAGACAGCAGCGGTGATCTCCGCCTCAGAGCGTCATTGTCTTCTCATGCCCGAGGGCTGCTGCCCTTCCTGGAATAATACATAATAATGTACATGCTCATGGCGTGCGGCACTGGACTGAGCGGTGCGACGATCATGGCGCTGCAAACAATCCAGCGCGTCAAACTCCGAATGCTGAGACCGCTTATAGGTTACGCACTGGATGTCCCGATGCCATTCAGTGGCTGCTGTTATTCGGCGCACATGGAGATTCTATTTCCCAACGGATTTTTACTTAACCCTTTTGAGACGACAAAGCACATGGTGGCAATCAAGGCGCCTACGGCGTTGGCCTTTGTCACGCCACTCATATCTCGGCGCAGCTGACGCCATGTGTGGATGCCACATCGCAAAGTCGCCGAACACGCTGCTTTTACATCGGGCCGCAACTCGTGCCTCCTCGTTAACACGCATTGGCATGCAATGGGTATAATACTAAGCAAAACTGGGCACTTCGAATGGGCTCTAACAATGGGTGAAGTATCTAATCACAACTGATCCAAAAGAGTTGCTCGTGTTTGAACAATGCATAAAATACACTAATTGAAAGCAATCCTCTCGCCCGTGGTATCCTAAATTGTGATATACTCCTTCCACGTTACGTAACCCTAAACCCTAGTTACGATAGCCGTTTTCACAAGTACCTTATGATATTCACTTCTGGTGGGTTCGACAGCTCGTCTACCGACATCGGGTTGGAGGTACGCAGGCGCGACCGTTAAATCATCCGTGTTGCCGTCTGGTTCCGGGTGTGTAATAGTGTAAACGGTTCCCGATGGTTGGCACACACCCAATTTGTGATAATTCCATTAAGTGATAAAATGGCGTCTCCCAAAGCTATCACGCTCGAGAGGATAGTCTGTATTTCCTCGGTAGTTCAAATTTCCTGAAAACAGTGATTAAATAATTGCACAAGCAGGATTGCCCAATAAAATAAAATAGGTAGCCACGTAATCATGACATGATTTTATCATTTGGATTACGTGCGAAATTGCTCCGCAACCGTCCCTTTCTCTAGCCCCTCACTACGTTGCACACGAACGGCGCCACCGAGAGGCGACAACCTTGGCCACCAAGTTAGTGTGGCAGGCAACAGCAGCGAAAATCGCGCCCCCTACTGTATCGGCGCTAGGCAAAACAGGCTGCTGGACAGCAGCTTGACGGGTAGTATGCATGCAATCGCTGACACGCACGCCCGCTGTTTTCAGCCACTGTCGCCAGGGACGGCCGCTTCAACGCTGTCAATCTTGTCACCGCGGCGCCGACCACACATCAAGTCTCCAGCAGGCATCGCTAGAGCGAACCTATTTGCCACCGTGGCCCACGAACATGTCTCGATGTTGCACCTGGCGGGTCAGTGTTGAAATCCGGGCCGCGAACACCAACGTGTGGCCTCCGGGAGCCGTCCACTGTCAGAATCCACACGCTTGAATGATGGTGGAGGTTAAGTGATCCATCAAGCGCGGGGCTCGTCCCCCAGCAAATCCGCTTGCGCTCTCGCTTGCAGGCCGCGCACAATCGCTGCAGCAGCTCCCGGTATGATGAAAGCAAGTCGCTCTCTGGGTTGACCCCCCAGTCATATTTCGGCGACGCAACTCTAGCGAAAGCGCCAGAGACGGTACAGTCCATCTCCGATTACGTCAGATCTAGCTCAGCAGCTCAGTCCGCAATTTGCCAGGTTCAACGCAGGCAGCTTCAGTTAGTTTTCGCTTCGAGATGAGCCCGATCAATAAGCGCAAAGAGCCCACGGCGCCCGCTCGCAAGCTGCGCAAGTCCTGCTCGTTGCCGACCTGCGACAGCCCGCCGGGTACCTGCATGCATTGCACGTGCGACGGCCGCTGCGGGCGCCACGTCGCCGGACGGTGCGGAGGCCGCCGTGAGGGGTCTGGCCGCGGCTGCAAGCGCGAGGGATGCACACGTGACGACCGATGTCTGCACAGTAATCGAGCTACATGTTGCCATTGCCGCAACCTCGTTTCCTCTTCGGGTCGCGCGGCCAAGCGCCCACGCGTAACGCTACCGCTCATTCAATCCCAGTTTCGGCTCATGATGTCACCTGTCTACCGACAGCAGATGGCCGACGTCTCAGCTGTCGCAGCGACTAACAAACCGCAGCAGCAACCGGTCATTGGTGACGAACTGCTCGAAGCGGAACTGCGCGCGTTCCTGCAGGACGCCAACCTCGGCGGAGACCTGTCGCTCTGCGAGTACAAGGAATGGGCGTCCCGGCGCCAGCATTGCAATTTGGTGGTGCTGGTCTGCGGCACGCAATTCAACCTGCACAAGCACCCGATGCTGCTGGAGAGCTGCAAGCTGCACAGGATGGCGCGCCAGGTGTTGGAGACCAGCGCGGACAGCAGCAGTTTTGGTGGGGCGGTGCCGGTTCTAGAGCTGTCGGCTTTCCCTGGCGGCGCTGAGATGTTCGAGACGCTCGCCATCTACTGTTATACGGGCGAAATCACCTTCTCATTGGCGAACCTCGCGGCCATGTATTGCGCCATCGAGTTCTTAGAGATGCGCGACGATATCCGACGGAGCGCCAAGCGATTTCTCGACCAGCTGATCAATCAGGGGACTGAAGGCTTGAACAGCTTGTTGCAGGTTGTCAACGCGGCGCAGACACTGGCACAAGCTCTACCGGAACTCTTCCATTCGGCGAGCGAAACACTAATAGATACATGCATACGCGCGCTGGTGGAGAGACGTGATACACTTGACCCAGACGCCATGTTACAGCTCTTCACATTGCCCAGCGAGCTCTTCGTCGAGCTCACCCAACGAGTGATTTCGTCCAGGCCACCGACATCACCCAGCACACGCACCACCACCGAGATCGCGAGTGAGCTGTGTGTACAAGCCAAGCTGGCGCAGCTCCACCGAGATGCGCAGTGCAGCCTCAGTCCGAGCCACTGCAACCGCGTCCTTGCGCAGCAATGCGTGCAGCTGCTGCAGGGCGAGTCTGTCGAAGCTGTCGGTGTCATTAAAGCAGAGAAGACAGAGACGTCGTGCGATGATCCGCTCGAGTTGACCATGCTGTTTATGGGCGACAATTCGGACAAGATGTTGATCAAGCTCATGGACGACGACCTGTCTGCTTGCGCTGTGTCCTCCAGTAGCCCGCGAGTGGATGCATCTATCTGCTTCACTGAAGACAATTTCCGCTTCGGCGCACACATCCACCCACTGCCAGAGACCTTTGTCGTGTAGACTACGCTGCCGTTATATATTTCAATATCGTAGTCATCACTTTCGCACCTGCGCGTCAGTACATTCCTCTTGATCAATATACCTCTGCGTTGAAAACTACCAATTGACCTTGCAATCAATTGCAGGTTGCCTTTTGCATGCGACGAGCTCTATACTGAAAGGTAAAGAGATTCGTGCGCTTCAACCACTACGCCGCGCTTGCGACTAGCAAAGTGGGAGCTAATATTCCGACGCCCAATCAGAGACGCGCTGCTTGGTCTCGGCATAATTTTGCTCTTTGCGGTTTTATTTACCGCGTATAACCGGATGCATGTATACACCTCAAAACAAAATGATGCAAGGCTAAATCCGGATAGTGCTCTACTAAGCTGAGCGTATACACGCTACGTACCCCCCACAACGAGCTCACTTCTTCATTTGCCAAGACTCGAGCCGCGACCAAGAGTACCAAGAAGATATGACCGCCGCTACCCCCGCCAAGGCTCCTGTGACTCCCACCGCTGGGTCCTCCAATGCGTGGGTCGGCTACGTGGCCATGGTGCTGCTGGCCATGCAGTTCGGCCTGCAGCCAATCCTGTACAAGGAGTTCGCCGGCGAAGTTAAGAACCGCTCGGTGCTGGTGATCGCCTGCGAGGTCTGCAAGCTGCTACTGTCACTGCTGACGCTCATGTCATCAGGTGCGCTGGGTCGTGTCGTGAAGACCTGGAACCTGCATGACAGCCTCATGGCCTCGGGTCTACCCGCCTGCACCTACGCCGTGCAGAACGTGCTCATCCAGATTGCGTACCAGCACCTACCGTCTATCGTGTTCAACCTCATTAACCAGACCAAGCTGCTGTCTGCTGCGCTCTTCCTCTACTTCCTCATGGGCACTCGCTTCTCGCTGCAGCAGTGCTTTGCCATGATGTTGCTGCTCAGCGCCGCCGTGTTGCTCTCGCTCGCTAAGGACGGCGGCGCTGACGACTCGGCCGCCCCCGCCATCTCTGTTGAGCTTGGTCTTGTGCCCGTGCTACTCGCCTCGCTGCTGTCCGGCCTCGGATCCGCGCTCACGCAGCGCTCAATGCAGCAGCACAAGCGCGATGCCGCTCTTGTGACCATGGAGTTGTCGGTATACGGCAGTCTGTTCCTCATGCTACCTGCCATCTGGTCTACAATCGTTAAGACGCCCGTGTCCGAGTCACCTGCTGCCAATGCGTTTGCCAACATCGAAAAGGTCTTTGAGGGCTGCGACTACTACACGCTCATCCCCGTGGTGAGCAACGCCCTGGGTGGTCTGCTCGTCGGCACGGTCACCAAGTACGTCGGCGGTGTGCTCAAGTCGTTTGCGTTAATCTGTGGCATCGCCTTCACGGCCTTCGTGGAGAGCTACGTGTACGGCGCTGTGCTGCCTAACGAGGTCTTCATCGCTGCTGGCCTTGTCGCCACGAGCATGGCCATCTACTCGAGTTTCCCGTACGTGAAGAAGGAAGCCAAGACCAAGACCGAGTAGACAGGATCTTGCCATAGAGGACGATTGTTTTTCGAGTAGATGACGTCGAAAGGAGGGGTGAGTGCGAGGACTTGTGTAGTTCCTGTAGAGATGAACTCGATGCCATGTCACCTCCTGCTGGCTGTATAACATTGCAATGCATGTCTTGTTTGCCTAGAGCACGAGACCACGGGCTGGAGTGGCCGTGGCACAAACTGACTGCTCTCTTGCAATCGATAATACATGTACTGCACTAGGTTTGACTGGTTTAGCGCTCTTATCGTCGTGGCGGTTGGCCGCGAACCAGCAACTGGACTCAATAGCTACTGTGACTTCATCGTTGGGATCCTAGTGATGTTGTTGGGATGTCAATACCAGCGCGACGACAAGCTCGTCCGGTCATGGATGACACAGCAGGTTTTCACAACGTGCATGTATTGCCCCCCGCCATTGGTGAGTGCCCGTGCGATCTATCTGCTAGGGCTAGACGGCTTTTTTTCTGTCAATGAACCCGAATTCTTGCGTATCTACATGTAGAGCTGCACTCACTTTGTGGTTCTGGTGTCTGTGGTGAGACTTTGATGACGTTTTCTTCAAGTTCACAACTGATTCTCAAGCATGGCCAGCAGTCGACAGCACTCAAGGATATCGTGTTCAACAAAGAACTAGCAAGGGCTACAGTAGAATCGGCTAATTCACGAAAGCTACAGCATTGCTCAATCCTTGCTCGGCCGGGTGCTAGTCCACACGGGAAGCTGTCATTACGACACGCCCCCCCCCCCCCCACTTGCCCCCGCAAGCCGGCAACCAAGGCATGGCACAAGCACTTGTAGACGCGTCACAATGATCGGATTTGCCAGTATCAAGCATCCAGCGTTGTGGAAGCAACAATCTGGCACTGGTCGTACTCGGGCTGCGGGACGCTCCTCACTACTTGATCGTTCGAAAATCGTAGGGATTGTTTTGAAACACGTCATGTCCGTCTGAGTATGATCCCCGAGGCAACAAGTCACCAATGACGAATCTAGACCCCGACATGGCGACGCTCACGGATAATATCGCGGTGCTCTAGCACCCCTCATGCGACGAGGAGCAGACGGCCGAGAGCATGTGCTGCTGTGGAAGTTGCCGACGGCCGGCCCTCGAGATGACGGACCCGAGGACACAGACGGTCACGGCCAGTGCCTTCCGAAGACTGATATTCGCAGATTGTGCGCCACTCGCCAGTGTCGCAGCCTTTTGCGGTGGGGTCTCACTCGGAGTGTCCGACAGCGTCCATCGGGCTGCTCTTCAGCCGTGGGGATACGGATGTCAGCAAGTTGAAGTTGGTCCATCGTGACACCCCCGATCCGCCAATCACTGTTTAACAAAAACCTTTGATCCCTCATAATATAAACACGACAAGGTCAAGCTCTCCCCCGCTCATTCTGCGATCATCATGGGCGCCGCTGACACCGTCACCGCGCTAGAAGGCGCGTCTCTGCCTAGCATTGCGGCCACGGGTCTGCTGCTGGGACTAGTGCACGTCCTGACAGGTCCCGACCACCTGAGCGCGCTTATCGTACTAAGTGCAGGCTCGTCGTGGCGTTCATGCCAGTTGGGGATGCGCTGGGGCTGCGGCCACTCGACGGGGCTCATTGTGGTCACTGCGTGCTTCCTGGTCCTCAACCAGCATCTGGATGTGGATACGTTCGGCAGCTACTGCGACTTTATGGTGGGCTTCCTCATGATGGGACTCGGCCTCTGGAGCCTGCGCTACTACCTGCTGCTACGCCGCAAGCTGCAGCTCACGTACCACCCGGCGAGAGAGACAACGCCACTGCAACTAGAAGCAGAGCTGCAACGGGGACAGGAGGACAACGACTCGGAGATGCAAAAGATATTACACTCTCATCATCTGGACCACAAAGGTCCTTCGACGTCCACCGAGCCACAGCAGTCGACCAAGACGACGTGCTGCTTCGGTCTCGTGACGGCGGACATCAAGAACCCGCGCACTCAGAAGCTCACAGCCTTCGCGTACGGCACAGCGCACGGCTTGGCCGGCACGGGTGGCATTCTGGGCGTACTACCGGCCGTGATCCTCAATGACTGGGCAAAGTCGTCCACTTACCTCGGCGCCTTTTGCGCGTCCTCCATTATTACCATGGGTGGCTTCGCAGCGCTGTACGGAGAGGTGACGGGCCGCATGAGCCGCTTCTCGGACTCGTCGCTTGTCCGCGTGGGCATCTTCTCGTCCTGTGTGTCGCTCTGCGTGGGCATCATGTGGGTCATCCTCGTCTCGACGGGCACCCTGGACGAGGTATTTGGATAAAGAATACGAAGGTGAATGTACTTTCCAGGTGAGATAATAATACTCAATGCTGACTTTAGTACATCGGACATTCTGGTGCGGTTTTGAGTTGCCGACTGCTGATTAAGTTGAGCGTCGATGCAAATCGTGTTTTGGTGGTCGCGTGGAGCTCCCTTAGCAAGTTCAATAGCAATGTGCTCTACCAGGTCTATTATGTTTTTGGAAGTTGTGCATAATCCGCTAAAACTATCAAGCTTACTTGCGCTGATGCAACGCTGTGCATACTGCTACATTCATACCATGTGATCGTTACGAAGGTGCGAGGTGAAATACTGCCCCTGGTGCGTAGGCAGTCAGTCGTGTTGTGCCGTCTATCGAGGCGCAGAACAAGGAGCAGCTCTACATTTATAATAGTCCGCCTGAACTGTAATCTCGTGCTTAAGGCTTGACTGTAAAGGTTTCGCTTCCAATCGTGTTTTCAAATAGCAAGGTGTCCATGCACGCGAAGGCTACATATATTTTGATAGTCGTCTCATTTGTGAGACTACCGTTAGCCATCACTTGTTAAAATACTTTCAAGGACTGAATTTAATCCCCGAAAACGCGGTTTAGCACACCAGTAGATTGCAACACGATCCATACAATTCCTATACTTATTGAGAGTGTCGACGAAGCTATTGCAACGTAGAATGCTGCATTCGGAGAGCGTGCCCTCCCATTGCGCTGCGTCACTTCCCCGTAGAATGCCGCGAACAACCCCATCGATAAGATGGAGCTCCCACAAAAGTTACCGAGATAGAGCAGAGCCCGGAAAGTGTCTTTCTGCATGGCTAGAGTAGGCAACACTGCCAATAGACAGCCCGGTCCGGCTGCACCATGCACAATTCCAACACTGAAGCTAGCTGCTGACACCGTAGTGAGCTGTATTTTCGCACTGGGATCCTTTGGTGACTGCAGCATAACGTAAGACTCGTCTTGACACTGCACTTGACTCCACAAAGATTTTGGTGACGAAGCCAAATGCGTTGGGCTTCGGGATACCTGATGCTCGTTATATTCCTTGTAAGCGCTATACAGCGTCCAGAGACCGAGAAGCACGAGGCAAATACCCGTGAGGTACTTGCACACAGCACCGAAAATGCTGCTAGGAGCCAAAGCGTGACCGAGTAGGAATACACAAACCAGCGCGACGGCCAAGATACCGAGTGAGTGACCACTTCCCCACTGTGCACCGAGCCAAAATGCCTGGCGCCATGTTTTCCCGTTTGACAGTGCCACCAGTGCTCCAAGATGGTCCGGTCCTGCAGACAAATGAACGAAAGATTTACTTAAGTAACCAAAACTTGCTAGATACGACGCCCTTGAACGTACCAGAGAGCACGTGGATAATTCCCAGTGAGCTACCAGTGAGTGCTACTTGCCACATTGAGCTATGCAGAAGACTTGCATCGTGTTCAATGTCCATGGATATTTATCTCCAGGCGAAATGAAGTACAAAAGTGAGGAGATGAGGAGACGGATATGCGACCTTTCAATATAATTGGTTCCAGCAGGGCAGCACGTTTCCAGGGATGAACAATCATTTTATTGTTATCCACAATACAGACCAGGACAGCCTTTTGTGGGATCTTGATACTCTTCACTTTGGTCTCGTAGTGATCACTGAATTCTGACAACGAGGGGGTTGTCGCAGCATTATTGAAAATTATTGTGCGTATTGGCCGACGATCTATTCTCCAAAGATGGCAGACATTTGACTCGTTGCCTGGAGCCCAATCCACGCCACACCGACGATGAATGAGAAGAAGGCAGAGAAAATGCCGATCCGGAACTCCATGACCAACGAATTACCGCCAAGTCGACCTGTGACTTCACCGTAAAGCGCCGCAAAGACGCCCATGATGAAGATCGAGGCCACGCAGAAGGAGCCCAAGTATGCGACAGACTTAATCCAGTCATTCAGCACTACGGCGGGCAGCACACCCAAGATACCACCGGGTCCTGCGAAACCGTGAATAATTCCCACAAGCAGAGCCATGATCTGCGCGTGCAAGAACCAATGTTAGCTCGACCCTACACCACCAATCACTTTAAGCACAAGCGGACACAAACCTTTTGGGTGGCCGGATTCTCGAAGCTCGCGTTTCGGCAGCAAGTCCAGTGATTATGGTGCATCTTGGAAGATTTTACTGGCTCGCCCCCTGCAGTTTGCCTTGAGTCGCCGTCCTCTTTTATCAAGAGATGGAAAGACGACGACGGCGACGCTGAAATATCACCCGCAGCGTGACCTTTCGTCGAAGAAGTCGGTGACAATAAGATCTGCTGTGAGGCTCCACCGGTAAGAGACGTCGCACTTGACAGTCTCCGCTGGGACAGCGGCACAAGCTCCACCACGTTGGTCGGCGTGGCGTCTGGACTGCTCCGACTCGCGCGATTGCTGTCAACACGGCCACCTTCTCCACTCGAGAGCAACTGCAGCCCCTCCTTCAGCTGCGTCTGATACTTTTTTCTTACGTGCACTGCCGTCCAGACTCCCAGCGCGATCATGAAGAAGCCGACGACGTAGTTCAGGTAGCCGCCCACGGCGTCCAGATCCACCGTCTGACCGGCTGCGAAGAAGATGAGCGCCATGACGATAAGGCCGATAGAGTGGCCGCATCCCCATCGGATGCCCAGTGTGAATGCCCGCCAGGAGGACCCCGTGGTCATGGCAGCCAATGCGCTCAAATGATCCGGACCTGCGACAATCGCGGGAAGGAGGACCCTTTTAATCTCCGGCTACTTGATTAAACTAGATAATCTGGAGGCGATAATTGTTACCTGTGAGGACGTGCACGACACCCAGGAGCAGCCCCGTCGAGATGATCTTGCCCAGCGACGCGCTTGACAGGCTCGTGTGCTCATCGCTCAGCAATCGTGTCGTGGTCTCCATTGCTGCACTGAGGTCGTTCTCAACGGCTGATGCAAATTGCGAGGCATATCGACCAATCAGATGGCGGCAGCGCATCACAAGTCAGCACGAGCTGACAACATGCGACTATGGTGACGAACTACATGTAGTTTGTCAGCAAAATATACAGATCTACCTCGCCAATTTAATATATTCGGTGGGTGCTATTCGTATTATATACAACAACTTACTAGCTATCAGATTGGAACTTCGCATACAAACTATAGGGAGCGAAGTCGGTGGATGACTCAACGTATTAGTTTTGATGAATTATTAGGTTGCACAGCTACTGAATTGGCGAGTTATAACTGTATTGTAATACCGGTATCATAAAATGTCAGTTGCTCGGGACCACCGGGAAATGGACACAGTCTTCAGTGGGACTAAATTTACTTACTCGAAATATGGATTCTAACAAATCAGATGCGTAAATGCCCAGCAACTTCCTTTGAGGCAAAACAAACTCACGTAATCTAATCACGTACTCTAGAGTGTATAACAAAGAGTCAGTATACCATCAGCGTGAATACCGCAGTATATTTCGTGACGTCGTACTATATACTCGACTACCATCCCGTATCAAGCCGCGCTGTCTACCAGTTAACAACTGCGTCTCCTCATCGCTACAGACTTCGTCCGAACGAACCGAATCGACAGGCTGGTTCGACGACGATAGACCGTACGAAGCCGTGCCTCTCGGTTCGCTTGATAACGCTTGCGCTTTTGTGTTTGCTTCTCCACCATGCTGGCACCAATTTTACACAGCCGAGAGTCGTACTTGCCGTAATTCTCACCGTCGTCTCCACGAAGAGGCCGAAACCGGATATTCACGTTGGTAAGAGTGATACGCGCTCGGAAGTAGAGGTCGTTCGAGGTCCCGTCAAAGTTCCACTTGTCGGCGCAGACGCTCCCTAGAGACTTGAGGCGGCCAAAATAGTTTTCAACAACCACACGAGCGTGGGCAAGCTTGTCGTTGAAGCAGACATCTTCATAGAAAGCTTCTGCAAGCGTCGGCACTTCATTGGGTATATAACTCGAAACTCGCGCTCCAATCCTGGTAAGGTCTGTCGACGGAAACATCCCTCACCATGTCTTGAGCCGTCCTTCATGACGCATATTGCTGTTATCACCTTGCTTACGCAGCGCTCGCGAATGGAAAGCTGCCACCCGTGTGGTCCGTACAGCTACCGCGAGTCCGTTTGGAAGTACCGATACTTCAACTTTGTAGCCAAATGGTGTTTACCACTGTAATATCGCATAATATCGCTCATGATGCCGCTGGGGTTGTTAGCTTGTTGTGTGGTGTAGCAGAATCCGTTAAAATACGATTAAGCTTCGAACCGCTTGCCAACTGCGCCCAGAAAACGACTAACGAAGGGGTTCCCCGATAATCTGTGGTGTAGCGGGATCGGTTAAAATACGATTAAGACCCGATCCGCTTACCAACTGCGCCCAAACACCGACTAACGGAGGGGGTTCCCCGATGATCTGGATCTGCTGAGCTTAGTATCACCTTGTGTACCCGTCGGTGGGCTGTATCTGCTATCTTGGGACTCTAAAGGATGCCGCGATGTAAAGTGTTGAACGTCCTGGCGGGACGTGGGGACATGGAGTAGCGCGAAGTCTTCGCTCTGCTGTCGATATTGGTTCCGATCTGAGGTAGTCGGCCTTCGGTCGGGGACCTGGGCTTGATCCGAGGCCGAGGTTGCCGTGTGGCGTTGTTCCTTTCATTTCCTTGAGCTGCTTGCCGCTTTCTTTAGCGGGATCTTGGGAGTAGAGAGCCCAAACGGTCGTCGGCCAAGCACTGAACGCCGATCGATCGAGGTGTGCGCTTGGGCAAAAGTTCGCTAGGGTGGGTGTGGCGGAGCACACAACACCTTGCGCACAGGAAGTGTGACTTCCGGATAGTATACAAATTCTCAGTGAACGGCAGTTCACTAGTCCCTGGCCTGTGGGACTGTTACCAAAATTAGGTAGATTCAAGACTGAATATATTTATAAGTGACCCCTTTGAATGCGTCTACATATTAACTATTAGTCACCTATAAAGTACCCTAGATGTTATCCTATTGAGTGGCTCTGAGGTCTTTGTACCATATCTGTGGTACCTATCCATGGCGTCATTACCGTCGACGTCATAATGATGATTGGCAACAACTTAGTGTACTTGGGTACACTTGCTCTGAAGAGTGACTTGGCACTCTTCATATAACCCCGTTACATCCTACCCCACTTAGGTTCGGTTTACCAACCATCCAAAGCGAGTGAAAGGAAATCGCTGCCTTTCACTCTCCAAGTCGAATTGCATCGACTTCGCTGCGGTTGGCTTCCGCAGCCGGCTCATTTTCTTTTGAGCCCGAGCACTTCCGCGTGCTTTTCTTCTTCTCGGCTTCCACCAGCCTCAAGCATGACCAAGACTCGGTCTGGCAGCGATGCGAAAGCGCCTGCCAAGCCTGTTGCTTCCAAGCAGCAGGATAAGAGCTCTAAGCCGTCCGGAAAAGGCTCTGCCGCTAAGGGATCCACCAAGGTGGCATCCAAGGCGGTTGAACCGCCTGAGAAAGACCCAGAGCTCCTCGTGGACTATGAGGACTCGGACAAGTCTCCCATGTCCTGGGGCGATAACGAGATCCCGCTCGTCAAGAGGTCTGACGGCGACCCGAGTCAGTCGGACTCGCTTGGGTCCCGTTCCCCTCTGGCTAGCCATAACGGCGACGCGCCGAAGACGCCCGACGCCAAGGGAGTCCAGGCTCACCCAAGGAGGACGAAGCGAAACCTCGTTCTCCGGTCAAGCACTTGACGCTCGCTGAGGCAACTGCCCGCGTCAAGGCTGCTAAGGCTGCAGTAGCCTCGGAAGTCAGCCGTAGACGGCGGGATGCATTCCAGGTTTCCAATCCGTGAAGGGTATGGGACCACGAACAAAAGCCTCTTCAGTTCTTCTTCCGACAAGGAAGAAGAGGGCCAAATCGGCTGAGAGATCTCCAACGATCTCGACGGGCAGCAGTCGGAATACCAGGCTGCTCGTCATAAGGGAGTGCGGGCCCCGGCTACCCGGTCGCCTGTGAGGTATTCTTCACCTGTCCGTGGGGGACCGCCTTACGCTCCCGGGTACTTCCCCTGAGGAATCCCACGGAGCCGACGCCTACGTGAGTCAGCTCCAGCCGCCTCGCGTACTTCATGGCGGGCGTTCTTCTCGGGGCGCTTATGAGCTCCACCTGGTGGCCAAGCAGCCCCTGTTCCAAAACGTGAGCATTGCTCGGTGCGTGCTCCTGGCACCGCACAACATCCCGCTCAAGGAGTTCACGAGCCGGCGAAAGAATCCTGAGCTCCGGTCGGGACTCCGACTTGTGTGGGGCTATCCAGCCGTGATGCCCACACACTGTGATTCTTTCCAAGAGGCCGAGGCCGTCTTTTGAAAGCGGGCAGCTACGCGCTGCTCACAAGGACAACTCGAGGTTCTCCGGCAGGATCTCACCCTGGAGGCCATCCTGACCTCTGAGATCTGCGTATTGAGTTTGCCCATGTGGTAGGCAAACGGCAGCTCTCTCGAGAACTGCAGAAGCATTCCGCTTCTAGCGCTCACGATGAGCGCGGGTATGGTCTTGGTTCTACGACCACACCCCGTTCGGGCAAGAAAGCCCGAACTACTTACGAAGCCGCCGCCGATCCTGTTCCCAGATCGCGACAGCCTTCGGGCAGTCAGCCTGCGCCGTTCGTACGGCTCCCAGGAGCAGTCAGCTTCCGAGTACCCCCTCCACTTCACGCGGAGCTGGCGCTTCCCGAGAACGCACCGCTCCTGGAGCACGCTCCACGCGGTAGTGGGTCTCTCCCTATCACGGCGTAGGAGAGGCGGCGGTGCCCTCGAACGAGTACGAGTATGAGGCGCCACCCCTCCGGTCCAGCTCAGGACCTGGTGTGCCGCCTTTGGCTCCACCTCGTGTCGTTGAAAACACCGTTCTCGTCGCCGAGTCCTTGCGCTTGAGATTGCGCTTGGACTTGGTGAAGGCGGGGCTGCTGCTGCTCAGGCCGGGAGCGCTGGAGTCCTTGGGCCGATCGTGACGACGCGAATATCGTCTGGCCGACGACTTGTCGGCCCTCGAAGGACGGATCGTCCGTCGCACGAATGACGTGGACGAGATCTTCCAAGGTCTGGATGCCTTTTGGGCGTCCATGGACCGAGTCTAACGTGAGTTGTCTCTCGTTCGGGACCTTCTGCGGCCTGTGTCCCAGGCGGGAGCGCCTCCTGCGTACTCCCAGCCGTATCACTATGGTTCATACTCGGTGTATGCAGCCGGAGTACCTTCGTATCGAGTCCCCCTCCGCGACCCCGCAAGGACCTGGGCTTCTGGCTCTGGGCGCGCTCAGAGAAAAAAGTCGCAGCCTCGCTTTGTAGAGCTGGGGTCTGTGAGCCCAGCGGGTCATGGTACCGCTTCAGACGGCCCACGTAGAACGTCGGGTGGGTCGTCATCGACTTAGACAGGTCAATGGTATATGCCGCACCATGCCTGGCCAGGACCGCAAAGGGTCCAATGAAGCGGTGCTTCAGCTTGTTGCTCCCAGCGGAACTTATCGTGGCGAGTGGCAAGTTCCTAGTGTCTAGTAGGACTAAATCCCCCACATTAAACACGTTTAAGTTTCCTCTTCCTTTTTTGTCAGAGTACTCCTTTTGTTTGTCCTGTGCCGCTGCCATGGCATCATAGACACGGTTGATTACGTTCAGCCTGGTGTCTATAAAGACTCCACTTGTTTCCGCAAGGAAACCGGTCTCATATCCGAGACCTGGGAGGAAGCGCTTTCCGAGCCCCCCCCCACTTAGAATTGAAGCCGGGGTGCTGCCTCGCAAAGTGAGCGGCACCAGTGGATGGCGTAAGCCATTCAGATAGAACGGGGTGTACCCGGTCGATGCGTGAACCGCATTGTTGAGTGCAAACTCAACTACTGGCGTTCTAACCAAGTGCGAGGAGCCTCCGCAAGACACTGCGTAGGGTGTCCTCAAGCACTCGGTTGACACGCTCCGTCTGCCCATCCGTCTGAGGATGTTCGGCAGTGGACATGTGCAACCTCGTTCCAAGTAGTTGGAACAGCGCTCGCCAGAACGCGGCGGTAAACCGCGGGTCACGATCCGAGACAATTGTTTCCGGCAGACCATGGAGTGCTCCGCAGTTCAGATCGGTTTCATCAACCCAGCTGGGGTCTTCATATCCCTTCCAATATACAAGGAATTCCCGATAGATCCGGCCATACCGAGTTCTTTTGCCTGTCCTCAGATCAGTGATCTTCTCCACTTCTTATTCGTCTGCTCCTAGATCCGGTGTCCAGCTATCCTCGGGCAGCAGCGTTTCGTCAAAATCTAGTCGATCCGAGACTGGTACAGTCAACTCGATCTGTGGCCGGTCTGGGAATTCCTTGAACAACTTCAACTTGGACAGATACACAATCGGGGAAGATCCGATACTCCGTTCCGGCGATCTCGAGGCGCAGTGAGTATTCGTTGATCTTCTCTGCACCTCGGAAAGGACCATGTCACAGATGTGCCAGCTTTCGTGCGTATCCTTCCTTCACGCGATCCAAATACAGCCAGACTTTGATTCGATCCCGATCTGATGCGGATCGACCTCGTCGTTATGCCGATCGGCTGGATCTGAAATCGCCTCCCGCAGCTTGACATTGACTTGTTCCCTTGCCGTTGTGTAATAGCGTTGAAGTTGGTACCTCCATCTCCTAGGATATCGGTCTCGAGTTCGAGTACTACCCAAAGGTATGGTGGTTTCCAACGTCGATCGAGGTCCTATGCGTGTACTAGATAGAATGGTGTATCCCTTCGCACTCGATCTTGGGCCGTATTGATTGCAAACGTCAGTCGCTCCGCGTACTCATCCCAATCCTGCTGGTTCAGAACTTAAACATACATCTTCAAAGCTCGAGTTATGGTCTGTACCATCCGTTCCGCTGTTCCGTTTGCTTGCGGTCGATACGCCATCGTCGCCCTCTATCGCTGTCCGAGGATCTTGCTAAAAGCCCGGAAGAAGTCAGACATGAACCTGGGCTCTCGATCTTGGCGGATCGCCTCGCTAGCACCAAATCTCCGGAAGACACACTCTTCGTACGACTCGGCGATCGTCTGGGCCGTTCTAGACGCACTTGCCTTCGCGATCACATGCCCTGTGAACAGATCTACCCAGATCAGTAGTTCAGTGTTGCCCTTGAACGACTTCGGCAGCGAGGGTATGTGATCCACTGCAATGATCTGGAAAGGGTATGTCGCCTGGAGGTTCCCAGGCGATTCTTCTCTGATCGTGGGCGACCCTTTCCAGTTTCGCAGTCTACACATTCGCCCACATATCTCTGCACGCTTCGATATAGACCTATCCAGTGGAAATGATCCCTAATCCGTTGATCGGTACGACCATTCTCTTGATTGAGATTAAGTCATATCGACTCCGATCTTCCTCGTCAGCCAGTCCTGATCTCGTATCTTCAATTCCCCCAGATCTGGACTCGAATATATATCCGATCTCCGATCTGTCGGGTGACTACAGTATAACAGATCCGTGTTGGAGGGCTGCTTGATCTTGATTTCCTTTCCCTTCGTCAGAGCATCCCTTTTTATGGCCCCGGATTAGGTTGTACGTCGTCCCGCTTTTACCTCGTATCTTGGTGTAACTCGATCGTCCCCGTTCTTCATAGCTGGAGCCGCCTTCCTCACAGATCTGGCAATTTTCTCGGGGAGCTGATATTCTTGGTTGACGCTTCCCCAAAACCGCCCCCTGTCCGAAGTTGTTGCCGTACAGCGGCCACACTCCGGTCACAGTGTTCGGCATTCAATGACAGGGCTCTCCATGGAGCGGGTAGTGTTCCCAATCACCTGCAATAGTAATCATTGGTGCTCTACCATGATTAGCTTTGGTGAAGGCAAGGTTTACATCTACGATTCTTGTGCATCGTCCTACGCGGCTAGTGTTCGCGCAGTGGCCCAGAGTTTGATAGCTCTTTTGCCAAGCCACGTGCAGGTAAGCTCGCGTGTCCAGATATATGAGGCGGGCTTGGGTATCCAGACAGAGCGCTACAATTGCGGCATCTATATCTTGCTTGCGTTCGAGATTTTTTTTGCGGAGCCGAGTTGCTTGGACTTTTGGACAAGAAGACATTCCAGTGTCTGCAATACTGCTACCTTAGTATGTGCATGTGATACTAGGCTAAGATTCAGAATTACTTCATGGTTATGAAAGACTGGTTGTATGTTGGATGCAATGTATCCATGTCTGAACTCGAACTCTAAAGAGCAAGCAATATGTTTGTGATGACATGAACAAAATGGAGAGCACATCTGCGCAATGCAGGACAGGACATATGCCAAGCTGTACCAGTCTCTGTTAATCCCATCCGGCTATATAAATAGTGTGTATACCGGCTTGCGCTGGCTTTCTTGAGTTGGGACCCCCCCCCCCAACTCGGGGTTCGTTTGGGGGCTATATGGGTATTGTCTTTGCAGCCGTTTGCCCTCCGATTTGAAGGCTTATATCGGACCCGCTTTTATTTAAATCGTTGCTGGGCAAAGATTGTGGGCGACTTTTTTCGAGGATTTGCAGAAGGATTTTTGCCCGCTTTCCCATCTGTCGCAACTAAAACGGACTCCCATCCCCAAGTTGGGTCACGCCAACCACTTGCCCTCACACACAAGAAGATCAGACGGCAACCTCGTAAGACGCCACCATCCGGCTTCCCGTGCTGAGCGGGCCACATCGTGGCTCGACGCCTTCCTGCTTCGCGTGCTGAGCGAGCCACTTCGTGGCCCGACGACTTCCTGCTGTTGTGACCGGGTAAGACTCTTATGCTCCGTGTTTAGCCGCATGGCGCTCATTATCTTGTCCTGTTTTCTGTCGTACGTGACAGAGGTTCTGCAGATGCTGAAGCCCGCCCCCTCCCCTCCCCTCTGGCCTCCGCTTTCTACCGCCCACTAGCACCTGCAACGATGGACCAGCACGAAGTATTTATAGCATTCTCTCCCATATCGCTGTGCTATACGACGCTAATTGTGCGCTGTGTTGTGATTGTGCTGTGATTTGCTGCTACCGTGCTTATCTAGATTAATGCGAATACACGTGAGGCATTACGCCGTTTATTCAACCATTTGCGCTCTTAGACGTATGTGCTTTCGAGACGTGGGTGGTGCTGCTGCTTTATTGTGATATTGTGCTTGTACTGTCGCTTAGGTTGCTACAAGGCGTGTTTGCTACCAGCAACTTTACCTTCCAAGAGTGTGTTCGTATGGAGACCGAGATCGGTCCAGACCGACGCGTCGACGGAGCTTCATTGCCTCGCGTGCTGGATGCAGTGTTAGTCGTTCGTGTCGGCGAACCGCTTGGTAACTCGCGCGGAGGATAGCGCAAGGACATTACGTTCGACCTCGACGAAGGATATGCTGTGTTTCGCGAGAAATGCTTAGCGAAGTTTACGGAGGTTGCAGCAAGTCCTGAGGCAGCCAAAAAGCATATTAAGCTTCACAGTGATAGTGATATCTACTTGAAGCGGGCCAAGAACGATGGTCAATGCAAGTAGTACGGCTGTCTGCTGACAACTTTCACCCAACATTCCAACATCGCTGGCGGCTGCTGAAACCCGAGGACCGTTTGGCGATAAATGCATTTCGATTTCAGGCATTCCTGTACACCAAAACCACCGCTCAGCCCCCACCCCAGTTCCACCGTGCTACAGCTGCACGAATAGAGCGAGCACGCGTTCAACGCATGGCCCACGAGACAGAGAATGCTGTATCGTTTGGACCTATCACAGCGCATCACCTCGACATCGTGCAGGCGAGGCGATCCGACAGCACTCCGTTCGAGGTTCCCCCGGATAACACAACCGCCCAAGCAATAGAGTTGGACCGACAACGAGAGCTGGTCAGGACCGGGAAGCGTAACGTGCACAGCAGCGGAACAAGAGACAGCAACGGTGCGCATGATATTCAAGGCGCGTGGATTCCTGTGCTAGTGGATCTATCAACCTTGCGGTATGCAGTTGGTCTTCCTAACCACAAATGGGTTTACTGCTGGCATTTTCCAATCGTTCACGCCTCCTGTGCCAAGCAACCCCGATCAGCAAGACATAGACCACATGCGAGATGATGACAGGAGCCAAGAAAGCGACGGAGACGCCGTGTAAATGGCAGCAACAATCGAGTAGGAAGAACGAGTGTGAATTGTTGTTTACGGTAGCAATTTTACAGGCCCTTTAAGGCATCAAACGTTTCGTCTCTTAATGAATTGCCAAGATATCCGCAGTGCTGGAATGTACCGTGGCAACCATTATCCCCACGACGAGTGCATTGGCACATGGCGACACCCAACACATTTTTCCGGGTACAAAAGGAAAACCAGGTTAGCGTGCTTCTGGATCCACCGTTTCAGGAGACCGAAGCAAGGCTTAATCGGACTGAGCTGCGGACAATACGGTGGGAGAAAAAGCAGCCGAGCACCGCAGACATGCACGGCTTCCTCCAATTCGGGATACGCATGGTAGATTGCGTTATCTATTATCACAATCGACCGAGCAAAGATCATGGGCCCAGGTGCGGTACAACGCACCTGAGGAAGGCTTCATGGAACCGCCCTCTGTCCAATCCTAACCAAAAACACCGTTCACGTCCAGCGCCGCCACGATGGACAATCGTTTTCCTCTGCGGAATGGCAACTTCACGAGGGCCTTTGTGTTTCGTCTCGATTAACCGTATCTACGGTAGGCATGACGCCCATCCTTTGCCGTCTCGTGGAGGAAAACGAGCTCCTCAGCAAACGAATATATGGGACGCACTTTGCGCGAGATATTTCGATTTCAGCTGGCGGCTTCTCGCGCCGCTTTAGACAGCACTTTCCGACTCAAATTCAGGTCGAAATTCAGCACGCGACATATTGTAGACGTAGAAATGTTGAGTAGTTCTGGAAAAAGCGACACTATGCGGTCACGCAATTCTTCGATGTAGAAAGTAGGATGGTCTTGAACGTAAGCCTTCACAGCATGTAGCACCTCATCTGGCCTGCGTTGACGCCGCTTGTGCTTCGCGTTGTCGTTGACAATACCGTCACGAAGAAAGGGGCTGTACCAGCGGCGTATTGTCCGTAGCTTAGGGCCAAGAAGGTCGGATACGTGCGAAACCGGGACGTCGTACACATGCAGGAGAGCTACTGCTCGCCAGCGGAAGTTATCATGATAGGTCATGCGTTTGCAAAATGAATGAACAGCTACGTGCGAGCTCAGTGGGTGGCCAATCTACTGTCCATTCGTTTTTGCACGATTGAAGCGGCAAAACGGACTACTGTTTGCCAATTGGACCCTGGCGCCTCATCGTCCTCTTTAAATCGAACCCATTTATATATGCAAATCGGATCCCCGATATCAGATTTCAGGGCGTTGGTTTTGCCAAAACGGCTACAAATCACAATACTGGATGGTCGAGTTCGGGCAAGTTTTGGGGCTGGCGGTGACAGCTGGGTGCAGATGCCTCGTCACATTTTTCAGTTGGGCGCAGCAACGAGTGCCATTATCATAAGCAAAAGTATCCGATCGAAATAGCATCTCGCCTGTCCAATAGACCCCTAACATAATGAACAACCGGCACCCACATTCATATAGCCTTAAGCTTGCGGACCTCGCATCGGCGCACCTTCTCATGTGCTTATGTACCCATTGCCCCCAAACCATAAATCAGCCGCTGTCGATCTTTTGGCAATCCGAGACCGGTCATTCCCGCATTTTCTGCGCTCGACGCACGCGTTTCCACCTCTCTCCTTTGTCTCTTAGCCATGTCGATGGAGGGCTTTCCCATTGAAGGTCTCAAGGGAAATCACCTCAGTGTTAAGACGCTCACGGACATAAGCACGCGCTGTCGCCGCATGCCCGAGAATGAACTGCTCTGCCGCCATGTGCTGGAGCGACTCCAGTTCCTGCACAACTTTGTGGCGCCCCTGGACGCTAAGGACATGTCCAAGCTCAAGTATGTGGACGTTGTCGTACGGTTTGTCAAGCTGATGCGTCGCAAGCCGCTGCTGCTGCGTCTGGCGAGCAGCGAGACGATCGTTACGACCATCCGAGAGCTGCAGTTAAAGCTCAGCGACGCAGGCCAAGCCTTAGGCCAGACTGACAAGCCCGAGATGACGAAGTGGGAGACGCAATGGGATGCCGATCGCGCCGAGCAGTGGGGAAAGCTCAATCAGTTAGTGACCAGTGCCTCGGAACGGATGCTCGTGAACGAATTCCGGGGCGATAAGAAGGTGCACGAGGCGCTTATGAGCCTCAACAGCGGCATGAAGTGGAAGGGCCAGTCACCCGAGATGCTCGAGCTCAAGCAAAAGACGTTCACGCGCGTGTCCACGTACCTGAACCAGGAGGGACTGCGCATGTTCGACTGGTTTATCCCAATTGACGACGTTGAGTACGAAGATGAAGCTATCGGAGACCGAGGCACCTTCGGAGATGTGAGTAGAGGCACATGGTTGCATGACGGAAAACGCACGGAAGTGGTGGTCAAACGGCTATTCCCAGAGACGTCGAGTGACTCGGACGACGCGTTCCTCCGTCAGCTGGAGCTTTGGGGTGGTCTACCGGACTACGAGCACATTCTGAAGCTTTACGGTGGGTCGCACGTTAGCAAGCCCCAATTCTACGTATGTGAGAACGCGCATCAAGGCAATCTTGCAGATTTCTTGGAGGACGATGAGCACAGTGTGCTATACTGGCGGCTATTCAGACAGGTCGCTCTGGGTCTCAAGTTCCTACACGATCGCAAGACGATTCACGGTGGTCTGAAGTGCAATAATATTTTGGTCGGTGCGAACTGCACGGCGAAGCTCGCTGACTTCGGCTTCAGTACCGTGCGCACGCTGTCGGCTGGACTGAGTGGGAATGCCGACAAGGCGAATGCAAAGTCTGTACGCTGGAAGCCTAAGGAGGTGCTGGAAGAGACGGGCATGGATGCGCCGCGCTTCGAGTCCGACATCTACTCGCTCGCTATGTGCATGATTGAAGCCAAGACCCACGAAATTCCGTTTGGACTGGATGACGACGTGGAGGCGATGGACAAAATCATGAAAGGGGAGAGCCACCCTCGTCCGGACGGAGTATCGGATGCGGAGTGGGCCTTCATCAGCCGGCTGTGCAACCCAGACTACACGCAACGTCCATCCCTTGATCAGGTACTGAAGGAAATCTCTGTCTTCGCTGATGCAGAAGAGAAACAACACCCCATGGCAAGCATCGCTTAGAAGATATTGCAGATTTGCTAGCATGAGTAGCGTTTCTCATGCTACAATATTATTGTGGTAATCGGTTTGTGCAACCATGATCTCCTTTTTTGTGCTATTAGTAGAGGAAAATCGCTGGCTTGGTTTACTCTTCATGCAGTTGTTGCAGCCGAGCATACTTGTTCATGCTCAGAGAGAAATCAACAGGCAGAGTTAGAAGTATCTAGAAGTATCTAACTCTGCCTGTTGATTTCTCTCTGAGCATGAACAAGTATACTTACAAGTTTAAAAGTTGCCAGATTTGTGGAGATTAAAATATTGAGCGCAGTAAATAACTATTACTACCCGCCTGCTGCACTGACTGTTCGGTATTCTAGATCCCAAAAGATTAAAATCGGAGCCTGCGCACGGATGGCTTCGTCGTTTAATGTCGTCCCCGTTACCTTGGAATGGTGACGCTGGTGCCAGCGCTTATTTGTTTGCGGACTGTTTTTAAGGGTAAAAAATCGGTTGGACCATCGTTTTTCGCACTTCAATGAAGTTTTATAATTGGCGTTTGATAGACCTTACCACATACTGGTACAGTACACACATTTCAAATCGTTATTGGGAAATTTATTTCAGAGTCTGCAAGGAAACCATTTTCATATATGATCATAAATATGATACTAGTAATATTTGGGTAGCTATGTAAAGCACTTTCAAATTTGATCATTATAATATCATATTGTTATTATCATATTACTTGTGTCATAATATTATTGTATATGAAAGTTTTGGTAGACTCTGAAATTAATTTATTAGAGAAAATCCATAAAGTCTATAGGTACCGATATTAGTATTTATTTAGTTTATCCATATAAAGAGGGTGTCGTTATTAATATATTATTTATAAACTAATAACGACACCCTCTCTGCGCTTGTAATTCTGTCGCAATTCTCTCCATCTCTAGAACCTAAAACCAATTGCAATAATTATACCCTAAATCCGACCAAGCCGATAAAACAAAATCGGCGCTAAAACGACGCCAGCGGGTGGTTCAGAACGCACAAGAAACGCAAAAGGTAAGAAGCAGCTGAAAGCGAGGTGGCAGCGACTACGCCCTTGTTAGCGTACTTACGCGTTTGCTTGTGTGCTCTGCTTCTTGTTCTAGCTATTGCGCTGCCAATAGTCCGTTCCCAGTCCTCAAACCTGCAGTACTGGTTCCACACCGACGTTCGTGTTCTGCATCTCGCAGTCTCCTGGCGACGATCGAAAATACCAAGCGTCTCGCAGGTGATGCTCACGTGCTTAACTTACGTGCTCAAGTCCTCAGTAGCCTGTCGTGTTGAGGCTGTGGTGAGCTGGTGTCTCCATCAAGCTGTTCGACTCTGGTAAGCTTGTAGTGATGTACCCGAATAATGTTTGCGCGGATCTAACGACTAATTCTCACGCTTTGAATATATGCAGCTGGGCGTTGTTGTGGCGATCAGATAGTGGAGTGATGTTCGTCCACCCGCAGCAAGGGAAAGCACTGGTGACCGTTGCGACGCGGCAAGTGGAACGGATTGGCGGTAGCACCGTCCTTATCAAATTGAGTGATGTGTTGATCTGACACCACTATGATACTGCTTTTGATCGCTGGTGCAGTGGTCAAACCGATCGTGCGCGCCATTACTTAGTGTAAGACTGGTGTGCTGCGCTCATACGTTAACGATATTCTGTGTTTATGCTTCATGTATAAGAAGTATGAGCCTGCCGCTGCCATCGGTCATATCCGTGGTGCTAACGCTCAAGATGGGTGAGCCTTTTGGTAGCAGCAGGACCAGCTATGGGCCACCGCAAATCAGTGGAGCTCGTCGTCAACGACGGCTCCCTGGGTGTCCGAGCTCGTGTTCGCAGATTGTTGGACAAGCTGAAGGAAATTGAGTGGGTTGCAGCTGGACCAATACTTCTCAGAGGCTGACGTAAGCTGCATGACCATGGCTGGTCATGCAGCTTACGTCAGCCTGGATCCTGGCTACTAAACGCAAGACAGGGTATGGTTTAGGTGCTTTATAAAATGTAATTTTGATGAGATGCTGATGTGTTTGTTATTAAATATCAAACTAATGTAGGCAAGCCGCTTTTAACTCAGAGCTGTACGTCAAACTGTCTGTAACTACAACGATTCGTGGAGCTACAGAAGGTCGGATTGCGTCGGTTACACCGCTTATCGACGGTCATATCAGCACTCTTCCGGTGGATGAGCAACTTGGGGAAGCATCGCGAACATACTGGGCAATGCGGCACGGACGCCAGCCCGAACAAGCCCCATTGGTCATGCCGAGCAACCCAACGTTTACTCAACTGAAACGAATTGATGCTTTCCGGCGTGTTGCTGACGTCACAGCTTAAGAT
The DNA here is from genome assembly GCA_033558025.1 of Phytophthora sp. 'mugwort'. Lineage (NCBI taxonomy): Eukaryota > Oomycota > Peronosporomycetes > Peronosporales > Peronosporaceae > Phytophthora > Phytophthora sp. 'mugwort'. The sequence continues at coordinate 1,693,706 of JAUCEF010000008.1, read as the reverse complement.
CGTGCAATAGCGCGAGAGCTCGTGACGGTTCGTTGCCGTCTCAACGGGGGCTTAGCTCCGCTTGAACTGCATGTCGCCGACTTAGGCGAGGCGTTGGGCTTACCTGACTATGATCTTCGACCCCCCTTCCGTCCACCAGTGCCTAGTAGCAGACCAGCAGTAACGTCGAAGACGTTGACCACATGAGCGATGAAGGCGGCTGACATGCTTTCATGTGCACGCTTTGTAAGTGATTTTCTGGTAATTATGAGGTCAAACTAAAGCAAACGACACAGTGTTGGAGTAGAGTAGCTCGTGTGGTGCCAAAATTTCCCTTCACTTCCTCTTGCAATTCCCCTTAAACGCGAATGTAATCTTCTACAAAATCAACAGCTTCCGGAGACCATCTAGCCGACTTATTCTTACTATCCGCAGGAAGCACGTTTCCCTTGGATTTAGGTAGACCATGTCAGTGCTCAATAGACCGAATAGACACACCTAACACACAAGACACTAGCGCAAAATGATGTCGTACATGTAAACAAGCACTATCGCCCGTCAACGCAAGTCTGTTGACGTCGTCATGGCGACCTCGCTGCAAATCTCGAAATGAGATCACACTTGAGGCGGAGTAGCGGCATACTTAGCAATGAATGGCGGGTATGAAAACCGCCAAACCGCCCTGAACTTAATGATTATTTAGAAACTTGGTCTTTTGCGTGGCATCGCGAGCCTAAAACTACTTTACTTCATAGGTACACATGATACAGTTATTTTAATTCAGGCGAAATTAGCCTGTTGCCCGCCAAAAAAAAGAAGCAAGGCACAATATTTGTAACGACATCCTCTTTATATGGATAGACTTTATGGACAAGGATTGATCTTGGCATGTGTTGCTGCACCCAACTGGGAAAATGTGACGAGGCAATTGTACCCGACTGACGCCCAACTACATTAAAAGCAACCAGCGAGACCAACATACACCAAAACTACCACTAACGACCCCCAAGTGGAAAGTTACGGACTTCAGGATTATACGTATAGCCGGGTTCAAGAGCTCCGATGAACAAAGATGTGCACGAGAATCTCGTGCTTTCCTGTGCGTACAATCGGCTCGCACATAATGGCAATTGCCCCGGTTTAAATCCATATTTAATAATATGTTGCATTCCATTCGCTAAACCTTATATATGCAAGAGGAAGCGAAGAGTCACTATTAATTATTGCACCAGACCATGAGCTTTACACGCGTGCAGCGCAGCCACCAGGAGAGCGGGAAGGGCTCCGTGCCTCTATATCCACTGAGTCGCACGTCCAAGTCAACCGGAAGCGCACGCACGACTCGTACAGGTCGCCGGGCCAAGCAGGAGCTGCCGGAGGAACAGAAGAAGGAGCTCAAAGAGGCTTTCGAGTTCTTCGACACGGACAACGTGGGCTAGGTTAAATGAAGGAAAATAAAAGTTTGTGATTGATTTCACTTTACATGCATATACAAAGGTAGCGGTAACGCATGCACTGTAGCAAGCGTCTGTCAACGTGCCCAAGTGGATCAGCACCACAAAATATCTCGAACGCTAGCAGCACGTAGATGCCGCAATTGTAGTTGTCGGTTCGAATCCCGAGCCCAGACTCGTAAATGCGTGCACGAAGACCTATCTGAGCACTTGCGGGTAGAAGCTCCATCATGATTTGTGGCACAGCACGCACGATAAATATGTACGATGACGCGCTAGAGTCGTATACGACGACCTCACCCTTAGCGAGGTTCATCACGATTGAACACCAATGGTTCCCATGACAGTTCACTGGAATCAACACCTTTTCGTTAGTTACGCCAGCCGACCCCTTTCGAATCTCGTTTCTTAAAGTCTTGACATTTCCATCCACTGCAAAACCCAGCGTCGAGGGGTCAATCACTGTAATATGTCCGATCCAAACCTTTCATCAGTACGTCCATCATTGCCTCATCGCTTATCAATTGTTGTGCGGTCCGATCCAGAATTTGTGTCTGCGTAATAAAACAAAATGCGAACAATAAGTAGCAGAACAACTACATACACATAAGAAATGCTGTCAGACAGTACCTGAGCTGTAAGAATTGGAATGCCTTTCAGCTTTGAGGGCAACGCTGGGTCTTCTTCGAAATAAAAGCTCGGGTTTCCGTAGCGAGAAAAATCGATTGTGCAATCCATCCTAACGCCGTGTTCATTTTGCATAACCCATCAACAGCACGGTGCCACTTTTGCATCAGTGCGACGACATTGTTTGGGAAGACACCAAGTCCCAAAATTTTGAGTGCGATATCCATTTCTTGCACACCGGGGTGTTTCTTTGATAGGCTGGTACTTCTGCAGCGCACTTGCCAATCAAGTGTGGAGAAGCGTCAACTAAGAATATCAGATCCCTAAGGAATGGTCAGATCGGTGAGAAAGGCGGCCCCAGCTGTGAAAAGAGGGTGCGACCGAGCCGGATCGAGATACGAGATAAAGGCGGGGCGACGCTCGACTTAATCTGGGGTGCAAGGGAATGCTTCGATGACGAGGAAGGAAACCAGGGTCGGGCAACCACCCAACACAAATCTGTTATACTGTAATCACCCGACCGATTGAGGATCGAGTGGATATTCGGAAACCGGATCGAAGGGGATCTAAGAGATCAGGACGGGCGAGCGGTACGGAATCAATCATACTGGATCTAAGCCCGTCTTACCTTGGTCGGACCCCGATTGTGCGGATCTGGGGTCCACGGGTTGGCAGATCCGACTGATCCGGCGTACACAGATCGGCCTACACCTCGCCGTCCGAGATGGGGCAGATCGGATCGATCTTGCAGTCGAGATCGGGCCGATCGACCACGGGATCTGGCAAATCGGGCCGATCCGGCGATCCAGGCTGGAAGATCGGGCCGCTTTGGTGTTCGAGGCTCAGAAAGAACCGAGCTGATCCGACGTCCACACGTCGACCTACGCTCCGCCATCCGAGATCGGGCAGATTGGATCGATCTTGCGGTCGAGATCGAGCGGATCGGGTCGATCGGTATTCACCGATCGGCATACAGGTTCCGACATCCTCGATCTGTCGGATCGACATACATGTTCGGATATACGGGATTGCCAGATCGGGCGGATCGATAGCGGGATCGGACAGATCGGGGCGATCTGGCGTTCTGGAAAATCGGGATTCGATCAGCAATCATCCTCAGGGATGGGCAAGCGTGAAGACGGTACGGGTTGAGTGTTTGAAGAAGGGCAAGGTTCAGGAGATTCAGGTGGTACGAGATAGGGTTCAGGATGGGAAAATAGGACCAGAAAAGGATAAACAACAATCAGACTCGAATTTACATTGGACTACTTAGGTGTTTTCTTAAAAGTCGCTGGAAGGGATCGACATTGGCCTTCCCAACTATCAACTAGCCCAAGGTAACAGATCAAGCGTCGCGGTGAGAGGATCGGATCAGATATAGGCCAACCCTCCCCCACGCTAGCGAACTTCTGCTTAAGCGCATACCTTGATCGATCGGCATTCAGTGCTTGGCCGACGATCGCTTCGACTCTCAACTTGCAAGATCACGCTAAAGGAAGCGGCAAAGAGCTCAAGGAAAGGAAAGGAACAACGCCACATGGCAACCTCGGACTCGGATCAAGTCCAGGCCGCCGATCGAAGGTCGACTACCTAAGATCGGACCCACAACGGCAGCAGAGCGAAGACTTCCGCGCTGCTCCACGTCCCCGCGTCCCGCCAGGACGTTCAAGGCTTTATATCGCTGCATCATTCAGAGTCCCAAGATAGCAGATGCAGCACACCGACGGGTACACAAGGTGATACTAAGTTCAGCAGATCCAGATCATCGGGGAACCCCCTCCGTTAGTCGGTGTCTGGGCGCAGTTGGTAAGCGGATCGGGTCTTAATCACATTTGGACCAATCCCGCTACACCACACAAGTCTTTCGGAAACATTCTTGAGATCTCGCTGAGAGTTAGTATGGGTTTACCTGTAGGTAGCTTTCCAATCTGGAAGGCAGTGGGTGGTCTCAGTTTCTTGAGGAAGACAAATGGCCTAAACTGAAGCAGCACTTCGTGGGACGAGTTGAAGGTTGGGTCGCCATCCATAATCTCCTCAACGGAAACGAGGTTCAGATGTTTGCCGTGCATCGCAATAACTTCTTGGACCATCGCTATGTCCAAGTTTCTTTTAGCTTTGACTGCTTTGGGTTTTTCTTTGGGGCGCCCACGAGCTTTCGGCGGGCTCTTTAACTCGAAGTCATCATCGGCGTCATTAAGTACAATAGTGTGTTGCAAATTCTCGTTCGGCTGATCCGAGGTTTCACGTAATCGGTTCCCGTCTGACCTGCGGCACCCAACCGGCCCCCGATACCCAACTGGTCCTCATTCTTACCCAACTGGGCCTCACTTGTACCCAACCCCACTTCTTCACCCAACTGCTTCTCTGTGGCAACCAACTGGGCTCGTAACCAACTCGATTTCACTGGTACCCAACTGAGCTTCACTCGCACACAACTTAGCTTCTATAAGTTCCAAGTTGGGTCTCTCTGCAGTCGAGGCAACCTGGACCGATTTGTTTGCTAGCTGTGTGGTCTGTACAGAAAGCGAGATCGCCTCATCACCGCGTACATCCTCACAAACACCACTTGCACTTTGCGACCCCAGCTCATTGAGCACGTCATTATTGTCAGCGTCGCCGCGAACGTCATTACCAATCTGACTTCCACCAAGGCAGACTGCAAGCGGCTCGATTACGCCTAAAATATCTTCAAACTGCCCATACCTGAACAGGTTGGCAACATTGTGGAGTGCCTTCATTGCTGCCTCATATCACGCATTCCAAGACAGCTCACTTGCTCGCTAATGGATGTGGCTACAGAACTAGCTTCTCGAAATTTGCGATTAGAATCCCAAACCGCGTTGGACTCCTGAATTACAGTAGAAACGGCATACGATTCACCATAAAACTCCTCCATGTCGGTACCAATTCTCGCTAGATGTGAGCAGCCATCGTGGATTCAGCAATTGAGTAGGAATAATATTTTCATACGCGAGTGCTTTGCGAAGAAAAAATACATGTCGGCAAGGCAGCAGCCAAGAGCTCATAAAAAGACCCGAACAAACCCAGTCCCGTCTGTTGACTGAATATTCCACCCGTGGTTCATCCAGAGCGTCATCCTCATCAGAATCATGCCGAATCAAAATCATATCAGGGAGTGGCTCGTAGAACGTGTAATTCGCTCGGTAAATCGCAAAGTTGTAGTGCTCGTAAATGAATTCACATGCATGTTCGCCGATCAGGTTAGCGAGAAAGTGCATTTCACGATCGTACTTGGGGTTGGGTACGACGGAAAGTTTGTGCACAGAATTCAGGAACTTTTGTCCTCTAGAGACTGATAACACATAATCGAGGGAATGGTTTCATCTACACCCATGAAGGAATTGACGAGATCCTTCAATTGTTTCCATGATGCCTCAATCCGGTATTGGTGGCGTTTCCCAAATGTAACAGCGTTCTGACGTTCAAAAGCGCACCATATAGAGCGACACTTATCCCAGTTTTTAACAAAGTAGGTTTTAAAAAGATGCTCAGGCGAGTTACTGTCACCACCGGCATTGGCAACGACGCTATTGCTATCAGCACCCAAGGTACCGTGTCTGCCAACTGCATCATCACGTCCAGCACCCACCACATTGCTTGGCACACCCAATTGATCACTTGGTACACTCAACTCATCACGTCATGCGCCCAACCGACAACCACTCACACCTAACACAGCCGACGGAGTCACACGCGAAGCTCCACCTCTATCCACGTCCATCACATGCCGCATGTAGGCGCGATACTTCTCGAATTCACGCTCAGTCTTCGCATAGACAAGGCGGTTCACGATACTTTGAAGCTGTTGCTTCTGCCAGGGGGTGAAACCATAGTCTGTACGCACAATTTCTTCCCTTAGATACTTGAGAAAATGAAACTGGCACAACAGCACCTTGGCATCAGGAAACACCACCTTCAGCACGGGCATCTCCGTAAAGTCTTTGTCGATGAGGATGCACTTAATATGCGACCAAGCTGGGTTGTTCCGCTTGAATTCCTCCAGTGCCGTCAATAGAGCAAGACGGCGCTCATTTTGTACCACAGCGTGCTGCACGAACTGACGTTCGCCGAAGACGTCGTGAATCATGATCGAAAAGGTTTGTACTTCGATGCGTTTGTACCATGTGTAGCGTCGATCATCAATACCTCAGGGACCTGTCGAACAGCTCGCGCATGTGTTGGTCTGAAGTGTAATACAAGTGGCGATAGTCTAACAAGACGAAGAAAAGTCAATACCATCTCAACATTTACGGCTAGATATATAGTGATAAACTAGTACCTTGTTCTCTACGTTGTCCACAAAGATGCGGCAAATGTTCCGGGCTCCGAAGCGAACTCCTTCATCCACTGCTTCAGTCTTTTGGCGCCGGTTTGTTCCATGTCCGCCCGTTTCTTTAGCTTCCTGACTAGGTTGTGCACATCGCGATTGTTAGGATTGCAAACCAGTTATCGTGGATATACTTTATGATGTTCTTCTTCTTAGCCCCCGCCTTTCGAAGTTCATCCACCGTGTCGACGACCTCCGAAAACAACATCCAGTGCCGTTCTGTTGTGGGGGTATTGCGCAAACGATCGTTTGCTCAGGTGGTGGTTGTGCCCCAAGTGCGCCGATGTAATCTTCAGGGCAAACTTGGGACCTTCTTTTCTCATCCACCACTTGAACACACGCATTGATCTAAATAACAATTCATCCATACCATATTAGACCAACCAAAACCCAACAGAGCACAAGCGTTCCGAACTCGATCCGACTGATGACAGTTGTTCCCAACTGGTCCCAACCGACCCGAACACGGAACAAATATCCCACCTGAACTCCGCACTCCATCGATCGCGATTGCTGCCGCTTCCTCTTTCCCTTGCTTCACGATTTGTATTTGCCTGCGTGCGTACACACGAAGGTCTTCGCGTAGTAGATCCAGTCGTCTGGCACCAACGGTGCCTTGGACCCTGACGACAGTATCTTGTTATTTCTCACGGCGACCTTGTTGTTTGTACGCACTCGAAAGCTCTACAAACAGCAATGAAGTTAATACCCGCGGCAGGATTTCTCAAAACGATCACTTTACTCTGTATCTGGTATGTGACCTGATCGTAGGTTCCTAAATACTCATGTAGCTCCGTCCATGAGTCGAATTGCGTCTCATGGAGCCCAGGAGCCACTGCCACTGGCCCCTCGTCCCGATGCCCTCGAGGGATGCACTACTTGGAGTGGCAGGTCGGCTTGACCGCCGCTGCTTCGACTGCGAGGCGTGGCTGTTAGCGGTGATGGACGTGTCCTCGGACGAGTCCACCCACTCCTCTTCGGGGCTTTCGCTGCCCTTCTCGACACGCGGCGCCCTCACCACCGCCTTCACACCCAGGTCACGCGCCATGGTCGTCGGTCCTGATTTATCCCCCCGGTTGCCAAATAAGTGGTGTGAGGGGAGAAGCGGTATACCGCTATACTGCGTATAGAAGTCGGACAGATACGACATTGTGATTAGGGGGAAATTTATACATGGTATGTAATACAACACACAGCTGATTGTTACAAACTACTAAAAACAATAGTACACAATAGATAGTTTTGTGTACTATTGTTTGTAGTCGTGTGTAACAATCAGCTGTGTGTTGTATTACATACCTACCTTTTACTCATCTATATGTGTGTGTTCCACAGGATTTCCGACCCCGATCGTTCGAATAACCCGAGGCCAATCTCCAGCGAGTCGAGCAGATCTGTCGAAGTCGATGACTATATGCATATTTGCAGTGTGTCAGAATCCAATCGGAAACATACCGCATATCGCATGTAGAGAGCTGCACGCTCATATGAGATGCACACTCACATTAGCCAATCAGAATAATATTCCAGACATGGCTTCAAATCGCATGTTGAGAGCTGCACCCCTCCAACGCCAACCACTCTGGCAGGAGTGGCGCACCAGCATTCGATTTTTGCCATGGTGCGAGTCAAGCCGCGTTCCGTGAGCTGGCCACGCGTTGGGGGGCAAGGGCCGGCACCGTTCCAAGCACATTGTCAAGAGCGTGTCGGTGGAGAAGAAGCTAGCGATCCTATCATTCTGGGCCGCAGCTCCTCTGCCTAAGATGCGACATACAATTGAACACTATTGGCATGAGTTAGCGCCAGAATTCTACAACTCCAAGCGCACCATGATCCAGCGCTGGCGAAGGAGCTCTGTGAAGCTCGAGGAAGCACTAAAGGGGTGCAAAGGCACCCATCTCAAAGTACGGAGCGTAGGTGTAGGAACTATCCTATCTAAAGAGGTGGAACTAGAGGTTGTAGAATGGGTGAATAGTTTGAGACAGGAAGGCGTGCCTGTATCGCCAAAGATGCTGTCCATACAGGCCCGACGCATCGCTATGAAAGCTGACATCGCTACCTTCAGGGCTTCGGACTGCGACTTTGACCACATCACCGAGGAAGCAGTAGTGTAAATAAATACGGTTCTACACCCTCTCAAAAGTTATGTATCCTTTGAATATAAGTTTATGTAGGCGGCAGCTTCGGCGTGAACATTGGGTGCAGCTTTCTACATGCGATATGCGGTAGAGGCTAGTGATGTCACGGGGACTATGCGACGCATGCCACAGAGCTACCGAGATCGCAGATCGCCGTTTGCGACACTCGAGCTCCAACACGAAGGTTTCTGTGCTTGACACCGCCGGTATCTATGTCTTTGCACTCCCTGCGTCACCAACAAGATCTTCCCACATGCCTCATGAGGAGATTTCCCTTACAGCAGCCAGAAGATCTCCTAGCTGTTTAGTTCCACACCAGCAATACGCCCAAGAGAACTAACGCCAACCACAACATCAGCGGGTCTCAACGACGCAAGAGGCATGTCCAACACGACGACCGAAACACCAACTTCTTCAGCGCGAGCAAACCTCTATCAGCGCCACGAGCGAGCCTAGGCCCTTCACCAACAGCTAGTTCAGCGAGAACGCCACTAGCGAGAACAACAATCCGGAAAACTCCACCCAGCGAGAACAACAATCCGGAGAACCCCACCAGCGAGAGATCTATCTGTGGGAGCGCCACCATCAACAACTGCAGCAGCAGCTCCATGGAGAACTGCAGCCAGTAGGCTCGGCGGCAGTACTGTTCTCATTGTCGCTGGCCTTTCGCTCGTCTTCTTCGTAGTCCTTGGCGGTCGGAATTGCCCTTATCTGCTCCCTTCCTTTACTCTCAGCCACAGGTATTGGTATGTTTTGCCCTGCTTTCTCCGTCCTTCCGCCCACAGGACTTCTCGATAGTTTGGCCCCGCCTGATTCGCTCTGTCGCTGCTTCCATCGTCACTATTCCCCTTGGTGAAAACACCGGCGTCCTCCACGACAACAGAGTAAGCACTGCTACGCCCTGCCAAATATCTTCTTGTGCCGCTCTGTTCGCCTCGCCGAGCGCCATTGCTTCTTCTTCTTCTTTGCGGCTTGGCTCGCCTTCCGACAGTAAAGCCCCCGCCTGTACTGTAGCTGCAGGTTTTCCGTTGGCAGTATCGGTGCAGAGCCACTCGCCTTGGAATTGCTTCTGGCTGACGGATTGACTTGGCGCTGTGTATTCGATGGCTGCGTGGCCAGTATACGTTGCTCACACTCTCGCCACTAGTGGCCAATTTTCCACGGCAACCGCACGCGGCTTCTGCCTTCCGCTGAGTGATCGGCCGGTTGTCCGACTGTCGGTAATTTCACTTCCTGTTGTACTTCGACGTCCCCCAGCAGGTTCCCGTTTCGTAGCCGAGACCTTGGCCGCTAGTATAGTCACTACTGCTGGTGTAACTGGTATCCACCAGTAACATAATTTACTGCTATGACCGCATCGCGCCTCGACATCTCGCGTAATGCTGGTGTCGGTTATCTTCAGCGTCGGTGCTTCTCGCTACCTTCACCTCCAGCGCTCGGAATGCCCTCGGTTTGCCGGGTACCGTCTGTGTGCCCTGGGCCTTCGCGCGTCAATCCTGCTACCAGCATCATGATTTGTAAGGCTGCAATTGAGAGAGGCTTGCTTCGTTGTTTTGGCGAATCCGGTGACCAATTTCCTTCGGTGCCAAAGCTCGGCGGATCTTCCCCGCTGAAACACAAGCCCAGCTCTTTCCAGTCAATCTGATGGGACAAGCCTGCTGTCGTCGTCTTCTTCTTGGCGAGCTATCGGTTTTCCCTGACGCAATATCGTTCTTCTGGTACCGCCGTTTGGTAACATACCAGTCAGTAATCTTGAATCCTTCGCCAAGTTCGCCACAATTGTCTTTGGCAATTTACACTGCCTCATTCGGCGTCTGTTTTTATTTAACGCGGACTCGCATATGGGTAGTTTTGCTGTTGATCCCATTAGCGAATGCCTTGATGTAGGATTCTACGGGAACCCTGTAACGGGGTATACCCAAGTACACTAAGTGATGTTGCCAATCATCACTATGACGTCGACGGTAATGACGCCATGGATATGTACCACAGATATGGTACAAAGATCTCAGAGCCACTCAATAGGATAACATCTAGGGTACTTTATAGGTGACTAATAGTTAGTATGTAGACGCATTAAAAGGGGTCACCTATAAATATATTCAGTCTTAAACGTACCTAATTTTGGTAACAGTCCCGCAGGTCAGGAACTAGTGAACTGCCGTTCACTGAGAATTTGTATACTCTCCGGAAGTCACACCTCCTGTGCGCAAGGTGCTGTGTGCCCCGCCAGACTTGGTAGCACTTGTAGTCAATCCGCGTCTACGCAGGTTACTACCTGAAACCTCTGGGTCCTAGCAACATGGACCGGATGAGTTTCCTCATCTGAACGACTCACAGTTCGAGTCCGTTCGTAAGATGACTGGCATCTTTGGAATGGATGCCTTGCGCAGCTTGGCGTCGTCAACGCAAGCTGCGCAGGTCGAACGCGTGACCGAGTTCGATATGTATGAGCGGGGGCTCATCGAACATCTTCGGAGCAACCTGCAAGCTCCGGCCACAAAGCCGAAACCGGTCTACCCCAAGCCGCTGAGGCAGAAGGTAAACCCATATGAAGGGAAGGAAGGTGAAAACCTTCACTTCTGGGTGCGAGAAGTAGAGCTCGCAATGGATGCTGCTCTCATCTCCTCGGAGCACTTCCGAGTGCTTTCGCCCTCTCCAACCTTAGCGGGCGTGCTAAGAGTTGGGCGTATACGCGGGAAGCGACAACGCCTGGATGCTTCGCATACTGGGCTCAGCTGTGTGAACAGCTCAGAGCCGCGTTCCTCCCGGCGAACTATGAGTACCGCAAGCGGTCACGCTTCCTGTCATGTAAACAAGGAAGACGTGAGCTGCACGAGTACATCCAGGAGATACGGAAGCTCACCGCATCCCTCGTCGGATACCCACTCCATGAGCACACCAAGGTGACGGTGTTTATGGACGGCCTAAGAGTGGGCCCGGCCCGCACCCAGCTATTTCGGGTGCAGGTCAATACTCTGGAAGAGGCGATACCAGGTCGCCCTCCAAGAGGAGTACAGTCACCGCCAGGCCCGCACGCCGACGGCGATGTGGCCAGGGGCAGCGACACCAAGTCGTGGGGCCCGAGCGGGCCAGTTCCCACATGGAACTTGGGCTCGCTGAGCAGCATAGATATTCGCTGCTATAGCTGTGGTAAGCTAGGGCACATAGCACGTGCCTGTCCTGCGGGGGGACAACGAAAGCGTTTCCCTCCCAAGCCCGTCGCGCTCAATGGTCGCTGGCACAGACCGCGACCCTACGAGCAGGGGAACGCAGGACACCAGTAGGGGCGGGGCGCCCTACTGGGGAAGATCTAAGTCTTCAGGAGCGGTGCCCGGGGGGGCGCGCACCATGGAGACTTAGCCCCTGAGAGTCTTTGCACTCTCGAATCGAAGAATGGCAGCGTTGAGCTGCTAGTAGTACACGTAAGTGTACGGGGATATACCCATCCCTTCCGAGTCTTGATAGACTCCGGGGCGTCGAAAGAACTTCGCACGCCGCCAGACTGTAGCAGAGAACAGCAACAAGTTGGTCGATGCTTTACGAGAAAACAAAGGCAACGGGACAGTGTCAGTACAACTGGCCGACGGAACGGTGATTACCGTTCCCAAGATCCATGTGGATCTAGCTGTGAAGTTCGAGGACTTCGACAGCATGAAGCAGTTTACTGTCCTAGAGATGGGCAAGTATGACTTGATCCTGGGCATGACCTGGCTCGAGAAACATGAGCCATGGATCGATTGGCGAAACAAAGCCATCGGGGCCAGCCGGCCCGCAGTTACTGGCAGAGCATTGGTGAGTCATGTCCCACCTCTGCCAGGAACTGGGGCGTCCGAAAGGGACGCCGGGATGTAAGAGCATCCAGTGAGTTCTTGGGAGCCGCCGACATATTGAGCGACTCCCTAGAAGCGGTGGCAGCAGAAGCTGCACCTAGTGCGGCAGTCCTTGCAGGATAGCCCTCGACCCCAACCGGAATCTAGACCGGCGGCTCAGGCTTCAATAGTGGCGGTGCCCGGAGGCACCGACCAGGTGGGTAACCTAGGTCCACACCAAGTCACCCAGACTGAAACTGGCGAGGAAGACGAGCGAGGCGCTTCCTGTGTGGGTAACCTTGTTCCACACCGTGTCACCCAGACAGAAACTGGCGAAGTCGGCGCAGAATACGCTTCCTGTGTGGGTAACCTTGTTCCACACGAAGCTCTAGAAGCTTTGGACGTCGTCAATGAGACGTCCACAGACGTGGGTAACAAAGTACCACGTCACAGTCGCCGTTAACGACATAATCGACACCGCAAGTCGAGTCTGCAGTCATTTCAGACTGGAGTCGCTTCAAGCGACTCGGAACCCAGGGCCCGGGTTCTTCCGACGCGGCCGGTCGAAGGGTGTTATCACATCCTCGACGGTGAGACCGGCCATCGGGTCAAGGCAGGCGGCATCCAGCTAGAGCCGCTGCCAGAAGTGTCAGAGCTCCTGAACTTCGAAGAGTTGACGCCGACAGATTTCCTGGCCGACCCGAAGGCAGGAACGCGGAGATGGTACTCTGAGCAGAGTCCACTACAGAGGAATTGAATTCCTCCTCGATTATGAACGAGGGCATCCTGGAGGCATTCTCCTCCCAGCGTGCCTCGCGCTGGGGTTCTGTGATTCTCAAGAACCCGAAGGATCCCTTGTATGCTTTGATGAAGGAGTTCGAGGACGTGGTGTCTAAGGATCCACCGTTTCAAATCCCACCGGATCGTGGGATCAGGCACGAGATTGATCTCGTGCCGGGTACAAAGTACTGTGTCACCAGACAATGACCACTGCCTCGAGAGCAGTGCGAGGTCATTGATGCCTTCTTTGCCGCAAAGGCCAAGGCAGGCATGGTGCGGGAATCGAAATCCCCGCACTCGACGCCAACCTTCTGCGTTCGGAAGCCGAACAGGAAGTGGCGTCTGGTTCGTGCTTTTAATAAGCTGAACAGCGCAAAGGTACCGGCCCAGACACCCATCCCGCGAAAGGATGTGCTGGTAAACAACATGGCCGGGTGCGAGTTATACAGCGCCGTAGATCTGGTGGATGGATACTACCAGATCCTGATGCGCGAGAGCGACATCCCGCTCACCGCAGTGAGCACCCCGAGCGGTATGCTCTGGAGTGGCTGGTGATGCCACAGGGCCTGTCTAATGCCCCGACGACGTTCAATCGCCTGGCCACGCAGTTGTTTAGATCACTGCGCGCGTACGCACAGTCGTACTTCAACGACATCTTCGTCCATAGCCGTGCCGAGAGAGGCAAGACGGCTATGGAGATGCATTCGGAGCACCTCCGTCGAGTGTTGGAGGTCATGAGAGCGAACAAGCTCTATGCCAACATCGACAAGTGCGTCTTCGCGGCGCAAGAGATCAAAGATCTCGGTTGCTGCGTTAACAACGTCGGCATTCGAGCCGACCCGGAGAAGGTCAAAGCCAATTTCCTCAGGTCCTTCGAGGAACTGAGGAAGTGGCCGGGTTTAGCCAACTACCTCCATAAGTACAGCGAAGGGTACGCGGGTCTGGTTAGACCCTTGTCGGATCTTCTGAAGAAGGATACCGACTGGCACTGGGGGCGTGAGCACCAGGAGGCCTTTTTTGACAATGTCAAGGCGAGCCTACAGAAGGCGTCTGTCTTGGCACTGCCGGACGAGATGAAGCCGTTCAGCGTCGTCTGTGATGCATCACGATTATGCAATCGGGGTGCATTGCTGCAGCACGATGCAGCAGGACGTGAACGAGTGATCTCGTTTCAGTCCAGGCAGCTCAAGGCTGCCGAACGGAACTACTCCGTTTATGACAAGGAGCTGCTTGCCATGAAGTACGCCCTTGTCAAGTTCGGGGTGCACCTCCTGGGTTCTCAGCCCTTTGTGATCTACACAGATCAGGCATCCCTACGGACGGCGACAAACTCGCCCATCTGTCCCAAAGGATGGCGAGGTGGCTGTCCTTCTTCGCGTAATATAACTTCTGCGTCGAGTACAACCTGGCAAGCTCAACGCGCTTGCCGATGCGTTGTCACGCAGGCCGGACTATGAGCTGGCGAACATAAGTCGCACCACGACCGATCTATATGATCAGATACGCATGGCGTATCGGGGCGACGAAGTCCTGGCACCTTTGGTGCGTTTCCTGGCCGCTGGCAAGGAAGCCAAGGCCGAGTGGCTCACGCCACGTCAGAGAGCTCGGCTCCATCGATACGAGTGGGCCGATGGCCTGCTCTATTATCGAGTGGAGCCCCATGAACCCCCTCGGGTAGTCGTTCCAAACGACGAGGATCTCAAGTTTGACATCCTACAGGAGGCGCACGATGCGCCGTCCAGCGGTCACTTGGGCCGCGAGAAGATCTTCCAATCGGTTTCTCAGTACTTTTGGTGGGCGCACATTATAAGTGGGTCGCACAGTACGTGAAGACATGTGAAACATGTCAGCGGGTGAAACCCGCCGGGCACGCCTCGGCTCCTTTGCAGAGCCTGCCCGTTCCAGCGGACTGTTGGAAGTCGATGAGTTTGGATTTCATCTTCGGACTTCCAGCTGACGGCCACGGAAACACCGGCATCATGGTGTTCGTGTGCCATCTGAGTAAGATGGTGCGTCTTGCTCCGGCCAAAGACGCAGTGACCGGGGAACAGGCTGTGAAGCTGTTCCTGGATGGCGTTTTCCGCCCTCCACGATTTTCTTCGGGGACAGGCTAACCGGGATCGTTTCGGTGTGATGCAGTCCCATGAGGAACAGTGAGATCGGGGTGGGAAGGAGGGTCATGTTCGACCGTCGCGGTGAGTTGGTCACCGCGACGACGGGTCGGAAGAAGGATCTATTGTAATGGGGCGTGTTCCTGATGGATGGCCCATGACCAGTTGGTGTGACCACACACTATGGGGCGCCACTCATTAGGTACGGATCGTGTCTAGGAGAGAAGACGCACCAATAAGTACGGGTCGCACTTAAACGAGAGACCCAGCTAGGTACGAATCATACCTAGGCGAGAGACACCTTTAGGTACGAATCGCACTTAGGAAGGAGACATGGCTTGAGAACCACCCATTGAGAAGCTGGTGACTTAGGGGATGCATTAATTAGGCAGTTTACAGTAAGTAGGAACATTGGAGCATGTCAATAAAGACTCAGTTAAAATCTAACCTAGAAGTTCGCAAGTCGTGGGAACCCTATCCCACGGACTATAGGAAAGCCAAGCTTTCCTTGTGCGATAAGAAGACAGAGACGGAGGGTGTCTGTCTCGGTTAGAAGCTACGCTTCCTCAGGTCAGGGTGCGTGTGACCCCCGTCAAATCTGTGGGAAGGCCACAGATCGGAGGAAATGGGATGTATGTGTGAAGTTATGCATATTTGCAAGCTCGAAGAGATGAAAATGGACCCAGATGGATCCGAGTTCCGGAATGAGTAGTCTGGCCTAAATAGACGGTTTGAAGAATGTGACCGAGTGGGGCTTTTGCACGGCGACGACTTCGGACAGGGGGCAATTGTGGAGAAGCGTCGAATAAGAATCTCAAATCCCGCGGCAACGAGCCGATCTGCGAGATAGGTGGAAAAAATTAACCAGAGGACAACTGACAGCGGGCGGAAAGCGAGTTTGACAGCGGCCCAGATCGTGACCGATCTATTTATATGACCACAGTCACTCCCGATCGACTCTTGATCACGGTCGATCTTAGACCAGTTCCGGGCAAGGGATGAAGATCAAGACCGATCGGCGACATGCGGATCGGACCACGTTTAGTCCCGATCGGCTCAGATCGGATCAGCGCCAGTCATCAAGGTTGGAGTCAAGGGGCGTGGACCAAGACCGATCGGTGACATGTAGATCGAGACCGGGCTGGATCGACTCTAATCAATATTCAGCGGACCATAATCGATCAAGATCAGCCCTCGATCGGATCGGTACACCCTTTCTAGCAGATCGGCATACAGGTTCGAACATACGGGATTTGCCAGATCGGGCGGATCGATAGCGAAATCGGACAGATCGGGGCGATCTGGCGTTCTGGAAAACCGGGATTCGATCAGCAATCATCCTCAGGGATGGGCAAGTGTGAAGACGGTACGTGTTGAGTGGTTAAAGAAGGGCAAGATTCAGGAGATTCAGGTGGTACGAGAGAGGGTTCAGGATGGGAAGATAGGGCCATAAAAGGATAAACAACAATCAGACTCGAATTTGCACTGGACGACCTAGGCGTTTTTAAGTACCGTGAGAAGGGAACTACATTGGCCCCCCAAGGTGTCGACCAGTCTAAGGTAGGAGATCTAGTGTTGTGATGAGCAGATCGGATCGGATATGGGCCGACCCTCCCCCACGCTAGCGACTTCCGCTCAAGCGCATACCTCGATCGATCGGCATTCAGTGCTTGGTCGACGATCGACTCTCAACTCGCAAGACCCGCTAAAGGAAGCGTCAAGCAACTCAAGGAAAGGAAAAGGGCAACGCCACACGGCAAGCTTGGCCTCAGATCAAGTCCAGGCCCCCGATCGAAGGTCGACTACCCAGATCGGAACCAATGACGGCAACAGAGCGAAGACTTCCGCGCTTCTCCACGTCCCCACATCCCGCCAGGACGCTCAAGACTTGGGAGCCCTCCTGTTGGCGCAGTTGCTTATGAAGCCTTGCATGTTGCTCAGCCCCTACCGCTCTCCGGTCCAGTCACAGATAAGTCTCTTCCAGCACGCCTGTGCAGATGGGCACTCCCAGAAGATGTGTTCCATTGTCTCCTTCGTTCCTTGACAGGATTGCAGCTTCCTGCAGCTGTTGACCAGTAGTCTCCCCTCATGAAACAAGTTGAGTTGCCGCACTGCAACTCTGTACGCCGCCCCGACTTGATATTCCGTGAGTTCATTGTTGTGCTCCCAGACACTCCTCGAGGTTTATTGTAGCGTCTCTGCCTGCCAATCACTACAGATCGCTGTGTTTGCAGCCCTTTGATCGTTTTCGCTAGCTTTGCTCCTTCTCCTCTGTATTGCTTGAAGGGTTGCTTCTTGATAGCCGCTACCACATGCGATGGTGTCCGGCACTTCCCACGGAAGTCGGTGAATTCGCGGATGCGCATAGAAGACTATGCTTCCTTCGCCTTCATGTCGTCGTAATTTCTGTATGTCCAATTTCATCCTTGTGTCACCTTCGTTATTGGTCTCCACTTTTTTTCCAATGAATGAGGACGAGGGAGCTTAAGTGTGCAAGCCACGGCGGCAAGCTGGTTGCTGCAAGTGGTCCTGAGGTTGAAGGTTTGCAGGGAGGCTGCATTGCGAACGAGGGAAATTCACGCTCATTAGTTGGTGGTAGGCGTGACGAAGTTGGTAGAAGCTCCGCGGGGAGGCCGTGAGAGAATATGGGGGAGGCTTCCCGCCTGGCGAGTTGGTCGCCACGGCGGATGAAGTGAGAGGGAGGGTGCAAGGAGGCTGTATACCTAAGGATGGAGAGGAGAATGAGTGTTCATGTAACCGGGAGATTCAGATATGGTTAAATAGCTAAGCTCGCTACAAGGATCACGGATCCAGTGAAAAATGGAGGGTCCGAGGCCGGATCCGACGATGAATGGAGGATCTAAAGTCGAACAAGATCATGACATACGCAAGGCAAGTTGACCGAAGCAAATTGATATTGAATGGATTACGACATGCAAGCCACATCGTTACTACTACCAAGTTAATGGCGTACGACGCCGACCACTCATGATCCGGAGCGGGAGGAGAGAACTTCATGCGAAGCCGGCCGATCTGGCGAGACGCGTGAGAAGTCGGATCCGTGCGGAAGTGATTGAACCACGGGGCGTTCCTGTCGCAGTCCGCGAGAGCCGCGATCAGATCTTGGGGAAGAGTGATCTTGGAGTGGAGTCCGTCCCTCTGCGGCCGCTTGGCGTCCGGGGAACCACGTCGTGTCTTCGAATTGCTGAGGGAAGTGCATGAACACCGTATCTAGTAGGAGGTCCAGGTCCCAATAGCCCGTCCGGCGAGCTTTCCCAAAGATCTAGCCTTGCAGAATCCGGAACTTCTCACGAGCGTGTGAGCTCCGATTCTTGCGCCCACGGTAGAAGGACGCGAACCCCGGATGTGCGTCGCGCTTGGACTTGAGGACCGGGAAGGAGTGCGTGGCCTCCCAGTAGGCCTGACGGTGATCCTTCTCGTAGACCTGGTTGCCCGCGGCGATCGCTGCCACTTCAGCGGATCTGGCTGGATCGAAGGTCAGCGGCTCCAGCGCTAGTACGTTGATAGCCTCCTACGGCTCCTCCCTGTACAAAGCCATGATGCCCTCCTTCGTGAGCAGGCTCGTAACGCGAAGGATCCAACTGCCTCCCCCCCCGCGACCGGGCCGCTCAGGGAACATCCACCCGGCCGAGAAAACCCGGTAGTCGATCAGGATCCGGGGCGTGATGGTGTCGAGAGTGAGCACGCTGACCTGGGAAGGCTCCCAAGGTGTCACCTCCTCCGCGATCACGGCCCACTGCTGATGGAAGCCTGGGGTGAAGCTATCCACAGGGTCGAACGGCTGGAGACCGGGATCCGCAGTGGGTGTAGCGGCCGGAGATGTCAGACTTGGGGTGCTGACCACCTGACTCGCACCCTCCGTCTCTTCCTCGGCTTCGGCAGGGGCCATATCTTGATCAACTATGATCCTTCGCCACCGGAGTTTTCCGCAGAAAGGCTGTGTCGACGGGCGTTGGATCGAGATCGCGCCAGAGCTACCTGGAGCTCGTCGTCGTCGGAGTCGTCGGAGTCGTCGAAGATCGCATCCGAGTCGACAGGATCGACGTTGGATCCGCCAGAGTTTGAGTCGGAGCCAGAACTGGACTCGGATCCCGTCCCGGGAACTCACAGTCGCCAACGCCGGCGTCAGCTACGGCGTCGACAACGAGATCCAGTGAGGATCCTGGTTGGTTCGGGGCGCTGGGCGACGATGGTGCAGGAAGCGCCTCCGAGGCCGATCCGAGGAAGTTGCGCCGCTTACCGAAGGGAACGAGGAACGAGGCACCTTCTTCGGCGAGCTCGATCCTCGTGGCGGGGATAAGCAGGCGGACTCAAGGATCTCTTGGAAGAGGCCTGGTCACTGCGAACTACGGAAGTAGATCGAACGCTGCGTGCAACAGAAGAACTCCGCATGGCGGCCGAGGTGGTCGACGCCAAGTTGTCGAGAGCGCTATCCCGCTCCATGGCGGTCGAGTTGTGCGGCCAAGCAGACCTTGGTGAGATTGCAATAGAAGTTCGTGTTGGCCGCGGAGTTGATCGAGATCCTGGCGGACAAGCTGGTACGCTTGCTACATATCCGAGATCTGCTCAAGAAGATCCTTCTGGGCCTTGAATACTGTTGCCCCATTTGGACGGCCTTGTCAAGATCCAGGCGTGCCCGATCGCGATCGCGATCGCTCGTGAGCTGAGTCACCTGGGCCGCAGCAGACCCCAGATTTCACTGAACTTGAGTGACGGCGCAGATCTCGGCTTGGCCCGGGTCACATGATCTTGCCCCTTGACCTCTTGAGCGACCGCGTTGCGGGCAGCCTCGAGCGTCTTGTGTTCCACGCGGAGATTACGAAGCTGATCTTGAGTCCCGTGCAGAAGATTTCGGTGCGCGCATGATCCCGATAAGCTGCTACTAGTGTGCGCTTCAAGCGCTCGATTTCCTCCCAGGCCGCATTTGATTTGCGTACGATGTGGTCATGAACACAGTGAAGATCCGCACTACGACGCCCAGCCTTGTCGAGGAGACCCTCCTGCTCGAGGATCCGCTCACCTCAAACGTGTAGCTCGATCTGTGATGCATGCAGATCCGCCGCAGATCCGTCGAGCTGTTGGCACACTTGGTACAGCCCGTCCCGCAGCCGCTGAACATCGCGCTCCGGTCCCGGTCACGCTGCTTCCGCTGCTCATAGCTGCATTGAAGATCCGCATGGTCCTCCTCGAGGCGGAAGATGCCCCTGAACGCCGTGTCGCGATCGGATTGATCGGCTTGACACTGCTGCTCGAGGCTGGTAGATTGGCGCTTCAACCCGACCACTTCATTTCGCAGATCCTGCAGATCCTGGGGGAAGGAAGGAGCAGCCCTGGGCAGATCGGCTGGCGCGGTACTGCCACGGTCGGATAAACGGTGCTCCAGGCCGATAGTCTTGCAGGCGTGTGTACGCCTCCGCGCTGGTCTCCTCTAGCAAGGCGTAGCGCGCCCGCAGATCGCCGATACCTTGGACCTCCTCGCGGAGGCGATCAGCTTTTTGGCGCGTTTCAGCTTTCAGCCGCTTGACTTGGCAGAGCCGCGCTTGGACGACGTCGTAACGGTGTCGGACGAAGTCGACAAACGTGCGCGCAGTCTTCCAGTTGGGCTCAGCCGGTGCTTGAAGATCCTCGTTGTGACGACTGTGGCGACCGGATCCCGCATGGCTTGCTGATGTTTGGCTAGCGGTTCGTCGTAGGCACCAACAAAAATGTGGATCGACATTGCCGCGGCTCGCAGCGGATCCAGATCCAGCGCCACCGGTGTTGCAGCCGCCGAAGGATCGGACGGTGCGTGGTCACAGTGCGCGCATGGAGGAGGAGCGTCCGGAGAAAGGTTTGCCCGGCGAGCACGGCAGCGCGTCAGTATCAGGAGCGCTGGGGGCGGATGACATGGTGGAGACGCTCGACTTGGGTCGACGACAGTGGGTTGAATTGCGGGCCACGTGATACGATGTGTTACCGTTGTGCGGTGTCACAACGTGTCAGGGGCGACTGTGGTATTGCAGATCCAGATAAGATGGAGGTTGACCCGCAGTTGGAGGACCCACGTCGCCCGCGGCAGCTACAGCGTCAAGGTAATGGATCCGGACCATGCGACACGCCTGGTCTGTATATGGTATGGATCCTGGACACGTCCCGTGGGATGAGATCCTAAATACTAGATCCAATCCGTTTAGTGCACACCGGGTATAAGATCCGTAGCTAAGTTGAGGTAGAGTGGAGACGGTTGGCCAGGAGAAGGTCAGAGATGGGATCCTGGGTTGTAATCAGTCCGTAGAATAGTTTTGGAATGGGATCCGAAGGTAGATAGGCTAAGGTATAAATCAGAACCGAATTTGCACTGGAAGACAGACTTGACTATAGCATAGGGGATTTCTATTGGCCCCATACATAGATCAGTCTAACTTTGACGATCTTCCTGCACACGTGGCAGCCCCTGGATAGCTTGGCCAGGTCGAGCTCGCCGTTTGGCTTCCTCCCCCGTCAAGATCCCTCTATTGGAGGCGGCAAGTATCGTGAAGGAACAAGGACAACTCCGACAAGGAGCAAGGACACCTCAAAACGGAACAACTCCGGATCTCGTATTTCTATTACGGATCCACAAGGTCTACACAAGAAGCTCAAGCCCAAACCAACACCGGATCTCGTGCGCAGGAATACCCGCGCAGATCTACCCCTCCCAAGTCCCCACAAGGACGTCCTAGGCCCACCAGGTGCGCATCTCGTGTCAACGGGAGAGCAATACCAGCCGGCAGACGGGTACACAAGATGAACCACTCAACAACAACAGGGCCGTCGGAGTACCCCTTCGTTAGTCGGCGTCTGGGCGCAGTGCGTGTGAGATGGGATCCTACTGAAGTTCAGCGGATCCGTCCACCACACCATCGTCGCAATGATGGCTAGACAGCGGGATACGGGACCCAAGCGAGACCGACTGACTCGGGTCGCTGTCAGACCCCTTGACGAGCGGGATCTCGTTATCGCCCCAGGATATGGAAGACTTGTCCGAGCCTTCCTCTAGTCCACGAAGAGCTCAGGGTCCTCCGCAGGAGGTTCAGGCGCCTTGGGGGTCACCTTGGATGCCACCTTGGTGGATATCTTAGCGGCAGAGCCTTTGCCGGACGGGTAGAGCTCTTAGCCTGCTGCTCGGAAACAACAGGCTCGGCACGCGCTTCCGCACCACTGCCAGACCGAGTCTTGGTCATGCTTGAGGCTACGTGGAAGCCGAGTAGAAGAAGAGCCCACGGAAGTGATTGGGCTCAAAAGGAAATGAGCCGGCTGCGGAAACTAACCGCAGCGAAGTCGATATAATTCGACTTGGAGAGTGAAAGGCGGCGACTTCTATTCACTCGCCCTGGATCGTCGGTTAACCGAAATTAAGTGTGGGGGGATGTAACGGGGTTACATGAAGAGTGCCAAGTCACTCTTCAGAGCAAGTGTACCCAAGTACACTAAGTGATGTTGCCAAACATCACTATGACGTCGACGATAATGACGCCATGGATAGGTACCACAGATATGGTACAAAGACTTTAGAGCCACTCAATAGGATAACATCTAGGGTACTTTATAGGTGACTAATAGTTAGTATGTAGACGCATTAAAAGGGGTCACCTATAAATATGTTCAGTCTTAAATCTACCTACTTTTGGTAACAGTCCCACAGGCTAGGGACTAGTGAACTGCCGTTCACTGAGAGTTTGTATACTCTCCGGAAGTCACACTTCCTGTGCGCAAGGTGTTGTGTGCCCCGTCACACTAGAGTAGAAATGAGCATAGGATGCTAGATTCTAACTGTCAGATGAGGGTTGTATGCCTTGGACTTTCCCTCCTCCCAAAACATACCAAGTGGAATTCAAGCTTACGATATCCTTTTCTGTCCTACCTCTCCGTACTTATATATTCTATACCCTTTAATAGTGCCCCAGGAAGATAAGGCGGGGGCACTAACTGTTGTCCCCCACGGGGCAGTATCGCAGGTTTTACATAAATGTTAATGCTGGTTTGCGTCGCTTTCAGGTGGCCCTAAAAAATTTATGAATGCTTGCACCACCAATTTTTCTTTTTAAAAAATCTTGTGGTGCAAGCATTCAAATGGATTGGCTGATATTTACTCAAATAAATATCAGCCAATCCCCGACTGTCGTCCAAAACGTTAGGCTGCATCACTAACGCTTTGGAGTCCAAGAGCTTAAGTTGTCTGCCAAAAGCATGTCGACGCTGACGTCACAGCCGCTGGGCATCTCGCTGCCCCCTTATGACACGAATGCCATTTCCGTATCTATGCCCGACTGGGATCACGTCGTTGGCTACGAGGAAGGCCGATCAGAGGTGTTGAACGCCATGGCTTGCGGCTACCCGCGCTTCTTCCGCCACCCGCTAGTGGTCGCGCTGCAGACCGCCGTTCATAATCATATTTCCCCTGAGGACGATGCTTGCCAGTGGGAGGTCATGGCAGTGCCAACTTCTGACGTGGCGGAGCGACTTCGATGCTTCCTTTTGGACAGCAATTCTGATTCTGCCAAAAAGGAAGAGGTCACGGTGCATCTTGTCAAAAATGCAGTGCACGCCGTGCGCTTCCCGCACCGCATCCGGGATACGGCCAAACAGTTCTGGCAGCACTCGGGGGAGATCATATCGTCGCGCCACGCCGAAAAGCTTGTTCAGGTGCTTAATAGCGCTGAAGAGACCACTATCCCAGCCATCGGACAGACGGACAGCCACTTCGCGCTTAAGAAGCGCGTGGTGGAACTTTATCTTCCCTTAGCAGACATTAACAAGGTGGCTCTGTACCCGACGGGAATGGGTGCCATCTTCTCCACTGTGAGACTGTTGCAGAAGCTCCGTGGCAAGGTTTGCAAGAGCATTTTGGTGGGATTCCCCTATGTTGACACTTTGAAGATTCTATCGAGAAAAGAATGGTGTGGTCAAGGTGTGCACTTCTTCCCCACATGCGGGGAGAAGGAAATGAAGGAGATTGAAGCAATTGTTGCCAAGGAAAAGGTGCTCGGCATCTGGACTGAATTCCCCAGCAATCCACTGTTATCCATGGCGGACCTCAAGAGACTGGCCAAGTGTGCTCATGACAATGGGACGGGACTGGTAGTGGATGACACTGTGGGATCATACAACGTGAACACGATGAAGCACGGCTGCGCGGACTTGGTGGTGACCAGTCTGTCGAAGATTTTCAGCGGCACGGGGAACGTGATGGGAGGCAGCGTGGTGATGAATCCTGAAAGCCCCATATTGAAGGAGCTTGAGGCAGTTTTTGACCCACAAAGCGACTCTTTTATTGTTGAGGATGATGTAAAGGCGTTGCTGGAGCAGTCCAAGGACCTTGCCAAACGTCTCGCGAAGACGAATGCATCCACACATGAGATTGTTCAGAGACTCCAGAAGCACCCGCTCGTCAAGAAGGTATTCTACCCCACGCTCGACGATGCAAAGAACCTATACGACCCGTTCCTGAACCCGTCAGATGACAAGGACAAGCCTCGCTACGGGCCGCTGTTCTCGATCCTTCTGCCTGGTGGACTGGAGCCTGCCAAGGCTTTTTACAACGCAATGACGGTTGCTAAGGGCCCGAGTCTCGGCACAAACTTTACGCTGTCATGTCCGTACACACTCCTCGCACACTTCGGCGAGCTGGATTTCGTGGAGTCTTGTGGTGTCGACCGTAATCTCATTCGTATTTCCATCGGCCAGGAGAATCCTGAAGTAATCTGGGCGGATCTTGAACAGGCTTTTGCCGCTGCTAGCGCCTTCATCACGCCTGAGACTGCGGTGTTCAAGTAAAGAGACTGTACGTTAGTCATCAAACGATAGGGTCTGCGTCGAGCGAACGATTGCTGCCGCCGGTTCGTCTACTGCCTTTGATGCAGCAGGATGTGCTACCGGCAGCTGAGACCGCTTCCCGTAGGACCGCACGTATATTTTTAGTGGTCTGATGGACGCTATTTTGATACGCTTGGAGCTAAGTGACTAATTGCAATTCATTCTAGACAACTGCTGCTGGGCTGCTGACTTGGACTGAGCTCACTTTCTATATTGCTGTAGCTGTTCTCCAAGTGTGAGCTGACAATATGAGTCCCGCAGTATCAATTGCGTCTGCACGATCTTCAGTACAGGCGAGAGGCACAACGCCAAGATTAAGGTCGCGCTTGCAGTCTGCATGGAACGAGGAAGACGTCGGCGACAGTTCCAGTGTCAACAGCAGTCGCTATAGGGTATTGGATGCCCATCAAAAACAGCGCGAGGTCTGCAGCGTTTCTTTAGCTTTTTTTCAGTCGAGTTTTTTAACTTTCAAATGTTTACAGATGGAAGACGTAGAGCGCATTATTAGCGACTGGGAGACACAGCGACGATACCGCACGGCCAGCGATCAGACTAAACGATCTTCCAGAAGACAAGAAGCTGCGGTTGTCCGTTTTCGAAATGGATGTCCACGACTGAAAGAAATGGCATTATCACGACAAAAGTCTCGGGGGAGCACTGATCGTAATTCGTTTGAAGATATGTCTTTTGAAGGCGATCAAAGTCTGCCTGTGGATAGACAGAACCCTGTCGTGGATGCTATCTCGCAGCCCTTCCAAGATCAGGTGTTGGAAGAGCTTCGGAAGCTTAAAGAAGCTCAACGTCGCGAGTTTGAAGCTTTCGAGAGACTAAAACGTGGAAAAGACGAGGCCGAGCGCAAAGTTCGTCGCCTGGAGCAGAAACTACGAGAGCAGCAACGCCAAGTACCTCGGAAAGAGGAAAACTCAAGACGCAACTATGATGTAAAGCTCAATTCACAGTCAAATATTATTCTTCATGAAGACTCTGACGACGAAGACAACAAGAGGATCACCTCGAGTAATAATAATTATGATACTGGAGATGCATGCGATACAGGCGAGGAGGGAGATCCAGAGCTCAATGATTGGGGTGATGCGACGAAGTCGCCTCCACCATATTTCACTATTACTTCGCCTGCGGTATATATCAAAAATTAAAAGTGCCAAATTTTGCGTGATGACAAAAGCTCTAACTTCAATATGCCAATATTTGTGTAGACATCACCATTCAAACGCAGCGCGGGTTGGCCGGCATGGACGGGTGATGAATCCCTACCTCCAGGGCCTAGCTCGGAACCACAAGGTATTACAATGTAATATTTCTTGTTTTGCATTGAGCGATGGACTAACCACGTGATATACTATGGGTAGAATGCAGTTCGCCAAAGAGACTCACTCGGTGCTCACGTTCTCGAAACAAGCTTGATATACTTTCATTGTCGAGGTCACGATCAAGTAGTGCGACGTCATCTCACGTTCGACGCCTAAGTCAGAGCAGATCCCGCAGCCCTTCAGTAACAAGGACGAACCGTAATGCTCAAGACCGCCAGGAGATACGACGTTCGTGTGCATTTTTCGAGGAAAAAGCTCGAGCCGAAGCTGAGGCCGAACAGCGTGCAAAGGAAACAGCTGAACGTCTAGGAAGAGCTCGTCTTGCTGCACCTCCTCAAAAACTTTTGGAGCGACAAGCGGCGGCGGAACAACGGAAATCCCAGCAGCTAAAGGAGCTGGAACGAGAGATGAGGGCTGAACATGCACGTGAGAAACGAGCGAAGGCTCGTGAGGTCCCATTGACGACGTATTTGTCTGCAGGTGATGCGGAAGAGGCTGAGCAGAAGCGCAAGGAGCGAATTCGTCAGCGAGCCAAGGAATTGATACAAACTGCAGAACTGCCGCCACGGATGGCAGTAGCGAGCAAGAAGGCTATTTCAGATACTACTCTGGCTGGTGAGGATGACACACAAGGACGTATGACTGTGAAGTTGAAGAAAAAGCTTCGAGCTGCACTGGAGCAAGAAGCCGAACGACAAAAGCGCCGGCCGAAGCCCGTTCCAAACTTTGATCAGCTGCATTCAAAGTGGGAAGCTGCATTGAAAAAGCGGAAAGAGCTTGCGAGGCGTAACCAAGACGAAGAAGGGGCCGTGAACGAAGAGACGGAAGCTCCGAAGAAACAGAGTGCAGAGTTCTTCACCTCGCGTACTTCAAAGCTGGCTGAGTTGCAGGAGAAAAAGGAAGCGCGTAAACAGCGACTACAAGCGAAAGAAGAAGCCATTCAGCAGCACGCAAAGCGTGCTCAAGAGAAGCTGCTAGCGCGGATTCGTGGTTCTTTGGACAAGAACGTTGGAAATCAACGAAAGCCTACCAAATCGGAAACTCTGCGAGTGCAGAAGCTTATGGATGAGACTGCCAAGCAACAGAAACAGCGCCAGCGCGAAGAACGTGAAGCGGATGCTCGCGAGCGTCGACGAGAAGAAGCTGCTCGTCGCGTCCGTGCCCAAGTCAAGCGGTCGGAGAATGTCCGTCGTGACAACTATGCCGGCACTTTTGTGGACTTGAAGGACCTCGATGCTGTCGCTAAGGAGAAGGCTCGTGAACAGCGACAACAGTTCAAGGAGGCGATCGCTCGGAATAAGGAGAAGCTTCTGGCTGCTACAGCGGCACGCCCAAGTCTCATGGAGCGGTTCACCACTGACGTAAAACGGGCAACGCACCGTCGTGCAGCACTCGAAGCTGTCGTGAAGACTGTCTTCCTAAAAGACTTGTCCACCCTTAAAGGTGTTTTAACCGCCGACGAGCAAGAGCTCGCTCGTGAGATGGTCGCTTCTGACGACTACAAAGACGACGATAAGACCCCGTAAGCAGTTTAGAGAAATGTTGTTAATGCAAATCGTCTAGTAACGAAGAGGCCACATACCGGTACCACCCGGCAGCGCTCCTCACTCAATGAAGCTTTTGAGGAAGTCGTAGGTCGCAAACTGCACGCCCATGTTAGGCATGGCTCTCACCAGGGTCGGTGTAAGTCCCCTGTAATACACTGTCCACCCTTCGTTCCTCGCCAGCTGGACGTAGCAGTCCCATGCGTTCCTGTACTGCCTTGTGACTCCCCCCGCTCCCTGCATCTGTAGCCGCCGTCTCACCGTGTCGTTCGGGTACGTGAAGATGGTGGCCAGTACTCCCGCTCCTCCTCCACACAGGATCTTGCCAACAAAATCGACCTTTGGATCGACATTCTCGGGCAGCCAGCTCGTGAGAATGTCATAACTGCCAAACTTAATCCCCTCATAAGGGAGCGCTCCAAACAACGTGGGGCCAATGCCTCGGAAAAGAGCTCGGGCTCCCTCCTCCCTCAGCGTCCTCATGAACGTGTGGACTATACCACTGTAGACCAAGTTCTCTCCGATCTGACCCGACACCCGCGTGCGGATGAGGTCCAGAGGGTACGTGATGATGGAGGCCGTGAAGCCCGAGAGTGAACCGGCGACAAAAGGCCCCCAGATAGGAAGTTTGTGCTGGCCAGACACGTCCAGCGATCGGAAGAGATCCTTGTAGAAGTCCGAGAAGGCAAAGAGCACGGCCTTATGGGGCACCACACGCACGCAGGCCGCCATGTTGCCGCGCCAGAAGCCCAGCACGCCCTCGCTCGCCAAGATCGAGCGCGTGGTCTGTAACATGCCCACGCTCTCGCCCGTCTGACACACGATCTTAACGCGCTCGAACGGGGCCACCACCGTCTTGGCCACGATGCCGGCGCCGCCTCCAGCTGCCATTTGCTTCAGTTGCTTGGCGTTCCACTCGGGCGCATGCGTTGCGGGGGACGAGACCGTGGCCGCCATTGGGTTGACCGACGGAAAAAGAGAGATTGGGTTATTAGGTAAAAACTACTGACGATTTAGTCCTAACTTTCAGTCGCAACACATTTTGGTGATGCACCAAGTTAGAGTTACCGATTGGTTGGAAGTGTAGTTTTTCGAATTGATGTGCAGGTCTATTGATTTTCTGGATGTCTCGATGTGAATAAATAACTCGGTTGGACACCCTTTCTTCACTTTCGGAGTCGACGAGTCTTGTCTCCGTTGGCAAAGGAGCGCTTGAACCAGTTGCCCATGCGTTAGAAGATGCCGTTGCCATTAAAGGTCGTGATGGTCACCATCTCGCCGTCCGTGATTCCTGCAGGGCCGTTGACCGGGACGGAAGCTCCACCGATTACCCGCCCGGCGCCGGTACTGATCCCTGCTCGTTCTTCCTCCATGGCTGGAATGCCGGGTGCTGCTGCCAGTTGCTTGACCGGGACTGCGTGGAGGTTGTTGGTCGTGACTGCCGTGTTCGTCGTCTTGACTCCGCACTTAGCGGCCGTAGCGAAGTCGTCGTTGCTCGCCAACAGAACGATCATGATCACCCGAATGAATTGGATCAGCTGCATATTTTTCAAGGAAGTGGCGCTCTGAAGTTGTTCGATGCGTGGCAATTGTGGAATGACATCATCGCACTGCCTTGGCTCTCCAAGTCTCTACCCTCGGAATCACACAAGGAAGCGCGCCCTTGACTGGTGTAGGATACATGTACATGTAATCTACGGGCTGGAGCCTTCACTCCGAGGAACTTGTTCGGAACCGTAAACGTTTTTTTCGCTGGCTGGTGGAGAGTCTGCGACGAGATACAAATCCTACAGAATTATGGATAGACTCGCCTTGTCTGGCCACACGAACGGAATTGCCTTGTCACATGCGTCATGATTACCGGATGGCTGGCACGCGCGGGGTACAAATGTACAGTGGTGCATCATACAGCACTGCCGACAGCCTGTATGTCCTGTAGTGCACCCATATCGCTGTGGGAATCACAGTATTTTTGATTGCTTACCGTACGTGTATTCGCTTCCGGATGGGCTCACGATATCGCACAGCCTGAACAGAATCAGCCAGGACGTTGCTTCTCTGTGAATCCCTGGCACAGCGGATATGTTTGCTCTTGTTTAAAATCGCGCGCGTCTTATATTTTATCACTACCTGGAGTGTATTACTATTCAGGAAATCACGGCCGAGAGGATCGTCTGTAAACCTATTTTCCCTTAATAAACTGAACTCTGTTAATGTCTCCGAGTTTTTTGGCCAACACTATATTAATAAAATGATACAGAAACTTTCACTGCGTATCACTACGAGTACGAAGTCATCGAGTCGAACGTGAAGACTCGGTCTTGTCTTCAAGAGTCGATTTCAACGCATCAGAGGCCGTTAAATTCGTCAATGTGGCAATTTCAACATCTGTTAAGTTTCCGTCGTTGGAATATACCGTATTTCGCATGTAGAGCTGCACCCAATATTCATTAGTACATTACATCCTGTATCAACCCATATTTAAAACATAATTCAATTTAGTAGTGTAATGTTCTATGATTACACTGCTGCTTCCTCTATACGATCAAAGTCTTGGTCACTGGCGACGGTCGACCCACCAGAGAAAGTTGTTGCAGCTCATCCACTAGGGACGCAGCGACAAGAACGTCATCATGAAGCTAAAAGCAGGATTTCTTGTGGCCATTCGCGATCGTCTGGGCGCTTAGTCCTTCCCAGCTGCTGCATATCCATCTGCACATTTTTGGACGACGAGGCGCCTCTAACTTGAACTTGACACCTTCTTCTCCTGACTTTTGAAGCTGCAACTGCATGTCCTCAAGCCAGCACTTCCGCAGGCCAGACTTGAACGGGAAGTTCCAGGCTACAGCCGCCGGTTGGCAAACCGACGTGGCATGGAGGAACTTTCATCAAGACGACCATTATTGACGCAGCATATGACTCAACCGCTGGAGTCCAATGCCCATTGAATTCATCCCAGAGGAGCAGAATAGGCTCCTCCGCGAGCGGCCGATTGGCGAAATGAAACTCTAAAACTTTTGAGACAGCTTCCCATTCCACCAACCTAGTTTTTAATAATATAAAAATAAAATTGTTAGTTAATTTATTAGTACAATCCAACATCCGTTTTACCGGTACCTTTCCCGTTCGAGTAGATCTGAAGTCCCGTCTTGTCTTTAAGACGCTTGATATCAGGCCACGTCCGAACGCCGAAGCCGCACCTTTTTCGACGTTTTTTATGACAGTCTCCTTAATTTTAGATGCCTTCATTTTGAACACCACAAAGGGGGTGTACTTAATTCCTGTCGAGTCTCCCATCAGCATCACAGTTGCTCGCTCCTTCGAAGCACTAGCGCACTTAACGCATACGGTTTTGGCTCCACGTGCATTTACCGTTCGTCTCGTAGGCAGATACAAAAAAAGCAGCTAGTATGCACACATCAAAACCAAAAACATTTTAGGTAATAAGTGAGTAAAGTAATAAAAAAATAATAATAAATTCCGAACCTGTCTGATCTGCACTAAAAATGCGTGTGATGCCCAATTGTCGTGCCATTTTTTTTTTCAACCTCGACTGCAAATTCTGCTTTCACCTTCTCAATATCAGCAGGGCTGACTTGGCCTTGCTGGGTTAGTGCACGCATGCTCAGCCGGTCCATGCTCAGCCGGTCCATGCTCAGCCGTTGTCGACCCCTGAAGCCTTTAATCCACTTGTCGGACGCTTTAAAAATAGTGACTCCAGCTTCCACAGCGATGCGTTGGGCTTCAATTGACAGCATCCGAGGTGATACGGGCACACCTTCCTTTCTCAAACTATAAACCCACTCTACAATTTCTAGCTCTATCTCCTTAGACAGAATCGTTCCACATACAACAGTACGAACCTTTAGATGGCTACCTTTGCGCCCTTTAAGTGCAGCCTCGAGCTTATCCGAGTCCCTTCTCGGGCGCTGAATCATGGTACGCTTGGAGTTGTAGAACTCAGGAGCAAGGTTGTGCCAGAAGTGCGCAACTGTGTGCCGCATCTTGGGCAGAGGAGCCGTGTCCCAGAATGACAGAATCGGTAGCTTTTTTGCTACAGAAACGCTTTTTGTTGTGTGCTTGGTGCGGTGGCGACCCTTGCCTCCAAGCCGTGGTCTGCCCACCGGACGCGGCTTGACGCGCGCCATGGTAAAAGCAGAATGCCGTCGACGTCAAAGTGACTGGCATTGGAGAGATGCATTTCTTAACATGCGATTTTAATAGGTATGACAAGCTATTTTGATTGGCCAATACAAGGGTGCATCTCATATGAGGCTGCAGTTCCTCTCTACATGCGAAATGCGGTATCCTTCTGTACCTGTGCCAGCTGATGCTCATACTGTGACGGGGCACACAACGCCTTGCGCACAGGTAGTGTGACTTCCAGAGTATACAAACTCTTAGTGAACGGCAGTTCACTAGTCCCTAGCCTGTGGGACTGTTACCAAAAGTAGGTAGATTTAAGACTGAATATATTTAAGGTGACCCCTTTTAGTGCGTCTACATACTAACTATTAGTCACCTATAAAGTATCCTAGATGTTATCCTATTGAGTGGCTCTGAAGTCTTTGTACCATATCTGTGGTACCTATTTATGGCGTCATTATCGTCGACGTCATAGTGATGTTTAGCTACATCACTTAGTGTACTTTTGTACACCTGCTCTGAAGAGTGACTTGGCACTCTTCATGTAACCCCGTTACAGTTCTATTTGGTACGCTATGATTATATGTCGGAAACAACATAATGTCGGAATCAGCAAGTTCTAACGGTGTGTGAAAGAGCCGTCCAACATGAGTTTTCAGGCTCAAACAAAACAAATTCGATCTGATGCTAAATTTCACGCTTAGCTACGAATCGGACGCGTTTATATGTTTAGAGATCGAGATCGAGCTACAAATGTGCTAAAAACACATTTGCAGCTAGATGGAGAATTTAAAAACACTCCAACCATCAAGGACACTTGTACAGGATTATGCCCGACCTGGCTGCTGATGATGTTAGCGAGGATGAGGACATTCTGTTGCTATTTTCACGAGCTAGCGCGGTTGTTGTGGCACCACTTGTGGATTCCATTGACGCAGAACGAACGATATTCCACTTGAGAAATCGATGCGATGGCATCAAACACGGAGCATCTTCCGTGACTAATATTCTTATGTCGAGGGCGAGAACATGTCACGTATGTCAAGTGCAACAACGAGTTTTTCGATAGAAAAAATACGTTATTTGTCTGCTTTAGACACAATTTTAAAGAAATGCCTAGTAATATGTACCCATAAAGCAGTGACCCCGTCATCTCAATACGTCGTCCGTTTCTCGATTTCCGCTGGCGTCCGTTATGCTCCATGCCCCCCCCCCCAGTCGTTTCTTGCTAATTGCACATATCGCGCGTAGTAAGTCGCCGCGCCCGCTTCGTCCCGAGAACTATCGCTCCCGTCTACTGCGATGGGCAAGAAGCGGACGCCCGGGTCGACGCCCAACTTGAACACGTTCAACATCTGCACAGCCAGCCCCAACCAGCACGAAAGTCCCTGGGCCCCCGCTGAACACCAGCGGTTCCTCTTGGCCTTGGAACAGTTCGGAGGCGGGCAATGCGCCAGTCTCAATGAAGCGTGGCGGTCTATCACAACCGCTGTGGGCACTCGCGACATTGCTCAGGTGGTGTACCATGCTCGACTTTACTTCACTCAACTCCAACAATTAAACGCTCATAAGCGACAGGAGCAACAATTCCTACAGAGTGTGGACCAACGCTGGTCGCTCGAGGAAGACGCAGCGTTCGAGAACTTGTTAGCGGCCTTCAGCACGTCGTCAGTGTGTTATCCGTGGGAGGTTATGGCGTCTCGACTCCCTGGGAAAAGCTCAGTAGATCTCAAGGAGCGATACCAGAAACTCTGCTACGATATCGCACGGATCGAAAAGGGACAGCAGGTTGTCATGTCTCGAGGCCAATTGCTTCGTCACCCGGGACTCCCTATGGCGACCACAAAGGCGGCAGCTATCGGAGAAAGTGGACGTTTGGCATCGCAAATGACGTCCCCACAAGTCCTCGACAGTGTCATCACTCTGACACCTGCTGAAGAACAAATCTTGGTGGACGCACTGACGGAAGTGTTCGTGCCGCCTGAAGCTCCTACTGACTTGCTTGCAGGGATCGCGTCAGCTGTTGCTGCGTTCACGAGCTCGAACGGGAGATTGCCACCGCAGCGTTCGCATCCGCTCTTCACGAAGCAGCAAGCGCTTGAGGTTCTCAATCGTCTGTTGGCCACCCAGCAGACGGAGCCTCAGATTGTTCTAGAGACGTTGGCGGCGCAGCTTCGACTGCATCCACGAGCGTTGAATGTTTCGGCCGGAGTGTCGTTCAGCAGCTCTACGGCGGGAAGTTCCGAGCCAAATCTGCACCTGCTGGCGACAACTGGAGTCACGTTCGGCACGATGTTGCCTTCACCCCTTGCGGCGGACTTTGGAGCGATACCATTTGAAAGTACGGGCACAACTCCCACATTCCTCAGTAGTTTGGGTCTTTTATCACCTTCGCCTCGCCCAGGACAGTCGAAGAATGGCCATGATGGAACCAACGTCACTTCATTGCCGCCATTGACACCGAGTGGACTGCAGATAAACAACAAGAACGGGTAACTCGTTAAAAAGTGGACAAAAATGTACACACTATGGGCTACCTTTTTTCCTTTAAAATTCCCTGCCTCTAATCAGTATTATCAACTGGAAATCACTCAAAATTTCGACAAAATTATTTGCTTCTTTATATTTATTTACCCAGTTTAACTCCAGAGACCGAAGAGCTTCGCCTGGCCTCGGAACTCTTCGATGGTCGTAGCCGCTTTTGATTGAGCTACTAGCAGCTCCGAGTTACCAACGTCCTGCTCCTTTCTCCTCCGATTCATCGCACTTTTCTTCTGTTGCTTGACATTAAGAGAGATGGAGTTGTCCTTGGTATCATCAAGTCGGCTTTGTACTCGAGATGGAGAAGCACCATAGAGTCCGGACGCGGAGACGGCAGCTAGAAGAGCAGCTTCAGTGTCGATAGGACATTCGTTCGTGCCAAAAGAAGCTGAGAATGACGAGACTGACGCTGAAACTGAGAGACTTGCTAACTGAGACGGTATTCTCGACGCTGGTGCGGGATCTCTGGTCTTTCGCTCACTCGACGAGTAACTATCTGTACTTCTTACCGACTCTGATAAAGGTTCACTATCCCGTGTGCTCTTTGTCAAACATGGGGAAGATTGAGACCCAAGCGTCACGAGTTTGTGGAAAATCTCGCCATCTTTTCGCACTTTTCGCTTTGAAACGTCCTTGAATTTGTGTGCAGCATGAGCTGCGTGAGTTTTCCGTGTCACGACGCGAGACAGTGGCGAGAGCGTATAGTTAGACGTTAACCCAGCGTCTGATGCGCCTACTCTATGACCAGAATTCCCACAAAGCGAGTGCGTCACGTCTCTTTGACTGGAACTTATTGCAATTCCATCTCCAAGAAAGTCCTGCTCTTGATTGTCTGTATATTCCATTGGACGAGTTTCAGCCCACATTTCATCGTCTGCACCCTCACGTTCCTCAGTAGCCGTCATCAATGCGAAACTCTCTTCAGGTTCCAACTTGTCAAAGAACTTCGTCTCCATGTATTCATAACCTCCTTCATCTGCTTGAGTTGTCTCGCTCTTCCATGTCGCAGTATCAGCGTCTGAATCCAAGACTCTGGTCGAAGAACTCACGAGATCAGCAGCGATCGTGGGTAAGCGAGGAGCAGGAGGCGTACTAGCAACCAGCTCCGCCTCAACTTTCTGTTCATCCATCGAATTGTCCTGTGTGAGCTCAATAGTGTAGTTTGGGAGGGTGGCCAACTGTTTGTGTCTCTCTCCATTGACAAGCGGAGGTCGACTCCACACTGACTGTTGCTCACTTGTACGTCTTGAGGCAGGACTTGAAGTCATTGAAGCAGTCGACAAGTCGAGCGACAAGTTCAACAACGCCGACACAGCGCCAGATTCGACTTTAGGCGAGGGCCCCGACAGATTAGACAGTGCGAGTGTACAATGCTCACGGATCGTCTCGTTCTCGAGCTTGGCGAGTTGAATCAACGCAGGCATGGCTCCTTCCGCGACCATTTGGGCAGAATTCTTGTCTTCAGGAACAATGGTGAGGTTGCAGAGCGTACCAGCACAGCACTGAAGAGTGTTCAAGGCAGTGAGTTTGACTGCTCGATACGATTCATTGACCAACATCGACGTGACGCCCAGTTCGACCAATTCCCGTCGATACGCAGACACTGAGGACAATGCCCATAGGCTGGCAGCACATCGCCATCGAGTATCTGGGAGTTGTTCATCGCTGAGGAGGGAGCCAATAGCCTCCAGAACGCGCTTCTCTACGAGATATCGTGAAGGTCTGGGGGGTTGACTCGGTCTTGAGGCAATAGAAATGCTCGTCGTGTGCTGCGGCTCGGCGAATACGATACTACACAATGCGTCTGCACAGTCGAGCGACGAATCAACGTCGTGCTTTGCCACAACGTGCTGAACGAGAGTGCAGAACAAGTCGAGGATTGGTGCAGGTTGGTGAGAAATTGCAGTCGCAAAGCCCGTGACATGACTGAGCTGACGAAAGAGGATGCACACAAGCGCCACAAACTCTTCATCGTCGTACAGAGGCGACTTTATCGCCAAGAGACTGGAACGAGGGAGAATGCTGTTCAAATATGTCACC
This sequence comes from Phytophthora sp. 'mugwort', assembly GCA_033558025.1. Classification (NCBI taxonomy): domain Eukaryota; phylum Oomycota; class Peronosporomycetes; order Peronosporales; family Peronosporaceae; genus Phytophthora; species Phytophthora sp. 'mugwort'. Next base: position 1,657,000 of record JAUCEF010000008.1, on the reverse strand, counting down.
ACGTTCTCCTTTAGCATCACTTCCAAGAGTTCCTTACTGTGTGCCAAGCAGCACAAAGTGAGTACACACGTCCGGATGGCCTGAGACGAATAGGACACGAGCTCTTCCTTCCCATTGAAAGCCTCGTCGCTATGATTGGCGTGGATCTGAAGCATCTGCGTGAGAGCACAAGGAATCTCAGAGACGTACAGGAATCGACGCGTGTCTTCATGCCACCCAAGCCAACACAGTGTGGCTGCTGCATACAGAGGTGCTTCGCAGTCGTTCTTAGCCGTGTGGAGGTTGAGGAATTTCAAGACTGTCCATAAGTTCGAGGACGACGCTACTGCCATCCGACTATCGTCGCTCTTGGCTAACGTAAAGAAGACAAGAGCTAGCGTCTTCTCTGCGCAACTGGTGTCCTTGTGGACGGTAGCGTACTGGTCTTCGTACATGGAAATCCGGTGAAGAGCGTCCAAAATTCCAGTCTGAACACTTAACAGTCGAGAGTTCTCGTAGTACACGAGTTGACTCAATAATTTTTCGTGCAATGATGCCAACTCCCTCTCGTCCGATCTGGATGCCACACAATCGTACGTCATTAACTCAAAGAGAGCATGAAGCGATGTTCGTTCTATACACAGCGCGTTCCGACCGACTGGATGAGTCAAAAGTTTCCCAAAGAGTTGAGTCACGAGTGTGGCCACTTGTTTGGATGCCAGACCAGCATACGCGACTAGGATCTTGACGAGTCCTTCCTTGACCATGTGCTTCATAGTCTCAGCATTAAGAAGGTTCAATATCGCACAAATGCACGTCTCTTTCGTGGAGAGACTGACCGCTCGGACCATACTAATCATCATCAAGACACCCACCGCACCTTCTGTAACGAGAGCAGCTTCCTTCCCACGGATACACGACAAGTTACACAGCACTTTGGCACAATCCCGTTGACTGTCTTCACTGTACGAGTTACTCAGCACAGAGACGATGGCGACAATACCAGCCGACGCCAAAGTTTCTCGAAGTTCCGGTTCAACCGACAGATTGGCCAATGTGATGGCACAACAGCGTTGAATGCTGGCGTCGTCTTTGATCTTTGCTAGTGTGGCTAGCACTGAGATCACTCCGAGACGGACTAGTGCCAGACAGCAACTTGGATGACACGAGACACTGGCGAGCACATGGCAGCAAGAAGCTTTGCTCTCTCGGTCCTGCGATTCCACACACGTCGCGAGCACTTTTTCAATCGCTCCCACTTCAACCATAATGCGCGAACATTGCTCATCTCGACATAGCAGACTCAAACAGGAGCAGCAAAACCGCTCACTCGCGACGTTAAAGCGTTCAAGCACCAGAATTCGCGTCACACATTGCACGACAGCAGCATTGCACACTTGCGCTGCAGTGTGGACATCAGTAGCCAAGCACGCAAATGCTGCTGTGCATCGAGCGCGAATTTCACTCAAGACTCGAGCAGATTGTTCGGATATGACGACATCGTCCTGATTATAAACCTCATTAAGACTAGACAGGAACAGCAGCGCCGGAACCACGCCGGCTTCCGTCACAGCAGAGCGCGTGGCGGTTTTGTTACAAAGGCCGTGCAAAGCCTTGGAGAACAAGTTTCGAGTCTCGTACGACTGTCCGGACGCCATACTCAGTTGAATTAACGCAGTGATCGCTCCTGCCGTGACAATATCCGCTGCTGCTTTCTGTACACTAAGCAGATTACACAGCGCCAAGGTGCACATTTGCTTGGCGTCATTTCCACTCGAGCGTCGAGAGATCGACGACAAAGTGGTGACGGCATCGCGCTCTACAAGCTTGGAGCGAGCATCCTCACAACATGACACATTGAACAGTGTACGAGCACAAACTTGCAGTAGTTCGTCGTCTTTCCTAGTCACAGAGACAGCTCCGTTGTCTTCAAAGTCTCGTCTAGTGTCACTCTCTCTGTCTTCCGCACCATGTACCCGTCGACACAAGTCATTCACAAGCATTACAAGTCCTTCAAGTACCATTCGTACGGCATTGCCAGAGTCTCGACTTAAGTTCCATAACGTGATCCCTAGCAAATACTTTGTCTTCATACCACGCGACGCACCTGCGAGAGCGACCAAAGTGTTCATGCATCCTTTTGCCACCATCTCGTTCCGACACGTCGGAAGTCGCGACAGATTGAGTAAAATATACGCGAGCAGTTCGTGGATCACTGAGGAATTGGGATGAAGCAACGCGGCAATGGCACTGACAATGCCTTCTTCCAGGAGACGCAGTCGAATGCGCGTCAAATTGGACAAATTACACAGCGCTTTAGCAGTGATATCGTCGTCTTTTTCCTCCTTCTGACCGGCAAATCCTTGGCTATTATTTCGTGGGGATGTGAGCGCGAGAAACGCTTTCAAAACGCTCTCGATTTTATGATAAGACTGCGAGACGCACGTGAGGTTGAACAAGGCGCAGCGACAGATATGAGCGACGTTTTCGTGTTCATTGATCAAAGTCGAGAGCGCACTCACAGCTCCATCGTCGACCAAGAGCCCTTCTTGTCCCTGTAATGAACACAAATTACACAGCGTAATGGCACATGCTGTTCGGATCGTTTTGTCTTCGAGATCGTTAACAATTTCAGCCACAGTCTTCACAGCTCCCTGTTGGACGATCACACGGCGCAGTTCAGCGAGATGCGATAGATTCATTAAGGCAGTGACGCAATGCAATCGAGTGGCTTTGTCGCCGTCTTTGCACAGCCGGATGAGAGCCTCGACTACGTTTTCCTGCACCATCAGACGGGCGTTCTCGGGGTTAAAGCTCCAGTTACTCAGTGTGAGTGAACATCGTTGCTGCTGTTTGCGTTGAACGCCAGTCAACGTCGAACCTGGTTCGCCCTCGTCTTGAGTCGGGATGGTGACGACAATAGAGGCCCCAGTATGACGAGTAGCGCTGGATACTTCGCCTCCTGCGACTGCAAACGCGTCTAACACGCCGTCTTTCAACACATTTCGTCCTTCCACTCGTGCGAGCTCCGTCCAGGGAAGATTAGTCAAGTTATACTCTATCTTTTTGCCTCGTGGCTCGGTACTCGAGATTATGACCTGGTAACTTCTCTTCATACGAGACATGTAGAGCAACCCATCGATATAATCACCACGAGTGCCAAACATATCACCGACGTATGGCTTGAGAGTTTGTGAGGAATACTCAGCACGCTTCCGTCCGTTCTTCCTGGCGAGAATTGGGGGATTCTTTGTAAGTGTCACAGTCGACGCTGCTGGTTGAGCAACCTGTACGGAAGATGACGGCGTCGAGACGTGGAGAGGGAGCGAAGCGACACGAATTGACTGGTGTCGACCTCGTGAGGGAGAAGAAGTCGCAATAGGCGGAGCTGGTGAAGCAGATCCGAGTTGGTCTGGGGCTGGTGGTGGCACAAAGCGGCCAGCAGCTCGACCGGCATATTCCATAGCGAATTCGTTACTGCCGAAGGTCTCAGAAGCCAACGGGGCGATGCTGGACTCAATTAGCAGGTGGAAGACTCGATCTCGATCGCTCAAGTAGTTGGCATTGGGTGTGGATAATGCTCTCGATTTGTTCTTTAAGGCGAGTGTCGGGCTTGGAACGGTAATGACGTTCTTCGGGCGGTTATTACTAGTTGGTGGCTGGCTGACATCCTTCACTAGTGAGAAACTAGCTCTGGTCTCTCCGGTACTCGGGAGAACGCTGTTGCTATGGAGTTCTGCTGCGAGGCGAGTCTTTTCGCGATACCAGAGCGCAGTCAAGTCCATGGAAGACACGGGTATTGTGCAAGGCAAACACGCTGGAGATAGAGACAGCAGCTATGAGCAACAATAGATTACACATTTGCTAGGAGACTTTACGAGGGCGGCATCGTTACGGGCTCAAATGCAACGAAAACGTACAGTTATGATCATGTTTAATACCGGTATTTGCTGTGGCGAAAATAAAAACCAAATACCGTGATGTGACTATATGTGACAACGCGCGATAATAACAATGTATGTGTTGAAAGGGGAAAATGCGCGCTAGAAAGTGGATTAAAAAGGGATTGGCTTTAATGCCGCAGGTTCCGCCGTTACAGGAGCTTCCTCCTTGTTGTAGTCTCGTTCTCGTGGCATCATATCTCAACCAAACGTTCTCGTCCCATTCACATGTGCTATCGTCGTGCTGGCCTGCGTACTCGTCACCTTGTCGCTCTGATCTCCCGCCGGATCGGCTCTCCTTTCCAACAGTATGTACATGAGGGTGGGTGGCTAAAATGTAGTAGTACACTCAGAGTGCTGTTCGTAAAACAGTACTCGGTCTAGTTCTTGTCGAAAAGGCGACGAACGTTTGTGGTCCTCCTCCGTACTTTTGCTTGTTTTCTTCTTTTTATGCACAAACTCCATGCGTATGAGACCGCACGACCAAGACGCACCGTACTCGTTCATTTCATCGATCCAATTGCTTCTGCGGTCCAATTCATAAGACCACGAAACACTTTCCTTTATCTCGTTAAACTTCCTAGTCGCTTAGTACTAAGTACTACCATGTAGTACGTCGTACTGAGAGTAATAAAGACGTCGCAAGCGTGTCGGGCATTTGATCCATCCGCGGTTTCCAGCTTGCATACTCCAAGTTAAAGTGTTTGGCACGAGGAGTTGCGACAAACATAAAAGCACGGGCACGTTTGCCTTCACATGAACGCATTGAGCGCAGATTTGGTGACACTGTATCGGATACTTCCAGACAATGCAGAGTGGATATACTCATTCGCCTAGTGCTTTGTGGGGAAACGGGGCGCGCGTCCTGAATCATCGTTATGTTCGTCAAGCAAAATGCTGGAACGGGTGTAAGAAATAATACTCCGATTGGCGACAGAAGTGAGCACAGTCTTGTCGCACCTCGGGCAGGACTTCTCCCTGATGGCTGCAGCTGTCGCTGTCTGGTTATCGCCCTCACGAGCCCACAGTTCCCGCAGAATGCAAAGTCAGGCATTCTATTCTCACACGCAGATAACTCCCTCGTATTTCAATTTTTCGTTGTTCATTGCGCCTGGGTATGAGATCCGCTTCGTCTAGCCCAGGTTTATCTACACCAGAACTCACCCTTGCGGGTCCGCGCCAGTACCTGCATGTGCTTCAACAGTACGGCCGCTACGCGTTTTCCTCGTTAGTACTGTTAGTTCGGGTTTACACAAAGTGTTCCTACTTTTGGATTCTCGCCGGATTTTGTAGCGATGCTTCGAAGACTTCACGCAGGAACAATTGCACGATTTCTATATTATCGGAGCTCCAGGAGGTGATCTCGGGAATACGACAAGGTTGCCGGCTGGCGCCACTGCTATTCCTGATAGCAGCGGAAATACTAGCCCTGGCAATTCGACAGGACCCAGCAATAACAGAAATTGAGATGCTAGGAAGATCAGGTGAGAAACACGATTCTCAGCCTTTGTGGATGACTCCACGGTCTTCCTTCATGAAGCGCGGCAACTCCCGCGAGTGATGAACATAGTCAAGCACTTCGGTAGACTGTTGGGCCTGCAGGTACAGCCAACGAAAAGTTGTATCATTTTTTTGAACAAGGCAGTGGAATTACACGACTTCCAGGGGATACCGGTGCTGATGCACGGAGACACGGTGCGGTACCTAGGATATGCGGTTGGAACAGGAGAGCTCACGGACGCGAACTGGGCGACCTGAATCCGCAACGTCCAACGGCGATTAGCAACGGCAACACAAATCTCCACTCGTGTCGATAACAGGGTCGTGATTCTCAATGTCATCATGTGTTACACGGCAGCGGCATTCGAGATGCCAAAATGGGCGGATAAGCAGCTGCTGACCTTGCAAAAAACAAGATTTCTATCGAGGTACTCCACCAGCACAGAGGCAAGTCGGCACAAAATAAACCCAGGCCTGCTTTTCACGCCGAAACAATCAGGAGGCGTTGGTTTGGCATCGGTGCAAATTGCTTGCAAGACTTAGCGCGTAAAACACACGCTCCAATGGTTAATCCAGCGGCGAGATGTATACTACGACGCGTGGCGCTCATAGGCATTAGGGGGGGGGGCAACGACGCAGTAGGGATATGGTGTATCACCCCGACAGGACATCGGGCGAAGCGGGAGAGTGACGGGGAAAACACCAATTAACTCGCTACAACAACTGCTAGGGACATGGATTCAACCCCGTGTAGCAGGCTGGGAGAATTATGGACGAGCAGGTAAGCAGACCTGACAACCTGGGTGGAAAAATTGAGCTAGGACAAATGGCCACTGCATCGCCTGAAAGCGACTCCTCTTGGCCCGGTCCTGCAGGAACTCACGCAACAGTGCTCCATAGTTCAGATACGCCTCGTCAAACCAGGTAGGCTCGTCGTAGCCTCACCAGTGTACCTTGAACTTGCGCAGTGATTGTCCATAGCGTGTTCGGCGGCCCGACCTCATGTCGTTGATCTTCTCGACTTCGTACTCCCGTTCTTCTAGCTCTCGATCCAGCTGTCTTCAGGTAACAGCGCCTCGTCGAAGTCGAGACGATCCGCCTCATCGACCGACCAGTGTGTCGTTGGTCGATCCGGGAATGTTCTCATAGGCTTCAACTTGGACACATGCACCACCGGAAAAAGGTGATAGTCTGTCCCGGCTGTCTCCAGTCGAGCCGCAAGGTTGCACCATCTCCAACACTCGGAAAGGGCCATGCCACATATGCGCTAGCTTCCGCGCGTATCCTTCCTTGACTTGATCCAGATATAGCCACACTCGGGTGCCAGCCTCTATCCGATGCGGATCCACGCTGTCATTGTGGCGTTCGTACCGATCCGCAATAGCCTTCTTCAGCCTCTCGTTCAGTCCGCTCTCGCCTGCCGGTAATAGCGTTGGATCCGGTACCGCCATCGGCGTAGAGCCCGATCTCGGCGTCTCGTGCTCCCAGCGGGAGAGTTGCCTCCAGCGTCGTGCGTGGATCCCAACCGTGCGCAAGATAAAACGAGGTATCACCTCGGATCCGATCATGTGCCGTATTGACAGCGAACGCTAGGCGCTCGGCATACTCGTCCCAGTCGCGCTGGTTCTCGTCCTCTACATACATCTTGATGGATCTCGTCACCGTCTGCACCATGCGTTCCGCAATCCCGTTCGCCTGAAGCCTATAAGCCATGGTGGCTCGCTGTCTCTGGCCCAGGATCCGATTGAACATCTTGAAGAAGTTAGACATGAAGCCCGGCTCCCTGTCATACCGGATCACCTCACTCGCACCGAAGCATCGGAACACACATTCCTCGTAGGACTCCGCGATCGTTTGGGCTGTTCAGGACGCACTCGCCTTAGCGATGACGTAACCGACGAACCATTAATCTGCCGATCAGCATCGAATAACCAGATCCAGCATACGCAGCAACGCTAGCACTTCCTTTTCCACGACGCCATAGTTCAACTCGTTCGACTTCAACGTGCGATTCTCGAACATCACGGGCAAATATGTGCCATCGTGATTCTGCATCAAGGAGGCGGACACTGCCCACTCGCTAGCATAGACGATCAGCACAGGCTGTTTCTCGGGGTCGAAATGCTGGAGGATCGGGGTCGTCGCGATTATGTTCTTCAGGGTGGCGAACGCTTCCTAGCTCGGATCCACTTCGACGCCGATGCCTCCGGATCTTGATCGAGCTGGAGACCCCGAGAAACCTTCGAGGATCTCTCGGCCGATCTTCCATTCGTTGACAGCGATCCTGTTCTCAGCACGCATCGCGGCGAAATCCACCTCCCTCAGCTCGTACAACACCGACACGTACATCGCCATGTCTTCGATGAAGCGTCCGTAGTAGTTTAGACTACCCAAGACCGACTGCATAGACCGTAGAGATCTCGGGAATGGCAGATGCACCAGCGCACTGAAATCCTTTGGATGGATGAGCCTCCAAGCCTTCGATGGATACACGATGTCCGAGGTAATCTACCTTCTTCTGTCCCCAGAAACTCTTCGCGACACTGATTGAGATATCCACTTGTCACCGGCCGCGAGCAGGATCTTCACTCTTTCGCACAAATGATCCCAGGACCCGGCCGTAATAAGGATGTCATCGATGTAGGATCGACGCCCCAGTACGGAAGGTTCACCTACTTCCTCCGGATCTCCTCCTTCGAAGATGCCCGTTGAGGATCCTCGATCCGCTGCTTGTGGAATCCGCAAGAAGCCGTACAGTGCGTTGTCGATCAGCCTCTGGTAGATCTGTGGGGCGTTCTTCAATCCTGCTATCGGCATTCACCACGCCGTTTGGCCTATTTGAGTGGAACCGCATGCCATTTCGAGCGCGATCCGTCATAGACACAACCCGGAAGCCGCTCGCCATATCCAGCGAGCAATACCACCGCACCTTGTCTAGATCCTCAAGCAGATCGTTGATCAGGGGCATCGGGTAGACCATCAGCTTGGTGAGACCGTTGACCAGGCCTTAATCAATACACAACATTCTTCTTGATGATCGCCACGGTTGGTAATGCCCAAGGAGACGCTGAGTGCCGTATGATCTTGGCCGACAGCAGTCTTTTTGGCAGATCCGATACCTTCTCGCGGAATGGGGGGCGATCTTTCGCACGCGCTGTGCGATCGGGGTGGCATTTCCTATGTCGATGCCACATTCCACGCCCACAGCTGCAGGAGGCAGCGCATTACCCTTGCCGATCAGCAAGTGCCGGTGGGGCCAGATAATGTCCCGCAGCTAACGGATCTCCTCCTCTGTGTTCACCTCAGGATTCCCCACTTGCAGATCCTCGATCGGCACCTTGTCCGTGGTGGGTGCTACCGCCGGCAGCAGAGCCAGCTCGCTTTGCACTTCTTCGGCGTGCAGCGGTGCCTCCGTCGTGGTAGCAGATCTCGTGATCCTTACTGGATCCTCCTTCGAGTCGTCATGTACCTTTGTGCCACCGTACAGATCCGTCCTTGCCGCTTCCGTCGTGCGATCCTCCGCGAAATCCATGACTCGGGCCTCGGCTTGTCCGCGGGATCCTCGATTGGAAGCCGTGTGGCTTGATCCAACGTCTCCGACGGGAGATCCACTTCCGGAAGGTCACCTGACTCCAGCACATCGATCAACGGCGATTGTTTAGCCCCCAAGCTTATGTCGGCTTCGTGAGCGGCACCGTTCGATTCGCCTTTCCCTGGCGCATCTTCCCCACCAGGCCCGAGCGCGCAACTCCAACCTTTGCTAGGCGAGGCGGCCGTCGGGCGTTCCTGGCGATATGAGATTATGGCTTGGTCCTTGTACAGAGCCTGGTGACTGGCCGCCTGATCGCCTCGCATTTCCCACCGAAAAATCAGCGACACGCGTCGCGACAGTGACGTCGGTCGGCGGGTCGATCTCGGACGACCCCGCTGGGGCGGGGTCGTCCGAGGTCTCATTTTGGCCACCGCCGTCGGGCGCGCCTGCCGCACCCTCTCGCGCCGTCAGGGCTTCTCTTGGGCCTCCGTCAGATATCGCGACCTTTGCGCCGATTGTCCATCCCGCATGCACGTCACCGATACCGGGTGCACGAGACGGGGCGTGATTACGCTCATGTCTCAACTCAGTGCCGCACCGTTCCGTCCCTGACTGGTATTCAGAGGGCGGTCACCGCCACCCTGTACGGCTCTTAGCGCTCGTCCTCACTTCTGCGGATTCAGGGGCCTTCGGTCGCGCCAGGATCCTGGTCGACCTGTCGTACTCGACTCGGCAACTGCGGGCTCCAGATCCGGCGCTGGCGTCGCCGCTGCTACGGCTGATGCCGCATCCGTAGTGGCTTCCAACGCCAAGGTTTGCCACTCGGCGTAGCGTCGGGAACCTACAGAGACGAAGCCCGGCTGGCGAGGAATGTGATCACTGGTCAGTCATAATCCGATTCGCACGTCCCTGTTCAAGATCAGCTTTGCGTCGCCCAGGTTCGTGAGATGCAAGTAGCGGATCCTGCCTGGAGCTTTAACCAGGGTGGGTACCCAGCGCTCACCGCGGGCTAACCACAGCTTTTCATTGTCAGACACACGGATCCGCAGCGGGAGCTCCATGGCCTCGGCGACCCCCACCGTCAGATGTTCGCCCACGAACACCGGGTGGGCTCTGTGGTTGAAGATGTGGCGGCGCACCTGCAACATGACTCGCACCTCGTCCGGCAGACAGATGGATCCGTCGCCGAGATCCAGCCAGATCCCATCCGGGAACATGACGTCCATGCCAAGGATAGCTTGGTAGTCCGGCGGCAGAGCGTCTCCCACCCAGACGTCGTAGAAGTACGCCAAGGATCCCGCCATGATAAGCTTGATCCATGTGCGTCCTTCCGCGACATACAGCTTTTCACCAATTCCGAGGCATTCTTGACTCTGACTTGTGTCGATATGGCATCCTACCTTACGAGCAAATGTGGCGTCGATGATTGACACCTCGGATCCTGAGTCGAGAAGCGCCACATCCTTGACGTTATTGATCTTGCTCTTCGCTTTCGCCTGCTTGAAGTGTTTGCCCAGTACATGGTACTTCCAGTATTCACGCGACTCGCCTGGCGCAGATCCAAAGTCACCGTGACCTCGGATCGTTGGTAGTCGTCAACAGGTCGAAGACTTGCAACCATAGCCGTAAATTCTTATTTCATACGTATTACCAAATAGATCAGTTTGCGATCGCTAACCTGATCCTTCGGCTTCTTCTCTACAAATACATAGATGATGAGCTAGAACGCTTGTCTCGTACCGGGTTCAAAACCGGCGAGCGTCCTAGTTTAACATCTTCTCAGCAGCCTCAGGTAGTAGTCCTAGTAGGCCCGGATGTTTGCTGGGGTTGAACCACTGACGGATGAGGTTGTAGAACTCTCCCATCTGGCATTTGACGTGTTCGTGGAGTTCACCACAGCCATGTCACACGAAGAAGCACCGCTGTGACGGATATCCTCTCTTACCGCACTTCTGACAGAGCAGACGCTTCCAACATCCAAGCTCCGAGTGTTTACGCGATTCGCAGTGCGAGCAGCGCGTTGGGCCATCTCTGCCGAAACGCGGACGGTGATCCTGCTGTCGAGGATCCTATGGCGCATCGTTCGAGCGCCCAGGATCCGGTGCTCTTGGCGGAACTGCTACTGCAACTGCCTGAGACTGGTCATCCGCCGCCGTCACGTAAGCTCGGCACAGCTCGCCTTCGGATCCTGACTCCTCAGAGTCCGATCCGAACTCGGATCCGGAGTCAGGGACTTGATAGCGCGTACAGAACGGGTTGGCGCCGTCGATAGCGCAGGACTCGGCTTGGATCGGTACTTGCTGGATCCGGTCGACTTTTTCTGCCGCGACTTCGCCCACTCGCGCGCGTGCAGCACGTCCTCCAACAGATCCGCGTCAGCCAAGCGCAGCAGTGTGAGCTGATCCGCAAGATCCGGGTCTCCCAGAGTCTCGACGAAGTGTTCCATGTGATCGCGACGGGCCTTCGCGTCGCCATCCTTGATCTTCAGCATCGCGCGCATGCCTGCAACGTTGAGGCGGTGCAGATACTCTAGCGGCGTCTCCTCTGCGCACTTGCGCGCGTGGTAGTATTGCCATGCTACCTAGACTCCCAATCCGCAATACTGCGTCTGGAAGCTCCTGAGCAAGTCACTCCACTTCGATCGCGTGGATCGGCTCAGCTGCTGTACCAGTTCCTCGTGGATCCGGTAAGCAGATCCGCGAATGTAAGGCATTTCCCTTCGTCTGTAGCTTGATCCCTCATGAATGCAGTCTTGACTTTGCTGATCCATCCTCGTGCACGCTATTCGTCATGATCCTTGCCTACGAACTCCTTCAGATCCAAGATGGCGATATCTTGACGCGTTGAACCGTCGACTATCCAGTCGGAGCGACTGCTGCCGCTGTCGTAGCCGTGCTTCTCGTGGATCCCATGCCGAGATCATCTGGATCATACTCCCAGTGCTCGGGGTGGTGATATTGCGATCCCACCGGTTCCATGTCGATATCGAGCGATCCCGGACCGCGTGGGGACGGAGCCGGTCTCGGAGCCCTGTCTTCTTGACGTTCGCTCAGGAGACGTGCCATAGCCGCTTGGAAGTACGTCTCCTGACCAGTCGTCGGTTCCTGGGCGGACCCGCTGACCGGATCCGGGATTGCGACGGTCTCACCGGGCGCGGAGCCGGGATCTTATCTTCCGAAGTGCTCGCAGAACGTGACTGCAGCATCGCGGCACCGGCTGGTCCAAACGACATTCGTCGCGGCTCCGATGAGCTGCTGGATCCGGCTTCCGACGTAGCCGACGCGTACTACGATGATCCGGTGTGGTACTCCGGTGACCTGGTGTATGCCGCCTTGGTCTCGGCTGACATGACGTATTCATCCCTAGCCTCGAATGTCGAGCTGTGCTCGGTCTTGGTCTCGGGTGCTGCAGCCGCTGATCGCTCGCCCACGAGGGGTTTCAACAAGTTGAAGAGCGACGCGGCCGAGATCCGGATCGTGTCGGCGTCCAACTGGAACAGGTCGTCAGCGTCGAACGCTGCTGCCGTGAGGCCGGCTTCTTCCAGCATCCTCAGCAGATCCGTCACGGCATCCAGCTTGTTCGGGGTTGACGACGGGTACGACACAGGTGCGGTGAGGGATCCAAGCTGCTTCAGCTGCAGGATCCGCATCAATCCGCATCACTGGATCCTTGCGCAGCAAGCCGTTCAGCTCCGTACGCACTTAAACCGACTCCAGTTTAGATCGTGACCAGGTAGACTTCAATACAGCACGATCGTTGCTATCCAATCTGGTGCCTTGAGTTCTTCCGTGGGGGCTTCGTCTTCTTCTTAGATGTGGCACTTGAGGCCGCTGGAGTGGTGGTGGATAAAGGATTCTTCGCTCTCGCGAACGAACCTTCGTCTGGCAGGTCCTGACTTGCGTCAGGCCTGCGGGGGTCCCCGAAGGGACCTAGGGAGGAAAACGAGGTTTCTCTTCCTGCTCCGTTGCCAGTCCATCCTCTCTTCCGTCGGCAGAGCTCCTCCCAGCGCTCGACCGATCTGTGGATCTCTCTTTCAGCGACGCCGTCGACGATCTAGTCTCCATCAGCGCTTCATCTCCCGATCCATTGCTCACTTGCGCTTCATCTTGGGACTCATGGTGAAGTCCCGCGTCGCCAAGAGATCCAGGCACGCGCACCATTGTGGTGGAGCGAATCCGCTGAAATTCAGTAGGATCCCAACTCACACGCACTGCGCCCAGACGCCGACTAACGGAGGGGTGCTCCGACGGCCGTGTTGTTGTTGTTGGTTCACCTTGTGTACTCGTCCGCGGGCTGGTACTGCTCTCTCGTTGACACGAGATGCGCACCTGGTGGGCCTAGGACGTCCTTGTGGGGACTTGGGAGGGGGTGGATCTGCGCAGGTATTCCTGCGCACGAGATCCGGTGTTGGTTTGGGCTTGAGCTTCTTGTGTAGACCTTGTGGATCCGTAATAGAAATACGGGATCCGGAGTTGTTCCTTCTTGAGGGTGTCCTTGCTCCTTATCGGAGTTGTCCTTGTTCCTTCACGATACTTGCCGCTTCCAATAGCGGGATCTTGACGGGGGGGGGGGGGGGAGCCAAAGGGCGAGCTCGACCTGGCCAAGTAATCCAGAGGCCGCCACGTGTGCAGGAAGATCGTCAAAGTTAGACTTGATCTATGGAAGGGGCCAATAGAAATACACTATACTATAGTCAAGTATGTCTTCCTGAGCAAATTCGGTTCTGATTTATACCTTAGCCTATCTACCTTCGGATCCCATCCCAAAACCTATCCTACGGACTGCTTACAACCCAGGATCCCATCTCTGACCTTCTCCTGGCCAACCGTCTCCACTATCTCCCTTTAGCTACGGATCTTAAACCCGGTGTGCACTAAACTGATCGGATCTAGTACTTAGCCTCACCCCACGGGACGGGTCCATGATCCGTACCATATACAGACCACGCGTGTCGCATGGTCCGGATCCATCACTTTGACGCTGTTATGGCTGCCGCTGGCGACGTGATCATCCAGCTGCCGGTCAACGTCCATCGTATCCGGATCTGCAATACCACAGTTGCCCCTTCTCGTTCTGCTTCACTGTGCCGAACAGGATCTCCACACGGTTTTTCGTGTGGTTCTTAAAGTGAGGCAAGTCAGTCCGGTACGCCATCAGCCCCATGTCCTGCACTTGTCCCAGTATTTTCGCAAATGCAGCCACAGTTCTGGCCTTCCTCCCTGTAACGACAGGCTCAGGAGCTATGCGCAATCCAGTAGCGCATATGCATAGTTTCTTTGCTCTTGAAGATCAAGCATTATAACCTGCGGTGGAATACCGATTGCCGTCATTCAGGGAGAATCCGATCGCACAAGTTGGTCTTCTAGCAGCTGCCTTATTTTTATATTGAAAAGAACTAGTGCCTCGCAGCGAGTGTTTCACCGGTAGTACAGATATAAAATAATTATAGTAAAACCACAGGGAGGCTAAACACAACTTGATAATTGGCTGAAGCGACTGTCCGTTGAGAAACACCCTCTGAACGCCTTTTTCAAGGGAGGATTCATGTTGTCTTGGAGTGCGAAAGGAGAACTTATAACCATGTACTGCTCAAAGGAAGTCATGCAGCTACAGGCCAAGGAATTGACCTCCAGCCGCCTCGTATCTAAAATACCTGTCGTAGACACCACCAAGGGGCCATCCATATGGTAGACATACAGTAATTGGACGGACCTCCCGTACTTCCGTTGCATGAAAAAGTAGCCGCGACTTTACGCATTGAATGGGGTACCGTAGTTCTTCTCGCTGTCTCCGTTGTCTAAAGCACGTGAGAACGTTTTTCAAAAGCGATTCCGTTGAAGGGACCCAGGAAATACCGGACCCGAAGCGACCTGCAGACGTGCGCAGAGTGAAAAAAGCAAAGCTTGCGATTCTTGGTGAGCAAGTAGTAAGAAGCCACCTGCGACGGAAATCGTGTTTGGAGAATGAGCGCGCAGCTCACATTAGTTCTCTTTCTTGTCGGTATTATATCTTCAACTATCGCACATTTAACCGTTATTTGTAGCAGACAACCTCCGTAGGACAGTTCTGCTACGTGGGAAATCCTCCAGCACGCACCCTTGCCTTCTCGGGATAAACAACCCAAAACGGTCTCCTGTATTCACCACTAACTGATGGTGGCCAGTACACAAGAGCCCCACCTACTGGGCGCCATCTTGTGCTTCATCCGCTCAACTCCGTCCTTGGCATCAGCCCCGTCGCCTCTCGATGCTTCCCGAACGCAGATCTTCGCAGGGGCTTTATAAATGCATCGGCAATATTTTCACAGCCCGGCATACGCAGCACGTCGATCTCCTTCAGGTCGACTCGTTCGCGAAGAAGTGATGCCGCACGTCAATGTGCCTCGTACGGCTGTGCAATGCCACGTTGCTAGCCAATTTCCTCTCACTCTCATTGCCCACGTACACGTGCCTTCTGCTGTACCGTCAGTTCTTTCAGCATTTGACGAATATGCACAACTTCTTGCACGAGTAGGCTTAACCCCCTCCCCCCCCCCCCCACACACACACACTCACGGGCTTTTTCGGCCCCTGCCTGCGATTAACATGTAGTTAAAATAACATGTTAAGACCAGGCTAAACTTAGTGTTTGTATTGCCTGCAATAAGTGCGATGACGTTTTATGATCTGCGGGAAGTTGGCCTGATGACAGTCGGCACCACTTCAAATCGTGCGCGGCTCTATGCACGAACATGTTGTCAACGCCACCATCGTTTTCTACGTAGTTTGCAGCACGGTGTATATCACACATGTTGTAGTCGACCTTTTATCTTGATCGAACAAAAAAGGAGACCAGACCGCCAAACTATGAAATGAATTGCCATTGATTGCTCCAGCATGTACGTCCTACCCATCCTTACTCGCTCTCATCCCCTGCCTCTCCATCCGATTGCTCCTCCTCCTCCTCCTCCTCCTCCACCCTTTGGTCGTCTTCCTTTGCTTCGTCTTCCTTAGCTTCATTATTGTTCTCGACCGTCTCGCGACGGCGGCACTTCTTGCCCAGGCCACGCATCTGGATGTCGCGGCCGACGCGAGCGAGGGCGCTAGTCTCCATTCTTCCACTTGACGTGCCCGATTTCACGTCATGTTGTTGCCGGGGTAGTGGTTCGGCCGAACATGGTCGCAGAGGTAAACACTGCATACTTCACGTATATAAACTGAGTGTTAGTCCCAAGCAAACCAAAGCAGTGAGCACGGGAACTTACCGTTTCGTTCCGTCACTGCAGGCCTCGCAGTAGAACCTGGTAGCGCAGCGTTGGTCCACCTTTTGCTTCCTGATGGATCACACCTTGCATTAATGCTGCAGTCGTTTGCGAATGCCCTCCCTAATTTGAGTCCACTCTGGGAACTCAGTGCGCTTGAGCTTAATCGAAATAGCAGTTGATCTACCAGACGGGGTTGGCGGTCCAGGAGAAGGGGCCTATACAACAGAGAAGTAGCTAGCAAAAACTAAATAATGTGGTACATACAATCATGATCCATCTAGAACATGTAGGATACCTCTTTAACGAAGTCCTCAGTCGTGACTTGCAGCAGTTGCGCCTGCAACATTTCCAGAAACTTGGCGTGGTCAGCTGGAGCTTCACCTCGTAGTTTCTGGGCCTCTCGATAAACGATGAAGCAATTGACGATTGCCATATCCACAATTTCCAAGAAGATGGTCTTGTAATGCTTGCGGAACCGAACGGCGAGCTGCAATGAGTAGCGCTGCAAACGCAATTGGTCGTGCACGTCGACCCCGCCCATCCAGCGATGGTAGTCGCGCATGGCCGAAGGGTATGGTATGATGGTCCGGCGACCGCCTGGAACGTACCGTCCTATCACACAAATGCAGCAACAATACATTAGCATGAATTCCTTTTGATCTGCTTTCCGCAACTTACCGCAAGTTTCCAGCGTCCTGCTGCTTTCGGTGGATAGAAGATAGACGGGAAGCCGGTCACACCACAGCATAGCCCATAGCTCAGGACAGCATTTGGCAATTACCATTTTAGATGAGCTTCGGGCGACGTCAGCTGGCCGTGTAGCGCCCTCAGCAATTAGTGCAGGCGGGAACCACTTCTTGTTCGTTTGAACAGTGCCGACCGAGTATACATTTCGGCTCAACAGTTGAAGATCAGCTGAACCGACGTGTAGAAGCGGTCAGTCACCACCGCATGAAAAACGCCGTCCTGAGGAGTAGGAAGAACTTCGTCGAGATTGCGGATCACTGCAGCTGGTCCAGAGTTTGGATCTGCCGAAAACTTGGTCGGCGATTCTTTCCCGAGCTCATCAGAGTGCTGATCGGTACATAAATCAAATACAGCATGTTTACATATCAGCAGGCGTTAATATGCAACATGTAGGACTTAGCCAAAAAAAACAAATCTCGCGACCCCCATATTGTGGAGGCGGGGGACAAAAAATGAACGCATCATGCAGCTCACAACCTCGCACGTACACCTCATCAAATATGCCAACACTGTGACGTACCGCAGGCAGTACGCGGTTTCCGTGCAGCACATCATGAACAGTTTAACGACCCATTTGTGTGGCTTGTCCTTCATGAACTGGCGAGTCACGTTGTGGCGGCTGCGGGATGGAATTATGGCCTCGTAAATGCCACAACGAGAGGGACGTTATATTCGTTAACGAATGTCTCCTGGAGCGTGTCAATGATCGATCGCACCTTCCAGGCTCAAACGGTGTCTGGCCTGACATCCGTGTTGTCGGTGAAGTGAAGGTTCTGCATGATTCTTTCAAACCAGGCCATCCCCATAAATCGCCCAAAAGTACCTTTGGGTAAGCACTGCACATGTCGTCGCCCAGTGATCCGGCAGTCGCCGTGTGTGGGAGCACAACATGTGTGCGATAAGCAAGCCAATGCAATGCATGATCTGCTGGGGCTGAATCTGCTTGTGTCGTTTCGTCGCGGTCAGCATCTCGTCGTCTCTGGTTTCGTCTTCACCTTTATCCCGTCGTGCTTCGAACCTGCGATCAATCCGTTTATCCAGGTGCTGGCTGTAGTATCGATTCCTCTCCGTTGCAATCCTGCGCCACAGTCGCTTAGGCAAGAAAAAGAAAACAACTCCAAAGGGTTCTCAGCGAGAGGAAGCACTTGATCAGATGGCCCGGAGTCACCCGAGTAAAGACCAGGATAAGCATCTGGTAGGTTTCAGGATCTAGATGCATTATACAACATAACACGAGTGAGTACAGGCAATATATACATCATCGACATACTTCAACATGTACCGAAGTTCCAGCCATCCACACACATCTTCTTCAATGCAGCAGAGTCTTGCGCCAGCATGGCCATCTCCTCCCTGTCCAGCGTGTCCCAGTCCTCAGTGGTCTTTGACCAGTCGCGTGGAAGCTTTGCAACTGTGGCCAACAGTCGCTCCTTGACGAGCTTCCGCGTAGCCTTGGCTTCTCGCGAAAGAGAATAGCAGCGCCATTCAAACCGCCATCACTGCCAGACGACGAGCCGACTTCTCTTGTGCATCTTCAATTGGTTCTTCTTCCTCCACACTCTGTGTCTCGGTATACCACTCTTCAGACTCCGAGCCACCTCCTTCCATGCTCGAGTTCATAACCTGGTACGCACTCGACCCAGGTTGACTACAAACGACAGACCCGAGGTTATCAGGCTCCGACGCGGCAACACTGTCATCGACCCTTGCGGCGCGCACTTCACCAGGCAATGTTCTACCAGTGAAACAGCATAGTAAAATATACAGCATTAGATCAGCGGAACGTGTTGTACATACGCAGCAATAGTGTCAGCGACGTCTAACGCCGCTGTCAAAGTTCTGATATCATACATGAACAAATATACAATGTTAGCGCAATCGAAACATGTTTTGTACATACGTCATGATCAAGTACAAGTACCTTGCAACGGGCCGTGCTGCGGCGGACGACGTGTCTTCTGCCGATGCAATGCTCTCATCGTCTGCATCTCCGTCATCTTCATCGTTGGCAAGGTGGGGACTTGTCTTCTTCTTCTTGCCTTGCGATGCCCTCAGCTGAGCCTTCCGTTTCCCTACCGCCTCCTTCGAGCTCCCTTCTCTCTCGCTGAGTACATTCAGCGCCTCGGTACAGCCCCCGCGCCACGAAACTCCTCTCCAACCATTCGCATGCGCTCTGTCTCCCTGTCCGTGTTGCGTTTGGCAACGGAAGCCTTCGTCCGCGCAACGGCCCTCGCCTCTCTTGCCTTCTTCGCTTCTCTTGCTGTCTCCGGTTCCGCTTGCCTCTTGGTCTTCTTCTTCGTCTTGGCCGGGCTTTATACCTTCGGCGCGGCCCTCTCCAGCAGCTGCCACTGCCGCATCTTGAGCTTCACGCTCGGCCAGGCGCTTCTTCGCCGACGCAATGTACGCTGCGGTCTTGCCCATCGGTGGGCGTAATGGTGGTCTTGGCGGTGTCCGCACCAGATCCTCGTCTGCCGCAGCCTCTGCTTCACGCGCGGGCGGCTCCATGCCGAAGTCTACGTCGGTCTCCCTCTCTCCACGCATGTACGCGTGGTGCTCCTGCACCAATCGCTGCGGCTCTGCCGTCGTTCGGCCTTCCAACTGAGCCTTGAAGGCTTCCGATTCTCGGCGAGTCTCGCAGCGTGCCACCATCCGTCTTCGTCTCCTTGCTTCTCTTTCTCGAATGATGAGAAATGACCAAAGGCGGCCTTCATGGCTACCGATAAATAGTCCAATCACAACGGTCTGGTCCAATCCCCTTAGCAATCGCATCAGCAACCAATCGTTATTTGTTTTTTGGCTGCGGCTTTCTTCGTAAATTTCACGACTTTCTCTGCAACATTTCTGCCTAACTACGTGCATTTCAATGTCTTTAACATGTTATACATACAGCATGTTATGAAAAAGGACAGATGCTCGCATGTCGTCAAATATAACGCGTGAGTGCGGGGGGGGGGGGGTTAAAGCCATATACTCAGCCTCAGTTGTGTGTAACGCTACGGTCTTCTCAGCCTGACTGCACCAATAAATTGTACTGCCAAATAGCCAGCCACAGACTTCCTATCATCAACTCGGTTCGCAAAGTCTGCGTCAGCAAATGCTTGCAAGTGCTGGTCAAGTTCCTGACTCGCCCATTGTTTTCCACGGGGGCAAATTCCCCAGCTCAATTTATCTCGAAGATATGGTAGTCCTCGCTTTGCTGCTCGCCAGTGCAGCATTCCTGGATTTACCAGATACTGACTGATACTGACTGCATTCACGGACTAAATAGGCTAGATCAGGGCGAGAGCCCATCATCAATACATTAACTGCCTATCACAGACCGATAGGGCTTCGAACTCATCAAATGCTTCTCGTCTGCATCATCAGCACACATGCTTTTCGTCAGTTCAGATCTGCTGTACATGCCGTCTTGCAGTCATTCCATTTATCCATCCCAAACCACTCCAACATTGACGCTGCATGAAGAAGAAAACCGCTCAATGGTCGGCGATTCTTCACACGATAACCTTAGGCAACTCAGCCGCAGCAGTCGGTGCCTTCCTCTGCCACGTTTTTTAGTTGCTCTTTGATACTCACATCCACTTTCGGACTCGCATCCACCTCGCAGGTGGCAGGCATGCAATTCACCCGATTCAGCTTTTCGACTTCGCTTCTCTTTTCGACCATTTCGATCATTCGTCTGCATGTATGTATGTACCGAATGTGGTAATATTGTACAGCATTTCCACGGTGAAAACGGGTTGTCATAAAAATGTCTGGGCTTTTTTGAACCATTCGTGTCCTGATTGGCATTGCCCTTATGAAAAAAATGGCGATGCTGTCGTCTTCATTAGTGACGCGATCGGAGTTGATAGTTTCGACAGACTGCGAACGACACATTAAGTTCCACTGCAAAGTAAAGAAGAGGTGAGCAAATCCCGTGTCGCCGAAAACAATCATTTTTCTTTTATGCGTGCTCGTACACGGAGTATGACAGCTCCATTTTTTATTTACCCGCCATTTTTGCCTCCCCAGCTCCAGTCTGATTGCGCTTCGGTTCGATGGGCTTAGTTCCGGCAAAACAAATAACGTTTTCGTGTCGTCAGTACAAGCATCAAGAAGAGCGAGCTCCTTCTCTTATCTGTAGATGTCCTTCATAGAAATGATGTACCCGCCAAGAGTGGTGACCTTGAGTGTGTTACCACCGGCATTCATTTTGACAGCAGAAACTCCTCAAAATTCTTGGGCGTAAAAAACGTTGACGTCAATGCCGCCACTCTGCTCAAAATACAGCTCAGGTTCCTCCTTATACTGACGAATCCACGTGGCGGTACCTCGGTGATAGCTTCGGTACGCCGTTTGTATTCTCGACGATGTGCATACACGACGGACGTTTCGGCGTTGACGAGGACGTTGGGTCGTGCCATTGGTCTCACTACAACCGTTGCTTCTCGGTTGGGGTGACGACGTGGTTGTGGAGGCGGGTGGCTGTGACGTTCGATATTATGGTACATTTGCGCTTTGTTTGCATTGCTTTGTTTTTTCTTTGTAACCAATGGAAAAGCGAGCGCTACTCGTAATGCAAACTGTCTTATAATTGAGCTGCAACGAGCATTGTAGCCAGCTGCATACAAAACCCAAGATCTAGACAATTCACGTTGATTCTGAAACGTAAGACAAGTTGTCGGACTTGTGTTCTCAAAGTGCAAGTCTTGGTCTGGTCTTAAGAAAGAGCATGAATCTCCAATGAAAAAGGTGGAATACGAACATTTATTCTGATTGGCTGTTGATAAATACCCGCCAACCGTGATATCACCCAGCAGTAACTTCAACACAGGCAGCGATCTTTGTGTGAAGGAGCGCGAATCGCTTTTGGCAGGGAGAAGCCCTCCCCCAGTTTCTCATTCTGCAAAATGCCGGGTCGGCACAACAAGCAGCACCAAGAGCCCGAACTCGTCATCGGACGCCCGCGCGGCGGTGGTAGAGGCCGCGGCGGTGGTAGAGGCCGCGGCCGTGGCCAGGGCGGTGCCCGAGGTCGCAGAGGTCCCGCAGCCCCACCGGCCGCCCCCGTTCCAGGCCCTCCGGCCACAGCACGCGAAGTCGCGCCGCCTCCAGCGCCAGCTCACGCCGCCACCAGCGTATCGTCCCTCGCCGCGGACTTCGAGGAGAAGGCGCGCATCCCAGACGAGCCGAAGCTGGTGCAGCCGCTGGTGAACATGCACTTCCCGGTGCGTCCAGGCTTCGGCAAGGCCGGGCAAGCTGTTAAGCTACACGCCAACCACTTCCGAGTGAATTTCAAGTTGGCGGGCGACGTCTACCATTACGACGTCATGATGGCCGAGGCCGGCAGGAGTTTCGGCAATGATGGACCGCCCAAGGCGCTGGCTAACAAGATCATGGCAGCTCTAATGACCGAGCTTAAGCGTCAGTTTTCTGACGTCATGCTGGTCTCGGACTCGCGCAAAAATATTTATGCGCCCGAGAGACTGCCGTTCCAAACCCAAGAGTTCGGCGCTCTGCAGCTGCCTGAGGACGGAGGCAGAGCCAGGGAGTTCTCGGCCGTGGTGAAGGAGGCGGACCCCGTGGCCATCCGCATGCAGCAGCTGGACGAGCTCTTCACTGGCAGGCTGAACTACACGCCATACGACGCGCTACAGGCTCTTGATGTGGCGATGCGCCACACCGCGTCGCAGAGGTTTACGGTCGTTGGACGGAACCTGTTCAACGGCAACGGAGCCAAATCGCTTGGAGAAGGCGCAGAACTCTGGTTCGGCTATTTTCAAAGCTTGAGAGCCACACAGAAAGGACTGGTGGTTAATCTGGACTTGGCGGCCACGGCTTTCGTGGAGGAGATGGACGTTCTTGATTTCCTCTGCAAGTCTCTGTCCATAAGGCAGATGCCGACGTCGCTGACCAAGTACCAGCACTCAGTTTTCAACAAGGCCATTCGAGGTGTCAAGGTCAATATCACTCATCGTCCGGGAGTGAGGCGCAGCTACCGCGTGAACGGTCTGTCGAAGACAAATGCGAAGGACACTTACTTTGAGAACGACGAGGGGCAGCGCATTTCCATTGTGCAGTACTTCCAGGAGACGTATAACCTGAGTCTCCGCTACCCGAAGCTGCCCTGTCTTCACGTTGGTGCGCCCCAAAGAAAGAATTTTTTGCCTATGGAGGTTTGTCATATTATGGGAGGACAGAAGTGTCCTCGCAAGGTCACGGACAATCAGGTGGCCAACATGATTAAGTTCACGTGCACGCCGCCTGACCAGCGCAAGCGTTCGATTGAGCAGAAGTTCCTTGAGGCGGGCTTTAACACGGACCCGACCCCCAGAGCTTTCGGACTGGAAGTGGAGCCGCGAATGGTGGAGGTGAACGGGCGCCAGCTCCCACCGCCTATGATCGAGTACAGTGGAGGTGCTCGTGAGAACCCTCGTGATGGAGCTTGGAACATGCGTGGCAAGAGGTTTAACACCCCGGCGCATCTCACGTCATGGGCCGTCATCAGCCTGGCTGACACCAGATACTGCAACCAGACTAGCATTGAAAAGTTTTTCAAGGAAGTAATGGCGCAGATGGGTCAGTTGGGGATGCGACGCCCTCCCCAACTGCCTCCAATCCTGTTGAAACAGCGCCGAGAAGATTCGGTGACAGGAATGTTTCAGGCCGCAGTGACGAAGGCCAACCAAACATTTAAGACACCGCCTCAGATCATCTGGATGATTAATCCGAAGATGGATGCACACGCGTATGGAGAGCTCAAGCTGATGTCTGACAGCGAGGCCGGTATGGGAATTTTGTCACAATGCATGCTTTCCAAGCATATTCCGAAGTGCAACGCGCAGTATATCGCGAATATCCTAATGAAAGTGAACACGAAGCTCGGCGGGAAGAACGGAGTTATCAGTGGACCACTACCTCGAGTGTCGGCCTCACGCACGATTATCTTTGGTGCTGACGTGACGCACCCGAGTCCAATGGACAAAACGCGTCCGTCAATCGCCGCTGTGACAGCATCGATGGACCCGAATTTTATTCGCCACGCATCGGCCATCCGAGCGCAAGGGCACCGTGTCGAGCAGGTAATGAACCTCAAGGAAATGGTGATGGAACTCATGATGCAGTTTTACCACCAGACGCATGGCAAGCCTGATCGCATCGTCTTTTATCGTGATGGCGTGAGTGAAGGACAATTTCACATGGTGTTAAACCACGAAGTGACGGCTATTCGTGAAGCGTGTCAGGCTTTGGAAGTGGGCTACTTGCCGCCAATCACGTTCGTTATTGTGCAGAAGCGCCACAATACGCGGTTCTTCCCCACCAACCCAAAGGATGCTGATCGTAAGAGTGGCAACGTGAAGGCGGGAACTGTTGTGGACAGGGATGTTTGCCACCTGATTGAGAATGATTTCTATTTGACGAGCCATACTGGGTTGCAAGGCACCAGTCGCCCCACCCATTATCATGTGCTGCTGAACGAAATCGGCTTTACGGCGGACGAGTTGCAGACGCTCACGTACAAACTGTGCTACACTTTCG
Organism: Phytophthora sp. 'mugwort'; assembly: GCA_033558025.1. Taxonomy (NCBI): domain Eukaryota; phylum Oomycota; class Peronosporomycetes; order Peronosporales; family Peronosporaceae; genus Phytophthora; species Phytophthora sp. 'mugwort'. The sequence continues at coordinate 1,632,540 of JAUCEF010000008.1, read as the reverse complement.
CACGATGCACGCGCTCTGTGTCCATGGTGCCGTCAGCGTACTACTCGCATCTCGTGGCATTCCGCGCCCGTTTCTTCCTGGTGGATGGCAGTGATACTGCCTCGACCGTCTCCGGTTTCAGTGATACTGGCCTGGAAACGGATACGAGGATGTATGGCCTGCATCAGACCATGAAGAGCGCGATGTACTTCGTGTAGGCGTGACGGATGATAAGTCCAGACTCCCGACAGCGATACGTCAGTACGAATATGGGAGCATGCGAGACGTCATTTTATGTGATTTTATGAGTCGTTATTTTAGTTTCTTCTTTAGTGACCAGTGGTGTGGAGTGCTGAGGACGGCGCCGCTTGAGTAACTGAAGTGCATGTTTCTGGTGGAAATTCAAGAACGAACGGTGAGCTACCCCCAGTTCGTTTTGACCTGAGCTTATTGCCCTTGTGGGCCGCCGGCGCGTGAGAGTTAGGCGATTTGATACCTAAGGCAATGAAATGTAGCTTAAATGTTTCTTGTTCATTTTGCAGCTAAAATGCATATTACTGTTACAAGCTGCATTAATGTGTGGCTTGATTGAGTTAATCGTTAATGGGCCATCTTCAAGGCGCTTTCACCTGCTGGTAACGCTATGCGGTGAAATGAAAGAGAATGAGGCGCTGTACTCTCGGGTGCGTCTTCAGCCGAGTGTTGACGAGATACAGATGTGCCATCACTCAATTTTGGTGAAACACTAAACGAAAAAGTGGTTCAGAGTTCGCGACTAACATACCGCACCCAAAAATTTCACACGTGCTATAACCTTCAGAAGTCAAATTCCAGACTTGACGCTTTCATTGTTAGCTTCGCTATCTTTGCATTCTCGGATTCTTCCTTAACTGTCGTTCCCGTCTTGATTACTTTCCCCGACTTCGGGGGTGTCTCAACTACGAGACTGCCGTTCAGCTGACCACCATTCACCCTTGCATAACATCTACCCCCATGGCGGGCATCTTGAAGGGCTTGGCTCGCCGCATGTGGATACTTTCGTAATATTTTTTTGTCGACCACGAAGATGCCGTCACTGCGAGCAGTGATGATGCGGAATGGTCCATCATACAACTCCTGCAACTTCGGGGCACGTTGCTCATTTCGGGCCAACCATAATTAATTCATCTCGGACCTATTCCTGGCCACTGTCTCCACTCTACCTCCCTTTAGCTACGGATCTTCAACCCGATGTGCACTAAACTGATCGGATCTAGTACTTAGACCTTACCCCACGGGACGGATCCAGGATCCGTACCATATACAGACCTGGCGTGTCGCGGTTCAGATCCATCACCTTTACGCTGTTATGGCTACCGTTGGCGACTTGGATCTTCCGGCTGCTGGCCAACTTCCGTCTTATCCGGATCTGCAATACCACACCGGCAGGAAGATCGGAACAACCCCCAGCACTCCGTATATAATGAATGGTTTCTGGGTGCCGATGGACGCAGGCTCCGCCCAATATCCATACGGAGTTTGGATCAGGATATAGTGCGAATCGACGGTGTACGAGATCTTGGCAGCATTTCATAAGCTCCAAACGATCAAAAGTCCCCTCCGTGCTGAAGTAGTCAATGATACCGCTGGCGCAGACAAAGACAAGTAGCGAGACCCGAGGTTTCCGCTCAAATTCGCCACGAATCGTAACTCTCCTCGACCCGCGTATCCTCTCTTTCGAATCATTCCTCTATTATCGAATGGTACCTCGTCGAGAAATACGAGATTCTTGTGAGTCCAGTCGATAGGCTAAGCACTTCCACTAAATGGTAGACATCCTTTTCTTTAATGTGAATCGCCTGACGCTGCAAAACCTTCCACGCCATGCCAGATCAGTGGATAATTCTCCACCCAGCGGTTTTGGAGATGTCGATACCGTGTCCTTGTCTGAAGTCGTCCTGGACTTCATCTGGGTGTGCGAGAGGGTGCATTTGGTAGATCTAAAAACGCCAAACACGCTGTTTTTCCGTGTATTTCCGTTCTCGGATGGTCATGTCGCGCTCAACGACTCCAATGTGATTGTATTTCTGCAGCCAGTTGCCGATAGTATGCTCATGAAAGCATGAGCAAGGTGCTTTCGTGAGTACCCGAGATGGATGTGCGCAAACAGCATTAATAGACGATGTCGGCTGGGCATGTTGCCGCGTCACCTCTTCCTCCATCGTGGCCCGCAGATCTGGACCACGTCAAGCTGCAGCAGCCGATCAAGATCTGGTCGTCCGCCTATAGATGAAGCTGATCCGAGGGTGGTGGCGCTGGAACTTAATCTGGCTGTGAGTGGCCGACCTGGGGGTGCTCGTCCTCTTCGTGTGTAGGCAAATTGCAACGCGTACTTTAACGCGGCACTAACTTCAATGTGTATTTCAAGAACTATGTGATTGGCCAATACTCGGATATTGTTTTAGTATGGACCAATGATAGTCAAGGGGTGGTTTGCTGACAATTCGCCATATCGCACCATTTTGACAAGTTTGGCCGGAATTGACAATACCATATCATCGAGCAGTTCTTTGATTGGAGGCAAAGGAATCATGACGATAACAGCCACACTGTTAAGATAACGGTAGTCGAACACACCGCGTAACGGAAGTTTGTTTATTCTCGCTACGTAACCACTCAGTCCTCTAGGAATCTTGCCAATGTTGGGTCCATCATCAGCATTGCGAAAATATTCGAAACCGATAGCAAGTTCGAAACTTCGATCAAGATTTTCGCAACTTGGCTATAAACGAATTTTTCGATAGCATCCTGCTCCATTTTCGACATTTGGAACGGGGTTCGTCTACTCGGTTGCGCTCCTTTCTTCCACGTAAGGCTTAAAGTTAACTTCACGCATTGGCGGCAAACCACCCGGCAACTGTTCAAGTAACGCATACTTGAACGCTTCTGCTACAACTTAACAAAAGGTTACGGTATGGCGCGCAGTCTGTCTGCAGGCAGCAGCCTCGTAGACACCAAGGAAGCTATACTTGTGATGTACTCAGCAAAAACGAGAAGGTGTTCATTGTTAGACTTATATTTCACTCTGCGCTGTCTTGTCATGCGCAACGTGCCGTTCACGAGGAGGAAAAAACGTTAGACATGCATGTGCACCATAAAAGCCAAAACCCCGTTGAGTTCACGCGGCCCAACTTAGTGGCACGTGGCTCGGTTGGCTCCTTTAGCCCTGGTCCCAGCTTGAATGACAGTGCTGCACTGCAAACTACCGCAGCGCTCGCTAGCTGTGTGGCTTCCTGTTACTCCACCGCATTCATTGCTGGACTTCGGTGACGGCCGCAACGTCTTCGACGTTTAGCGCTTGGCGGAGACCCTGGAACCGGGTGTGGTCCCAACGCCTTCGTGACGATACCTGTAGCGTTCGCTGCGCTCGTGACGTACCCCATCACAATCTTCTTCACCTTGAACTGGGCGATTTTTTTCGACTTGCCCTAACAAATCTCTGTATGCACTGGCAATTGCCAGGTTCTCGTAGCACAGTGAGCGTGCTTTGGTTGACCATGTAGAGCGTAGGCACGGCGGCTTTTTACCCCGAATCGCTTTCAGCAATTTCCGATCCCATATCAAGTCTTCACGCACATTCTCGCCGCAATCAGCTCCGAGTTGCATGTGCCAGTCGTTACTTTGCTCTGCTGCGTGCTCTTATACATCACCGCACATCTGTTCAGCCGCAGCATATAGCTTGTAATGGATCTACTCGTGTCCGGACAGTTGGCATGATCCGCATCACAGTAAGCATCGACAGTCAGCGACAGGTACAGGGAGTACTGTCGCTGATTGTCGGTGCGGAGTCTGAACACCAAGCCGTAGGTTTGCGTAGCCCGAAGGTAACGCTCGCACACATGTAGTTCTCCTCAGTGTACGAGCTGCTGTATCACGCCAACGTTCGCACCGCATTGGCCAGGTCAGGCCGCGTGCATACCACTAACTATTGCAGTGCACCTACCAATTCTCGGAACGGAAACTTCGGATCATTGATTTTGCTTTCATCTTCCTTGATCGGCGGCATCTTTTCAGTTACATTAACGGCGACGCTGCTGGACTTGCCTCGCTCATGCCAAGCGTTCCAGCACGTGGTCAATGTACGCCGTCTGTGAGATGCAGAGCAATTCGCCTGGAACATTGTGCACTTCCATTGTTAATAGGTGCCTCACGCGACCGGGATCCTTCAGCGCGAATTTTTCACTGAGCTCACCGATCATGCTTTCAATGTCCTCTTCTTGCCTGGAATCAACAAGTCATCTATGTACACGGTGATGTACACAACGCGGCCGTCGTACCATCGCTGTTACAGCCCCACATCAAACGCACACTGCTTCAAGCCACGCTGTTCCATGTACTCGTGTAGTGTTTAGTGCCACGAAGCTCGCTTTAAGCCATATCCCTTTTATCAGCTCACACACCCGACTGCTTCCATCGTCGAAGTATGCGGGCTGCTCCATGTAAATCTTCACACCCTTCAAAATCCCGTTGATGAACGCCGTGATGAAGTCTACATGATATCATTCATAGCCCCGCATGAATGCCAGGATCAGCAGCATTCCGCACGGTTTTAACCCGCACGACAGAAGAGGACGTATCCAGATAGTCAACTCCCTACTTCTGTCTGCAGTCTTTTACTGCCAGTCGAGCTTTGGTTCTGTCCGTTAGCCCCTTTTCATTAAGGTTGGCTCTTAGTATCCATGTTGTCTTCAAAATATTGCACTGGCGCTTTGGCCTTTCGGCTAGTCCTCAGGTGCCATTGACTATGTATGTTTCCATCTCATTGCTCCATCGCCGTGATCCGCTTCTTCCTCTGGGGAAATGCCAGAGCATCTTCGACTATCGGGGATTGCCCGTAAAGCTCTTCAGTGTCTCGATCGAAGTTATCGCATAATCGCTACGGCGCACATTCGCTTTGCGGATACGCTCTGACTGTCGCCAACCACGCTGGCGCTTCGAGCTACGCCGCGGTTGAGGTCCTCAGGAGGGGGGGGGGGGTTCCGTTCTGACCAATGGTCGAAGTTGGTCCGCCGTCGTCATTGATCCACCGATACCATGATCTTCTTCAGACTCTTTTCCACTCGATGTGCTCGCCGCTCCCACCGAACCTGACTCCTTGAAAATTTAGAACAGTTGACAAAGTTTAAAAAAGACATAAAAATACTAAACGTTTTTATAATTTTTCATTTATAAAATGTTTAGTATTTTTATGTCTTTTTCATTTCTAATGTCATTTTTCGCTACTCGTCCTCACCCGGATTTTCATCAACTCCCACCGAATTTGCAGGGTACACTCTACTTGGCATTAGCTTGCTCTCCCTGCGCGTTGCCACCATGTGCGACTTCATTAACAGCCTCTCGCTTAGCTTCACGAGCTCCGGCTCGAACCGCTTCCTCTGCAATATACTCGACAGGCAGCGGAACAAATGGAATCTGTGAGTAATAATGATGTCGCGCTTTCAGCAGTGCATCGATGTATGTGCGCTCAACCGCCACGTCCTCACGGAACATGATATCACGGGCTTCAATCATTTTCCCCGCTCGCAAATGAAGCAACCTGTAGCCATGACCGGCCCTTATGAAAACGAGAAACAGTACCGGTTCGGCCTTTGCAGAAAGCTTGTTCTTCCTGATCTCCTTTGGATCAAATACGTATCCACGCACCCACACACTTTCAGTTGTGCAACGTCAGGCTTTGAACCTGACAGCTTTTCCGTCGGGGCCAAACCGTTTAAGGCCTTCTTCGGACTGAGGTTTTCTAACTCCCCCACATAGCGCAGCACCTCCGGCCGCAACACCACCCGCAAGCTGGCCGCATGCATCACCACACGCATATTGTTCACTAGCACACCATTCATCTTCTCAACCAAACAATTTTCTTCCGGTACACGGATGGGTGGGAACGAAGGTGGTCCCGTCTTCGCAAGGAACGCTTCCAAGTCATTGTTCACGTACTTTCCTCCTCCGTCGCTCGTGAACCGCTGAATCTTCTTTCTCGCTCTAAAAGCTCAGTCATTAGTCGCTGTGTGTTGCCAAATGCCTCAGTTTTGTGTGAGAGAGGATAGCACCGTTTGTATCTCGATCCCTCGTCGTGGATGAACTGAAAGTATCGCACCGCACCAATTCCCGGTCCTTATTTACCTATATCACACACGTCCGACGTCAAACGCTCAAAACTTTCAGCACACTGGGTGACGCAGAGAAAGCACGCCACGTTTACTCCTGAAGTTTGTTTTAATGATGAACTCATATACCTCCCAAGGATTTAAGTCTTCATCTTCTTATACTGCGACGGCTTCATGAAAATTGGTTTCTGGTTGCGTTCTGCGCCAAGGAGCAAATTGACGAGGCTTGCTTGGACATAACTATTTTTAGTTGTAGAAGCCAATACCGCATGGAATACCCTGTCGTGTCATATCATCAGATGTGCTACGCTTTCCTAAAGCGGATATCGAGTTTGCTCGAACTCAGACCGCTTTCATTCACGCAAAGGCCCGAGCGAATTTGTCAGCGCTATTGATGGTTGTTAACGTCGACGAAAACCATTGATGCGGAGTAATTGTTGAGCCATCCAATTCAGTGGTGACTGTGTTGACCCGCAGCAACGTGGTGGCAGGTTTGTTGCACTTATCAAACTGGTCCAGAATACGGTTATACCGCTGTTGCTTTCGCGTCACTGCAGGATTAAAAGTGCACGTAGCACTTACCGATTCGACGCGCGCTTTTTCTCCGATCTCCGTTCCAGTTCTAGTTCCTGCCCGCCTCCGTTCTGCTGCGGTGTGCACGCCTTCCTCCTGTCCCGGCTCGTACGTTCCAGCTTCTCCGACCCCCACGTGCGTCGAAGACTGCGCTGTCTTCTTTTCTTTGCTAGATAACTAAATGGGGAATCCTCGTCTTCTTCGAAGCGTTCCTATATGGGCATTCAGCACGATGCGTTAATGGCAAGATACAAGACGTGATGCAGTATTTCAGGTATAGATATCTTAGTAGAAACATGCGGGATATCAGTTGACCAGTAAAGACTAAAACACTTAGTTGCTAACTAACTTAGTATTGGGTGGAGGCGCTGTCCTCAACCTTCGATTTGTGCACGCCACCCTTTGGCATCGAGCGAGTTGCGTACTGCCGCGTGCAGTCACGTTGCGGAAGCCTGCTGCGTGATATTGAGCGTGAAAAAATGGTTGGTGTTTGACCAATCATGCTCGTATCGGCAGTGTACGGCAGATTTATGCTGTAGCGTACCTCATGCAGAATACCAACGAGTTGTGGTTACAGTGTATATATGCCCATGCTACACTTTACGACGTATTGAGGTTACAAACGAAAAGGCGTTACAACGGGTTATTCATTTCACCTCACAGTGCAGCCCTATACAAAAGTTTAGCCAGTCAACACATTTTACGTCAAGTTGTGTAGTGCGGCTAGTATTCCTTTTCTCACCTGTTCAATACACGAAGACAACGCTAGGGAAGACTTTTCTGATCCACTATTTGCGTGGCATTCCCAAGACGACTGCGATTCGTCCCACCCCGGCTCCTACGCTGACCTTCACACCGACCCCAACTCGGAGAGTGGGAACGACCTCGAACGTGTTCGGCTTTCCCATCGGTCAAGTTCAGCAGGGCATAGGAGTGTGTGCACGAACGCGTTCAAGCTAAACGTTTTGCGTCGATTGGGCGATGGAACGAGCTTTGCAGCCGTTGCACGTATTAATAATGTAGCCAGCTCGCAGAGCATTTAGCGCTGGAAGAAACAACTGAAGAACTGGAGGAAGCTGGCCCATCCCGAGCTTCATAGCAGCAGGTTGCTGTAATACGACATGTTGGTGGAGTCCTTGTTGATGGTCGATTGTAGCATTTGATGGCCTCCAAACACTTCTTCTGCTGTACAGAGCGTTGCCGCGTTTGGCCTCGACGGCCTCCTTCTTGCTGGCGCGCTTGGCCTTTTCCCCCTTGGTCAGATCCTCCTCTCGTTTTGGTTAGGTTCTGGGGCGGTATTTGGCACCGGCGTCGGTGCTGGTATCAGCGCGGCCTCCCCGCGATCGGCTTCGGACGGTCTATAAATACGTGTAGGTACAGTACTTAATAAATTTTTGCTTTTATCTCATTGGTCGATAATCTTTAGCTGGACTTGATTGGCCACTAATCCAGTGTCGTTAACATCTTGGGGTTTTCCCTCCCCCATTCCCTCCTTACTAAAAAAACAACCTGTCTGTCCGCCCTGTCACTCCTTCCCCTGTCGCCCCACCCTCTCTTTTGGCATCCTTGCCCTCGGCGATTGCAACACTTCACTCTCCTATCACACCGACTGCCACTACCGTCCGGACTGCAAAAAACTATGCCCGAAATTGCGAAAATAGCCGCGCGTGACGGTTTAACCCCTTCTCATTGGCCAAAAGCCATGTAATTTTTATTTCTGCCGAGCGCATCGAGGCGGCCTCCCATTGGCTCAACTGTCTATTGCCGCTGAGCGAAGCGAAGGCGGCTCCCAATTGGCTAGAAATTGCTGCCAAGCGAAGCGAAGGCGGCTCCATCAAAAACCTTTTCGTGTATAGCGGGCCGGAGGGCCCACCCGCCCGCCCTTCCTACCGAAGCCGAAGGCGTAGGTAGCTCACATAGTATCCTAATAGGACGGGTAGCGCAGCGAGCCTGTGCGAGCGGAGCGGAGGCGCTACTACCGGAGCGAAGCGTAGCTAGCTTTTCTCAGTAGTGGAGCGGGCTCTTGAGCGAGCGGAACGGGTTGGGACCCAACAAGCACACACCGCTTTGCAGGCGGATCTCGGCTTGTACTCAAGAGGGAAACCTTCAATGCAACATGGTTTGTCTTCTATTTGCTGACTGCAAATATAATTTTGATTGGCGAGCACGAAGTGTGGTTAAATACGTGTGGGGACAATCACATGTATAAGAACGATGCGGTACGTTATCATCCTGATTTCGAGTTATCCCCTTAGTGCCAGTCGTGTGTGTTTTATCGTAATCGGGTAGCCATCAGAGACCCAGTACACAGAGTCTTTTTCGACCACGACAGCAGCCGTCTACTTCCACGGGGGTGGGAACGACGACGTCCTAGCAAGCGAGTTTTCATCGACAAGGAGCGCCGTCTACAGATGCGCCCGCAATCTCCAGTGCACTTGGGCACGTGAGATGGCGAAGCAAGCAGCCATCGACATTATCCAAGCAATAATAGCAGCGGTACATGATGTGTGTGTCTCTTGCGACGAAAATAATATTGCGCGTGTTGTCTAGCTCGAGTTGTAGTCTGTGTTCGCTTTGACCGCACGATCGAGTCCTTCATCGCCTCAAACGGGGCGCGGAAATGCTGATATAACGTACGGATAGCCTGGGTGAAGCCACCATCACTCACGACCTCTGGAGCCCTGATGGTTCTGGTAGGACGCAGGTATGTAAAACGCCGCGAGTATATTGACGCATGTCTATAGGCTATGGTTCAAAACATATTAACCTGATTGACGCATGACTATAGACTATGGTTCAAAACATATTAACCTGGTAGCTCTTCCATGCCCCCATAGTATCCTGGTAGCCACTCCAGGCCCCCATGGGAACCATCGAACAGTCAACCTAAAATAGAAACCTCGTTGAGTTTACACGGTATCATCTAACATAGTTATATGCGCCAAAATTGCAAAGATTGATTAGATCAAATCACAAGCTTGAAGCTCGACCCAAGCTCTTCGCGGCATTAAAGCGACCGCATGACCACACGGAAATTCATCCGTCATAGCGCCAAGGGTATCCAGTCTAATTGAACCTGTTCTTGAAATCTGACTAGCGCCACATCTTCTTCACGGTCTAGTTCATATTCCTCACGATCTAGTACATATTGTACAAAACACTCGCGCCTTTGGCTACACTTAGTCCGACCGGTATAACAGACCGCCATTCCTTAAAATTGACTGACTAGCTAGCTGGACGTGCGACGTACTACCTTCCCCATACTGGGGCAGCTGCATTGTCACCCCGGCGTTTCCATCTAGTAAATGTTCCACGTTGCCGAACTGGTGGCAGCCTTCCTAGCACCAGACGACTCGACGATCTCCTCCTTCTCGAAAGATGACGCTGATGTCCTGTGGATTCGGTGTCAGGACGCGGGGGACGAGTTTTACGAACTGTTCACAGCAGTCTACGATCGACTGCGATGCGTACAGCAGACCCTACGAGGATGCGGACGAGGTGATCTGCCTACAAGTGTGTTGGCGCTCGTACTCGTCCGGCGACTGGTCGCGAGATTCCAGGCCGCGGTAACCAAGCATCGAGAGCAAAACGTGCTCGTGCGGTTCGCTACCAAGAGGTCGACACTTGAGAAACTCAAGGAACTACACGGAGAGATCAAGCAGCTGTTCGAGTACTTAGGGATGAAGAATCACCCGGAGATGACCAAGTGGCGCGACGAATGGGCGCAGCAGCGCGACTGGATGTACGCGTTGTTTAAACTTCGAGTGGATAAACCAAAGCAGAGCGTCGTTCTTCTTGCGAACGCACAAGTGGCAGAAATCTTAGGGATTATGAAGTTCGAACTCGTTTACCACAAGCAGAAGCTCCCACCTCTACAAGCAAAACTCCTTCGTGACACGATGATGAAGGTAGTGAGATGCTCAAACGTGCATGTGCCCAAAATCTCGGCGTTTTACATTGCACCTCTGGACGTGGAGCTTGGGACAGATTACGAGACGATTCGAGACACAAGTTGCGAGGTGAAGCGAGGAGTATACGACCAGGAGACCCGACTTGTGGCTCAATATCTGTCCGCGGATAAAAGCTACGCGAGGCAGCTTTTCTGGCATGCTACTGAAATATGGCACAGGTTTGAACACCCAAATGTGGCAAAGATGTATGGGGAGTCCCTTGTCGGATTGCAGCCTTATGTCGTGTGGGAAGACGCCGCAGCTCATGGCAACTTTATCCACTACTTTGCCGGGGAGCGCGAGAATAATCACAAACGATTCTGGCGAATGTTTCTTCAGGTTGGTCACGGACTGCATTATATTCACCAACATGGCGGAACACACGGAAATCTTAAGTGTTCCCACATTCTCGTAGCTGAGAATGGCGTACCCAAGATTTGCCATTTTGAGCTGAGCAAAGGGTCTGAGGATGGCGCCGTTGATCGCTGGAAGGGTCCGGAGTACAATCTCGGAAGAGGATTAGACCCGTCAAAGGCTGGAGACGTGTATGCGTTTGGTTTGTGCATTATTGAAGCGCGCACAGGCGACATTCCCTACGGACTCGACTGCGACGAGTTTGTGAAGACTCAACTTGAGGAGCTGGAGTGCTATCCACGACCTGAAGGCATGCGTGATGATGAATGGGACGTTGTCAAACGATTTGTTGCACACGACCCTGCGGATCGGCCGTTAATGGCTCAAGCCGTTGTCATGATGGAGGAACTAGCCTGGAAAGAAGCTCTAGAAGAAGAAGCTGGTGCAGACAGTGTCAAGACGGTATGAACAGTGACGCTAAGATCCACGGCTTGCGCTCGAATTGAAATAATTGCAACGTGAATTTATTGAGTATTTCGTGAATGAAGTAAGTAAGAAATAAAGATCAAAGATAGCAGGCCGGAATTTGACTTGCCCTCCTTACTCCTTGACCCAAAGTAGTACATGAAGTATTGATGCAGTGCTATGGATCTCATAAATCTTATACTACAAAAAAATACTCTTCGCCAGGCCATAGCCAAGGTAATCAGGAGGAAAAAAGTAAAGTAATACATGTACCATTAAAACATTAATACTAAAAAAACTCTACCTCATTTAATTTTATTGCTCGTTGGCAACATTGCGTATTCCTTTTAAAGATTTTCACGGACATTCAATATTTGTACTTCGTTTTCAAAACCGAAGTCACGCCGTCTTCTCTTAACGTCCAATGACCTCCGCTAGACAGCGAGGTCTGTGCCTTTTTGATGTTGTTGACACTGACGAAAACTACTAGGGACGGTGCTAGCAGTTAAGACACACTGCAATCGATATTCCTCCTTTGTTTACTATTGTTTCTCAGATCTGTCAACGAGACTGATGGACGCAGGAAGTTGGAAGAGGGGTGGTGAGTGCGCGAGCATCGAAGAACGCAGCGCCAATTGCGAGGAATGCAGCCCCCCCATGAACCGATGGAGGCGCTGACGTTGTACATAATAAGTCTATAGTATTTGTTCTCATATCGCTTTTGTGCTCTCAACTTGCCCAGTTGTTTTACCCATTAAATGGGTAGCACACTTGCAGCGCTCCTGGCACACCCATCCGCGTACCCATGTAAAACATACGCCGACGTAGTAGCTGGGGTGCAAAGTTGTCTGGAAGCGGTGTAGCGCCAAAACCTTGCAGACACTCATTCGGCCAACCACCTTGGAAATCCGTCTTAGTCTCGCCATTTGGGGCGCGCCTTTGGCGAGGAGAAATATAGGTTGGGTTGGTGTTATACAGCACATTGGTCGTGGCCGTGTGGTGGCTCGTGAGTCCCTCGGCAAACGGGTCCAGCAACGCCTTGCCATTCACGTACAGGAACTCAGCTTTGTCGTCCTCTACGGGCATGAAATGTGCGATACTGCCACATAGCGAGTCGTTGTGGGTCTCCATGTCCCTGTTAGTTGAAGAGTCGATAACGCTGACCCCCCAAGGCGAGAAGAAGTATTCCTGCTTGGCCAGCTCAAACGATAGCCAGAACGCCTCCTTGTCACCATAAGAGAAGGAATTGTCGAATCGCTCCTTCGTTATGAGCCACCACAGCGCCTCCATCGCCTGTCCAGCGCGCGATTTGTCTACGAGAACCACCGACGAGTCCTGTTCATGAGCAGTCTCGCCTCGATACGCAAACGACTGCTTCAAGTGCTCGCTCGGCTCGTATCCTTCCTTCACGCCAATATTCGCGTAGTCAAAGGTGTGTAAAAGATTTTCCAAGTACGAAACGTTGTTCTCCATCTTGTGGTTGAAAAAATGGTCGCTCGGGATCACTCGATCGTAGAAGAACGTCGTGCCCGTGTGACTGTAGCCCTCCGTTGTCCTTAGCACTGCAGGGTCACGCATGAAGACATCGTCCACGTCCAGCAGCATCACCTCGGGTGCGTCCGAGTGGTAGAGCGCTAGCGGCTTGATCCACCAGCTGCGGAAGTGCTTGGCTGCCTCCTCCACCAGCTTCCCGCTCTCGACGAGGTCCGAGCACACGTCGACGATCTCGAGGCGAGAGTCTGCAGCGAACAGCATCTCCCTCGACTTGACTGACAGCTCGTCGGGGAAGCAGTGGTAGACCTGGATGAGCTCATGGTTGCCCAGACAGCGCAGCTCCCGTACGAGCGACAGCCCCATGGGCACCACGTCGTCGTGCATGCAGAGCACGACGGCCTTGTCACGTGCAACGCGGTGGTCAAACTTGGCGCCTCGCGCGTGGAAGAGCGGCGGATGGGTCACTAGTTTGGGCATCAGCAGACTGAAGATGGACACGAGGGCGGTAGAGTACAGGAGGAAGAGTCCAGCGCGACGCCAGAGCGAAGGGTCCCTCGATGACGGTTTCCAAGAGGACGCGAGAGGGTCACCGCCCCTTTCCAGCTCCTTCAGCTTCGTGAACGCCGCCATGGCCGGCAGCAGCAAGTGGAAGCAACGAAATACTTAGTAGTGACGAGGAGGGGGGCGGTAGAAGGCAGTCTGGACCATCAAGCGAGCATACCCCGCCTTTTCTGCCGGGCGGTTCCTAAATCAGACTGCATATCGGAGTGGGGGCCTCTTCCTCCGAGCCATCTGCCGCGATTTGCTGCTGCTTTTGTCTTTAGTAACTTGTCGTTGAACGACCCTTATCACGTAATATGTCCAGCTCTACCAAACAAATTTTAACCTACTGTACAGTAAACCTAACCTCCATCAAGTTTGCACGTCCTCTGAACCAGGGCTACGTCACACCAGTGCTAGTCTCCTACTGTATTGTTACGTCTCTGTTGGTCTCATGCTGGGCACCAGCTCGCTCCTGAGTCGCCATAGCGCGCGCATGAACCAGCGGCGCGGGGCAGGCACCTCCGCGCTCTTTCTTTTTGTGCTCTGCGGCGTCGTGTTGATGTCCATGTCGCTGCTTTCGAGCGTCTTCAGCACCATTGGGGCCCAATCCAGACACTGGGCCAACTCCGGCATCCACCAGCGCAAGCAGAAGACCGTAGCGACACAGTTCGACCCGTCAGTAACGAGGGACAAAGGGATCATCATGTGCATGCACAACGCTGTAGTGCCCATGGGGCTCTCATTGATCCGGGATTTCCGCTGTATCGGGAACCAGGAGCTCATCCAGGTGTATCACTGCTTCCCCGACGAGATGTCGGACGAGAACCGGGCGTTGATATTGAGAGCGGACGCCAGAGTCGAGGTCGTGGACGCATGCACGGACCTCGTGGACCGCGGCATGCTGAAGCGCGAGACGGCCGAGAAGTTCCGGAGCTGGTGGCTGAAACCATTGGCACTGTACCATACGGACATCAAGGAAGTGCTGCTGATGGATGTGGATGACGTGTTTCTGAATGACCCGGCGGTGTTGAGACACACTGAGGGATACCAGCGGACAGGCACGACGTTCTTCTACGACCGCGTGCTGAAGAGCAACGAGTGGTTCAACCAAGAGGTGAACAACTCGAGGTACTTGAAGACGCTACTGAACGAGTTCAACTACGCTGCGTTTGGATTGAGTCAAGCCGTGGAGATTCCGTCGAATCTGAAACACAGTTACGCGTACAGGGGGGAGGCCTCGCACGAGCAGGACTCGTCCTTGGTCGCGGTGGACAAGTCACGCTCGGGACAGGCGATGGCGGTCATGTTCTGGCTGATTACCGTGCAGAGGTTTGAGCGCGCTTTCTCCTTTGGTGACAAGGAGACGTTCTGGATTGCCTATGCGTTAGCAAAGCAAGAATATTTCTTCTCGCCGTGGGGTCCCAGCGTCATTGAGTCGTCACGGAACCAAGACATGAAGAAGCACCCCGACTCACTATGCGGTAGTCTGGCGCATTTCATGCCTGTACAGAACGAGAAACCTGAGCTCCTGTACGTGAATGGCAAAGCGCTGTTGGATCCGTTTCCCGAAGGTCTCCAGAACCGAGGCAAAGCGTCTACCAACGTCTTGTACAACCCTACACCATCCTACGTCACGCCACGACAAAGTCGAAGACCGAACGGCGGTACATCGACCAGCTACGACGGGGATTTCCCGATGGAATGCCTCATTGGCTTCGGTTCGACCCCCCTACCAAGCAAATTTGCCCCGCAACTTCTGCGACGGCGAATGTTCTACCTGGGAATCCGCATGGACGTGCTCTCCGTGCTTGATTCGTGTTATGCTTTTGACGCGGTAGCTTAAATAGATATACTGTCTACATGTTGCTCACAATGCGATCGCTGGGAGCATTCGATATTGGTACCCGAACAGAAAAAAAGAAATATATGATACAGTTTATAGAATTATTATCGTAGTATAGAATCAGAAATTTGCCAGAAACAAGAGATGCTGTCTAGCTCCAGGCTGGCGAAGCAACAGAAGTCCCCAAGTGACGTTTTGATGCTGCTAACAAGCATCACCAAGTAGGAGAAAATGATAACCCACTTAAACACATTTGGCGAATACGTACAGTATACTGCTCCTACTATGTACTAGTAGTACGTACGACCACCCGTCTGGATGGTGGTACACCCAAGAGGTGCCACGTTGAAGAGGTTTATTGGAGCGAACAGATACCAAAAGAACTCGTCAAATGATAGCAACATGAAAAGAAGTAGAATCTAACTCGAATAAAACTCATGGCTGCTAGTTTAGCAAGAAAATTTGCTCAGTAACTGATTAGGATCTGACTGATGTCTGCGCTTGGTTGATGAAAGGCAACTACGACAGAGTGCATATGATCAGTGCTTGCGACCGATAAACGTGCAGTCACAAGCACAGAGATATCAAGACGACGAGATATTGTCTCATCAACATCACTGTCAAACTCAAGCAAACAACGCGTTCCAGCCAAAACTGGAACTAGACGGTAGACTTCTACTCGCGGAGACGGCGCGATCGAGCGTTGCACTTCGTATTAGTTTCCGCCCCCAAATCTTCCGTCGCTGGAGCTTCCGTCGCTGGTACTTGAGTTGCCGTGGATGGGGCTTCAGTTGCCGCCGTTGTGAGCACGGAGGCTTCAGCTGCTGGGGCGTCAGTCGTCTGCGTTTCTGTCGAGGAAGACGCAGCAAATGGGGCCTCCGTGAGCTTGGTCTCCGCAGCTGTAGGCGACGTAGTTGCCGATCTGGTTGACGAATTCATAGTTGTCGACTCGCTTCCTGCCAGCGGGACACAGTTGACTAGGAAAATCACAACAACGCAATCGTCACTAGAAATTCACAAAGAGTGTGCAGTACAGTTCCAAGGTTTGCCAACGTACTGTAAGCCTGCCAATTGGCATTTTGAAAGGCCAGCCAATAGATCGTCAATGTGCAGTCTTTGGTACACGACGAGTAATCGACAGGCATGTCCGATGTGACAGTCGAGCCAACGTCACCGCCGGGATACTCATCCTCGCAATTGTCTCCATGCAACACGAGCATATCGTCGATATAGACCTCACAGGGGCCGACATGCGTGAAGCCGCCTCCATTATTGCCCAGCCACTTGGCCAGTCCGTCCGTAGGAATAGCTTGCGGGGTACCATCTGCGAGCGTGTGTCCACACTCGTTCCCAGCTCCGACCATATCCAGCACGACGTCCTTCACACTCAAGCTCTTCTTCTGAGCCATAGTCTTGAACAAACCACATTGATCTCCTCCCGATCCGATGTCCCAGAAATTATCGATGTTGACAACCCACTCCGGGTTCGGACTGTGTTTCCACGATGGCGAGGGCTCCTTAAGGTAGCCATGACCCTTGACACATGAAGTGAAGACGACGGCGCACGCCAGCGTAATTCGAGCAAACATCTTGTTGCTATGGTCCGGTTTCTTGGCCATCCTCCAAATTGCAAAGTGATTTGTTTGAGACTGTGCTGCCCAAGGCCACATCTTTACTTGGTTGTCATCGGTCGTAAATATTGTACGCTTGCCGTGCAGTACATGTACAGTAGTGGTCCATACGTTACTGTAGCGGGTCTACATTTAGTTATTATCGTTGATAGCGCGTAATTAAGTACCGGTGGTACTCTTCGCAGGGACCACCATACCCGCCGGCTGTTGAAGCGGAAGGAATGGGCTACTACATGTATCGACCAGCCGAAAATACAACTAAAAACATCCTAAAAACGGGCTTGTCTTTACTGTAGTGTATTTTATGCTGACGAAATACCATCCGGAAATTCTTCTGTTACCCCTCAATGTGAATCCTATTCTTGGAATACACCCTCAACAGGAATGCAAATACGGTACCAGCAGAAACCAAAATAAGTAGCTCACACTTTGAACGTAATATGGAAAACAACAAAATCTCCAAAAATTTCAGTCTCAGCGATGATTATAAGAAGAAGTCCAGCAACGGCATCTACTGTCTATGCCCTTGCTTCCTGTCTAGCTCCTCTCACAGTTCTCGCTACATCTCAATAAGTCCCCTCAGAGACCTGCCCGACTTGCCCGTTGAAGCAGCGCGGATTAGAAGCCTGGCGATCCACTTGAGGCGATCGTTTTTTAGTCTCAAGCTCGGCATCAGGGGTCAACGATTCATGGTACACACCCTCCGTCGAATTCATAGGCTCGTCAGCGTCAGCGCTATCATACTCCTCGACACCGCAGTAGTCTTCGTCAGTGAGCTCATATATCGTGTTCTCCCGTTGTGGATTGATAAGCTCCACCACTGACATTGGGTTTAAGGTATTAAGCGTTAAGCTTATCAGTTATTGGGTCCTCTTATTCGGGTTTATGATACTCGCATGCATGTGTGTCCCCAGCAGTTGACGAAGATAGACGAGGGCATGGTATACCAGCACCCGATGGCGAGTTATTGAGCGAGGCCGAAGGGCAGCCAGGACGTGAGAGCATAAATGGCTACAAGTACCAAATTGGTGGTAGTATCTGATGCTTCGGTACGCCCCTGGCGGAGGAATACCCTTAAGAGGAATAAGTAAGTGGTTCCGGGATCATCTGTAACAGCATCGACCATGTGTGTAAAAGCGAGACAAATTGTGGGCATAGTCACTACAGCACACAAACTTGCAAGTTGCAAGCAAAAACCGTTGACATACGATGACTGAGCGCGTCGAAATATTCATTCGGTTAGAGCTGAGTATTTAGACTGCTGGACACGATTTGTGTCATGAGCATAAAAGACGCGATACTTTACTAAATTCAACATTGGCAGATTTGGAAAAGTGCTGGCATAACTTCATTGCTTGGCTGTTGTAGGCGAGTTGAGAGGTATCTTGCGTGCTTCATTTTCTGTGATGTCGTTGCGGATATCGAATTAATATGCTAACTTAAGACTAAAACTGCGAAATGACCGTTTTGGGAGGCATTATAATCGGAGCCAATTTAGGTTAGCTAGACTCCGTCAAACAAAAAAGACGTTAAGCCATCATTTGTTTTTTTTTCTTCGAATTGGCCAACAGAAACCGAACGTACGATCCCTTTCCCACTGGAAGCATTTCTGCAAAGTTGAAATTTGGAGCACGTGAATTGACCAGTATCTTTGCGTTTTTCTAGATGGTTTACATATCGAAGTTAAGAGGTAGCCACGGTACTACCCGTTGAGTACGAAGTCCGCTGGAAACTCGAGTACTCGACTGGATGACTTAGCCGATCGCTGAGCTCCGGTGGCTACATTGAGATCTTTGCGAAGGGTCGGTCGAGAACCGACCGCACTTGACTTCACTTGATATTTGTATAGGAACATAGTTAACAATAGGAGGAGCCCCTTGGGGTCTCCCTGGAGATACATAATTTCAGAGTAACTCTTTCCAAATCCAAAACAAGTGTACACTGTCCGTGAAGTCCCTGCACGGGCTGGGTTATGGTTACCGTTGACACCCGAGAGGCATAGCTTGTAGGGTGTTGACTGGTAGCGCCAAGAGAACTAGGTCGCCTATGGGGAAGGGCGTGTCTCACCAAGCGCGAAGGAACAAGTCCTGCCGAACTCGGCGGGCCGGTACACCGTACGGCCCGGGTACCGTAACACTTCTAGCCGAGAAGTCTTTGCTCTCGGCGACCCGTCAGAGCGCTAACGCGCCGTCGTCCGCTCTTTAGTGAAGGACACGGGATATCTAATCTAAGCCAGAGACAGTCAGCTCAGCTGACCTCCTGTGTATTGACAGGCTTGGGGCACTTGGTCTCGGCGGAAGCGAGACACCACTGTCCCGGAAGGGCCGAACCACTAGGGGCAATTCAGCCCAGACCAACAAGGGCCAACTAGCTCCGCTATTGTTGTGATTCTTGCCTAAGTAACCCCATCTGATGAATGTGTGTGTGCTTGAATACCACAACTCAACTGCTGCGTCGCTTTCTGTCAAGATTGCCTCATTCATTCTCGATGTTCTCGCAACCCGACTCCCAGTTGCGCCCACGCTGTGCACCTTGTCGCTGACGTTGACGCCCTCACTCCGAGCGGGTAGGCTTTCGTCGCATTCAACTGCATAGCGTCATGCTTTAGCTGACTTGTTGGTATACTCAGATGGCTAAGAACAGTCCCTCTCCGCCGTTAAGCGCGCCGTTCCCAGCGGTCTGTTCCTTGCCGCCCGGAGAATAATCCGTCGGAGCAGTTTGACTCCACGGCGCGCCGGAGTGAACACAGCGAGGTCAACGTCGATAGGATCGCGCTGCATGCAGACCCGGACGATCAAACTCCCGTGGAGACGAACAACGAGCCAGTTGGGTCGACTGAGACCACTGCTGAAGTGCACGTATCATCTGACTCCATCTGAAGTCGCTCAACAGCCACAAATCGTCTGGCCCAGACGGCTTTAGCGTCACTAGAGAAGGTCTCAATCGCATCACCTGTTCAGATGAGTCTATGGCCTTGGCCTCAGCAACCCGTTTCGCGTCGACTCCTCTGGTAAGCTCAGCTTCTTACTCATCGAATTCGCTGAGTTTCCTCCCTTGCTGCTTGATTGTGAAGGCATCGTCTATCGACAGCGCGGCTGGTACTCGCCTCCCCGGAGCTCATCCTTCCAGGAGCCAAATCTCGACGAGTTCTTTAGCACCGTGTGGACGAGTTCTGCATCGCAGAGGGACCCTCATACGGACGCCGCCACCGAATTGCTTGCGACACGCCAAAGCTCAAATTATTGTGCCGACTCCGGCTAACCCCAAAGGTCTTGCCAGTTCGAAACGCTTGAAGTGTTCACCTTTGTCGCGATTGCACAGTTCTGTATTCGCACGTCTCAGCTGAGTAAGCTCTCAAGTAGTAGTCGTATCGACTCAGCTGAGTTTTCCACAGCTTCATGTCATATACATTCATGTAATGGATCCAGTAGTTTTCTCCTTTCCACCAGGCCTCAATTCCTGCTACTTAGTGGTGGTCAACATGTGGCACCGCAGTTCTAGCTTTCGTCGGCACCTTACACCCTCTGCCGACGATTATCACGTGTCTTGCGCCGTAAGTAACCAAACAGTAAACCTCCACAGGAAAGATGTGAAAACGATTCCGACGTCGGTTCGTGATAGCCAACCCATTTGACCTTGAAGAACCACTGAGCTCTTTTGGAGGTCTTTGATAACGGCATATCGTCATCAAGGATCGCTTCCACTTCGTACTTGTCGGCGCTCTCATCTGCTTCCCAGCTGCCTTCGGGAAGAAGTTCCTCATCGAAATCGAAATGTTGGTCTTCGCTGAGTTCATCAACAAGCCGAGTCGTCGGTCTTTGCCCCGAATCTGTTACCACTTTCAGCCGGGATCTATGCACCACCGGATAAACCCGATAGCCACTCTTGGCAGGTAGCTCAAGCATTAGTAATCATCACCGTCACGGCTTTGCCCCTGAGGTTGTGCGCTACAGTGGGAATCCAATCATTTGTCCGTCAAACCCATCGTTCGTGAGTGTCAGGACTCGGTTGACGACTGCGTAAGCTGAACTCAGCTATCAACCGACTCGATGGGCCATCAGCGGTCTGGTTACCATAGCCGACTCGCCTAACTGTCGTTGCGTGATTTGAGGAGTGGTACTACGACTTCGTCAGGCAACATTGCCGTCGCGTTGTAGAGTTCCAGCCGTATCATAAAGTCGGTGCCCAAAATATCAAGTCAACACCCACATGGTGTGACCTAATCCAGACTCCAATCTCGTAAACAATCTGCCAGCCGAGTGCCACTCTAAGCACTGCTCTGGTCGTAGTGGGCACCTTGCCTTACCAATCCCTTCTGCATTGATCTGTAGATCAGTGCTTGTATGCCGTTTCAATCGCAGCCGCCGTGCGAGCGATTCGCTTATAGTCGATACTTTTGCCCCAGTATCGAGCAGAATCTTCGTACGATCGTCATTCACCGCACCCATCACTAGAGCCCGCATGCGAAGTCGACGGTCGAACTTTTTCACCGACCACCAGTCCATGCGCTCTCCGGGCCGCAGCTTCACCGTCACTACGCTGCCATCGACCCTTCCTCGTCGCCCGTCTTCTACCCTCGCACTCATCACAACTCGGCAATCTTCCTCTGGATCGCTGAGTTCAACATTCCCATCAATTTCACATTCAAGTTCGTCGGTTTCCTCACCCCATTCCTCGGGTCGTTGTGCTTCGCCTACAAATGCGAGCACATAGTTCGCTTCCACCACTTGCTCAGCTGACTTTTCAGGCAAAAAATGTTTTTTTTACCGAGTGGGTTTCTACCCCCGAGGGCACCATTCCAGGTCATAGGACGATAAAAAGACTGCAGCTGGCCCCATCGCCGTACCAAGAACTAACCCCGCCGCAACTCTAAGGCGTCCATGTCTCCCGCCGGTGGCATGGGAAGTCGCATTAGTTCCGGGGTAGCGTGGCAGATCCATGCAGCGAGAAAAGCCGGCTTCGCCGGGCTGCCTGCCTCGCCCTCGGACAGTGGTTGTGTACATGTACATACATGTATGGGACTGGCTCTGTGGATGGAAACATCCTTACCTGCTTCTGTGTCCGCGGTGGGGTGGCATGCGGACAGCCACGGGGCCTGGATCGGAGATCTGGGCCGAGTCGCTGGGGACAGTGACTATGGCTTACCTCATACTTTAGGCAATTTGGGACCTGTTCCAAGGAAACTATTTTGCTGCGGTAGGGTTTAGGGTTTACCCCTTTACAGCCAAAGCGGTTAAGCTGAATAAGCTCAGTGGCATTAAGCTGACACTCACCCACGGTCACCAAAGGAAGTGTCCCAAAATAAGTGCGGTGGGTTGTCGCTTCAGCATTAAAAGAACTCGCTGTCGTCTCTCCAAAGGTACTGAGAGGCGACACAATAAGCGAGTTATGCTAAAAGGAAGTAAAAGCGGAGGTGTGTACAAAACAAGAGAAGAAGACAAAAGAGAAGAAAATAAAGTAAGGTTCGGAGCCTGGGCTAGATGAGGTGTTTTGCCGTCGCTTGAATTGGGATTTGTACTGCGTCTAAGAATATTGTGGTCGGGTGGCCTGCTTGAGGTCGGCTTCTGCCGCGTCGGGTGGTATTATAAGACGACGCCGTCGTCCGGCTGGGTGGCATGACGTCGTTCTGAAGTCACGGTGTCAGGCCACGTTACGAGACTATCCATACTGGGTTTTATGCTGATTTTCATCCACCCATAACGATAGTCGTTTGCATACAGTAGATTAGTAGCTTAACATTTGTAGGTTTTGACATCAAACTTAATTAATTAATTAATAGTAGGGTAACTTATTACAGGGGCCATGGAAAGAAAGCGGAAGTACACAAGCGAAGCAGAAGTGAAGGCGGCGTACGGTTTGCCGGATGGAGATGAAACTCCTGCCGCGAAGAAGAGACGGCTGGCCAACTTAAGGTCAGCACTGCGTCGCTTCCGCAAACAGGAGAGAGAGGCAAGCGCGCGTGAAGCTTCGGCAGCGATTCCAGCTGTAGTTTCTGCGTTGCAAGCTGTGACGATCACCTCCACGTCGAGGCCTGCCGCTACCGCGTCGACGTCAACGGTTACTTCGCGCACGAATGTTCCGTCTACACTTCTACCGTCGAATGGGAAAAATCGCACATGTTTCTGTGTGCACTACGGCATCGGTATTGGTATAGGCGCCGAAATCGCTCAGCTTTCAACTAACACAGGCTCGGGTCTCAGACCGCGAGGGAGTCGATCGAAAGCCGACATGTCTGCGTCCCAGTTAGCGTGCGCGAGAAGTTGATAGAGCAAATAAGCGACGCCAACGTGCTAGCCGTTCTGAATCCCAGGTGCTTCGTGTTAGAGCTAGAGATGCTGCACGCGCTAGAACTCGACGAGCCGTGGTTGCATATGCTGAAGTGCAGGGTGATATAGAAATAAATTCTCCAGCTATCACCATCCGACGCGAGGGAATAACCGAGGAGGAGCGTCAATCTTCGCGACTTGCCGAGGGTGACTTGCCCATATCTCGACATATACCGACTGGTGAAGATCGTCTAGCAGTGCTAGACCAAAACGCCATTTCTCAAATGTCCAGGTAGGAAGCTATGGAAGATGGAGAGCGCCAGGCCAAGCGTGATAGGAACACCGCAGCGCACAGCGCAAGACGAGGTGCCATGACAGAGATAGAGCGCCAAGCAACGAGGAATCGTGATGCAACTGCTCGTCGAGCACAGAGTGCCGCCATGACCGCAGAAGAACGTGAACAACAGAACGAAGCCGCACGTTTTCGTGCTCGGTCACGGCAGTACAAGAAGGGCTTGCGAATCACGAGGACTTCGATCCTGCACGAGTGACGGGGGGACGACACTATTTCTCCCGCTACACTAGTGATACCCACGAGAGTGAGAGGGTTTGTCGATATTGTGACGCGTGGAAATTTTCAAAGGAGACACCAAGGCGCTGTTGTCGTAACGGATTGGTTAGTGTGCCTCCTCCGCGACCAGCCCCCTCTCAACTTCTAATGCTCTTTAACAGCCCTCGGTTCATGAAGTCGATTCGAGCCTACAATAACGTGTTCGCATTCATGTCCACGGGAGCTTCGCGATCCTGCGCGCTCAACGTGGATGAGCGCGTAACAAGAGACGGTATTTACAACTTCCACGTACAAAGATCCGTCTGCCATCGCTTGGGGGCCATCCTTCCTCCTCGGGATAGGCGCGCTTTGTTTGCTCAAGTTTATATTAGCGATCCTGACATGGAAGCGCGCGTGGCAAGTCGGATGGAAATGACGGGAGGCCTGAGCACAAATATTCTTGAAACGATCGACGCCATGATGGCAGAGTACAACGTGTACGCACAGCGGTTTCTCAGCGCGCGCGAACTGTTAGTTCAGAGAGCTGGGCCTGAATATCAAGCGGCCCTCACAGAGTATAAGCGCCGTCGAGAAGCAGGTGAAGCGATAGATGAAGATGATCCGGCATTACGATTGCATGAATTTATACCTGCA
Source organism: Phytophthora sp. 'mugwort' (assembly GCA_033558025.1). NCBI lineage: Eukaryota > Oomycota > Peronosporomycetes > Peronosporales > Peronosporaceae > Phytophthora > Phytophthora sp. 'mugwort'. Next base: position 1,608,095 of record JAUCEF010000008.1, on the reverse strand, counting down.
GATGATGATTGTAGGTTTTGACTACATGTTACTCGAAACGACAAACCAGGGACTCACAACACTCATACTGCGTCGGAAGTGGCGGCAATCGTGATTGATCAGAACGCGGGCAGCGTCGGGATATCCTACTGCACATGCGACAGGGAGGCTTCAAGCGCATCTTCGAAACAAGGAGAGCTACGATCCTCTCCAGTACCCTCTCCTCTTTCCATACGGAGAACGTGATTGGACTTTTGACATCCCGTACGTCGGCAACCCCGTCGATTCAAACGGGAAACCGTTGACAATGTCGCTTAGAGAATTTGAGGCCTATCAACGCTATGATAAGAGTGACAGTGACTCTCTAATCCTTCGAGGGGGAGGGGGGGGCGCCTGATGCTACCTTATTGCGTGGATCTGTGAGCTAAAGGCGAGCAGGAACGCCTGCGCTTCATCGAGAAGAATCAACTCCAGTACCGATTGAAAATGCTCCAGGGAATTGCGGACGCCTTGCGCAACGAATCGGTAGAAGTCCATCGATAGCAGCTGACGAAGAAGTTAGGAAGGGACCGGCTCGGTCCTCTTCACGACAAGTGCCCAGTTCGGACGGTGAAGTGGCGGAACCATAGATGGGAGAGATTGGACGTAAGATTACTATTCCTTCCTCGTTCACCGGAGGTCCACGGTACATGTACCAGCGATTTTTGGACGCAATGGCGATTGTCAGGGAAAAGGGCTCCTAATTTGTTCTTCACAATGACGTGCAATTCTAACTGGCCAGAGATTAAGCAAAACCTGAAGTCGGGTCAGACGGCTTCCGATCGACTGGACATCGTGGCACGAGTGTTCATGCAAAAGCTGAACGAACTTAACAAAGATCTTGACGAAGGCATCTTGGGAATTCTTGCGGCACGGGTTCATGTGGTGGAGTATCAGAACGCGGTCTCCCCCATGCCCACGTTCTTTGCAGACCGGACGATAAGCCTGTCAGCGTAGAGGATGTCGATCGCTTGGTCTCGGCAGCACTATCAGATAAAGGAAGTACCCAGAGCTCTACGAGACAGTGATTTCGAGTCTGCTGCATGGTCCGTGTGGGAGACAAAAACCGGACAGTCCCTGCATGAAGAACGGCAGATGCTCCAAAAGTTTCCTAAGCCTTTGACCGACGAAACCATCATGGCCGCCGATAAATATCCTACGTACACGCGCCGCCGTCGTCCAGACGGAATTTTGAGCCACAAAGGGAAAGTGTGAGACAACGCAACCATTAATCAGTGGGTCGTGCCGTACAACGCGTTTCTATCGCAGAAGTTCAACTGCTACATTAATGTGGGAGGTCTGTGCGACGAACGAGGCCGTGAAGTACATCTACAAATACGTGTACAAGGGTTTCGACATGACGACGATCACCATTGACGGCGAAGATATTGCCGCGAACGAGATTCGTCATACCTGCTGGGCCGCTACATGTCTCTAGTGGAAGCTTGCAACCGGCTATTCAGGCATCCAACGCAGGGGTCTACGCACTCTGTGGTCACCCTCCAGATTCACATGAAGCTTGGACATGGTTGCATATCGCTACCATGCAACTATTGCGCAGCTTCGCAACCTGGTCTACAGGGGTAATAGAACAAAGCTAACGGAGTTTTTCAAACTTTGCGAGCGTGACCCGGAGAAAACCGTGGATCTACTTTACAAGGATGTCCCAACCAATAAAGGTGGAAGAACAATTCCGGGTTGCCGTACAAGAAATATGCTGCTTCGCTCGGGCGCATAGTTCACGCATCGCCCCAAGACCCGGAACGATTCTATCTCCGACTGCTACTGTCCAATCGGCGATCACCAAAGGCGTCTCGAGATCTCCGCACGGTGGAAGATATTACATACTCTACATTTCGAGAGGCTGCTTTTGCGCTTGAAAAATTTCGAAGACGATGAAGAATGGTTCGACTGTCTTTTGGAGGCTGCTGTGGTCAAGATGCCCTACCAGCTTAGGCAGTTGTTCGGAATTATATTAGTGTACTCGATGCCTCCTTGTGCTCGGCCGCTCTGGGATAAATTCAAGCATGTCTGAAGACTACCAGAAAGCGATTGCGGAAAGGGACGCTGATAATCACATCGAACGGAAGGAAGCGGTTCGTCTGAGAATGGCCGAGTACAATACCTTAAAGTTCTTGGCACAATGCCTGACCTCCAACGAAAGAGCCTATCGAACTACGAACTCCCAGACTTGACACGTACGACGACGTAGCTGTGGAAGTCGAAGAACAAGATCCTGCATCTATAGTCCAGCAAGAACTTGATGCGTACCCTCAGACCGAACTGAAGCATGACCAAGTCATGCAGGCCGTAAGCTATCCAGTGAAAGGAGAGAAACTCTTTTTCCTGGACGGTCCACGTGGGACGGGGAAGTCGTTTCTGTGGACGACGGAGCCCACGCGTCCGACTTCGACGATCCCGAAGATGACCGACGGGCTCGCAATCTCAACGCGCTGATTGATGTCGTGTACACAGGTGTTGAACGTGAAGACTTACCAGATGAGTACTTTGTTGAGCGCGCCATCCTGGCGCCGATCAACGCAAGTGTTCAACGTATCAACGATATGGTTGCTGAGCGGCTCACAGGAGAAACGAAAGAGTATCTATCGACTGATAGTCTCAAAGGAGTCGCGGACCCCAACATGTTTGAGCAAGAGTTTTTGAACTCACTCAACTTCTCAGGGGTCCCGCCGCACAGGATTGTTTTGAAGGTTGGAACGCCCATCATCATGATTCGCAATCTGAACGGCGACGCAGGACTGTGTAATGGAACGCGAGTACGTGTGGTGTCATTGCGTGAGCGAAACACTGGAGCAACTGTGATGTCAGGATAAGACGGTGTTCATACCTAGGATCATCTTCTACACTGAGGACGATAACAAAGAGTTTCCGTTCAAGCTCATGCGACAGCAGTTCCCGTGGTACCAGCATTTGCCATGACGATCAACAAGGCCCAAGGTCAGTCGATTCACCACGTCGGAATCTACTTGGAAACACCGCTTTTTGCGCACGGACAGCTATATGTGGCGCTTTCAAGGGTGAATTCAAGAAAAGCGATTAATATTGCCGTTGACCCGGAAGCCATAGACGAGGACGGGAAGGTGCACACCAAGAACATCGTGTACAGAGATTTGTTTTGAAGAGAATGGCATGTAGGCAGTAAATAATACATTTCAAGTTCAGATTGTCAGTGAGTGCTATTTAGTGATATAGTGAGTGAGTGACCGCATTCAGTGCCACAGTACCAACGCCCCCGGAGCGCAGCGGAGGGGGGTCAACCCTTTCTACTGAGACTAAACACTGCCCACGCGTCCGTGGAACGGGCGCCCAGAACGCTAGTCTTATCCTAAAACTCAATGTTAGCGTCGCTCCGTCCGTCTGTCACGTCATAACGTGATTCTAGACGTAATCTCATTGGCTGTTGAGCGCAGCGAAGGCGGGCCGCCATTGCCGAAAACAACATTCCGCCGCCGATGGCGGCCATTGGTGGAAATATATAAATTAACGATTAGTTGAAACTTGATGTATATTTTTATCCTGCTCCTGATAATGGAGCTTTCGCTCGGTCTTGACGGGCTGGGACTGCAGCTGCGCATATGCAGGCCCACCTACTGGGACCGTAACTAAACCCACCGCCATGTACGCGGCGGAACCCAGCTAGTTATAGCAACTAAAGCAGGGCCGCTCTCTGGGGCATCTTGTGCCTTTAAAAATGCATGGTTACTTTCGGTTCTGTGGCAAAAGGTCATTTTTCATACAAATATGCAAAACAATTTTGTTTGGCTAATAAAATCTGATATTTTTTTCGATCAGACTTAGGAGTACCAATCTCTCGTGGCGTATTTTGGAGAACGCGTGAATCGCGACGAACAGTGTCACCATCGCAAAACAATTGTGGGTCAGCACATGAAACGTGGGTAAATGCCACACGCTACGGTGCCAACACAAAACGATTGCAAGGTCTTTGGAATCTGTTAGTTTGTGTTTGTTGAGCAGCAAGGACAGGACGAGGGTAGGTTAGGCGGAGCCAACCAGCGCTCGTAGGAACAGCATGTCACAAACATCTTTTTCACGATTGCAATTCAAACTTCACCTTCTTCAATAAGAACGCGAGCATCCATACCGAAGCGGATCTCTTGGCAGGGCACGGTTCTCGGCATAGACGGCGCAACGCCGACGTGATGCTCGACGGGATGAAGTAGTTCGAGATAACCAAGAGCAACACGATGGTGTGAACCATCTGCTCAGACGTCGAGCCGCACATAATGCGGTATACACTGATGGAATGTAGCTCGCAAGCGTGTGAGTCTGCGAACGAGTTTGCTTGCGGTTGGCGAGGAAAGATGGTCACCTGCCTTACGAACGCGTAGGTGGGCACACACGGACGCGTCTTCCCCCAATAAGAAGAAACTGACGGCGACTCAAACGGCATTCTGTCGTGATTTGGCGGATCACCATCTCCGCCCAATGCGGATTCGCCACGCGATGTCACGTAAATATGACACGCTTCTAGGAGACCTCCCAGCACTCAGCACAGTCCAGAACTTTGTGAACCATCGCGCGCACGAACAACGATCGTGTCGATGATGTGAGGGAATGGATCCATGCGCACGCGTACACTGGAGAGGAAGCAATAACGCAGCCTTTCACTTTGGATCGCTAAAGCAAGCCGGTGGCGGGTAACGGCTCTGATGAAAGTCCATTCACCGTAGGACGGTCGTCAAAAGCGCTCATTGTGAGGCTGATGCCTGCACCGGAGCATTTCATCCTACACGTTGATGCTACATACAAAATGAACTATCGAGCGTACCTGGTACTGGTAGTTGGAGTGTCGGATCGGTCGCGTGGGTTCCGCGTTGGCGCTCTATTCATCATTTCACAGGAAACGCAGCTGGTAGTCCAGCGTGCGCTGATGTCACTGAGGAGATTGTACTTCTGGATCACGGGTAGGGAGCTTTCAGGTCCAATTTGCGGTGGGGGACGTCGATAAGGCACAGCTCAACGCTCTGAACGTCATATTTGGAGGGTACAATGGGTTCAAAATACTTATGTGTTTCTTCCATGTCATGGAGAACGTCTACGAAGCTATTCAAGGAATTCCCTCGGGTGTAGCAGCTTCCATCGTGCACGACATGTACGACCTACACTTCGCGCGCAGTGAAAGCTCATATTTCTGGCTGCTGGACCGCGTTTTAACAAAATGGATGGAATACCCTGGTCTACATGCATTTGCGCAGTACATGTGATCGCGGTGGCTTACTGGTCGATCTAGCGCGTGGCAAGTGTACATAACACCAGGTGGGTATGCGTCCCCTAATAATCCGGCGGAGACTTTCGCACTATTCAAGCGCGACTACACGCTCAGGCGTCGTCTCAAAATGGGCGCTCTGCTGAAAGAACTTCGGAACTGCTGTGAAGACCAGTCATCCAATCCGCGACAATTCTGCTTTGACGTGGTTCCGGCGGCGACCCCCGTGCGGCGTGTTTCCGAACTGGTACGAGAGAAGTTCTAGGGACATTAGACGGTGTGCGGATCGAGAACCTGGGTGCTGGGTGCATTCAAGTGTACTCTCGCCTGACCAAACGGATCGTTGTCGCTCGTAACAAGCGGTAAGAGGCAGGTATTGCAGTGTCAGCTCAGATGGGAGCTAATTACACGCATGGAGGTGGAAGGACAGCCATGGGGCTGAGTTATAGATATATACCCGAAGCGGTGTGGATGAACTTTCTTCTACGCGTTTGGAGTTTGTATCCATGTGCTGTTCGTGGTCCGCTCGTGTGACCACATCGACAGTCGAGGGCGCGAAGTTTTGGTGGGCAGGAAGAAGCGCAAAGACGGGAGGGGTGCTGGACACGACGGGACGAGCAACATTGGCGGACGGCCTCTATCGGTGGGGTCGGCGCTTACTTTCTGGGGCCTAGCACTACGCCGGATGGCCAGGTCCAGCGTGCTACAATGAAGCCTATAATTCTCTTGCAACTATACACACGAGCGTTTGTTAATCCCAAGTTTCCTCGCGTGGAGATGTACGATGGTGTCTATGCTAAGGACTTTATACATTTGTTTTCATCGAGTCGCCTGTTTACTTTCTACTGGCTATAAACCATAAATCGACTACTAACACAATGAAGCTCAGTGCCTTCTGGAGGTAGCTATAGCTCACTTAGAGGGTCTACAGCTGAATCGGCAGACTCAAGACTGGTGCTGCATGCGAGGAATCTACAATATCTGCCTTTATATTACTCGAGTCCACCTGGTCGCTACTCTCCCTCACCGGTCTGTTCCACCCAACAATCTCCGCAAGCGCACTGGGACCAGATCTGTTTGCCGTAGTTCACTATAAGCTGCGCTCCAGCCTTCACACTCTTGATCATGACTGCCGTCACTTTCACTGTCGCTCGGTTCTACATCTCAACGAAGGCTACGTTTGGGTCACAACACTGACTCATGAAGCGGGTGGTAGATCCGCACTTCACTGCCTCCGCCACTGAAGGTTCGTTTAGCAGCTTAGTGTAGCCGCTGTTCTGCTTCATCGCCTCAAAGGGCTGTCCTTCCACAAGCGCTACGTATTCACACAAGCGTCCAGAATATTCTCCAACAATGTCGCCGACTTCTAAAAATTTAGTTGTGAAGACACCGAGGCCAACACGGCCGGTTTCATACCATTTCAGGGTATGAAGTGTTCGGGGCGCGTTGCTACATGCGGCATTAAGTGCACAGCAGTCCGGGGGGCAGAAGATAGCGAGAGCTGCGTTGCTGCATGTATCCATAAAGCCGTCACCAACACACTTACACGGATCTACATCTCCAATATCTGCGAACGCAATTCCCTCGGGCACTTCGCGCTCCTCGACGTACTTCAGGTTGGCCGGCCACGGCATTTTCGCCTCGATAGGATCAGCGGGCGCGCTAGGCACCACAAACGCCGGTCGACGTACATGCAAAGCCCGGAGACGTGCTTTGACCCCAGGCAAACGCATCACTGCCTTAGTATTCTTCGCCTTCAGTGTGCTCACATGGTATATCTTCGTGCCGCTCCGAGTAAGTCCACACTTCTTCTGATTAGAACGCTTGCGCGACCGTACAATATGCCATAACCCTGCTCGCTTCTTGGGATAGTGCCGAATCTTGGCACGCTCCCAGGGAGTAGGGATACTCTTTAGATATTCATTCACAGCTGCTAATTCCAAGCCTGTTGGAGGCTTGACGTTCCCTCGATCTCGCCACCTTCCCGCCATACAGCACTAGCGTCTCCACCATACTCCGGCGGCAAAATCGCTATAGCCGTAAGGCTGGACGCCTCTTCAGCTTCGTCTGTCTCCACATCAATAACTTCAACATTTAATGCAGTACTTGCCATACCCTCCCCTGTGTCGACGTGGATCGGGATTCCCTCAGCGTTACTCGAGTCAACATTCAGCACGGCGGACTCGCAGTAGCCGCGTGGATCGCCACAAACAAACGCCCAGGATATTACGCGTCGTGTTTCCTGCGTGCAGCTCCTCCGGATGTAGTTCAGATAGGCTGAGGCTCACCGTGATGGTCATGCAGCTTCTGGGCACCCAGAGGATGCGGGGGCCTTGGCGAAGAAGAAGGAGGATTTCTGATATAAGCAGTTGGCCATTTACGTTTACATTCCGTAAACATTCCGAATAATATTATTCGCCTGGCGGACAGGCGCAGTCGGCGTCTGCACGGCAGCCACCGTGCACTGCGTGCAGCAGAAAGAGCTGCGGACCCTGCACCGTTGATGTCTTTTTGTGTAATGTTTTACTGTGCTGATCAGATCTGAACGTGTGTTTATAATGTTTTCTCCGTATTTTGCTGTTGGGGGGGGGGGGGCGGTCGTTGTCTGTACGTGGATTGTGAACATAATGCATGTACCATGTTCTTATCCAATGATTTGTCAGACACGGTATGTTAATCGAGCGCATTTTTATAGGCACGGTGTTGCTGTCCGCTGTGCATAAATCACCATTTACTATGCTGCTCATCGGTACCATTGATAGGGATAAAACTCAGACACAAAAAGTGCTGTGGAAAGGTTTTTAGGATGTGTAAGTAAATTACGATGAATTCACGCGAACCTCAACATTTCATTTTATAAATAGGCACAAACTGAAGAAAGTAGAGCATTATGGGATGCGGCGATGCAGAGGTATGGTTAAAGGTTCTCGATTGCAAATATACGCTATAATGCGTGGTGCGTACGTGCAGGTGACTCCGATTCCGATTTTGAACGAGACAGGATTATCGCGGCGATGCCGGTGTAACTACTACATCTATTTGGATTGCGAGCAACTCTACCAGTCCTTCAAACTGGCACCTGCGAAAAAACGATCAATAATGATGCCACAACGTCGATTTCGAAACGAAAGACGGAAGCAGTGCGTTATTTATTTGGTTTTGTGGAACAAACTGAAAAGCAGTACAGAAATTCTAAGTGGAAAAAGCATCGAGAGCTAATGGCTTCTGCTCACAAGGACATGAGCGTGGAAACACCAGCGTCCACGTCTTCTAGATGTTGTAGTTCGTGGGTCGAGTTCGAACAAAATTTCAGTACTGTCTCGGCGAGAATTGGCTAATTTTTCGAAAGCGAAACGACGTGAAGACAAAAATATAACTCGAGGTAAAACTAAATATTGGACGAGATTGATAGGTTTTGGTACTAAACGACTTTCATAACAGATTGACCGCTGGGATGTACACATACGTCGCCTTTCCTGTAGCTGAAAGGACGTTTGACTATGGTTACCGCCAGTACTACTGCACGCACGGCTACTTCGATGGTGCAAGGCAAGGGTGTACGAGTCCAAACATCATATCGCTTCACCGGATGTGCAGTACGCAATTTTGAATTTGTTCATGGCGATGCGAGCCGTAACATGTTCATCAAGACAAGAAACGAGGTAAGCATATTTACTGAAAATTACTTCTCAATCGTTAAATAAGGGCATTATGACATGCATTATGTTTTACGCATTTGTTTAATGTGTACGCAGAACCGCGTGCACAACCATCTTGTATCGGAATAATATGTAGTATTCTCGATAGTAGATCGCACATTCTCTCGGCAGTAGTCTATCCGGTCCATTTTGTGCCCGTAATTGAGCGAAAGTCACCCTTTCGACCGTGTGCCTGACTTCCTCGTTCCTCTTCATCATCGGTCGCTGCTTTCGATGCCAGCGTTGGTGCTATCGTCGTCTTAGGCGTTGGTATCGTTGTTGGTAGTCTCGGTGTCCGCCACGCTGACCTTGCTGCAATTTCCTCTGCCAGAAATCATACCATCGCTGCCTGCAATCCCTGTTTGCGAAGCCGGGCTGTCGTCATGTGTGCGGCAAGGCTAGACGTCGTTAAGACTTTGTGTTAGAATTTAATAGTAAGAGGAATGAAATCCTGGAGCTATGGCGAAGAGAGGCGGACGGCAGGTGATAGCCAAGGCAGCGCAGGACAGGAAAAGACAGCGGCGAGGATGGATTGCGAAGACAGCGAGGACTTCAAGGCGAACACGATAATGGCGGCATCTCTATGAGTTCTAGTGTGGCGTGGGCCAACCCGCTTTCCGCGAAACCCAGCTGCTACAAAGAACTTAAGGCGGTGGAGAGGTAGATGGTGAAGAGGCGGGACAGGGAGAACTGACCCAGATTGTAGAAGAAGGCCAAGTGAGGCGGGGGGGGGGGGGGAGACCGTGGTTGGAATGAGCGGCCCTGAACGGCTGTGAAGGGCAAGTGGTGAACCCACCCATCCCGACATGCATGTGCAGAATAGGGATAGACGCTCACTTTCGGATTGGCCGTTCAGCGCGCGAAGCACACGACTAAGACATCGAAGCGCCGGTATTGACGTTAAGGTGAACACATACAAGGAGGCAGCTGAAGTAGTGGTAGCCAAGTTCTTGGTGTGATCCTCGAATACCTAAGGAAGAACGGGTATCGGCAGCCCAGTGAGGTCGTCGATACCAGCAGCCCGCAACGTAAGGGGCAACGAGCCAAATAGAGAGTCGTTTAGCCCTCGGTATAGGATCCCCCGGTGCACCCCCTTGGCGAACCTCGGCGAGGTATCGAGCCTGCCCCACCACCGCGTGAGTGCTAGGATAAGGCGACCGCCACTGCCGGGTATATTTCGTGTTAGCTAGGGAAGTTGGCGGTCGTGGCCACCGGACACCGTCCTCGGCCAAGGATAGGGTTGGCGCATGGTGCAGGAGCGGCTGGAACAGAACATCACTACTACTGAAGCACTTAGCTGGCGACCCTCGCAAAAAAAGGGGAGCGCGCTTACTTGGGGTGGTCATACATGAGCCTTCTATTGATGCTTGACCCAGTGGCACGAACCCAAGTCACGCAGTAGTTAGGGATGAGAAAGGTGGACGGTAGTGAGAGGAAGGCTGTACCAGAATTGCCGTACCAGGTGCAGCGTCAGTGGCTACGCTCCCGCGGAACAAACGGAGGAAACTCTGGCTCGACGCCCTCAAGGGAACCGCGAGCGAGTCAGTGCAAGCTTGGCTTGCCAGGGTCCCGCAAGAAGCAGCGGAGTTGGCACTTGATGGCGAGACATGGACGTCATGGGAACTCTACTACATGGTGACGGCGCATCTGAAAGATGCAGCGAGCAAATGGTTATCGGCATTAGCGAGATAATGCAGGACATGGAGGAACGGACATTCGAGCACCTTGCCAGGAATCTGAGGAGAAAGTACGGGTGACGCGACAACACCTGGCAAATTCATCAGCGACTCGCCAAGAGGATGCAGCAGCCCGGAGAAAAACTCAGCGACTTCACTGACAGCCTAACATACATTTCTTCGGCAAACTAGTGTTAGCGGAGTCATATGTGGAAGCGTTCCTTAATGACATCGACAATGCGGCGACCGCCATGCAAGTATGTAACGGGCTAAGTGGTTATCCGTTACTAGATTACATGTAGCGGTGAGAAAGCGCGTAGCGACGATGACCAGGTATTAAGTCCGGGGAAAAATCAACTCTGTTTTAGTATTAGGGCCAGGGCCGGTGCCCCGGCCTCATGTGAACCACTCAAATGCAGGTCAGAGCCTGATTGGATGATAAGGGGTCTGGCTCCCGCACTATAAACCAATCAGCGCGTGACACTTCAGCACCGGTAGCCGGGTGCAGCCATGGCTATTTATGTAATATCTAACCTACTTATGAAACTAGGAGGGGCCATTACATCGCCCTCTTCTCAGAGTTGCGCTTAAGTTGCGAAAGCGCAAACACATCACTCAAAAGAAAACCTAAAGAAGATCTCGAACAATCTCCGGAGACAAACGGAGGAGCGGCACTCGCAAACCCGAGCGGCCCGTGACGACGGCGAAGCAACAGGCGAACCCAGGACGACCCGCCTCGTCGGCGTACGCACCGACGCACACCACGACAGCAGAAGACGCGCTGAGTGGGCACACGCTACGCTCGACTCTGATGGACCACGAGCTCGCTCCGTGAGAGCTGTACAACTTGTCGGGGTGGAACATCCTGACACGCCGGACACCAAGGAACACTTCCGTCGCTTTCGAGGGACACGTCGGAAGGGGGTCGAGGGGGCTAGACACGAGGCCTTGCGGCGCTCGTGGTTGCCTTCATTCGGCGATGGCCCGCGAAGGGCGGTGTGGCGTATCGTGAAGCGATGTTGAAGGATCATTCCGTTGTGGAGTTGCGCGAAATTATCTGCAAGGCCGCGTGGGATAGCGATCGGCCCTGTTACGTTCACGTGATGAAGGGATGCGCATCGTGTCAACCAGCGCCGCGGCCGTCGCGGCGTGAGTGGCAACACCTTGCCGAGCACCCACTAGACACAATGAAGTCTGGGTGGAACGCGAAATACCGGCGCACATGTCCCAAGCTTCTATTCGAGGCGGCTCACTCCATGCTAGATCGTGGCGGAATCGGTCTTGTTCTCGCTCTCATTCCCCGACACGCTGGCGACAGCTTTCTCGTTCGTGTTCACCACGGGGTGGCCCACGGAATCACTCGCCGCCAGGAGAGTCGTCTCGTTCTCGTAAATAATATCCGGGACGTCACGAAGGAGAATGGTTCGGGGCTCCCACGTATCGTCCTGTGGGAGGGAAGCCGAATCATCGCACGCGGTAGCTACGCGCGGCCGGCACCGTACGACTGTTGGGGCTCGACCGCGAGCACGACTACGCATACCAGGCGTATCGTCACGCGCGCCGGGAACCTGCCCGTGCGTAGCACGAGGTATCCTTGTGATCAACGATACGATCCACAATCCAGCGAACGTCGCCCGCCTAGTCGACAAGCGGCGGAGGACCCTCACGCCCCAGTACAGTTCGCGCGCTGGCGACTCTGGATACTGTTGAGGCCGCTGATAACCGGGTTGCAGCGCTCACCTTGAGGTTGAACGTGCCATTTGTTTTATACAAGCAATAGATTCACCAGTACATTCAGGCTAAGAGTATCGCATACAAGGGGGGTAGCTCTGAAGAAAGGATGTTGACCATGATACCGGAACGCTGAAGCATGGGGTTGCACACTGGTAGATGGCTGAAATGGACAGTTTTTCGAGTGTCGACGTCTTCTTTATAAATTTGGAAGCCAGCTCGTACCAAAAGACCTGCAGGAGCGCCTGCGAGAGCAGATGAACGACCTGAAAGAGCGCGTTGCAAGGTCTTGCCTGACTATGTCAGCAATTTTTGCGACTTAGTGACGCAAGTCACAAAGATGGAGGAACTGGACAATATCAGTTACTTTTTGCGTGAACTATCGTACAGTGTACGTGAAGAGGTTCAATACCGACGCTGCGAGATGCTTGCGAAAGCTGTAACAACAGCGCTAGATTACGATCGATCTTATCCTCATCATGGGCTTTCGGATAGAAAAAGATAGCGTCGTAAGTACCCAGCGTACGAACGAAATCTCACGAACGATGATGACAAAGCGGAACCAATGGAAATTGATAGCGCGCAAATACCATCACGAGATGAGTGCATAAGCCGTAACCTGTGTTTCAGGCGCGGAAGTGCTGCTCATAGGGCTAACCATTGTTCTATTCGATCGCAGTAGAAAGCCGGAAGACATCCACCGAGGTAGAACCACTCGAATCAACGACGTGGCCGTGGGCAGGCAAGGATGAACATGGCCAATCATAATGTTGGCAACCCCGAAAACACCACAGAAACGGTTGTCATGGAGCATTTGATCATGAGTGTAGCGGACATCCACGAGCAAATGGTGACGCAAGAAAAGCTCATACAGTCCGTAAGTACAGAAGTTGAGGAACTACACCTGCATGGCGGAAGGAGCTGGTATGCGCGAATCGCTGCCGGTAAAAGTGCCTGATATGCGTGAAATCGCATTCAGAGGGGTAGTTGTTATTGCGCGGATCGCAATCAGCAAGTACGTCAGATAACCAAAAGGTCAATGCAGCGCACCTTAGTACAAGCAACACGGTTCGATGAACAGTGACTGGTAGACAGGAAGTACAGCTTGTTCAAGCTATGGCTAAAGTAGACGGCTACATATTTCCGTCCGCGGAGCTTGTAGAATGGTAGTTACCAGACTCACACGGGGTGATCTTTCGCAAACCCTGGTTCGTCCAGTACAATCCGATAGTGAATTGGCAGAGAGGAGATGTCGAAATTCCGGAGAATTTTCAATTCACCGAAGTCGATGGACCCACATTCACCCATCACAAGAAACAAGGGGAGAATCGTCGGATTAGTGTACCGCAAGTCGATTTTCATTCTGTGAGTCCGCACTTGTCCGCTGACCAGAAGAAGGAGTTTCAACCCCGGTACATGTCGGACCAAGACTTCAAACAACAATCGACGCAGGGTACCCAGATGGAAAAGTTTGTGAAACACAACGGTCTACTCTTCCTTAAGAATACAAAGAGAGATACTGCCTACCGTTTGTGCGTCCTGAAGCGCAAAGGTCTACATACGAATGTCATCATAGAGTTCCATGATGGCAGCACGTCAGCACATCCGGGTAGCCGTCGTACCTACCATAAGCTGTCGAAATGGTATTGGTGGCCAACTATGAATCGTGACGTTCGAGTGTATGTTCGTACTGGTGATACATGCTCGAGATGGAAGTCCAACAGTCAGAAGAAGAAAGGTCTTCTGATGCCAATACCAATTCTGGAGGAATGCTGGGAAGTTGTTTCGATGGACTTCATCACTGGATTGCCGGTGTCGGAAGGATTTGACGCTATCTTAGTTGCAATCGACAAACTGTCGAAACGCGCAAACTATGCACCTACCTACACCACGGCAGTTGCCCAGGATACAGCCAAAGTTTTTTCTTAAGCCTATGAAGCTGATGGGTTTCAAGCAAAGTATGACCACAGTCACAGAGCTCAAGCTGATGGCCAGACAAAGCGCCACCACTTAGTACTTGAAGTCGCCCTGAGATGCATGGTATCGTATCATGGCGATCATTGGGTGAAGTATCTTAAAACTGTAGAATATGCCCACTCAACTCTCGTCAACACATCGACAAAACTTACTCCATTCGAGGTGACACAGGGCATAATGTGTTGAACCTAGTCACTGAAAATAATGAGAGGCCTACTTTAGTCGGAGCAAGATGTACCGAGCGCAGAGTTTGCGAGAAATTTTGCAAAAGAAAAGCAAGAGATCGTAGAAGGAGATCGCCAGAATCTCGAAGAAGCTCAAGTCAAACAGATAGAGTCCTCCGACCGCAAACGCCGAGAAGTCATCTTTAAAGAGGGTGACTTAGGGTTGCTCGACACGAAGAATTTATCCTTAAAGACCATTAATTACGGCACGGAACTTAAGATAGCAAAGCTTACGGCAAAAAAATCGGACCTTTCGTGATCGAACGCATGGTAAACAATAACGTGGCAAAGCTGATTCTACCGAACGTAATGAGAGGATTAGTCCTACGTTTAATGTCGAACTCCTATCGCATTACAGACCAACGTGTCGGACTTCCCAAATTGTCCGATACCGAAAGCTGTTCCGCTTACCGTCGACGAAGAAACTGCAGAGCAACTGTACATCGTGGAGGAATTGCTAAGGAACCGCGTGAGACGTCGTAAGCCTCAATGTTAGTCCAATGTCATGGTCTACCTGGACACGAAACGACATGGGAGAATGAGAAAGACATTAAAATGTTTCTCATTGGCAACACCTCCTTGAGGAATATATCGCCGTCGCCAACGTGAACTCAACCGGGGGAAGATGTCAGGCCAAACGATGGATACCACCCATATGGTACAAGGACATCGTAGCCACCCAATAGGATAACATCTAGGATACATTATAGACTACTTACAGTTAATATGTAAAAACATTTAGGAGATCACTTATAAATATATTCAGTACCAAATCTACCTAAATGGGTAATAGTCCCCTCAGGTCATGGACTAGTGAACTGCCGTTCACAGAGAGTTTGTATACTCTCAAGAAGTTACACTTCATGCGCGCAAGGTGTTGTGATCCCCTCACATTTTTGTTGTAGGAGGGTCGTTTAGCCATGGTAACGTGAAAATGCATGCCCTCACATTTTTCTTACAATGTGCGCCTGGATTACCGTGTAACCGGGATTTCGGTAGCTTAGCCAGTTCAATAGATAACAAAATCAGTTTGCAACTCATAAGACATCAGATTGTGATTGGTTGCCACAGTAATAAAGAGGGACAAAAGACTGTTGATTGAAAATCTGCGAAAAGACCGATATCTCTTAAATAGCAAGTTTTATATAATGTGTTGACGATCCGCGCATTTCACAGGAATCCCATTATTAAAAGGAACCCCATTATTGAATTGGTTACCAGATGAAACAGTGACACGCCGAGCTTTTGCTGTGACAGGCAGTTTTAATACCGAAGTTATTATGTTCTAAGTAAAAGCTTTATTTTATGTTGCTATTGCGGAGCAACTTCAGGGCAAGTGCTCTCTGTCTGAATGAGGACGTGGAGCTGCTTGGCAACTCCTGGGTTTTATGTCGGCTATCACGATTGCAGTCGACCCGTGACGTTTACCACCACGAAAGGGACGATAAGTATGGGCATATCATGCGACGATTTTGCACACGCCCCTCACGCTGGTCTCTGCATCATTGCCGCCCACAGTCTCGGAAACTGAAACAAGTCACTGTACACAGGAAACATAATTATCAGGGGTAATGTGAATGGTTTTACGGTTATATGTACTACATAAATTGTATTGTCGGTAAATAAGAAAAACGTGCCCTGTAGACCTAGACCTAGTCGACCAGGCCCTGGTCTAGCCCCAGCATATTCTCCAGAGACTGTGTGATCTCCTTCACGGCCGTTTCCACAACCTGTTCCTCCTCCAGTGGGTCTTCGGAGCAGGAGGGCCTCGACCTCGGCTTCTTAATAACAACGTCCGTCTCGCTTATATTAAACTCTACATCTAATTACTAATTTAAAGCTGGTACAAGAGGGTGATCCCGGTAATGCCACTGAAGACCAAGGTCACGTTTACTATCGATTCCTCGAAGAGCTATCCCCCCGTGGTACATCTCCAAAGGGGGACTGCTTATTGAGGAAACCCGCTCAGGGCTGGAGGCTTTTCATTGGTTATAACTAATCGTGCTCCTGACAGCACACCGCAATTGGATATCGAGTCAATCCCGACACACTCAACGTGTAGATCCCGCGGGTGCAGTTGCAGATGAAATGAAGAAGATCAGATAGAACTGTCCGATTTAGTTCTGCAGATTAGGCTCTAAAAATGCTCTTCTACGTCGGTTAGCATTAAGTAGCTAACTATGCCCATTGCATTGTGAGCGATGGCGTTTTTGACTATTCTCGGCCTTCTGTAGATCATCAACTACCGTCGCCATCTTATTCACGCACGCCGCTCTCGCCCTCAGAAGCCGACGCGTTAGGAAGACTACATGACACGCTCGTGCTCCCAAGCGAATGACGTGCGCTTTGACGACGTACTCGAGCTCTCCATCCTCCGCAATTACTGCCTCCCCTCTAAATACGACGATGTCGTCGACCTTGAGGTGTTTGCCACAAATCTCATGGACAGCGCAACCTCTTCCTGCGCCTCCTTCATCACAGCCTATGATGTCCACTCCAGGGATTAACAGCGTCAGTCCTCCATCCTGTACAGAGAGACATCAATATTGCACTCCAAAAGACAACACGCAACAGCAGCCATACCATGAGCACTCTGCTCTTGAGTCCAGCGAAAATATGAATGAAGCTCATTTGGATATAATTCTGGTCGAGGGGGCAGCTCTTCGAAGAAGTCCCCTCAAATCTAGGCCATCACTTTGTATAACAAACTGGACCGGACAGCTCTTCGAGGAAATTTGAAGGGCACAGCTCATCGAGGAATTCGGTAGTCATCTGCGCTGTACTTGGTAGTCCTGGTCTGTTTAGTCGATCAATCCGATGTGAACCTGTATTTCTGCTATTCTGACTTTTGCCTAGAATTATGGGATAGATCGATAATTTGCCGTTTTCCTCGATAACAAATCATTTTCAGATTCATTCACGTTTATGTATCTCTTGTAAGATTAGTTATTCATTGGGCGAAGCCGCATTACTGTGAGCTCGTTTGAGATTTTCGGCGTCCATCGCTTTACTTGGTAATCTTCGAACAACTCCCGATCTTTGCCTTGATTTCGTTTCCCAAAGCTGGACAGGGGTTAGTACGAGTCGCTAATCAGAGAACCTGGGACCTGCGATCGGCCGTGGTGTCCCGGGTGGGTATGACTTTAAAGACATTTATATATAAGGTTTTGCTTTGCACTTGGTTTCTACTATGAGCGTTCTTAGCCCAAGAAATCATTAACCCCCCCATCTGGGATATATATATATATATATATATATATATAGGTTTAGCAAGGCTGTACGTTGGAGGATTCGCCATTATTCGTGGGGCAAAAAAAAACTGGGGTAACTAAGGTCGTTAGGATGGTGATTATAAGGACAGATGTATGAATATTTATAATATTTATATACAACGTCCAATATTGTACTGTAAGACCTGCGATACTACCCCGTGGGACATTACGTTAGCTTACATGGGGCACTATTAAAGGGACGGGGTATTGAATCTTGACCCCTTCGTGAAGACGAACGACTTCGTGTTGACGTCCTTGGCCCCACGGAATTCGATTCTCATGTTGCGATTGTGATAAAGGAACACAGCAGTCTCATTCCTGTTGTAAATGTTCGAGTACTAAATGTTGTACTGTATTCATTGGTCACCTGCTGCACGTGCTGGATGCCTTCCTGTCGAACTTATGCTTCTTCGTACCGGACACTCGAAGCCCCCAGTTCTTGGACTACAGACAGCATATTTTCCACCATGAACTTGAGTTTCATCAGCACGACTCGAAATTGACAATGAAAGGCGAAAATATGCTCCTTGAGCTCGACCGGCTTGATGGCGGGCGACCTACGGTAGCAACTCGCCAAAGGCATAATTTATGCTGGCTTCGATCTGACAATTCAGAGAATTCTGATAATTAAAATCAGACTAAAGAGTTGGGCACTACATTTAGCGCAAGGCCCCACCCGGGGCTAATGCCTCACCCCCGGGAGGGGCGTTATTAGAGGGATTGGGCACAATCCCAGATTTTACGAGTAGCTCCGTCACTGGGCACTCCGGTTAATGGATCGTGAGAGGATGGCTCTTCGGGTTCATCACACTCGCATTCTGGTACTCTAGGAGACCCGTGCCGCTAGACGCCCTAGACACTCTGCATTTGGACGGGGGCGAGTTCTTGATGCACTCGGCACATTATGGACAGCCCCTTTCCATTAACGTTTGGTGGACATTAACATTATTAAAGGCTTGAAAACCCCTGCTTTACATAGACTTTGTCGCGGAAAGTGCGTCAGCCAATATTAGTAATATTATTCGTGAGAGGTTATGAGCAGAATAAATTTAAATTCTTAGACCTGATATTCTTAAATGAAATAGACCTAAGAATAAAAAAAATAACGGGCAAAACGTCATGCAGATTACAGCTCTAACTTGCCGTAATGCCTCACCTGCAAGTCATTGAGGAGGAGTTTAAATGAATCGTCCACCTGCTTCCTGTACTCAGCCAAAAACGATGGAACGTCCGTCGAATCGACCCGATCGGAGCTCCAAATGAATTCCCTCGGAAGGCTGATCGCAACGTGCGCGACCACGCTCATTTGGAAGCCGCCGCTAAGAACCAGCTGAAGCAGCTCGGCGCATTTGCTGCCACCGTGGCCGCCATATGTCACCAGCACAACTGGCTTGCCCTTCCACTCGTTGTACAGATGGTCTAGGAGGTTCTTGAGCTGACCGGGATATCCCCAATTATACTGCGGGGTGAGGATCACGATGGCGGGGGTGGCGGTGACAACCCTACTCCAGGCCTGGACGACCGGATCCGCGTACTCTCCAGGCGATCGAACCGCAGCGGCGATCACGGGGTCCATAACGGGTCCGATGGGCAGAGGCTTCTCCATTATATCCGAGGCACGCACCAGGTTGATGCAGGAATTCGCGACGGCATTGAACCTCGAAATGAGCCACGTGGCCAGACCGTCCCCGTTGTTCATGGCGCGGACGCTCCCCAGAATCAACGCAGCAGGTGCCGAGGCGGGTGGAGTGTCCATAGGCAATACGTTGCGATGCGGGGCCGGTAACTCGACGCAAAGAAGGCTAATGGGAAAGTGAAAAATGCCGTGCTAATAGTTTTTTTTCCAGTTTGCTAGCTGCAGAACCAAGCTAGGCCAGCAAACCATGGCGAGTAAACGGCAGAAAAGCGAGCCAAGATTGCTAGGGTAAGGTTGACTCAGTCAACTTTTGAAACGAAGGCAAAGAGACAACATGTTGATTAAAGCAAGGACTTAGTTAGCATATACGGAGGAGCTGTCGGCCACTCCACGAAGCGCATGCGCTTTAGAACCGCATCGTTGGGTCGAGGTCGCCATCATTCGCATCATGTCCCAAGTGGCAGGGCCGCTCGCCTTGGGTGTCAAAATCGGGGAATAGAATCGTCTACAGCAGCGGGTTATATTAACCCCGTGGTGTTGGCCACGCTGATCGCTGTTGTCGTGATCGTTAACGTGGTCGCCGCAAGCGCGTGCCACGACTTGCCATGGCCACGCTGATCGCTGTTGTCGTGATCGTCAACGTGGTCGCCGCAAGCGCGTGCCACGACTTGGCGGCGACCACGTTAACGATCACGACAACAGCGATCAGCGTGGCCAACACCACGGGGTTCATGTTCTGCGCGACGTCCTTGGCGGTGGTATAAGGGGAGAGAATCAGGTCTGTCGGGGTCATATCGAATAGTGATCTTCCCTTCCGTTTGCGTTGATTTATGTTAAATATGTGCTGGTGTACAATTCATTTCACAGACCGCAGCTGACTACTACCACCAAATGGTGAGTACGTATCTTCAGGCCTCGAAATCCAATTTTTTAACGCAAGGTAAATTTTCAACGTTATGCTGTGCTTCTCTAGCTCATCAGAAATGTCGTTCTCGCAGTGCGGTCAGTCTCCTAGAGACTAGAGGAGACGCGTGCATTGGCGACGCACGCGACGCTGCGCCCACGAACGCGCAGCCACCACGTTCAACACCACAACGCCCACGCCAACGAACGCGTAGAACAGACCATGTGACGTTGTGGACGATGCGGTAGCCTGTTGCACGCTCGACAACGACGTGACTATGAGGTCCTCCACGCTGGACGGCTTGGCCGCCACGAACGCGTAGTCTGGTGCGCTGACTCGGCCGTCTCGATAGAGTACTATACCGCGTACTTGGCCGGCACGGTCGCAGACTCGTAGATCGGTACCTTGTTCGCCGCTGCGGGGTACACGATCGAGCTCGCCTCGCGCCAGAACCACCAGCCCTTATCTTGACGTGCGTGGGCGAGGCATTCACATAGCCTACCTTGCCCGACACTGACATTGAACCGTCAGCTTGTCCGTTACCTGCACGAGCAGGTCGCCACCGCCGCACACGTCTACGCCCGATTTGCGCGCCATGATCGATCCGGCAAGCAGTTGGCCAGGACCCGCCAACGTCAGCGTCTCCTTGTCGACAAATCCGTCTGTGGCAAATCTTGCAATACCCGATCCGTACACCGAGGCCTCGAGCTTTTGGGCAGACAAATCGCTCATGTCCACCACAATGTCGCCCGAACCCGACAAAGTGGTATTCATCTCTCCGGCTTTCAGAACACCCGTGACCATGGCTACCGCCCCGCTACTAGCGACTTCCACGTCGAGGATGCCCTCGAGGGTCACCGACGGGATCTTCAGCTGCGCCAGGCCACTGCCCGTCACTTCCACCTCGAGCGAGCCCAGCGTGGCATTCGATCCAGACTCCAGATACAGGTTGCCATCACCCACGCACGCAACGTTACGTCCGCCTCGGGGTCGTAGCGTCACCACGTCATCGTTCAGTATCAGGTCGCCGGAGAAGGCCGTGGTCACGCGACGCAGCAGGTTCTCTCGAACAGGTAGATCTGAATCCGAACGTATCCCTCTCCGTACGCGTCCTCGTTTTTCAGGTGGAGCTCAAGTCCATCGTTGCGACGAGGGTGCAGGGGCCCGACTTCTATCATGGTCAGCATGTCTGTCGAGTTACCCGTAACCACAATCTTAGCCACTACTGTCTCCTCACCCTACGGCTGGTCCTCGCCGTCGTCCTCCTGGCGATGGTGGTGTTGCGCAGCATCATGTTGTGAATCTCGATCGTCTCGCTTGTCAGGGCCCTGTCGTTCCACCCGGAGCTTGATCGAACGTGAGATCCCGCAGGCACCGCACCAGGCACAAATCCGGGCACGACTCCCTAGATCACCCCGGTTTTCAACACCGGGGGTCACGCCCGGGACGACACCAGGCGTCCTTGTAGATGGCACATCCGTAAAGGGGGCTTCCGTTACCGGCAGCAGGAAGGGTCCAGCTCCACGAAAACGCGGCCGGGCATGGCGAGGTGCAGCTGTTCCAGCTGAGCGAAGCTGGAGACGGTCTAAGAACGCTGCAGAGTCTGGTGCTCGCCCGCGATAATCTTGGGCGGCGCCACCTCCGACGCATCAAACGTCCACGCATGGACGACCCCGACGGCCAGCGCCATCACTGTCAAGCACAGGTTTATAACTTGCGTACGGTCTCCGCGGCAAACTCCAAAGTGAGCCTGATTCAGGCCTGACGCCACGTAAAACTTCCGATTCGGATCCTGTAAAAAATCTAAGAAGGAATGAAGAAGTATAACATTCCGAAGGCTATTGCATATATGTATGCATTCGAATATTTAAAACGTCTTGTTATTCAATTGAAGATGTGCTCATATATTAAGGTAATCTGTTTTGGCGGGTGATTGCATTGGCTTGACGCAGTCTGGCGGGTCGCCTTTCACTCTCCAAGTCAAAAGACATCGACTTCGCTGCGGTTAGTTTCCGTAGCTGACTCATTTCCGTTTGAGCCCCGAGCACTTTCACGTGCTCCCTTCTTCTCGGCTTCCACGTCAGCATCAAGCATGACCAATACTCGGTCTGGCAGCGATGCGAAGACACCTGCTAAGCCTATTGCTTTCAAGAAGCAGCCTAAGAGCTCGAATCCGCCTCACAAAGATTCTGCTTCTAAGGTATCCACAAGGTGGCATCTAAGGTGGCTCACGAGGGGCCTGAGCCGCCTGTGGAAGATCCTGAGCTCCTTGTAAACTTTGAGGAGGACTCGGACAAATCTTCCATGTCCTGTGGCGACAATGACCTCCCAGCCCAGCTCATCAAAGGGTCCGATGGTGACCCGAGCCAATCCGATTCGCTTGGATCGCGTACGCCGCTTTCCAGTGGCATGGCGACGAGCCGAAGACGCCAGAACGCCAGGGGAGTCTTGGCTCACCCAAGAAGGACGAAGAGAAACCTCGTCTTCCAATCAAGAAATTGACGTTCGCTGAGGCGTCTGCGTCAAGGCTGCGAAGGCAGCAGCAGCCTCGGAAGTCAGCCCTAAGCGACGGGCTGCTTCCTGGTCTCCATTCCGTTAAGAGTTGAAGCCATTAGTAAAACTGAGGGGCATCTTAAGCTCTTCTGCCGACGAGGAGGAAGAGGACCAAGTGTGGGCCGAAAGATCTCTAACGATCACGACGAGCAGCAGTCGGATGCCAGGCTGCTCGTCGAAAAGGAATGGGCATCCCGTCGACCCAGTCGCTTGCAAAGAGGTATTCGTCTCCTCATCATGGGGGACCGCCTTACGTTCCCGTGTACTTCCCTACAGAGGAGTCCAGCGGAGCTGATGCCTACTTAGATCAGCTCCAGCCGCCTTGTGTGCTCCTTGGGGGACGCTTCTAGGGGTGAGTATGTGAGCCTTCTGGTGGCCAAGCAGCCCCTTTTCCAACCGAACTTCTGTGCTGCTAGGTGCATCTTCCTGGCACCGCACCATATTCCTCTTAAAGAGTTCACGTGCCGGCGAAAGAAGCCAGAGCTCTGGTCGGGGCTTCGACCTGTGTGGGACTACCCATCCGTAATGCCCCCACACTGTGACACTTCCAGGAGGCCGATGCCGTGTTCTGGAATTGGGCAGCTACACGCTGCTCACGTTGGAGGACATCCTCAAACCCGAGATCTCCGCATTGAGTCTGCCCATGTGGGAGGCAAACGGCAGCACGTTAAAGAGCTGCAGAAACATCCTGCTTCTATAGCTCATGATGAGCGCGGGTATGGTCTTGGTTCTAAGACCACGCTCCGTTCGGGCAAGAAAACCCCGAACTACGTACGAATCCGTCGCCGATCTGTTCTCATACCGCTACAGCCTTCGAACAATCAACCTGGAGCCGTTCAATCGGCTCCCAGGAGCACTCAGCCTCTGTGTACCCCTTCCACTTCACGCGGAGCTAGGCTTCCCGTGAAGGACGCCGCTCCTGGAGCACACGCTCCACGTGGTAATGGATTCCCCATTACGGTTGAGGAGAGGCAGCGGTGCCCTCGTACGAGTACGGGTATGAGGCACCGCCCCTACGGTCCGTGTGGTGTATTGAACGCCAGATGAAGTGGTTAACACATCGCACTTAAGTAAACAACCACAACATTGCTCGCTGAGTACGAAGTCAGCTAACAACCCGGCTACTCGACTGGATGAACTCGGCCGGTCGTTGAGTTTGGGTGGTTACATTGAGATCTTTGCGGAGGGTCGGTTGAGAGCCGACCACGTTTTGTTTCATTTGATATTTGTATAGGAACATAGTTAACAATAGGAGGAGCCCCTTGGGGTCTCCCTGGAGATACATAATAACAGAGTAACTCTTTCCAAAACCATAACAAGTGTATACTGTCCGTGAAGTCCCTGCACGGGCTGGATTATGGTTACCGTCGACATCCGAGAGGCATAGCTTGTAGGGTGTTGACTGGTAGCTCCAGGAAAACTAGGTCGGCCCGAGGAAGGGCGCGTCTCGCCAAGCGCGAAGGAACAAGTCCTGCCGAACTCGGCGGGCCGGTACGCCGTACAGTCCGGATACCGTAATACTTCTAGCCAAAAAGCCTTTGCTCTCGGCGACCCGTCAAAGTGCTAACACGCTGTCGTCCGCTCTTTAGCATAGGACACGGGATGTCTAAGCCAGAGGCAGTCAGCTCAGCTGACCTCTGTGTATTGATTAGCTTGGGGCAATTGGTATCGGCGGAAGCGAGACACCACTGTCCCGGGAGGGCCAAACCGCTGGGGCAACCCAGCGCAGGCCAACAAGGACCGACTAGCTCGGCTATTGTTGTGTTTCTTACCTAGTATCCACATCTGACGATTTTGTGTGTGCTGCAATATCACAACTGGTGCCGCGACCCGGGAACAGGGTGTGCTTGTTTTCGCTGGTGCCAAGTTAACCAAGTTTCAAGTACTGAGTGGGATGGTCAAGGGATCGTCGACGTCAAGCAGAGCCAGCCCAGCGACCGCTGCAGGTTCACCCCTCGCAGGGTCGAACTCAGCTGGCGAGCTGATCGCTGACCTGACGGCGGAAATCGTCGGCAGTGTCCGGTTTGAAGACGACGAGACTGAAGACCAAGAGAAGGAAGGAGGAAGTGAAGAAGACTATGAGATGAAGGAGGAAATTGAGTATGTGAAGATGACGGCCAAGTTGCGTGCCGAGCTCGACGAGTTGTCGCTCCAAGTGATCCGGATGGGAAATCCGCGCCCAGCGGAACGCAATCTCGCCGCTGAACTCGACGATGATATGGACGATGAATATGACGGTGTTGCTAAAGGGGAACGTCCACCCCTAGTGCCAAGGGCGACAGGTAACACAGACACGCCGAGTGCGAGCAAGGTGTTGGCGCGACTCGGCGAAGAGATGAGGCCCCAATCTAATGGATGATATGTTCGCACCGGTGACCATGGCTCAAGCAAAATGGCCGAGTTTAGACCCGGGATCACTCAAGCGGTGAACAGTACCAGTATCGTGGAAGATACGGTGCTGCTCCTGAGGGCAATGGGCTACCGTTGTAATGGTCGCCCAAACAGCTTGATCTTATCCGGCTGGGATCTCCGCAGAGCCGGCATGGAGTTGACCCACTGGAAACGCCGAATACGAGCAGCGTTCGGTTTGGAGAAAGCCCCAGGACCTCAACCGATGATCACCAAGCGCATAGCCGAGCTCGTCGAAGACCCTAGCAAAGTCCCGCTTCCGAAGACGCCTGAAATTAAGCGAACGGGTACATTCCGATCCATCCATTCAGATCCACCGAAGGGACTCCGTATTTCGAAGACTCACACATGTTGAAGTCTCCGAAGCAAGCGAAGTAAGTGGTTCTTTATGATTACCTTCGTGATGAAGACGATGAAGCCGAGCTCGAAGACGAAGAAAAAGATCATAAGCCGAGTTATGACGGCTACTCCGGTGACTGTGAAGCGTCAGTGAAGGAGCAAATCCGTCGACTCAGCTACGATGAAGTCGACCGAAACGACACACAATACCTGGAATTGAGAACCCATTTCTCCCTAGACAAGATGTATTCGATGGGAGGCGATTTCCGGTCGGACGCATCGTGCAGTGGTTAAAGAGATTCATCTATGAGTTGAAAGGAATCGGATGCCTCAGAACTCGTGATGCGAGCCGTTTCCCTTGTGCTTGGGTCAAGCGGCCAAAGGCTGGTACCGCCAGCTGGACCGACGGACTCAGAAGAGAGCGGAGCCTACTCAGCGAGCGGTTCATGGATTACTACTGTTCTCAATTCGATCAGTCGGTGCGTACCCCGATACTACTGAGCAATACGTAAAGAGAAGGGACCCATTGGTGATTTCCTCGTCCGTCTGAATGGGTACGCACGCACTACCAAGATCCAGTATTGGAAAGACGGGGCAGATGCTGCTGAGCAGATAGAGCAGTTCTTGCTCCATTGCGGGGACGACGAGATCATGGATCTGTTGTACCCACTCCAGCTCACCGATATTCACCGTGTTGAACAAATCATCAATCCGCGTATCTTTGGTGAAAACGTAAGAAACAACGCGACCTACCGGTGTCAGCCAAAGCCCGAGAGACTCGGCGCGGAGACAACACTCGGCGTGGAGATGGAGGTCGGCGAAGCGGGCCTCAGCGCGATGAAAGACGTGAATCTCGCCGAGATGACCGCCGAGGCCGTCGAGATGAGGGCCGTGATCGCCGAGTCGCGCTTGCCTATGCAACAGTTGATGAACTCTACCGCGGTCGTTGACCAGTGATAGCCGAGTCGACGAGCCCGTTCGGTGGACTCGGCGGATGAAGATAGCGACTACAGTGACTATAGCGAGTCTGATTCAGACCCGGATCAAGATTATCGCGACGCGGGGGAACGCAGCGACCGCTCCAAGAACTCAGCTGGATGATACGACTCAAACAGTAAACGTTCGGCCACATCCAGTCAACCGTTCAACACGTCTGACCCGTCGAGACCCCCGAGATGACTCGCTTGAACGCCAGCGTTTTGAGCGCCGAGATCGTCGTGATGACTCGCTTGAACGCCCACGTTACGATCGTCGAGATCGCCGAGATGACTCACCCGACCGTCCTCGCTACGGACATGCGTCACGTGTGGAGGCGATAGACACTCAGCACATTTCTGCCGTCAACGCTGCGCGTTCTGCAAACAGGTACATGAAGTCGGGCGCTGTGAGTTGTTTCCAGCGTCTGAAAACGCTCACCAAATTTGTCCGAACATCAGTCGACAAGTCAGCTGTGCCAGCTGAGCTCCACGACATTTACGAGCCGAAGGATTTAAACTCGGCGGCCCGCCAACACTGACTGGGTTGGAGGATAACGGGCTGTCACAGTCAGCTGAGCCAGTGGTGGAAGCGAACTACGTGTTTGCTTTTGTAGGCGAAGCACCACAACGGCCCGGTAAAGGTGGTGAAGACAACGAGGAACTTGAATATGAAATTGACGGGAATGTTGAACTCAGCGATCCAGAGGAAGATTGCCGAGTTGTTATGGGTGCAAGAGTAGAGACCCGGTGACGAAGAAAAGCCGATGGTAGTGTGGTGACGGTGAAACTGCATCCCGGAGAGCGCATGGGCTGGTGGTCGGCACAAACGTTTGGTCGCCGAGTTCGTATGCGAGCTCTAGTGATGGGTGCGGTAAACGACGAGCGGACGAAGATTCTACTCGATACTGGGACAAATGTCTCAGCTATTAGTGAATCTTTGACGCGGCGGCTGCGATTGAAGCGGCATGCAAGCATTGATTTGCAGATCAACGTGCAAGGGATCGGTAAAGGCAAGGTGTCTACAACGGCGAGGGCAGTGGTTAAAGTTACACTCGGCTGGATATCGTCTACGAGTTTGAAGTATGGGTTATGTCACATCATGCAGGTGTTGACCTGATACTGGGTGCCCACTTTATGATGCAAGCAACAATACGAATGGATCCTTACAACTCGACTGCGAAATTGCCAGACGAAGTAGTAGTACCAGTTCCAAAGTCACGCAACGCTGAGTAGGAGAAACGGAGTATGGCAACCCGACAACTGATGGTCCTACTGAATCGTTGAATGTGCCGAGTCGGCTGACAGTTGAGTTCAGCTTACGGCGCCGTCAGCCGAGTCGCGATACTTATGAGATGTGGATTCGGCGCACTAATGATTGGATTCCGACGGTTGCGCATAATCCCAAGGGCAAGGCCATACGGGTAATAATTACGAACGTCAGCAGTAAATTGGTATAATGTCCCGCTCACTTCCCGGCGGTGCTATGGGCACCACATGGTAATCTTCCACCAAACAATGGCTATGCGAAGCTCGACTCAGCGAAATACCGAGATTGGCAAGTTCTAGCTTTTTGAGTCCGCTATCGATAAAGATCTGTTGAGAAAAGAACAACGACTGTACGACGAGTGGATCGCACAACAACCACCAGCGTTGGCAAAACGGCAGTATGAAACCCCGACAGGGCTGATACAGCGGTAGCAACACAGTTCCAGGAGCCGAGAAGAAGAACCCACTTGTGCGCAGCGTTGGGAGCGGTTGGAACGGTCCAGAAGCGATACTATACTCCCTGAAGATCAAACTCGGCCTTCCACTGAGTCTTCCGACTCTGAATGCTCATCCGCTAAGTTCGGTGACCCCGTAGATAGTCTAAGAATGAAATCAGCTGAAGTCAAACAATCTTCAGCAAAGTTAGTAAACGCGGCAGACACATCCCGCACCTCGGCAGGGGTGATAGATTCCGTTACCCCAGCGATTTGGTAGCCGAGATTGGTTCGAGTGAGTCACTCAGCACGACGGATGATCCGCCTAGCGCGATAATGAGAGTACCCGCCATCGCTGGAAAAGTCGGAGAGAACACCAGAACAAACCCAGCGGAGACGTCCAGCAGAAGGTTGTGGAGTGGAGAAATCGATGCGAGTGACGAATCACTCACAGATGACCCTGAAGAATATTTGCGACTTCGTCTCATGGCAGCGATGGCGATGGTCGAGGACCTGGCTGTAACGACGGTGCGCGATGAAAGCACGGATGTAGCTGAGTTCGAACACTCAGCGAATGAGATTGATCTGGAGAATTACGCTTGTGAGTTGGCTTTTCTGCCTGATTTGAATGGTTAGGCGCCTACGGTTCTCGATTACACTGGAAATAATGTGATGTGATCACACACCGGAGAAACAACAATAGCTGGTAATGATGCTTAAACGTCATGAAGGTATCATGATCGCGAGTGGTAATGCACAGCCACCACCAGTTTATGGTGCCATTTGCTATATCGAGGTTCAAGGACATCAGCCAATCAAACAACGAGCCCGTCGGGCACCTATCAAGCATTTAAAGAAGTTGTAAGAGCTCCTCAAGGGTCTATTGGAAGCTGGGTTGATTGCCTTCTTGGACAGTCCTTGGGCATCCCTGATTGTTATGGTACTTAAAAAGAATGGGTGGATGTCCGTCTGTGTATCGATTACAAGATGGTCAACACAGTCACGGTGCTCATGGAATATGCCATGCCATTAGTCCCATGATTCGCTAACTGATCTGGAAAGATACCTTTGGTTTTGCTCCCTGGATGCGGCTAGCGGATTTTGGACTGTTAGGATGACTCGACGGGCTAGGCAAATTTCAGCTTTTATCTGTGCGCTGGGACATTTTGAGTGGCCTTTTAGCTTGAAAAACGCCCCTATGGTTTACCAGCGGCTAAGCGACAACACCTTGCGGGGTTATAAACAACCGTGGTGGATGGACTGCTAATGCCGAACGTGTCCGCCAAGCTGAGGAAGCAGCCGCAACTCAGCGTAGTCAACATAGCGCAGGAGGAACTGTGGTGGAGCGGATCAGTAAAAATCACTGGATCCGTGCACCCACTGCGCCCAGACACCGACTGGGGAGGGGGTACTCCGATAGCCGTGTAGTTGCCGAAGTTCACCTTGTGTACCCGTCGGCGGGCTGGATCTGCTCTCTCGTTGACACGAGATGCGCACACAGGTGAGCTCTGAATCGTCCATTAGTAGGACTTGGGGGGTGGATCTGGCGTGGGTATTCTTACACACCGAGATCCGTTCGAGTTGATCTTAGACTTGGCCATAGATCTTGTGGATCGGTATAGTAAACCGGATCCGGAGTAGTACCGCGTTGAGGGGCTTCCTTTAACCTTTACGTTGCTTGTACCGCTACCAATAGCGGGGACGTTGAGGGGGGTTGAGAACCGAAAGGCAGACTTCTAGCCAACCTTATCTAGTAAGTGCCACAAATGGATGGAGTATATTACTTGATTAAAGTATGGGCCAATGTGGATCCCTACACTAATAACCAGTGTTGTGTACTTCCAAGCAAATTCGATTCTGACTTATGGGGGCCCTGGCCACCACTCGATTCGGCCTTCCCATCCCACTTGGGCTCCTAGCCACTAGATCTTTGTCCACCGTCTACGCTATCAGGATTCCTGTTCTCCTTCTACGCTTTTACCTATCTGGTTTTTCTGTCCTGTTTCTACGGCGGATCCGCCCTTACTATGGCCGAATCCGGTACCTTGGATCCGGCCTAAGTTCGCTTTCCAATCCAAGCGGGTTAATCAGCACTTAGCCGGTTGCCGCGCGTTCAGGGTCCTGATCCATCCAATCCGGTCGGGATCCATCAACCCGCTGCCGTTAGCGTCTCCATCATCCCTCCAATCCGTTACGGAAAACCTTCCCACATATTACTGGGAGTGGCTCCTGCTCTGTCTGTTGCGCAAGGTAACTTTCTCTTGTTCACTTCACTACAGAACTCAGCTAACCCCTGAGCCGAGTTACCCGACCAAGTTCGAATCTGATCACCGCGTCTTAGCTGAATCCGATCCGCTCCAGGAATTGGTGGATGGACCAGATGGTAACATGTTCAGGAATGGAGAATCCGATGAATCCAAACACGTCCCGGTGCTCGAACGCTTGTCATTTGTGGATGATATCTGCTTTGGTGGAAAGACGTTTAATGAATGTTTAGCCATGCTAGATCGATTATTAAATCGGGGTTTGCCGAGTGCAGAATCAGCATCAGTTTCACCAAGAGCATCTTTGTGCAACAGACCGTTAATTTCCTCCCATCATGGTTTCTTGCCGAGTGGTATATTTGCCAATCCGAAGAAGTTTGCTGAGATAGCTGAGTTACCTTTCCCGAAATCGAACAAGGGAATGCAAGGTTTTCTGGACGCACTGAATTACTATAGTCGGTTCATTCAGAACCTGGCAGTACACGGAGCTGTCCTCTACCAGCTTAAGGATACTGACTTCACTTCGGAAAAATGACCTGACTTCAGCTAAGTCAGCTTGTGCAGCATTGAAAGACAAAGTCATCCGAGCTCCAATACTGCGACACTTTGACCCATCGAAAGATGTCTACATTATGCTTTTCGCCAATGACTGGGCTTTGAGTTTCACCTTGATACAGCTTCATGATGATAAATTTGCACCCAGTTCGGCTCTGTGGTCGAGTCCTCAAGGACAACGAAGTCAACTATTATCCAGCTGAGAAGGAGATATTAGCTTTACTCCATTTGCTGAAAGTCAGCTATATACTGCTAGCCAGCTAAACACTCACTGTGTTTATTCGCTTTTCTACCTTGGAGTGGGTTTACCAGACTAAATCGCTTTACGGTCGGGCTACGAGCTTCGTAGTGTTATTGTCACCCTTTCATCTTCAGGTAAAACGGGTCCGAGAGCGGGATGTCGACTTCGCTCAGCTTGCAGGCGTCTATCACTCCACACATTGGACTCGACGAATCGCTCGCGCACATTGCCCCTCCTTCGAAGAACTCGGCGGTAGTACGATTTTTTTAGACCCAGCACTATTGTATGATCACCTGCCTCGAGTCTTTGAAGGTTATGTACTGTCATTCAACGGGTCCGCTAAGACTGAGAAGAACGGTGGGTATGGAAACCGCTCTTGGATCTTGTGGCGCTTACCGGCATGGGACATTGAGATCGCTGAGAGTGCGTACATCTCGTCCACCAGGTTAACATAGCAGAGTAGACTGGAATGAATAACGGTGTAACCGCAGCTTTAGACCGTGGAGTAATCGATCTGGTAATCGTCGGGGACTCGCGGCTTGTAATCCAGCAATCCATGGGGATGATCGCGTGTAAGAAGGAGACGTTGCAAGTCGAGTTGGCACGCCACAAAGAGATGACTGAGCGGCTAAAGTCAGTTCACTTTTGCATGCAGTACGTTGCTACAACGCAGCTACTCTCTCGCTACGGAAGCTCTGGAGAACAAAGCAGGTCGTGTGGTACTCAGCGGCGAACGAAAAGCCGAGTTGAAGATGCTGAATCGGATTTCTGAAGAACTAGATACGAAGAGCCAAGATGAAAACAACGTGGAGGCTAGTCGGATAGCAGTGATGACCAGACGACAAACCCGCCGAGTCCACTTCGATGATGAAAACATGTTGAACCCGGCGAAAGAACCGTCAAGGTCGGCTAGACGAATACAGAAGTCAACTGGAGACGACACAACCATCCTGCCAGACGTGGAAGAGGTTGGAATTGAGCTTGAGTCACCACAACTGATCTCATTTAGGAGCCGAGTAGAAGGATCAACTCAAATACCAGTTGAGGAGAATCGCGTGCCCAATGCAACAGACATTGATCCAGTAGTGGTGCAAGCGGAACGGCGACGACGCATATCAAGAGCTCAAGAAGAAGAGTTGAAGTGGGCCGACTTGAAAGCACTATTTCGAGGAGAGCTCGATGGGCTCAACCATCGTCGTGCTCAGCGAGGAAGCAAAATAGCCGGCAACTTGGTACTCAGTGAAGATGGTCTGCTGTACTACCAGGGTCAGAGACGGCGAGCAGTTGAGTCCGACGATGGCGATCTCAAGCTGAGACTGGTGATACCAACAACGATGATCGACGAAGTACTCCATAACTGCCACAACTCGATAGAAGGAGGTCGCCAGGGAATTGTACGGACCGTTCATCGGGTGAAAGCTGAGTTCTATTAGATGGGGTTATATGCTGATGTACTCAAACACGTCCAGGCATATGAAGATTGCAGCACGAGTAAAAGCAAGCCCCAGCTAAGGGACTATTCACCAGGCAATGTTGTATCTGAATACCCATTCCAACTGGTATCTTATAATTCCGTTACCGAAGCCTCAGCGGGACAACACAGCGCTATTAATTTTCCAAGACCATTTCACGGCGTTTGTGATATCAAAAGCTATGAGTGACACGGGAGGATTGGAATGGCGAAAATTTTCGCAGAATGTGTATGCCGGAGGTTCGATGTTCCATCGTTAATCCGCCATGATAGAGATCCCCGCTTCATGAGAGAAGTGTTCCAAGCGTTCGCTGAGTTGATGCAGTCGCGGTCTAGGGCAACGCTGAATTACCGGCCTCAAGCTAACGGCCAACAAGAACGCTCAGTCAAGACGATGGTCCAGACTATTCGTGTATATGTAGAAGACCCGCTGCAACCCGACTGGGACGACATAGCTGAAAGAATGGTCCATGCCATAAACAACCTACGCGATACAACTCGACGTGAAGCACCCTTCCACTTCGTGCATGGATGGTACGGCCAGTCCACGCTCAAAGCAATGACATCAACTATCAAAACCGACACAGCCAACTCAGCTGATGCTATGCAATGGCGTAGAGAGGCCAATCGTCAACGGAAATCGCGTTAGACTCGCTAAGGAATACCAGATAGCCGAGAAAACTCGGCGAGCCGAAGAACATAATGCACGTCTTGGTAAAAAGGAATGCGAAGCCATCCCAAACTCAGATAACTCATCTAAGTTGGGAGAAAACGTATTAGCCGAGTTGGTAGAGCACCAGAAGTCCTTGTTCAACGAAGGAGACCAAGTCTGGTTGTTTCATGGAACGGGTCAAACCAGGTTTGAAAAAGAAGCCAGCCCATAGGTGGCACGAACCGTTCCGAGTGAAGACGAAGGTTGAAGAGTTTGCGTACGAACTGGAGCTTCCCGACAAAGGTGGGTATCGGTTTTATCCGGTAGTACATGTATCTCGGCTGAAAGCAGTAACCGACCCGGGGCAAAGACACACTGCTCAGCTGGAGGACGAACTCAGCGAAAACCAACGTTTCGATTTCGATGGAGAACTCCTTCCAGAAGATAGCTGGGAAATTGATGATAGTACCGACAAATATGAAGTAGAAGTGATTCTGGATGACGATATGTCGTTACCAACTACCGCCAACAGAGCTCAGCGGTTGTTCAAGGTCAAATGGGTCGGCTACGACGGGCCGACATGGAAACCACTTACGAACTTGTCATATGGAGGTTTATTGTTTGATTATTTACGGCAAAAGAAACGAGAGAATCGTCTGCAGATGGTGCAAGTGGCAAACGAAAACTAGCACTACGGTGCCATAAGTTGTCCCCCACCGGTTGGCCGGGATTCAGGCCTGGTGGGATGGAACAAAGCTACTACTACCAGTGTATGATTGTATATGAATGAAATGAAGTCGTGGTGTCCCATCTGAGACGTCATGCCTACTACTCAAATATCAACTCAGCTAAGGTGCCCTGAAATTGGACTAAGTGAACGTGAGAACCACTAAAGTGAACGCCTACAAGGTCTCGAATATAGCCAGGCCTCCTCGATTGGCGGGAGTCGGCGCAGTAGGAGACAAACTGCATGGGGTCGGCTCGTTTGATCGAAATCCTCTTCCACGTGAGATTGGACGTACTCTAATTCGAAGTGGCAGGGTAAACACCGAAAATTCGGGATGCGGTGGGAAACACTAGTTGTAAGGATGTGATGACGGCGAGCGCAACTACCATGCGTGACAAGGCTCCTCACGTTCAGCTTCAGCAACACTTGCTCTCCAGTCCGCGCTTCTGGAAACCAAGACATATTAGTCGCCGGAGCGAATTGGACAAATGGGTCGAAAAACTATTCGGAATCCAGAGTCGGCGCGGTCCACTGAGTCATGAGCAGTAACACCTCTCTGTAAAGCTTGATATAATTCCTTGAGAAGAGGTCGAAGGCTGTCTGCACGACGCTTCGGCTCTTGCTATACCTGAACCACAATTGGAGAATGAGCTCAAACTCGCTGATGGGACACCAGAATGCAAATCTGGGTGTAAATCCAAAACAACACTCGAATGCACTATCCAGTGCAGACGCTCCCAGAGAGCGATAAAAAAAACGCATCCAATCAATTTCTCTCTCCCCCCCGTAATTTGTGCCAACATTGAGCGATGAATTCCACTGGTGAAACTGGCTGATATCGTCATTCCCGTACTCAAGCCATCACAGATGGAGACATGAAGAAAGACTCAGCTGGGAGCTTCGACATCAAGCGGCAACAAGGATGCTGGGGAGATTGAATGTCAGCAAAAGCTGCAACCCCTTCCAAGGAGGAAGGAGCCGGACAGACATAACTCTTCCTGTCGATAATCTCCATCTTGATAGCTACCCGACACGATGAGAGGATTTTCTTCCAACAATGAGCAGACCCAGGGTGGAAGAATGGAGGATTCAACCATGTCTTCACTAGCTCTGTCACCCGTTTATCACGGGCTACTGCTTGAGCAGCTCGCGTCCTCAGCTGAGTAATCCATAACGCCAAGGGTCCAGAAGGTGTAGAAGCACTTTCAACTTGGCTGGATTTGCTTGAGGCAGCTGAAACCGAACTAGGCGACCCCTTTTCCGACCCTTTCCTTTGGGTGTCGATGGTTCGGCGGAAGCCAACTTAGCGGATGCTGTGTTCAAAGAAGCCGAGCCGGTAGGAGTCGACTTCTTCGCTAATGACACTCCTGATGCAGGACTCTTGGAAGTCGACTTCTTGGATGCAGAATTCTTAGCCAACGTAGGAGAGAGAGCTGAGTTTGTAACAGCTGGAATGCCCGAAGCTGACTTCGAAGATGCAGATTTTGGAGAAGTCGGCGTCGACAGTGCCGAGTCCATAGTAGCTAACTGGAGAGACCACACCTTTGGAGATGCTGAGTTCTTGGGAGCAGAAAATTTTCTGCATTTAATGGACCCGGGTAGAGTGATCAGCAAGTGTTGTAGTCCGGGAAACAGTCGGAGAAGACGTGACCAGAACAGAAGTGCTAGTGTAATCACCTCGAAGCCTTGGGAGCTGGGTGAGAAGGCGATTGATTTAGACGCTTACCATCTCCCTGTGCTGGTGGAAGAAAACTGGAGGGAAAAATCCGAAGCTTGTGGAGGAGGCACCAACGACAACTGGCTTGGCACGGACGAAGTAACTGGAGGGATTTTCTCTTCTCTGCTTGCGTCAGCATTATCACTGTTATTATCATCAAACCCGAATACCTTGATGAAGAGGTTCTTAGGTGACCATGGAGGTCGGCGAATCTCCTCCTGCGTGGCATCAGAAGAGTTGGCTTCGAAAGGGAGAGATAGTGATGTACCAGAGCCAATCCTAGCTTGGGAGTTGGGGGTTCCAGACGATTTGATCTTCGAGGGACCCAGCGCAACGACATCAGACGTCTCGAAGTCCTCAAGTTGGACTCGGCTAATAGCTCTGGCAGTGACCGATGCAGCTCGAGATGATCGACGCAAAAGCGATGAGACAGCAACCTTGGGTTTTATTGCGGTGAGACAGCTTTCCTCGATTTCTTCTTGGCCTGAGTACCCTTGATCTTCCCACGGGGCATCGTCGAAATGATACCAGTCGGGTTAGAAGGAGTCAGAGATCGGGACTCAGCTACCGATGCAACAAGTCGAGTCGATGGTATAGGAGACTCATAAGAACTTGGCGGCGGGACAGCGTCCGCCGAACTCAGCAAAGTCAACGCTACAGCAGCGGATGCTGTGCTCGTTAATTCAGTCGAACTTAACGCCGAACCAGACGTTGTCGATGGAAGCGTGATCAATCCAGGGACGGAAGGGAGAGTCACCGGAATGAGGTGATCCCGACGATAGCGACTTTCTGGAAATCGATGTGGTTGATCCGTAGGTGTGGAAGTCGGCTTCAGAGTCGTTAACTTGACACGGGGAGGAGGAGACAGGTCTGGAACAGCTTGGGCTGCGGAACGTCGTCTGCCCAACAGACCCACTTGAACTCGACTGCTCAACAGAACCACTTGAACTCGGCTGACCAACAGAACCACTTGACCGAGCTGAAACTTGCAAGGTGATCTCACGAGGCTCATCTGACTGCATCAGTGCAATTTCAGGTCAATGGGCTTCGAGAAGTCG
Organism: Phytophthora sp. 'mugwort'; assembly: GCA_033558025.1. Lineage (NCBI taxonomy): Eukaryota > Oomycota > Peronosporomycetes > Peronosporales > Peronosporaceae > Phytophthora > Phytophthora sp. 'mugwort'. The sequence continues at coordinate 1,571,048 of JAUCEF010000008.1, read as the reverse complement.
GCACAAACGGGTATTCAAGCTGAAATCTCAGGGGGGGAGTCAGACCCGGAGCGTCAAGGCCAGCTGCTGCAGCCATCGCCACCTCTGGATCTGCCGCGGAAATAGGACTATGATGACGGAGGAGGTTCTTGAGGCGGGTAATCGTACGGTTTTGCTCCTCGATCGTTTGTGTGCCAACCGAAAATTCAGCTTGTCACTACCAGAAGTCACCAAACTTGCTGCCACTTGCAGATGACGGCAATAAGTGTCTGACAAAACCTTCAAGGCGTTGTAAGACACCGTACGTTCCGTGAGCTGATCAGTTAGGAGTTGACAATACTTGTTCCAACCCTCAATCGTGCGATGGAGTCCGTTCACATGTTCTTGGATGGCATCAATATGGCAATTCTCTAGCCGAGTTGACTCCCTCTTCTCCATTTCCAGTCGATAGATGGTAGATCGGTAGGAAGTCAGCGGGGTGGTATGGGTGGTATTCATGCTGGATAATTGTTTCCACTTGACCCGTTCACGAACCACCGCAGCCAGTTCAACGTCTAGCCGAGCAGTCGACGCCAAAACTGATTCCAGTCTCCGGCTTAAGGCACCATTTTCACGATGCAGCCGAGTTACGCCATGCCGGAGCTGAGCTAGTTCTTTGGAAGAACTCGGTGAAGCTGAAGAGCCGGCTTGGAGCAGTGACAACATCTTAGTCGGAGAACGAGCAGCCAAAAGATCTCTCCGGTGACGCCAGTGACCAGGAATTGGAGGTCGGAGAAGAGTATACCCATCAGCCGAGTCCGCTCAAATTCTTCGGCCGAACGAATACGTTCACGGTCTGAATTAGCACCAGAGCTCAGCTAGATCAGTTGGAGGCTGAACTGAGTCATCAAGTAAATTCTCGAGGCCCGCAGAAGAAGACCCCGCCGAGTCCAGTGTGCCAGCGGAAGCCTTGGTTGTGAGACTGAGACTCGAGCTGAGACGGCGAAGACTCCGGTGACGGAAGTGGAGGAATCCCAGTTTCCATTAGTCCGTCCGGATGGAGCCCTGGCAGCGGGATCGCATGCGGTGAACTCGGCGGAGGTGACGGGCGTGGAGAATGAATGTCACTGTCCACTGAAGATATATTCGGAGAATGCTGAGACCCTTGCGAGTCACTGGCCAGGGAATCCAAGCTTGGCGGGTAGGCTTCAACGCTGGGTCTTCGTCCAAGTGTTGGCGAGGAGGAGGAGACTTGGCGAGAGGAAAAGCCGAGTTGTCACCATCTCGAATCCGAAGGATGGACTTGGGCGTTAATGTGTGATGAACTGGTCGTGAGCGAGGGTCCGCCGGATGACCTCGCAGCGGCGTAGAACCCGGCGACACCGCCTCAAAGAAGTCGTCAAGATCCTCCGGCTTATCAAGGAGGCGAGCTCCAGGAAACCTAGGACCAGCTGCGATGGCAGAAGAGATGGGGGAGTATCTACGAACCAATTTCAGTGAACTCACCATCTAGGCGTTGGTCTTACCGGATGCATTGGACGGACGGTCTCGGGAGAAGTCGACTGAGAGGCGTGCTCACCAGTGGCGGTCTCAGCTGACTCGGACGATCCATCAGATTCGTAACGAGAGATGGAGCAGTGGTTTGAGCCATTCCAGCAACATTGCCGGTGCAGCTGTCGTCTTGAGCCGTTGGTATCTCGGGCGATAGCGGTGAGGCCTCTCCTGAGTGAGAAATAAGAGGCTGCCTGAACCTTTGAGTTCTGGGGAAGCAGAAGAAGTATTCTTAGCCATCTGGGTTATCGATACACATGGAAACAAGTCAGAAGGAAGTTGAGCTGAGTAGGTGAGCAAACAGAAGCTATCAGTCTGAAGAGAGGCGTCAGGCCAGCAACCCAGTGCGTTTCGTGGGAACGGTCGGAGGTCAAGCGTCGGGCAAGTCGAGAATGATGTGGTAATCTTAACAAATGGCGACACACCAGTTAGGCCAAGCCACTTGCCGGCTCGACTCGTAGCATGGCCGAGACAGTTATGATGTAGTGATGCCAGATGAAGTGGTTCACATATCGGACTTAATTAAACAACCACGGTAATGCTCGCTGAGTATGAAGTCAGCTAACAACCCGGCTCGACTGGAGGAACTCGGCCGGCCGTTGAGTTTGGGTGGCCACATTGAGATCTTTTCGGAGGGTCGGTTGAGAGCCGACCACGTTTCGTTTCATTTGATATTTGTATAGGAACATAGTTAACAATAGGAGGAGCTTCTTGGAGCTGCGGGGAGATAAATTAATAACAGAGTAACTCTTTCCAAGTCCAAGACAAGTGTACACTAGCCGGTAAGTCCCTGCACGGGCTGGATTATGGTTACCGTTGACACCCGAGAGGCATAGCTTGTAGGGTGTTGACTGGTAGCGCCAAGAAAACTAGGTCGGCCCGAGGAAGGGCGCGTCTCGCAAGCGCGAAGGAACAAGTCCTGCCGAACTCGGCGGGCCAGTACGCCGTACAGTCCGGGTACCAAACACTTCTAGGCGAGACGCCTTTGTTCTCGGCGACTCGTCAAAGCGCTAACGCGCCGTCGTCCGCTCCTTAGCGGAGGACACGGGATATATAAGCCAGTGGAAGTCGACTCAGCTGACCTCTGTGTATTGACTAGCTTCGGGCAATTGGTATCGGCGGAAGCGAGACATCACTGTTCCGGAAGGGCCGAACCGCTAGGGGCAACCCAGCTCCCCAGCTCAGGCCAACAAGGACCGACTAGCTCGGCTATTGTTGTATTTCTTGCCTAGTGTCCACATCTGATGACTTTATGTGTGCAGCAATACCACATCCGGATTAGGCCTGGTGTGCCGCCTTTGGCTCCACCTCGAGCCGTTGAGGATTCCGCTCTCCGTCGTGGAGTCCTTGCGCTGGAGATTGCGCTTGGTATCGGTGGCGGCGGGCGGGCGTGCAACAGCCCAGGCCGGGAGCCCAGGCCGGGAGCGCTGGAGTCTTGGGTCGGTCCGTGACGACTTGAGTCGTCTGGCAGACGACTTGTCGGCCCTTGAAGGTCGGGTCGACCGTCAGACCAATGACGTGGACGAGGCCTTTCGACGTCTAGATGCCCTTTGTATTTCTGTGGACCGTGGCCAGAGGGAGATGTACCTCCTTCCGGACATCCTTCGGCCTGTGTTCCAGGCGGGAACGACACCTGCGTACTCCCAGCCTTATCGCTATGGCTCATACGCGTCGCATGCAGCCGGGTTCCTTCGTATGGAACCCCCTCCGTGGTCTCACAAGAGACCTAAGCTTTTGGCCCTGGGCACTCTCAGGCGGAGGAGACGCAGCCTCGCTTCCAGATGCTGGCCTCGTTTCCGCGTGCGGAGCCTGCGGATCATGGTACCGCTTCAGACGGCCCATCTAGAACGTCGGGTGGGTCACCATCGACTTAGGCAGATCGATGGTGTATACCGCACATGTCTAGAAAGGGCCGCAAAGGGTCCAATGAAGCGGTGCTTCAACGTGTTGCTTCCTACGGAACTTACCGTGACTAGTGCTAGGTTCCTGGTGTCTAGTAGATTACCCCCCCAAACACACACACACATTAAACACGCTTAAGTTTCATCTTCCATGTTTGTATGAGTACTCCTTTTGTTTGTCCTGTGACTCTGCCTTGGCATCACGGGCACGACTGATTACGTTCAGCCTGGTGTCTATAAAAGGCTCCACTTGTTTCCGCTAGGAAACCGGTCTCATCTCCGAGACCCGGGAGGAAAGCACTTTCCGAGCATCCCCCCACTTAGAACTGAAGAAGGGGTGCTGCCTGTAAAGTGAGCGGCACCCGTGGATGGTGTAAGCCATTCGGGTAGAATGGTGTGTACCCGGTCGGTACGTGCACCACATTGTTGAGTGCGAACTCAACAACCGGCAGGCGCTCTGACCAAGTGCGAGGAGAATCTATTGAGGGTTGCCAGGTTTTGGTACTGTGTACCAGTAACCGGTTAACCCGAACCGGTCCAACACGATCCCGCGATGTTTACGGTACGTTGTTTACGCAACCGATGATTAGACGAGTAGGATGATTGGACGAGTGCGGAGTGTTGGTGATTGGATGCACCAAATGATTGGATGCAGGGCTGCATATCTATGTGGTAGACTAGGTAGTGTAAGCTCCGATAAATCAATCACTTTCGAATCTTCCTTCTTCAGCTCAAGTGGTCTTCACTCCGGTCTTCGCACCAAGTGCAGAACCTCCTTCGCTCCGTCCAAGCTTCACTTATCAAGATCCATACCTTTTATCAGGTTATGAGCCCAAGCACCATGTCCTCTGCCCAAGACGTCTCGACCAAGGTCTCCATCGACAAGTTCAACGGAGACAACTACGCGACGTGGAACCGCTACATGCGTGGCGTGTTCCTGACCAAGTCGACGTGGCATGTGGTGAATCGGGAAACGTCTCCATCCTTTACGGACTCCCGGGCCAAGGACGAGTATGTCAAGTCGAGCAACATCGCTTTTGGACTGATGTTGCTTCACATGGACGCCGACTACCATCATGTGGTCGATGACTGCGAGGAAGCATGGATCGCGTGGACGCGCTTGAAGACGCTGTACGGTGGATCGCAGAAGGCTGGTCGCATCTACCTGAAGCGACAGCTCTTCAGCATGGAGATGTCGGAAGGCGGCAATGTGTTGCATCATTGCAATGATGTCCTGAACATCAGCGCCAAGCTCAGCAGCATCGGCGCCAAGATGGAGGACGAGGACGTGGCGATCTGCTTGCTGCGCAGTCTCCCCAAGAGCTACGAGAACGTCGTACTGAACTTGGAGATGAGTAGCGCCGAGCTGAAGACGCAAGACGTCGTGAAGGTGCTCACGAACGAGCATATCAAGCGGCAGGGCGAGAAGACTCCGTCGGTGAAAACTGAAGACGCGGCCAAGGCGTTCAGTGCCGAGCGAGAATCTCGCCAATGCACGTACTGCGGTAAATTGGGGCATGTCATTGACAAGTGCTGGACCAAGCAGAAGGACGAGAACCGAGGGCCAAGACGCGGCGACAACGGCCGTAGACGCGGGGCCAACAACATCCAGTGGAGAAACGACAGCGACGGCTACGACAACGACTACGATCAAGTGGCGTTCGCGGTTTCCCTGGAATGTGGAGTTTCGACGGACAAGAATGTGTCCGGGATGTGGGCGGTTGACAGCGGTGCCACGCACCATATTTGCAACGACAAGTCCAAGTTCGCCAATTTGATCGAGCGAAATGAAGGCGAACTTTCGGTGGCCGATGGCAACAAGGCTGCCATCAAGGGTGTGGGGACCATCGTGGAAAGAGTGGTCCTGCCTAACGGCGACGAGCGCGAGATCGAGATTAAGAACGCGCTTTACGTGCCAAATATGAGCAAGAATCTGCTTTCAGTGCCGCAGATAAACAAGCATGGCAATTTCCAAGTGATATTTGACGGCACTGAGATGCACGTTTCGCGCAAGGACTCGAATCAAGTGGTGGCGACGGCGGATCTCGTGGATGGACTCTACTGGCTTCGCACACCTCAGCGATCGGCAAATGCGGCGACAAGTGGAAGGACGGTCGATTTGCACGCGCGTATGGGTCACGCTCCAGTCGAGGTTCTTCGCAAGATGGTCGACACCAAGATGATCAAGGACGCGAAAGCACCTTCCAAGTCGAGTGGACCAAGTGTGTGTCGTGGTTGCCAGCAAGGCAAAATGGTCCAAAAACCATTCCCAAGCAACCGTGACAAGCGTCGCTACGACACATTTGAGCTGCTCCACTTCGACATCTGCGGACCCATGGAGGAAAACTCGCTTGGCGGCAGCAAGTACCTGCTCCTGATCGTGGCCGAAGCCAGCGGATGCATGAAGGGTTTCTGTCTGCGTGCCAAGTCGGAGAGTGAAGACTGCATCAAGACATACATCATGAAGGTGCAGACGCAGTTTGGCAAGAAGGTCAAGTTTGTGCGACACGACGGAGCTCGTGAGTTTGCGACTAACTCGCTCAAGGATTTTTATGAAGACGAAGGCATCGAGCAGCAAACCACGGTTCCGTACGCGCACCAGACCAACGGCACGGCAGAGCGAGCCATCCGAACTATCGTCACGATCGGCCGCAGCATGTTGCACCACGCCAAGCTGGACAAGTGTTTCTGGGCTGAGGCGGCGATGACGGCCATCTATGTGAAGAACCGCCTGCCGTCACCCAAGATCGAGCACAAGACTCCGTTCGAGATCGTCTACAAGTCCAAGCCGAGTGTGAAGCACATGCGTGTTTTCGGCTGTCGGACGTACATCCTGACTCCGAAGGAGAAGCGACTCAAGTGGGATCCCAAGGCTCGCGCCGGATTGTTTCTGGGTTACGAAGAAGTGTCTAAGGCGTATCGACTTTATGACATCGAGGCGGGGCAGGTGGTCATCAGTCGCGATGTCAACTTCGATGAATCAACCTTTGGATTTTCACCGTCGATTTCTGATGAAGATGTCGACGACCTGGACTTCGACTCGCTCGACATCGACGATGATGGTCCGCGCCAGACGGAGTACAAACAGGCAGGGAAGCGCAAGAGCCGCCCGAGTGACGAAGATGAAGCTGCCAGAAGACCGCGCGCTGTGCGTCATCGACCTGGACTGGAAGAAGCAAGTGCACCGAACGACTCCCCTTCGCACCGAACAGACGCAGATGAAGAAGAAAAGTCTGGAGACCAAGATGAAGAATCGACTCCATCTGTGTTTTGGCGTGCAAGTGCCAACGCGGTCGAAGCAGCCGTGGACTTATCGGAGCCGTCGACATTCCAAGAAGCGGTCAACGGACCTGATCAAGTGCATTGGCGCAAGGCTGTTCGTGCGGAACTCAAGTCGATGCGACTTCGTGGTGTGTTTCGTGCTGCCAAGTTGCCCAGCGGACAAAGCGCCATCGGTACCAAGTGGGTGTTCAAGATTAAGCGCAAAGCCGACGATCGATCGAGAAGTACAAGGCGCGCCTCGTGGCCAAGGGCTTCAAGCAGAAGTACGGCATCGACTACACGGAGACGTTCTCGCCCGTGGTCAAGTACGTGACGCTGTGCATGGTCATCGCGATCGCCAAGTACTTTGGCTGGCCCCTCGACCAACTACGTGATGACTGCGTTCCTTTACGGGATAATGAAGGAGTTGGTGTCTGCGTGGTTCCAGAGGGTATCGAGCTGGATGGCGATTCGACTGCTTGGAATTGGCGAAGGCGATCTACGGTCTCAAGCAAGCTTTGCGCGTATGGAACGAGACCTTCGACGAATTCGTATACTCTATCGGCTTTCAAGTTCGGCTTTCGACCTGTATCTTACATCAAGGTTGTCGATGGTCACTGTGTGTTCGTGCTGGTCTACGTGGACGATGTATTGATCACCGGAAGTTCACCCGAGCTGATCTCACGCACGAAGAACGACCTCAAGACACGCTTCGAAATGGCCGACAGCGGCAAATGTTCGTCCTTGGAATCGAGCTGGTGGACGGCCCGGACGGCAGCGTGACGATGTGCCAGCGGCGTTATGTGGATGATATCCTGAAGCGTTTCGGTATGGACGAGTGCAAGGGTGTGGTGAGTCCGGTAGACATGAGCATTCGACTGCTTCCAAGTGACGCAGCGACCAAGGTGCTCGCTCCGTTTCGCGAACCTGTCGGTGCCCTCATGCACTTGATGACTGCTATTCGCCCGGGTATCGCGTACGCAGTGGACTATGATCGCGCTTCATGGAGAACCCCCAAGAGGAACACTGGTTGCGGTCAAGCGCATCTTTCGCTATCTGCAAGGCACCAAGACGCATGGAAGCTGTTTCAAGCCAGGCAACAAGATCGACTTTCGTGGGTATTCGGATGCGGACTGGGCTGGCGACCTTGCGGACCGCAAGTCGACTTCCGGCTACACGTTCATGCTGATGGGTGCGCCAGTGAGCTGGGGAAGCAAGAAACAGTCAAGTGTTTCGCTGTCTACGAGCGAGGCGGAATACATTGCGCTCAGTCTGGCGATCCAAGAAGGCAAGTGGATTCATCGCCTGCTATGCGAGATTTTGGCGGCTGCCAACGAGACTGGACCCGAGCTCAAGATCCGCGAAGACAACCAGTCGTGCATCGAGATGACGAAGAACCGAGTGAACCATGGTCGCGCCAAGCACATCGACATCAAGTACCATCACATCCGTGATGAGGTCAAGCGCGGCGAAGTCAAGCTCGAGTACTGCGAGACTTCTATCATGCTGGCGGACATCATGACCAAGGCACTGCCAGGACCGCGCCACACGGATCTGACGGCGTCCCTCAGAATCCACGCGTGTTCGCATTGAGGGGGCGTATTGAGGGTTGCCAGGTTTTGGTACTGTGTACCAGTAACCGGTTAACCCGAACCGGTCCAACACGATCCCGCGATGTTTACGGTACGTTGTTTACGCAACCGATGATTAGACGAGTAGGATGATTGGACGAGTGCGGAGTGTTGGTGATTGGATGCACCAAATGATTGGATGCAGGGCTGCATATCTATGTGGTAGACTAGGTAGTGTAAGCTCCGATAAATCAATCACTTTCGAATCTTCCTTCTTCAGCTCAAGTGGTCTTCACTCCGGTCTTCGCACCAAGTGCAGAACCTCCTTCGCTCCGTCCAAGCTTCACTTATCAAGATCCATACCTTTTATCAGAATCCGCACATATATATCCTCAAGCACTCGGTTGACACGCTCCGTCTGCCCATCCGTTTGAGGGTGATCGGCAGTAGACATGTGCAATGAACAGCGCTCGCCAGAATGCAGCGGTAAACCGCGGGTCACGATCCGAGACAATTGTCTCCGGCAGACCATGATGGCGGAAACACCATCCAGAAACAGCTTCGCATCATGTTCCCCGGTCACTGTCTCTTTGACCAAGATGCACCATTTTTGCTCAGACGGCACACGAACACCACGATGCCGGTGTTTCCGTGGCTGTCCGCTGGAAGTCCAAAGATGAAGCCCCGACTCATCGGCTTCCAGCAGTCCGCTGGAACGGGCAGGCTCTGAAAGGAGCCGAGCGTGGCCCGTGGGTTTCACGGGCTGATATGTTTCACATTTCTTCATGTACTGTGTGACCCACTTGTACATGTGGGCCCACCAAAAGTACTGAGAGACCGATTGGAAGGTCTTCTCGCGGCCAAAGTAACCGCTAGGCCGCGCATCATGCGCCTCCTGAAGAATGTCAATTTGAGATTTTCGTCGTTTGGTACGACTATCCGTTGGGGTTCATGGGGCTCTACCCGATAGTAGAGCAGGCCATCGGCTAACTCGTATCGATGAAGCCAGGCTCTCTGACTTGGCGTAAGCCACTCGGCCTTGGCTTCCTTGCCAGCGGCCAGGAACCGTACCGGAGGTGCCAGGGCTTCGTCGCCCCGGCACGCCATGATTATCTGATCGTATAGATTGGTCGTGGCACGACTGATGTGCGCCAGCTTATAGTCCGACCTGCGTGACAACACACGGCAAGCATGTTGAGCCTGTCAGGCTTGTACTTGACGCGGAAGTTGTATTCCGCGAAGAAGAACAGCCGCCCCGCCATCCGTTGGGACAAATGGGGCGAATTCGTCGCCGTCCGCAAGGATGCGTGGTCTGTGTAGATCACGAAGGGCTGGGAGCCCAAGAGGTGCACCCGGAACTGGACAAGGGCATACTTCACGTAAAGCAGCTCCTTGTCATGAACGGGGTAGTTCCGTTGGACAGCCTTGAGCGGCCTAGGCTGAAACAAGATCACTCGTTCATGTCCTGCTGCATCATTCTGCAGCAATGCACATCCGATTGCATAATCGGATGCATCGCAGACGACGTTGAACGGCTCGTCTCATTCGGAAGTGCCAGGATAGGCGCCTTCTGAAGGCTTGCCTTGACATTGGCAAAGGCTTCCTGGTCCTCACTCCCCAGTACCAGTCGATATCCTTCTTCTTCTTCTTTTTCAGAAGATCCGACAAGTGTCTAGCCAGACCCGTGTACCCTTCACTGTACTTGTGGAGGTAATTAGTTATCCAAGCCCAGCCCAGCCAGGTCATTCTGTGACCTAGGCCTTGGCCAAGCCAAAAAATGGCATTGCCTTCTCCGGGCCGGCTCGAACGCCGACGTTGTTGACGGAACAACCGAGAACTTCGATCTATTGCGTCGCGAAGACGCACATGTCGATGTTGGCATAGAACTTGTTCGCTCTCATGACCTCTAACATTAAACGGAGTTGCTCCAAATGCACCTTCATAGCCGCATTGCCTCCCTCGGCACGGCTATGGACGAAGATGTCGTCGAAGTACACTGTGTACGCACGGTCTAAACAACTGCGTGATCAGGCGATTGAACGTCGCTGGGGGCATTTGACAGGCCTTTATCGCATCACAAGCCATTCCCAGAGTAGACCGCTCGGAGTCCTCATTACGGTGAGCGGGATGTAGCTCTTGTGCATCAGGATATGGTAATATCCCCCCACTAGACCCAGGCGTTGTACAACTTGCACCCGGCCATGTTGTTGAACAACACATCCTTCCGTGGGTTGGGTGTCTGGACCGGCACCATCGCGCTGTTCCGCTTATTGACAGCATGAGCCAGACGCCACTACCCGTTCGGCTTCCGAACGCAGAAGGTTGGTGTCGAGTGCGGAGATTTCGAATCCCGCACCATGCCTGCCTTGGCCTTAGCGGCAATAAAGGCATTAATGACCTCGCACTGCTCGCGAGGCAGTGGCCATTGTCTGATTACACATTACTTTGAGCCCCGCGCGAGATCGATCTCCTGCCTGATCCCACGGTCCTGTGGGAGTTGGGACGGCGAACACGTGGACACCACGTCCTCAAACTTCTTCATCAAAGGGTACACCGGATCCTTCGGGTTCGTGAGAATTTCAGAACCCAAGCGCGATGCACTCTGGGAGGAGAATGCCTCCAGGACGTCCTCGTGCATAACGAGGAGAAATTTTTAATTCAAAAAAATCTAAACTATTTCGAATTTGAAAATTTAAAATATTTTGATTTTTAAAATTAAAATTTATTTTAGTTAACTTTTGAAAAAGAAAAATAAAAAATATTTCTAAAAATTAAAAATATTTTTTCTTAAAGTTATTTTACAACCTATAATTGGATTTTTTTTTACTTTTAAAAATATATTATATTTTTGATTACAGTTTAAATGTCGTTTAAATAAATCAAAACGTAAAAAAAAACTATTTTTTCAAAAAGGAAAAATACCATTAAATACTTTAGAATATGATAGGAATTTTAATTCGTTTATTTTTTAATACTTTTTTTAATATTTCATATTTCTTTGAAACTTTTTTTTATATTATTTCATTTTTATCTATGTTAATCGGTGCATTATATGCATTACAACAAAAAAAAATCATTTTTTCAAAATATTTTTAATTTTTTTTTTTTTTACCTCTTAAAATAACTTTATTAGAAGATTTTATAGATTTAAAATAAATTTATTTTATTATATTTTATAACGAAAAAACGCGTAATTATTTTTTAATAAATAAATATAAATAATTTAAAGTATTGATTTATTTATGTTTATTTTATTTTATATTTGTTTTTAGAAGTTTGTTTAATCATTTCATTTTGTATATTAGATGTACTTATTTTTTATATTTGCTTTGAAAACATTTATATTATTTCTTGTATATTAATATTCAAAAATTCTGGTGAATTAAAATTAATTTTATTAACTTGTTATGCAACATTAGGTGTTGTATCTAATTAATCATAAAAAAATTAAAATTCAATTCCTCAGGAGTGGACTCTTGCTTCATGAGTCGCAGTCTCCCAGCCTTCCGGTTAGCCAGAAAATATGTCCGTGTCAACTCTTCGAGGTTCAGGAACTCTGACACCACGGGATGCGGCTCTAGCTGGATGCCGCCTGCCTTGACCCGATGGCCGGTATCGCCGTCGAGGATGTGATAACACCTTCCGACTGGTCGTGTCGGAAGAACCCGGACCCTGGGTTCCGAGTCGCTTGAAGTGACCCCAATCTGAAGTGAATTCAGACTCGACTTGCGGTGTCGACTATGTCGTCGACGGCGACCGCGACGTGGTACTTTGTTAACCACGTCGGTGGACGTCTGATTGACGACGTCCAAAGCCTCAACTCGCGTCTCGCCGCTTCTTCTTCAGTTAAGGTCTGGGCGACCTGGCATCGAACATGGATACCCACACAGGAAGCGCCTCGCGCGCCTTCCTCGCCAGTTTCAGTCTGGGTGACTTGGTGTGGACCTTGGTTACTCACCTGGTCAGACCACCTGGCACCACCACTCTTGAAGCCTTGGCCGCTTCCGGCGGGGGCGAGGGCTACCCTGCAAGGACTGCTGCACTCGATCAGGTGCAGATTCTGCTGCCACCGCTTCTAGAGAGACGCTTAATACGTCGGCGGCTCCAAAACATCCACTGGATGCTCTTGCATCCCGGCGCTCCTTTCGGACGCCCCAGTTCCTGGCCGAGGTGGAAACATGACTCATCAATGCTCTGCCACTAACTACGGGCTGGCTGGCCCCGATGGCTTTGTTTGACAATTGATTCATCGCCCATGTTTCTCGACGGGGTGGAACGTTTGTATAACTTTGGAGCTTTGGTTGTGTGGCAGTGTGGTAGCAGATCAGGTGCAGCTGCAGTTCCGCACGACGGGCAGTGGTAAAAGGCGACAGAAGAGCAACTACATCCGCGGTGTTGAGCAGCAAGAGCACAACATGGGCTTCACTTGCGACGACGGCTAGCATGATCATCAGCGGAAACATGTGGCGGCAGCGTTACCAGCAGTTCGTTCAGCGGAAGTGACAGCATCTAGTGAAGCAGAGCAGTACGACAGCTCAGAGGTACGGCCTTCCGGCACTCCAAAAGCGATTAATCCTAATTTCACCATGCAGGAAGCAATTCCTCTCCCTGGTATTCTTACTTGTCGTTTGTTTATAAAGAAGCCAAGCGTACGGCTCAATTCGAAACAAGGTGCCTCCGTCAATATCGTTTGTGTTTAAAGTAGCGGATGGTTACGTGTCCTGCGTGCAAAGGTCGAGGAGCACTTTGACAGCAAGCTGCACAGCCAGTGGAGCTCAGAGTACGTCATCTACTACAAGCAACCAACAAAGCATATTAATAGGACTACCAAGTGCTGTCCAGTGATAACAGTGTGATACAAGTTCAGCTAGAAACAGCATGGCACAAGTCAAGTCTCCAAAGTAGAGGGTAGGCTGGCTTCATGCTGCACTGTCGAATGTTGATTTGGGAGGGATGTTGGTATCGTTGAGCACCTCGAAAGCTTTGTTGTATTCGTGTGGAAATAGCCCCTTGCGAAGACCACAAACACATTGAATCTTGTCATCACACTTGCATCCACTGAGATATGTACTAAGATACTTGTCATAGCTTATTCCAGCAGGAACATGGTTGTTAATATCAAGCATCTTCATGTCAGAAGTAGCAATGCGCATGTAGCTTGGATTCTTGATAGCAGATGTGATGTTGCCGTACCAATGACTCCGAAAAGAACATTCTTGATGAGATTGATGTTGTAGCGACCTGAGTAGAAGCCAAATACTGGAACTTGATCGAGCTGCTGCTTAATTTTTGGGTAATCGTATCGTCCGTTTGATGAACCAACAATATTATGAAACTCATAGAAATCAGCATACCCATTTCTTTGATCCAACCATCTACATCGCCAAGCTTATAAAATTTAACCTAATGGGGCACCGGGGATATCCTCACCAGCCAATCCATATGTATTAATGATCTTGCGCAGTAGCGTGAGATACTTCTTGACGTTGTATTTTTTAATCATTACACAGGTTGTGTTGAATATCTAAACATCTCCGCCAGCAGAGCTTTCGGATCACCAATCACAAAGCATTTAACTTCTCTCGTGAGACTACCACACACCGAGACACCGAGATAGGAACGTGCTCATTCTCGAAAATAATACTATTACCATACTGAATACCTGTTGGTTTGAGCATAGCCTCGAAGCCATACACAATGAAATGGTCGATACATTGATCAACGTTCTTGATAGAGTACATCCTCTAGCGATTGGATAGTGTTTGCTGCCGGACGCTAGATAGTCGGTTCAGCTGGAAAGCTCTCAATATTGTCGAGCTCACACATATTTTTCTTATGTTATTGAGCTTGTCAGAGCTACGTAACGAAAATCATCTCACACTTGAGACACCGGTATTTAGCCTGAACCATGTTAGTGTCATTGATTTAGAGGGCATGGTTCTCATGGGAAAGAATGTTGATCACATCAAAATTCTTGTCAGACTCACGAATGCGTTCAATTTTACCAGGCTCAACATCCATCGTATGTACATTTATAGCAAGCTGACATCAGTCTTCAATCTCATTAAACTGAAGGATATCAATATGTTTAAATCTACAAATAAGCTGGGATTGTAGTTTACATCCTTAAAAGAACCGTAGCGTTTAAAAGCGTCCTTAACAAGTGATTGAATGAATCTCGGGTCCTTCTTATCACCATTTTGCAAATGATACGCGATGCAGTGGAAGACACACTTATTGTTCGTTTTGGGGAAACTGATACTAAGCTTGTTATCACGAATGATCTTAGGAGCTCTACTATCACCAAGTACAGGCTCTCGTTGAAATATGAAAATCCGGAATCCAGTAATAGTTTTGAGTCTGTAGCCAGACGAAGGGTACTTGAGCTTGTCAGCCAGCTCCATGCTTCTAATTTCCGAAAGAACCTTATATGAATGTCAGCCTTTGAGTTGATACCAACTGGAATCCAAATACGTTGGTGTTAGCGATGTTAGGATAGAAATCTATTTTGCCATCCGGATCGGTATCGCTAATTAAATCGTACCCGAGAGCAATATTGATTTTGGAAGCTTTGTGCTGATCGATAGAACATTTTCCTGCTTGTCATAGAACTCACCCACTGGGATGTGTTCATATAGGTAGGACTCCATGTGGCGAAACGGAATTTAGCTAAAAACAATTATGCGACAGGTGCTCTTAAGACTATCCTCACCGACCTTTACTGCTTAGCAAGCAGCTTACGATGTTTTGGATTAGAAATGTTTGATACATATTCCATCTTCTCCGGTCTACCACGGACCCTTACACGGTAGCTGCTACCCCATTGATTGCCTTGATGTTGAGTCTCTCAAGTCCTTGTAACAACATGTTTGCTTATATTTCGCCTTAAATTATTTCCGAAAAAAATATCTTTATATGATTTGATCTTGTATCAAGATCAGTACAAAAAAAAAATGATCTTGATACAAGACCCAAATCATATAAAGACATTTTTATATTTATGCAAACTTGATATCTCACCAAAAATATTCGATTTTACTGAGTATCAGATTTACTTTTCTACCTCATCGGACTCGGTTTTGTTCCAAAACTAGCAGCAGATAACCCTTTCTTCCTCTCCTTAATTCTGTTTGGTTTTAGTACCTTTTTGGAGCGAGTTTCACGCGTCTTGAGATAGTACCGCTTCTGAGCGGCTTGAATGCGCTCCTTGTTTCGGAGGTATTCCTTTGGAGAGCAAGCCATGGTGCTTTGTATATATAAAATTCAACTTCATACCAGGTTTGAAAATATAGTATTTCTATCCAGAGACTAACCCCTGTCGCAGTCTGATCTCATCAATTGTAGATTCGATAGTATCTGATTGAAATAGAATTAGATCGATCATCTACTATGTACCAGCCCAAACAGGATATAATTTCAACATGTCCGTTTTAGTGAATTTCTTGGTACTACCGGTATTCGCAAATTTCTCGGAATTATTCGCACAATCATTATAATACCGGTGTGTACCGGTTGCAAAATCAGAGGGGAACCAATTTCTCTCCATCACCTTGTCCCAAGGTTCGCGTCCCCCCCCCCCCCCCCCCCCATCGCAGGCAGTGCCGCCGTCGTGGATCTTCTTTTGGACTCGAAAGGATCTCGCCGACCGCGATGATGTCCGATGACGCCGATGACGTCGAAGAAGACACGACGGCGGTAGCGGCCGCGATCGCTGCACCTCGATCTGTAGTTAGTAACCACCGGTACTAGTTACAACAGCGGTCGCTGCGACAGACGTGGCAGCGCCAGTCGCACCGGCGATCATGACTCTTCTTCCTCATCACCTTCTCTCCAGCATCGATCGCATCAACGCTGCTCCGGAAGTTGCAGTGGCACAGCCTCCACCGGCGACTGGCACGTTGCGTGTATGCCAGGCAACGGAAGATGAATGGAACGCGTTTGTTGACAGTGATGGACACATTCTTCGACCCAATTTCTTGAATGGTTTGCTGACATTGGAGAGATCATCGAGTTTGCCTACACTCCACACGAGAATATGTTGGTGAGTTTAACCGACGTACTTCATTTGCCAAGCAACAGGTTTCCGATGGCTCGCAATGTACATGACCGCCACGAAGTCTGAGGGTCGACCATGGTGACCTCAGTTATGGCCCACGCCAAAGAACACCGGGATCCGTGCTTCCTCCAGGCGTTCCAATAATTTGACGATTTTCGGACGATCAAAATTGAGATTGGAGTCTCACAGCCGTGGGGCATGGCACAAGGACAACTCGACCACAAGGCGATATCGATATGGACTGTGATGCCAGGAGTAGAGTACGTGCTGTGTGTGAGTTCGATCCCGACTTTGCGAATGCCGAATACAAGTTGTACGATGCCCGAGTAAACACACTGGTGCAGCTGGCTCCACTTCCAATTGTCGCCCCAAGAACCGTGATCCAGTTGGACGGACGTCGAATTCTCGGTATTCCGCCAGGGATGGCGCTCCCGATAGCTTTGCCGGCAAATTTGTCGGTGGATTTGTACTCTCCATTGGTCTGGGCAATGCGTTAATCAGACGCCTAGCGAATCTTTTACGCAGTAACCACTCGCTTTCTCGCCAAACACCCGTGTCCAATTTCTCCGATTCTATAATTGACAACCACGGCGACTCCTGCAAAACCTCATACCGTTTTGAAACAGCTCGGAGAAAATTCCCACCAGCAGCCTCCAGCGACAGTGCAAGCAGCTAAGACAGAGTATCGAAAATGACGAAACCAATTCACCAACATGACTAATCCATAATAACTCTAAAGCAACGTGATTGAAAGATTCTCCCCATCATGTCCTAATTCATATCAATTGTTAGTATGCTCCGTTTCGAAAAAAAAAATAAGATGCATACTACGTTTATTAGTACTTCGTACAAGTATCATGTTGTTTGACGGGGTACAGTGCGGGCGAAAATTATACTGCCACCCAGATTTGCGATATATATTCAATAAGACGCTTTATAAAGCACGGTTGACCAATAGTGTGCTTGCCAAGACGAATCGAATGTCGTTGCATTTCGACAATTTTTCGCTGTGCATCAAGAAAATCCGCTTCGGTCAGTTCGGGTAATCGGCAGAAACTATACTTTTACTGCCGGCGCGCACTTTACTGTTAACATTGCGTTGCTTTTGAATGTTCTTCGACGCTGAGCTAGGGCTAGATAACATCAAGACATTGGCAAAGTTCCAAATACGCACTAAGTTGAAATTGAAGTCACAACTTCGATGGATCAGTTATATATAGGTTGGCTCGGTGTATCGAGTGTCATGCGATCGAATAAACACGACGTCGATATGCTGTCCGAGGAAGCGGGTCGAATTCGTCTTATACGCCTTTGTCCATTGAAGACCTCGCCGACTCTGACATGTCTTTTGGTTCAGGCACCCCACCGACTGATAAATGAGTGAGCACACCTCTGAGGACTTCCTCCTCAGTGTCTCAGTGAAAAGTAGTGCATTTAACCCTATTCTGATTTCTCTTCATTACCATCTTCTGGAACGGTTGGCTGTGCAAGAAGAACGCAAGGGCACCGCCATCCATGTCCATGGAGGGCACAAAAATTCTTCATGCATTGAAGTCATGAATTATCGACTTGCAATGGCGGGGACGAAAATGTTCGATGTGAGATCGAACGGCTGCGCGTAAACTCCGTGGCATAGAGTCGAAACTTCGGCTGAGAAGATATATTCATACCTATCCTCGCAGTAATTGATCCAAAGGTCGACTTACAATAATGTTCTACTACGTAGTAAAAATCAATCATATGAGTCACATCATGACAGGCCTACATCTAAGCCTTACTTTGTCCCGTCTTGCTAGCCTTAAGCTCTTGAAGTTTACGTAGGTATTGCTTGCGCTTGGCTTGCTCTTCCTTGTACTCCTGCGTTCGACGTCGCTTAATTGTCTCCAGTTCCTCAAAAAGCGTCAAGGCCACATTCTCTTGGAGGTCCAATGACCAAGCCTTGGTACGCGAGTGGGTTGTCAGTTGGTGCAAAATGTCCGAATTTTCTTCGCGGGATAGTGTGGCCACGACGTCGTGCAGGAATTCCCATAGATCCAACGGTGCGTCCTCAACACCATCGCTGCCAGGAAGATGCGCCATGTCAATAATTGTCAGGAAAAAGGCACCTAGTTCTGTCTCCAGCTCCGTTGGCGCTGTCTGCTCGGGTCCTGGCATCGTTGCCGACAGCAGGGGCTTCTGCGTGAAAAACTGCTGTACTAGCTCCAGGAACTCCAACGTCTCTGCGTCCTCGGGTTCCGTTTCGAACCCAAGCTTAATAGCCACCTCTACGTTCTGCTTGACCTGCGCAGCCGCGTTGATACGCGCCCGCAGACGGCTGACAAAAGTCCATCGCGTCGCGGACTGGAACGGTGGACCGCGGACCGATGCACCAGGTGCCAGAACATCCACAGGCGGGAACACGCGAATGCGCGCCAGTGTTGACTCGAGGCCTATATAGTCGTCAACGATCGACGTCACACGCTCCTGGAAGTCGGACGCGATCTCAAGGCTGTCCGGGGCGTCGACAAGCACGAGCGATGTGAGCGACGGGCCTTCCTCCTTCCTTGTCGCACCTTTAAACTGAGCCGAGCGTTCCATAAGCACTGCATGTGCACTGAGACTGATCTGAGCGGCACGTGGTAACTGCAGCGACTGCACCAGTCCCTCCACCACTGTTGTGTGCGTGGCCAAGTCATCGTATACCACGACACTGCGTCGCGATCTGCCGTTGTACATCAAGAACTCGGCCACTGCGCAGCCTGTGAACGGCGCCAAGTACTGCAGCACGGGCGAGTCGCGGTCGCTAGAGGCGACGATCGTCGTGTGTTCCAGCGCTCCCGTCACCTTCAACGCATCCCGAATCTGGTGAATTCTCGAAACGCTCTTGCCGATGCACACGTACACGAACTGCGGCGGCAGCTCCCCATGCGCCTTGGCCCTCGCCACTTGGTGTGCGATCACATCCAGCGCCACGCGAGTTTTGCCTGTATTTCTGGGTCCGAGCACTGCCAAACGGTGTCCGTGAGCCATAGGATGCAAGCAGTCCACGGCCAATAGCCCGGTCTCAAAGGGCCAGCGCAGGGGCGCACGGGCCATGAGTCCGGGTACGCTCTGCGCGCCCCACGTGACCTTAACGCGGTCGTTGGTACTCTTCTTCTGCTCTTCTTCATGCTCTTCGCCCAGCTGCACCGCTCGGCCCAGCGGATCCACGATTGCGCCACCGAAGGCCGCCACGCCACCAGGAATCGTGAGCTGCTCGCGTTGCAGCGTGACGTCCATTCCCTTTGTCACGGGGCGCCCGCCACTGGCGTTGAGCAATGCTACGTGTGCCACCTTCTTTTTCAGGTAGAGCACGAGCCCCTGGCTCAGCGACTCGCCTGCAACGTCCGTAATATCGACAACGCTGCCGATGGTGGCGTGGCGCAGTCCCGATACGCGCGCCAGGCCGTTCTGGACGCCCATTATCACGCCGTGTATGGGAAGTTCGGCCTGCACAGTGGAAAGCGGTTCATCCGCGGGCGAAGAGAGCTCTTCCTCCTCCGCGAGCTTCATAAAATCCAGCATCTGCTGGGCCAACGCGGCCTCCGAGTCGTCCGGCGCATTGCGGCGCCTGCCCGCCAGAGCCGCGCTTGACGCGTGGAAGCCGCGTGAGGACGAGGGAGCCGCTTGTGACGGTGTAAAGCACGCAGTGGGTAGGCTCTGCAGCACGCGACGACGCGCTCGCAACACTCGCGAGACGGCCACCTGGCCGTTGCGAGCTGCGTGCATGGCTTGATCGGGATGAGGGGTGAAGGTCAAGTCGCACTTATGTGAGTGAATGTGGTTGGGTTGCGTGATGAGGGTAATTTAAGACTGCAATATCTGTATTCACGCCAATAATTGAAAGCAAAATGTATTGCAGCTTGATGCGAATGCCCCTGTCTGATGTATATTCGTGCCTTGCCGCGCTGATGCTTGCAGTCGGGCATTGAAATATTCCAACGCGATTCAATACTTAAGTACAGTATTTTCAATACCGGCTGGTTGCCAACCCGATACCGGACAATAGCTACCAACATCCTTTGCTGCCGGCCACCGCTGCCAACAATCGAAGACCTGCTCTCCATGCTTGACGCGTCAACTTCATTTTAGATGGCTATTTTTAGCTCAACGAAATGCGATGACCGACCGCGGAACCGACTGTTACCAAATACTAGGCCGCTTTCTTACAGTTGTAGCGTTTCGATACTGTATTCTTGCGTCTGGTGCTGACAGTTGAGTACATGGGTGCGTGCAAAATATATAAAATAAATATCATTTGATATTTTGTACGTTAATTAATATTATATTTTTACTGACAGCATAGCGTATTAGTGATATTCCTGATATTCAATACTACAGCCAAGAGCAATGAAGTAACCCAACAACTCGATTTTGTATCAATATTGGGCCCAAATATATTCGGTTGGGTTCTTGACGCCCAGTAACTTTCAAAAATACCGCAAGACATTCAATTTAATTTAACGTTCATGACACTGACGAAAACTAGGACAGTGCTAGCAGTGAAGGATCAATACAATATTTACTACATAATTATTTTTATTGTTTTTGTGTATTTCTTATATGTGGGTGAACAACACGTACATTTCCTTATTGTAATGTCCTAGCACTGATTTTTTTGCATTGCACTTGCCTAGCTTGTCAATAAATATTTATCCGAAATAAAACGCGATACATATATATATGCTCCAACAAGATGAGAAGGTGGTTGGCGGTCTTATCTCGTCCTTGCTTTTCGCTTGCGATAGCAATAATTTGTCAAAATTGTTAAACCATCACAAAACCTATGGGTCTATCATAATTGCAATATTTACAAATAATTTTCGGAATACCGGGGTCCTCTCAAAAGGCGTAATGTACTATCCGTACCGAACTTTCCGTCCGGCGCGGAACGTTCCGAACATCACTCACAGCAACAGTGCCTCTGATAACCTATATAACTACATTAAATCTGACCAACAGCTAGTACTGCGTCACTCATCAATATCCGCCGCTATGACGCTCGCATCGACGCTGACACCGTTCGTTGCCGCCTCTGACGCCGAGCTGGAGCGCTATCTGTCCAACAACGAAGCACTATCGCAAGATCTTCCGCTTCTCGACGACTTTTTGACGCGCGGGGCCGTGCTACAGACGCGCGCAGCCAACGACAACGACACAGAGACCGCCAGAGCATTAACGGCCGACAGCCGCGCGGTCTTCTCGCTATATCTTCGTCTTGTAGACGCCCCGCAGCTGCTGCAGCTGGCGACCGATTGCGGACTGCTGCACGTAACTCGACTCGCTCCGTTCTGCCAGATCTACGGTGTCAAGAATGCGGAAGCGGTGCAGGAGCTTCTGGGCGCCCTTGTTGAAAACGTTCCTGCATTTGCGACCACTGTCGGCGTGCTGCGGCAACTTTACACTCGGCAACTCAACGAACTTCATGTTGCAGTACAGCAAGCAACCCGCAGCCAAGTGACGGAGCTAATCCACCGCTGTTACGAGCTGAGTTTGTCAGTAAGCGGCATGACGGCGGCCAGTTCGGTGATACACTTGCTGCTACTGGACGGGAAGGAGCTGGAGATGGAGCTGGCAATGCAGCATCAGTCCATGCTATGCGGACTGGTGCAGTGCTACGAGGCGGTGCTTCCAGCACTGCAACGTCATCTCTCCACTTTCGACGAGAAGGTGGCGGTACAAGAGGCTCCAGTGATTGCCGAGACCAGATACGCATTGTTGTTGGTGCTGGGACGATGCGTGGACGCTGTCATGGACAAGCAGCAAACAACGGGATCCAGTACAGAGGAACTTCTGGCTGGACTACACGCTCTCAGCAATGGATGCTTGGAAGAGGAGGCGGAACATGGGTCGTATCTGAGTGATTTGTGGTACTTATGCGAGTACAAGGAGAAGGTGGCCGAGTTCTTTGATCGATGCAAACTAGACCTAGAGAACTTTTCATACTTGGTTATGGCGATTGAAGAGCTTCCGCGACGACGTATCCTTCCTATGATGCTGGTGGACGATCTGGCTGCAGATATCAAGCCGAAAGCGGCTCTTTCGGCAGACGCGAAGGAGTGGAAGACATCCGATAGGGACTTTGCAACTGAAGAGACGAAGCCTGCTGCTTCTGAGGCAGCTGAGGCAGCTGTGCTGGCTCCGATGGTGCATCAAGTGAAGGACTTTTTCCCGGATCTGGGTGAAGGTTACGTTGAGCTCTGTCTATTGACCTCGAATCTGCAAGTGGAGGTTGTGATTAATTTCCTGCTGGAGAGTAACCCGCCGCCTGTACTCATTGACGTACCACGAGATCTGAAACGATCAGATCCTAAATTTGAGCGTTTGGAAGCACAGATTACAGGCAAGTCGGCTCCTACACCAAATCTCATGGAGTCAAACAAACTCGACCCAAATCGAGTATGGGTGGGCAAGAAGGCGATGGAAAAGACGTACGATCCGCAGATTGCGAGGAAGGAAAAGCAACTCGTAGAGAAAATGAAGCAGCTTGTTGTCATGTATGAGGAAGAGGACGACTACGAGACGCCGAGTGACGAGGGTGCCTACGCTGGCTCGGACGGTAGAAATGACGGTGTGACCACACTAGACGAGTACGACGACGACTATAACGACGAGTTTGATGACTTCGTGCCCTTCAGTATCCGCGATGGCGGCAGTGTAGATGATCAGGACGCAATTCGCGAGCAGAACCGTAGAATGCGTGCTAAGGAAGAGAAGGATGCATTTTGGGAAGGTATGAAGAACCGGAATCGCGACAACTTATTGAATGCTGCGGTGGAGGACGATGATGGCGATGTTGAAGAAGAGAAGGAAGAGGGAAAGTTTGCGGAACAGAAGTTTTCGCGCCCTAATGCTGGTGGACCTGCACAGAACTCGTCCGGTCCGAAGCACAAGACTACTCGACGAAAAGACAAAAGACAAGGAGATGAGAAGAAACCAGACGGACCTCTAACACCGCAGCAGATACAGCGACAGCGAGTAAGGAAAGACAAGAACAAGGCCAAGATGGCGAATCACAACCGAAAGGACCGAGCGATGAAGAAGATGGGCTAGTTTTCACTCTTATAATCGAGCCGAGGCCTCTTACCGGTACCTCCGAATAAAGCGAATAATTTGAAGCCAACGCCGTGCAAGTTGTGGTGGTGATTATATTGTTGTGGAGAATGATGAACAACTTTTAGTGGCGGTGAACTCAGTGCTTACTACTGCTGAACCTTTTTTCCTGTACTAGAATACTAAAACGTGACACGACGCAGTCTCTGGGCCAACTTGGCATTCTGTCGAAGACGTCTACGTGCCGCACGTTCTGCTTCATGAACACCCGTCAGATCTGGATTCAAGTAGATGCTTGGAATGGGAAGTAAAACTTGCTGCGAGGATATCTCCGGTAAAGCTAAGCGTGGGGGTCTTGTCTTAGGAGATCCAGTGTGCACTTCGTCATCGGTTCGTATTCTCTTAGTCTCCAGTACTTGTTCCAACCTCGTCGTCGTTGAACTACGCTCAAAGAGCCGATCGCGACTTCCAGCGTGGTCGAACTCGTCGCTTGGGGAGCTTCCCCAGTCTTCATTGTTGTTTTCGTTCTCGATCTGTGCTTTACCCGCTGATGTGAGTTCAGGAAGACGTTGATCTTTCAGTGTCGAAGGCAGTGGATGAGGTGGTGGCAACTGTGTATTGGTGGATCGGATAAATTGTCGTGAGGCATCGGATGCACCGCCCAGAGTGTTGTTATTATCTAGATTCTGGGTACTAGATTCCTCGTCGGGTGGGGTTGGATCCTCGAAAGAGCGGATTTTATCGAGCTCTGCAAACGCAGTTATCCACTGCAGCTTCACATGGTCGTAAATGGTCATAGTCACTCGTTCGAAGAGCTTGCGGAGGAACGAAGCGTATTCCTCTGCGCTGATGTCGATCGTCCAAATATCAGCCTACCAACAGAAAACAACACAGGTTTTCTAATGAGAATTTAAAACAGGAAAAGCTAAAAATTCCTGGAACGCACCACTTCGAACAACGCGCCAAAGAAGAGCAATTTGGACATGTTTTCGCCGTCGATCGAGTCTCTTGCCCAGTCCTTTTCAACAATAAATCGCGCCTCGCCAACGGAGAATTCACTGGGGGCGACTAAGGCTTTGTAAAACTTTATAAAGACGTCAATGTAGTCGTGGACAGCAATGGTGTCACCTCCCCGACGGATACAGGGGAACGTCTCCCAGTAGCGTTCAATTGCCTTGAGCACTTTGGGGTCTTCCATCAGCTTTTGACGCTTCAGCAGATTTTCTTCCGAGTACAGACTGTGATTGCCTTGTTTTCGGTACGGTAGCGCCTTCGGAGATAGTGGATTTGTGCTGATCCCAGCAGTCTCATACTTGAAAAGAAGCTTGTGACTCTTGCCCTGACACATGACGCTGGTCTTGACCTTGGACAGTTGAGGAACGAAGAACGGCACGCCCGCTTCGTACGGCTTTGTGAGCGATTTGTCATTCCGCAAGGACTGCGCGTATGCATTCAAGCCCGCCATGTCCAGCTCGGGGAATTCTCGACGACCGAGCTACAGGCGTTTATGATATCGGGCTGTTTCCAGACTGATCGCGATCGCCTTATGTTAGACTATTTCTGGTGCCAAGTGAGATCAGAACTTTCGGGAACTATGTATGTGTATATTGTATCGCTTGTGAGTAACCACAGGATCCTTCAGTATGCGTAGCAATAGTGTGGCCAAGAATGTGTGTTTCTTGGTACAGTAAGTCTCGTTGCCAGGTTGGATGATCGCTGGGTGTTGCGACGCTTTGGGGGAGGAGGATAGCGTCTCATTCGGGTATCACTTGCTTCCGAGTCACCAAAAGCATCATGAGTAGCGTCCACTCCGGGCTGGGAATTATACGTGGAGTCACTCTGGTCATACCTGCTGACCTATCGGTCACAGAAGCGTTGTGCTAATCCTCTTCACTTAGTGGAATATGACAAAATAGAGTCTTGAGTGTAAAACCTCAAGACTATTTGTCATATCTTAATTAAAAAAAACAGTAAGAGGACAAGAGGTGAACACTGCTCGTCATGATGTGTCATCTTCGTACTTAGCAGCATCAAGCTGCTCCAGATCTTTTTGACATCCTTCATTCCTAAATCTGCCGCGTCAGACGCACTTCAAAGTCGCTGTAAGTCTAAAAAATGAAGTCGTTCCCGACCGCGTCCCTACTGCCCAAGGAGGAAACCCTCGCCGCCCAGTTCCTGCAGCAATACCCAGACTACGACGGGCGCAACGCCGTCGTGGCCATTTTCGACACGGGCGTGGACCCGGGGGCAATCGGTCTGCAGACGACCCCTGACGGACGTCCCAAGATCATCGACTTTGTCGACGCCACGGGCGCCGGCGACGTCGACACGTCCACAGTCCTTGAGTCCAAGGACGGACAATTGACGCTGGACAATGGCCGCGTGCTGACGCTCAACCCCGAGTGGAAGCCGAGCCAGGACGGCAAATACCACGTCGGAACTGTCGCCGGCTACCACGTGTTTCCCGGTCCGCTGGTGGTTCGACTTCAAACAGAACGCAAAGAGAAGTTTGATATTGAGCAGCGAGCGGCGCTTAACGAGGTGCAGCAGTTGCTGGCTAAATGGAGCAAAGAGAACAGTGCGACAACCAATAATACGGCCAAGCTGAGGGAGAAGAAAGATCTCCAAGCGAGACTGAAGCAGCTGGAGGAGCTGGCCAAGAACTACGAAGACCCCGGACCGATCTACGACGCGGTCGTCTTTCATGACGGTACGTGCTGGCGTGCAGCGCTGGACACGAACGAGACGGGGGACTTTACTGGTGTCTCGGCGCTGACGAACTTTAAAGAGGAACGACAGTACGCTACGTTCTCCAAGGACTCGCAGCTGAATTATGTGCTGAATATCTACGATGAAGGCAATACGCTGAGTATCGTGAATGATGTGGGAGCTCATGGGACGCATGTGGCTGGAATTGTCGCAGCGTACTACCCAGAGCAGCCAGAGTGTAATGGTGTGGCCCCTGGAGCGCAGATTGTGGCCGTGAAGATTGGAGATGGAAGATTGGGGAGCATGGAGACGTCCTCAGCGCTCAGTCGCGCGATTCTGGCGGTCATGGACTCGAAAGTGGATATTGTCAACATGAGTTACGGGGAATACGCGTCACAGCACAATTACGGGCGGATTGTGGAGCTGAGCAACGAGCTGGTGGACCAACATAACGTGACTTTTGTGGTGAGTGCGGGCAACAATGGACCTGCGTTGGGCACAGTTGGTGCTCCAGGTGGCACGACGTCCAGTATGTTAGCGGTGGGAGCTTACGTCTCGCCGAAGATGATGG
Source organism: Phytophthora sp. 'mugwort' (assembly GCA_033558025.1). Lineage (NCBI taxonomy): Eukaryota > Oomycota > Peronosporomycetes > Peronosporales > Peronosporaceae > Phytophthora > Phytophthora sp. 'mugwort'. The sequence continues at coordinate 1,544,399 of JAUCEF010000008.1, read as the reverse complement.
AGAGCGAGTATATCATGCGTGACAACGACCTGTCGGCCATCGCCTACACGTGGTCATCGCGTGGGCCGACGTTTGATGGCGAGTTGGGTGTGAATATTTGTGCACCTGGAGCTGCCATTGCGCCTGTACCCAACTGGACGTTAAACAAGAAACAGCTCATGAACGGTACGTCAATGTCTTCACCAAACTGTGCTGGGAACATCGCTCTACTCGTCAGCGCCATGAAAGCTCAGAGTTTAAAGTATACGCCGTACTCGATCCGCCGTGCGTTGGAGAACACTGCAGTCAAAGTACCGAACGTGGAAGTTTACGCACAAGGCAAGGGGCTTATTCAGGTGCTACCAGCGTTCGAGTACTTGGCTGGCAGTAAAACTTTCGATGGCTCAAAGAAGTTTCCTCTGCACTACGAAATTAAGACCTCGTCGGGCGAAGGAAATGCTCGTGGCGTGTTCCTCCGTGACAGTGCTGACTTTGTTCATGACAGCACTGAAGTGAACGTCGCTGTGACGCCGATTTTCCATAAGAAGGCGGTCCAAGAGGATAAGGTTCACTTTGAGCAGCATGTTCGTCTCGTTCCTTCTACTCGTTGGATTGATGTGGGTCGAAGTCTGGCCTTGATGCACAGCGGACGCGCGTTCAAGGTGCTCGTGGAGACCAAACACTTGGCTGCTGGTGAACACTACGGCGAGATTGTGGCTTACGACACGCGAAACGAGGCTCGTGGCGCACTATTCGCCATTCCTGTCATTGTGATCAAGCCCGAAAACGCAGCGTCGGTAGTCTTGTACCAAAAGAAGTTCCAGCCTGGTGATATCTCTCGTCGCTTTCTCACCCCCCCTCAAGGTGCTTCATGGGCAGATATTATCTTCTCGCGTGCTATTAGCAGCGAGCGTGAGGTGGATTCCAACTCGTCTGGGAAGCTCTATATGTTTGACGCGATGCAGTTCCAGCCGTTTGTGCGCCAGAGTCTGTCATCGTTTCACAAAGCTTTTTTTCTGAAACCTGGAGAGGAACTAGCGTTCAGCATGGATCTGCTGGGTGGTTTGACCACCGAAATCTGTTTAGGTCAATTCTGGAGCGCTCTGGGGGATTCCATCGTACAGATTGAGATTCGCTTCCATGGCATCAAATCCGACCAAGAGCAGATTGTGGTCATTGGCGGCGAGGAATCGCACAAGGTGCTTGTGTCCAGCTCTGTGGAGACCGAGACATTGGCGCCTAAAGTCAGCTTCACGAAGTACGTACAGCATATCCGTCCAAAGACGGCGGAGATTTCTCCCTTGAGCTCGAGTCGCGACCAATTCCCCGACAAGCGTCAAGTGTACCAGTTGATCTTGACGTACCCGTTCACGAAGAAAGAAGCGGGTAAAGTGGTGCCACACTTGCCGCTATTGAATGGCCGTCTGTACGAGTCGCCATTTGAGGCGCAGCTGATGATGATCTTCGACGACAAGAAGCAATACTTGGGCTGTTCTGATGCTTACGGGAATGCGACGATTTTGAAAAAAGGCTCGTATGTTGTTCGTGCTCAAATTCGACATGAGGATGTGAGTAAACTTGAGAAGCTTAAGCAAATGGTGTTGATCTTGACTCACGACATAAAGGAAGTAACTGCGTCAGTGTTTGGACACCAAGATGATGTCGCGCTGGGTGGCAAACCACTAGACAAGAAGAGTTTATCTAGTGGGAAATACGTGCCTCTCTTTATCGGAGAGCCTGCATACGACAAGCTTCCTGTTGGTAGTACCATCGGAGATGCTCTAACAGGAAAAATCCACTTTGGCCAGAAGGGCGGCGCGATCAAGGGGTGAGTTCTCAGCGATAGAAATTAATAAGAAGCTTGGCTAACAGTTCTCGCTTGTATATGTCAATTGCAGGAGCGGCAGACGTCCTGGTGGCTTCGACATCACGTACGTCATTCCACCGGCACCAACGCCCGTCAAGGAACCCGAGCCGGACGAGCCGAAAGACGAGCGTGATGAAGAAGAGATCACCAAAGAAGCCGTTCGTAACTTACTGCTCGAGCGAACGTCGCAGCTCATTGGCAAACCTACGTTCCTGCCAGCCTTTCAGCGCCTCGTAGACCAGTTCCCGAACCACCTACCAGCGATCCAGGCGAAGCTGCACCACTTCGACTTTGAGGCCAACCGCTCCACTCAGATGGCGGAAGTAATCGAAGCCGCTGACGCTGTGCTTGCGCTCATTAAGCAAGACGAACTGGCGCTCTTCTTCGGCACGCGGAGCGTCCCCGGCGATCAGCCTGCAACGGAGAAGAAGCTGCGCAAGGAGAAGGAGAAGTCGATCCTAGTGGACGCCTTAGCACGCAAAGCTCGCGCTCTTGGAGACTCTGCGCAATGGGACGACTTCCTGCTGGCCTACGCCGACCTACAGAAGTGGGAAGACGTCGAGGCATCCTCGTACCTGCACGTTTCACTGCTTCACGACCGGCACTTCGATGCGTTCGGCCTCGCATTACAGCGTCTACGGAAGGTGCAGGACATGGAGCAGACCGATAAGACCAAGATCATCTCGGACGAGAAGCTCGCAACGGAGATAACCAGCATCCTCGACGCATTGCAGTGGACGCACTGGGCCAAGTACGAGTCCCAATGGGGGCGTCGTCGTGCTCCTACATCCTATCGGATCTTTTAGACCAATGAAACGTGCACACAATGAAGCCATTGCGTTGTCTGAATCTGTAGGTATTCTAGTAAAATAGTATACGATAAATCAGAGGAAGACCGTCACTCCTCCTTTTACTTCGTCAGGCGCACATCATGTCGGGAGTCTGTTCGCTCGTGACTGAGTTCGTGATCCCCGAGCTGGGTGAAGCCATCGCCGAGGCACTGGGCAATGTGTTGGAGTTTATCCAGGAGATGAAGGAGAACGAGGAGATTTGCCGCCGTGTGTACGAGCGCATGAAGTTTGTGCACGAAGAACTATACAAGATCACGGACGAGACGGTGCTGCGTCAGAACCGCGTGCTGTTCATGTACGGCCGCACTATTTCGGATTTCCTCAAGTTCCTTAAGCGCCAGTCCCAGAAGAGTCTCATCAAACGACTCGCTAGCAACCGCAAAGTCGTGGAGGCCATCCAAGCCTTCCACAGCGACATGGACGAGCTCTTTAAATTGCTTAACATCGCGTATATGGTCGAGATGGCTAAATGGAAGCAGGAGTGGGAAGAGGATCGCAAGCGAATTCATCAGCAAATGGCCGAGATCCTGGCCAATGGCCAGACCATCCATGCCGAGATCCAGAACTCTGGGTCTACACTCCAGGAAGGACTCGCTATGATCAAGTACGAGCTTGAGCATAAGAAGGAGCAAAATGACCCGGAGCAGTTGAAGCTCATGCATAAAGCCTTTAAAAAGGTCGTGAGCACGTCCAAGGCCAAAGTCCCCATCGTCCCCGAGTGGTTCATCAGCAGTGACGACGTGGAATTTAACTCGAAAGACTCGTTCGACTGTGGCTCGTACGGATCCGTGCACAGAGGCATCTGGGGCAAGGGCACCAAGGTCGTGATCAAGTGTCTGCTCATGGACGATGATCAAGCCATGAAGTCGTTCTTTAAGGAGGTGGAAGTCTGGAACAAGCTGAAAAACCCACATATCGTGAAGTTGTTCGGCGCCTGCCATGTCAGCACCCCGGCGTTCTTCGTCTGTGAGGATGCCATCCACGGCAACTTTGCCAACTATTTTATGGAAGACAAGAGCGAGATCTGGCGGCTATTCTACGAGGCCGCGGTGGGGCTGCATTACCTGCACTCGGAGAAGGTGGTACACGGTGATCTAAAGTGTAACAACATCGTGATCGGCGCCGACGACATGGCTAAGATCTGCGACTTTGGGTTCAGCTACATCCGCAGTCAATCAGTGGGACTCAGTGCCAAGGCGCAGACCGATACCGTACGTTGGAAAGCCCCCGAGTGCCTGATGCCAATGGGTGAGATGAGCACCGATGCCTCTCACAACCCGCGGTTTGCCTCGGATGTTTTCTCATTTGGAATGTGCATCATCGAGGCTTTTTCGGACGAACCTCCATACGCTTTAGACGATGATGATACGATCCTGGAAAAAGTGTTTTCTGGAGAGGAATACCCCCGTCCTGAGGGTCTTAAGGATGACGAGTGGGTCCTCATACAGCAATTGACGAGACCTGACTGGGAGAAGCGAATTAGCCTCTCGGCTGCGATTGATCAACTTAAGAGGTTCGCCGAGCGGGAGAAAGACGCACACCAGGCCACGCAGGAATGTCCAAGCTGTTGTATGAATGTTCCAGCCGGGTTCAAATTCTGCGGCAAGTGTGGCTCGCCGTTGGGAAGTAATATTGTCGAATCGGTGTGACGGAGTTGAACTGAACACCGCCGCGTAGCGGCGGCGCTCTTTTGTTATGTCCCTATTGCGCAGGCGAACCTGCCTCCGCTTCGCTCCGGCGGGCGTGTTTTGGCCATACATACAACAAGTAAGGAATTATGCAAAAATGCGAGAGGATACCCTTTAAAAGGGATTATAAAAACTACGACTAGTAGTAGTTTCTTATTAATCTACTCAGTGCGTGCAAATGCAAGTGATACCCTGGCCTCCGTTCGACGAGTAATACCCTGTTATTAGGAATACAATAATGTACGGGGCCAAGTGTAATTTACCTTGACCTCCTATTTAAAAAAATAAATACTTCTCTGCCCCACCAATTTATAGACAGGTTCATGTAATTTGGTCTAGTTATAGCTACACTAACACATAAAAGACTGGGGCACCCGCGTTGGATAGCTTGTCATAGCGCGGTCATTGCTCCGTTTCTTGGCTATTCATAACAGCGTCATGCAAGTAAATAACATTGACGGAATCCGCGCTTTGCAAGAGGAAAAAGGGTTTTATTTCGTAATTCTCAAGAAATTTAGCGGTATTCAACCAATCTTTTACGGCGCCATCACCCCGATGTATTGACCCATCTCTTAATAGCATAACAGTCAGAAACGTGCCGAATAGTCTCTATTAGGCATCTGTTCGGTTGGGGGGTTATCGGCTGTTATTGCGATATGCGTCAAATCACAAGATTATTATATTCAATCAGCTGTTATCTCGCTTTAAGACAATGATTTAGCAAATAAAACTGCATATTAAAAAAATACGATTTATTGGTTGAGAATCTGAGCTGTCAAGGCTTTGTAGCCATTTCAACAGTTAGAGACTGTTGTTGTTAACTCTTTAACTACCGCGCCATTCTAAGAGGTCTAGTTGAACCTCTACCGACCAAATCATAACGCCTCATTTTGAATTTTTCAAGCCAATCACAACTCGATTTGCAGCCTTCGGCAACGATTCCCCCCCCCCAAAGTCGCTTTTCTCCCTTTTTGCTAACGACGCTGTGATACGGAGAGCCTTGAATGCACGGCAGATGATGGTGAGAACGGCATGGGGTCTGTGCGGCTGGTGCGGTGCGGTTGAATGCGATGGGAGAGGTACGGCGGTGAGCTGATAGAATCTGGTGTTCGGCTACAACGCAAGCTGTCGAAGCGACGCCGCCAGAACCGTGCTGTGCGCTTCTTGCTGTGTCGACTATACATATATTTGAAGACGGGGAGAATGAGAGGAGACGTCCCATTCTGCATCAAACGAAAGCTTCAAGAGCAATGACCAGATAGCGCAAAGGTAAGGGTATCAATATTATATAGCTGTAGGTAGCGTTAACTTGGCTACACTGATGATTGATTATTGCCACGGTTCCGTGTGAACGCTACAGGGTCGTCCGTCGTCGCTCTACACACCGCTTCAAGCGCTTTCCGAACTCCAGGCGACTGCGCTTTGAAAACATCTTGGTAGTGAAAAGCACTAAAACATTCAACATGGAAGCCACGCTCACATTAGGTGCAGCCATACCTGGATTTCTTGGCGATTCCTCTGAGACTGCACAGGTAACACTTGAGCTTACCGTTGCTGTGTTGCGTTGTGTTTGGGGTGATGATGTGCAGGGAGGTGTCAGACCCAACGACGGCATCCAAGGCTTCGCGCTGGCGTTTCTTCTCACGGCGCAATCACTGCTTCCTGATTGCCTTTTCATTGCGCGTCAAACTGTCGGCAATCTGCCGCTTGAACTCGCGCAGACTTGAGGTCGCGGTAGTTGTTCTCTTCAGCAGCGCAAATGCATTGATGATCGCAAGGTCGATAAGCCACGTGAAAAGCGTCATGTCCAGACGCTTCTCACGTCGGCGAGTTGGGTTTTGTTGCTCGAAGCTGATCCACGCGGTCTACTCCGTTCATGAAACGGTTGTAGACAGCGATAACATTGGGAGCCATGAAAATCTTTCGGTGTTGAACACAGTCACCTGTCCATCGCTGAATAGGATATCGGTCATGGCAGCACGCCACAGCTTCATCTGATGATCCACTCAGCGTGTGAGTAGACAGTGTTGAACGCAAGTCGCTGGAATAAAGATGACTACCTTGCGATCTTTGTATGCAATGTAGCCTGCTTTCTCTGCGATCACGACTGTCGGACGATACTCTGTCCGCTGCGCTTTGGGTAACCTCCGCTGAGCTTTCTGATGTTCTGTCGCCTTCGTATTCCAGTCCGATTCGAGATCAACTGCTGCTATCAACTTCCATTCTTCACGATCGGCTTCAGCAGCACGTAGAACGGAGGCTTCCACTGTCGGCTTGTTTCACTTGTCAATCAGGTTTATTCGCACGGTGCCAGTGGTGTGCATCTCTGCATCCGTGAACGCCAACAAGGCCTTTGTAAACGTGTGCCTCGTGTAGAAGTTGTCGGAGAAAAAAAGTGAGTCGGTAGCCGGTGGGGGAACGTAGTTGCTTTATCTGGTGCCCGATCATCGCCATCCAAAGCGCTGTCGCCGACTTGGCAGCCACAGGAACATCTTTGCGCTGAAGCGTATTGTAGACTGAGGTGCGAAGCACCGGGAACTGTTCTGTGTATCGCTGCACAGGATGTGTTGGTTGGGTGTTGCCGGATGAATTATCTTAAATCGAGTGCACATTCAATGCATCCCTGTCGACAACAGCGTAAAACCGAACGTCGTATTTGTCCGGCTTTGACGGCATGTACGTTTCGCTCGTGAGCGAGCCTTGTTTTGGACAGTCATCTCATCAATGCTACTCACGCCTGTGGGAACTGCAAACTCAGCAAAGCGCTTTGGAAATGCGCCAGCAGCACTCTGCTGTGCCATAGCGGGTTGCGCACCTTGTTAATATTCCGGTCGGTGGGTACGTGAAATGTCAACGCTGCGCGGATGGTCTGGAATCTCATTCGCGGCATCGTCTTCATAAAGGCCGACTAGCAGAAAAAACGCTTGTCAACCAGAGCTCAGTGATGTCAATCAGCAGGCAAACGCTCATTGCAATCTCGAGCCCACAATAGGCGTTGAACTCACTCTCTGTAAGTCGCGGTAGTCCGCGGGCAGTTAAAGTGACCAATGTCCACTTTTGCAGGCTTCGCCGGAAAGCTCCTGAAAATCCGTGCTCGGCATTGTCTTGGTAAGCCTTGGCAACCTTAGCTTCCGTGACAACATGAAGCCCGCTCTGCAGTTTTAGTGACTCCATGTACGATTTCCCAACAGCACTTGGCTGGTATACGTAGTTAAGCTGCTCGATGCCAGCAGACACTGCGCCATCACTGACAGTCGCGCACTGATCTTCTTCATCAATCTGCCCGTCGCTGCGGGCCTGTGCACCACACTGAAATGATCGCCGTGATCGTGACAGCCGACGACAATGTGCTGACCATGCACAACGTGTACGCCGCCATGAAATTGTCCAGCACGAGCGAGCGGGACGCCGACGTCACGCTGAGCGCCGCCGGCAACTTGTCCACTTCCTGTGTTCGGAGCGCCACCACTAACTTTGTGAATTGAGCGATGTTGGCAAGATCAGGAACGTGGGCGAGATGCACGCCGCCGTCGACCGGGCCGCCACTATCGAGCTGGGGGCCATGGCTATCTTCGGCGTCGTCGCCGCTGAACTGCATGTCGAGGTCATCGACGTCATCGGTCACTAGCTTGTCCCAGTCGTCGACAAGTGAATCCAGCGCGATGGCTTCGATATGAAAGCCCTGGTCAAGGGCCTCCCATTCTCCGACGGCCTCGTTTTCCATTCTGCCCCCTGTTCGCTGTCCGCCGAAAGCCTGAATAGCACTTATGTCGTTAGAGACTGGCGGTTACAAACCACCGCTGGTGGTGTGGAGAGCGTCTGCAAGGGGTCAGTATGGACCCTATGACGTCGTGCCGTAGCATGTGGCGTAACAATGCAGATTTTCGATCAATTAGTGCAGCTCTCTCGCTGTGTTAGAGGTCAGCTGGGACCTGGATGTTGCCAGTAGCTAAGGAGTTAAAGACGTCGGATAAACGCCACTGGGCTCGACGGACTTACGAACCCGAGGGAGATTAAAACCATTGCCCCCTCGTTAGAAATCATGCATTCCAGCACTTTTTGCAAAGTGAGGAAGCATTTTTCTATGGTTTGATATTTATATATTTATTTATGCTATTAAATGCAGTCTCTACTGCTGCAATCAGCCCATCAATCTGGTTCGTAGGCTGTCGATACTGTATGGATTGAATCGCATTAAAAATTTCCAAATCCAGTATGTTGCAGTCAGGCGAAAATGGTGCTTGATTCGCCATTTTGTTGTTCCAGTCTCCATCTCCTCGGGGCTCAGCCGGGTCTTCCTGGGCGGGTACGACCGACCAGGCTGCACGAGAGCAGTCGCGTCGTCACGCAGGCCCCAAATGGCCTCGGTGGCCGCGCGACTGAGCCCAAACGCCTTCTTGGCACGCGCGACTGTGCCGTAGCGGAGGCGGCCTTCCTTACTGAGCTTGGAAAGGAAGACCACCACCGTGATGCGCGTTGCCGGCGTGATGGCCTTTGCGCCAAGTGTTCTCGCCATCTTCTTCCTTTGAGGCCTGCAGCGAATTAGTGGTAGCTGCCAACCGTTTTACGGTCGACGAACCCCTAACAATATTAGCCAATACGATCCTTATAACTATTTTGTCTAGTACACAAAAAACAAACTGTCCATAATTTGGTGGGACAGAGAAGTATGGAAAAGAATTGTATTCTTATTCTAAGGGGATTAACTAGGGAGGTATCACAACCCCACAACTTCTAAAGAACTCTAGCAACGACATTATATGTCGTTGCATATTATGCTGATGCGACCTTGCTTCCTGCCCAACTCAACCGGAGCGGACGCATCTCTGTAGGTTACCAACTGATCTGCCTGACACGCTAGGGTCTGGTCGAACAAGCAGCTTGCCGATTTAGATACCTCTGATGCTCCTCGATCGTTTTAGGGTCCAGCCCCTCTTCGATCACGCCCTCAACATCTTGCCTCAACTCTCGTCGCTTCACGAGCAGCAACCATTTCCGTCTGCAACCTCAGCCAACCGACAGCACGAATGCTTACCGCGAGCGCTAACGGTTGTTTTGCAAATGTTCCACCCTGCAATCAGCATCCTTTTTGACAAGAATTTAAAAATGTGAAGCTAAACCGTTACCGAAGGGTTTATATGTACATGTAACACTGTGAGCCCATCAGTCGGCGCCACGCATTTTCTGAATTTTCTTTTTCTGTGACGCCTTCGTGAAGAGGCATACAATTCCATTCCTCTGCTGTATGAAGTCGTCTACATTGTCTAGGATGTTGTGATACAGGCGCCATACTGGATCAACTACCGGTAGGCTGGATATTGTCGCACGATGGCAGCGTAGTATACATGTAGTGTACTATTATTCCTAACCGAAACGGCGTAAACGGCTTCGACGTAAACCAAGTTGGTGGTTACCATGCAATAATACATGTACGAGGTCGATATAGGTGGTTTCTCCTGGTAAGACACTACTACTGTAGTATAATACCATTGTGTGGACGAAGTCTGACGGACCACGCCACCGGATGGGTAGCCCCATGCTGGGCGACTCATGCTGAACCGTGTTCAGGCGCTCGTACCTTACCGACCGCAGTCCCCACTGCATTTGCAACAGCGAGTCTGACCTCTGCACGGGACCCGAGTTGGACATCATCGCCATCCGCTGTTGGCCACCTGCTGCATTTCACAAACTCCAATCGCCACGATCCATGGAGACACTGGATCAATCCGGTTTGCTTCAAAGCCGAAGATAACAGCTGGAAATGACTGTCTGGATAGTTTTGGAGGAATTCCAAAGTCAGAAAGATGTACTGAGATTCGTTGTCGAAATTTAAAATATACTCTACTAAATACATGTAAACAGGTGTGTATGTGGCCACGTTAGCGCCCTACCAATGAAGGAGAGTAGTTACGACGGCGTGTAGCCGCAACAAAATTGCGCGGTATTTTCGGAGGCGGGCAGATCATTGTAGAGAGCATTCCTTAAGACACTCCATCTCATATCGCGGGCAGCGCCAACAATGGGACCGTGTTGCCAAGAAATGTAATTTATATATCGTACTTAGGCAACTTTCCACGTGGTAAGTGGGAAGTCCTGCCGAATCGATACCGTTCACAATGTCAAATCTCAATGTCGAATCTCAGTACTACTGAGACAGTAGTACTGACGTATCTTACGTCGATGCGCGCCATGATGCGGGAGACAGATCATCACTTCCGCATTTGCAATCGCATACCTACCCAACACCGAGACACGGTGTTCGGCATCAAGAGCCCAAGAATCATGCGTCTCATCTATCCTGTAATGGCGCTCGTAGTTGGCCTGATCGCTTCCTGCGAGGTTACCGCTAATGATACCACCATTTCAACTACGACGAAATCGAACGCTAAAATGCAAATTCAACACGAGAATACACGCGAGTTATCTGACAAAACGACAACGCTGGAGGAACGACGTGGGGGAGGAGGTAGGGGTGGAGGCCGAATGCAAGGGTTCGACAGGGGCCAAATTCGCGGCCCGTTCACCAGTATTGGTCTAATGTATCCCTACGACACGCCGTATATCAGAGAGCAGATTAGAGAGTACATTCAATGGCGGAAGAAACAAAAGGAGAAGAAGAGAAAAATGGAAACCAAGAGCGCTCGTCGACTTCGAGCCTAACATCCATGTCCAGATGTTCGACCTAACTGCACGTACGGGCCTAGATCATAGTGGCAATCCTGTGACCAGTTTATTCAGTCGCGATACCCGACGTAAGAATCTGCATATCTAAAGGAACTCCTCATGGAGCGTCAAAACCCGTTGTTTAGGAATCGCCTCGCCATGCTCACCAATTTATGTCGAGTGATGGTATAGGAACTGACAATGTCGATCTAGAATATACTTCAAATATTTGATAAGCTTGATTTGGTTGTTCGACTTGCTTTTCGTATCATTGCGTAAATGGCTAGCAATGTAAATTTCCCAGATTAGACAATATTTGCTGATGCTGCTTCCAATCCATGTCGAACCATACCGTCCTGGAGTGAGCAATACATTTCAATCCAGTTGAGTAGCAACAAACAGCCTAGCGCCATGGACACGAACAGCATTCCAAGAATCTTACGATATATTGAGTACTGCAGTATAATGCTGGGAAGAGCAGTCCAATTAAGTGGGTCTGAACGTATATTTGACTCAGGATTCTTGAGCGTGCATGATAGCTACGGCTTTTGGAGTAGCGTAGCAGATTTATTGCTTACATCGAGATCGGTTGGGTAGCATCTGTCGTATGCCTTAAAATCAAGACAACTGCTGTCGCATATCGAAGCAAGCGATTGGTTTGTTATGTCTCAAAAGTCCATGTCCACAATTCTGCGATCAAGGCATAGCGTATATCGATTTGGAAAAAACAACTCGTGATTCCGGTAGCATTGTATTATAGTTAAAGCTGACTACTACAGTGTCGGCAACCGAATACATGTGAGACTAAACTCAGAGATTCACGAGCCCAGTAGGCTAAGCCCACATATATTTTTTGTGTTTGTCGCGTTTGCTGGAGTACAGTGGTCGCATTAATTGCAGTTGGCATAATAATTCTGCTTCTGATGAGAGCCGCACGATGGACACCACACGTGATGTCGATTATAACAACCATGCATTTCCACCGGCTAGAATCTTCCACTCTCAACTATACTATAATAATAATAATTTATATAAAGTATATACTATTAATATCGCCTCGTTGGATATTGCTTTTTGAGGAGAGGAAGCAGAAATGAAACCAGCGCAACAGTACAGGAAACGTCGCAGGACTGTAGCAGTAGTAGCGTTAGTTTTAGATCTCCCCGTTGACGCTTAAACCCCGCCATTGCCGGAATGTTCGGGCGTTATTAGTAGTATACTTCAAGTAGTATTCATTGTAGTGGTGCACAGACCAGCACATTTTTTAGGCAGCAAAAAAAATCTACAATGCACACGCTTTTTGGAAACTATATCTAAAAACTTCATCGCAGCCTGTACTTCCCCCGTCATCAATCTTGCTGGCCGCAATGGTTACTATGGATACGATCGCTGACTGGACCGCACTGCGGTCCAGCCCCCACTCAGTTACGTTCTCATTCTAGGACTGACCCTCCATCCCCCAAGCGCATCCATCCAGGCTACGACCGCGTTTTTTTTCTTCGATGTCGGCTGTTTGCTCGCTCGTCGCGAATTTTGTCGTCCCTGGCGTTGGTGGTCTCATCATCAAAGTGTTGGGCAACATCGTCGAGCTGTGTCAGCAGCTAGAGGAGAACGAGGAGATGTGCACGGCCGTGTATAAACGTCTGCAGTTCGTTAGTGTGGAGCTCAACAAGATCTCGGACGAGGAGGCGATGCGCCAAAACCGGGTGCTCTTCATGTATGGCAACACGATCGCCGCTTTTCTCAAATTTCTGCAAAAGCAAGCGAAAAAAAGTTTTATCAAGCGGCTCGCTAGCAACCGCAAAGTGGTGGCCGCGATCCAGAATTTCAACGAGGACATTGACGAATTATACAAGTTGCTGAACCTGGTGCATATCCAGGAAATGGCCAAGTGGAGACGGGAATGGGACAAGGACCGACGCAAACAGGAGCAAATGCTGCTGAGCATCGCTGCCAACCAGCAGCGGATTCATGCGGATATGCAGAACAAAGACAACAATTTGGTTGAAGGTCTGGCCATGCTGAAATTCGAAATGACCCACAAGAAGGAGCAGAATTCCATGGCCACGCTGGCCATGATGAAGAGAACTTTCAACAAAATCACCAGGACGTCTGGAACGAAGGTTCCCGCAGTACCCGAGTGGTTTATCTCGAGTGACGACGTGGACTTCGATATTCAAGACCAATTTGACTGCGGTTCTTACGGTTCTGTGACCAGGGGAACATGGGGCAAAGGAGCCAAGGTGGTGATCAAGTCGCTATTGATGGACGATGAACAAGCGAAGGAGTCATTCTTCAAGGAAGTGGAAGTTTGGAGGAGGTTGAACAACCCCCACGTGATCGAATTGTTCGGTGCGTGTCACGTCAGCACACCGGCGTTCTTCGTGTGCGAGGATGCGATTCATGGCAATTTTGCGGACCACTTCACGGAAGACAAGAGCGATATTTGGAAACTGTTCCATCAAGCAGCGGTGGGTTTGGACTACATCCACTCGCAAAAAGTGGTGCACGGCGACCTCAAGTGCAACAATATCCTGATCGGCGCCGATGACAACGCCAAAATCTGCGACTTTGGGTTTAGTTACATCCGCAGCCAGTCCGTGGGTTTGAGCAAGAAGGCGCAGACGGATACTGTGCGCTGGAAAGCCCCGGAGTGTCTAATGCCGATGGGCGAAGTGACGGACGCGACAAATAACCCGCGATTCGCCTCGGACGTTTACTCGTTTGGCATGTGCATTATCGAAGCGTTCTCTGACGAGCCTCCGTTCGCGCTGGATGATGACGATACGATAATGGAAAAGATATTTGCAGGAGAGGAATACCCTCGACCTGAAGGAATTGCTGATGATGAGTGGGAACTCGTGAAGAGGCTTACGGATTCGGACTGGCAAGAGCGTGTTAGCCTTTCGACGGCAATTGCAGAGCTGAAGGTGTTTGCTGACAGGGAGAACGAGCGGAATAAGACGGATCGTCTGTGTCCGGGCTGTAGTGTCATGGTAGGCGTCGAGTTCTCATTCTGTGGAGCGTGTGGACATCGTATTGCTGCGACTGCTTGAGGTCAGTCTAAAAGAACATGGTGACATTTTATTGCATTAGACTGACTAAATGGACAGTTCGTGAGGTTCTAAACGTTTACGTCCAGTTTACTCACGGTAAAAAACGGTATGCTTGTTTTTTACCGTTAGCCTTTCGAGACCTTCAACTGTTCGTTTCTTACGCACATTCCTTACGAGAACAAACTGCGAGCTCTTATTCCTGCTCCAAGCGGAGTCTGCGTAAAGCACATTTGTCGCCGCTGCCAATAGTGTTCTTCCACCACGATTTCACGTGGCCCCACCAGCCAGTGGGGCATTCTGACCCATCACTTGACGTGGGGGTCGGGGCTGAGGGCGCTGCCGTTGGTGTGAGAGCGGACTCAACATTCTTGGCATCGTCCTTGAGACTCGGCGGCAGCAAGTCACTGTCACTTAAGTTCATCAGACCATCCAGATAACTGGAGCCCTCACCAGAGGATTCCGATGCAGAATCCGTTGTCGTTGAACTGTCGCTCAAGTCACTGCCGGAAGCGCTGGAGCCTGATGTCGATGCCACCGGAGTAGTTTTTTTCTTCTTCTTAGTGGGGGGCTTTGTGGCGGAACTGTCGCTGGCTGAGTCACTGTCGCTGGCTGAGTCACTGTCGCTGGCTGAGTCACTGTCGCTAGAAGAGAGCGGCGACTCGTCCAGTCTGCTGCTATCGAAGGATTCGAGCCAGGCATCGAACTCACTACCGCTCAAGGAAAGCAAGCCGTCGAAGGCGCTGCCAGTCATTCCAAACACACCATCTAAGTCGCTGCCACTTGAAGAAGACACGTCATCCAACTCACTGGCATCACCACTTGATCCCGAGGCGGCCAAAGTTGTCGGCTTCTTCTTCTTTGCCGGGGCCTTAGGTCCAGCGTCGCTTTGCTCGTCGTTAATATCATTGGAGGACGCAAGAGCCCGAGTGGTCTCAGCTCCCACGAATCCATCGGTGCAAGTGTACAGAGCAACTGTAGTTGCTATGACGACGTGGTGCAGTCGCATTTTTTTCTCTTTTCAAGCTTCCAGGGTCGTTGATTTGGGAAGTCGAACGCCAAATTCGAAGTGATACGGACTCCGAGTTTTTTTATCTCGCTGTTACATCGTCGGAACGTTGTGAACCAAAATGCAAACCTGTTTTTATATGTTCTATACCGCAATCGTCAAAGCCTAAGATAAGGCAAGGAAACAAGTACAATACACACTGTACTAATAACTGTAGAGTCCGTGTAGACTGTCTGTACGCTTGCGGTAATAAACAAAGTGTGTGGGTACTGTACCGCCTACTTCGCCCCAAAAAAGGGCGCTTTTGGTTATTTCGTCAACGCGATTCCGTGGCTTCTAGACACCGATACTGTTGTCCAGACCTTCTTTATTTCGGCAAATGCCAGAGTGTGTCGTATTAGCTTTATTTCGGCACATCCAGAATATATTTCCGGCACTGTGTCGATTTATCACTAACACTAGACTTCTGTATTCCTAGATTGTTGAGCTGGTCCTGCTGTTTAGCCTGAAAAATTCCCTCTAAGGGAGGTCAACGCTGTGCGACGGTCGTTCAATTCGTACTTCATAATCGAGAAATCTGATTCTACAGATGCCGTGTTGGCAAGTACGGTTGCTATTGCTACTCAAGCAAAACTGTCGGAGATACGACAGCGTTTCCGGCTTTGCAGCCTTCTCGAGAGCGTCCCATCCGTCATTGAAATTCGTTTCATAGTCTTCTTTTTGAATTGCTGTCTGCACTGACTCGTCCAGCAGATTGGTTCGACACAACTCTCGATGTTCGCATCCTACAGCTTCAATCTGAGAAAGATTCCAGAACTTCGCCAACTGCTCGCGTCGAGGTTCCAATATATCATCGGCGATATCACGCGGGGGAAC
This sequence comes from Phytophthora sp. 'mugwort', assembly GCA_033558025.1. NCBI lineage: Eukaryota > Oomycota > Peronosporomycetes > Peronosporales > Peronosporaceae > Phytophthora > Phytophthora sp. 'mugwort'. The sequence continues at coordinate 1,528,413 of JAUCEF010000008.1, read as the reverse complement.
TAAACCAGGTCTGATGGCATTACTGGTAGGGCAACATTTCCAGATGTTTGATTGTTACTGTCCCTTTCTGCTTGTACGAGCTCCATTCCTTCATAACGTGCACCACAAATTTACCTAGCTGTTTGAGAGTCAATCGCTTGTCTTCGGGTGACAGATTACCCAGGTAAGTATTCACAAACGTTCCTTGATCTCTCAAATAATTAAAGAGACTGTGCTCCTTGAGCCAGTACTTCTCGGAAACAACGTCATTCATGCCATGTGAAATGGTAGCATCAATTCGCGAGTGCACAGACAAAATAATCCGTAGTCGAGCCACTAAAATCTCAACTTCTGTTGTTTGCTGGGAAAGAATAATATCTTTGGCCTGGATTATAATAAAAGTCACATTTATCACAGAAGTGATGCCGTTAGATGAGCGCAGCATTGATCCACCACGTCGGAGACGGTGAATCGGAGGAATGTGCTCGAACTGAGAACCAAGTTCAACACGGTTGTTGAGAATCCAACCCAACGCGTTCATGTAGAGCCATCGGTTAGTCAATTTTTTGACAACACTACCCATTTCTCCAATCATTTTTTTGTCTGCGAAGGTGACTGTTTAAATCCTTCGTTTGGTTATACAAGATCCCCTCCATCCCCCAACAATAGAATGTGCTGATTTCACCACTAGATCCATCTGATGTGCTACAGACTGTATTTGCAGTATCGGATAATCCGTCAGTATTGCACAGGAAAGGTAAACTCGTGGAAACGGCGGCTGAGCACCCGATGTCAGTTCTAGACTGGATGGACGAAATCCGGGCAGTCAAAATTGAGGAACCGAAGACACCACCACTTGTCCTCCGGTTCTGGGGTCAGCATTATTCTGCATTTGTACACCAGGTTAAGCAAGATGTACTACCAGATCTACAAGACAAGGCGGTGAAAGAGGAGAACACCATTACGATATGTGGAGAAGATCAAACACAAGACTCCCTGATGGGAGAGTCGCAAGACCCATGCGACCCGACTGAGTGGGATGGACAGATTGAAGAGCTATGGCAGCGGACCGAGGGACTCTCGATTCATCATGAGCTTAAAAAGGAAATTCAAACAATCTTTCTCAGAGCAGACTTAACATGCTTTACAGAACTGCTAACCTTTTTGATCAATACGGTCAGCAGCCTTTCCAAAGACGACCAACAGCTATTACTAGCCGAAACAAGGGGAGGAGAGCAGGATCAGGAGGAGGTGGCACTGCAACGAAAATATCAGATCCCAGCGGTGGTGATGCAACAATAGAGGCACCAGTTGCGAACGGAGGTCGAGGAAGATGAGGTGATCGCAACGAGAACAAGAAGAAGAACAAAAAGTGAGAACGTGGAGTCAGGATCAAGACGGGAACTACCAACAGTCAAGTACATCGTCGCAGCAAACAGAAGCGGGATCACAGCACGGGAGGCCCAGAGCCATCACCAGAGCCGATACCATGAAGAAGAGGACCCGTGCATGACCTTCAGAAGAGGTAGAAACCACAGATGGAGCAACACCACCAACATCCACAGCTCTAGTCCTAAAAAAAAGGAAAAATAGAGGCGAAAGATGTACAACCTGAGCGGGAGGACATCCAAATGGATCAAGGGGACTGGGCGGAAGCATGGAACGCACTGGCAGCGGAATGGGGTTGGACCTCATAATTCAAGTTTCCTCAAACGACGAGCTCCACCGCCGAATGGTCGGAAACAGCGATGAAGGAGTCGAGCAGGCTAATGCAGTACATGAGAAGATTCTCGTTTCCGGGAGGTACTGAATACGCTCCATCCGGCCGTTCTAATTCAATGGACAGCAGACTGGCGAAAAGATAGTCTCCACGCTGCCCTAGTCGAGTACAGAAGCCGGAACCAACAGCAAGAAATCCGGTTTTGGCTGGACGGGTGGGTCCGTCGAGCCGAACACGGACATGCGCAAACCCGGCTAGCACCGCTCGTCGACAATGCAGATGACTGGAAACAAATGAGAGATAACGGGTACGCATCGGATGAGACCCCCGTCGAAGGCAAATTCTGAGTCAGCATATCGTGTGCGCGGTGTTGTTTGATCGAGAAATTAAAGCGATATTAGGGGGAACATTAGTTCACAACCGGAGCTTCAACACGGCTGCGGGCTCATCTCGAATTACTGCATAACGACACGGGCTATCGAGCAGCATATACGGGGCAGATAAGTCGGCAGACTGGAACACCATCGAAAGGTTCTTCATCTCAGCATTCGCACATGCCGAGACGAAGAGCCTTACCCAGTACTAATGGCAACTCAAAGTTGCCAACACCGTCACAACAGGACCTCGCGCCTGTAGAGACGGCCGACGCCTACGCGAGGGAACTCAGACTGCGGAACATGGAGCGAGAGACCGGGGATATAAGAACAAACTACCCCCCCCCAATCTCTACGCTTGGAGAATGGGAACATTATTTGTCAGCCGTGACATTTGCTCTAAGAGTGCAACATCACACTATGACGGGACTATCTCCGAGCCAAGCGGCGCTCGGAAGAGATATGCTCTTTGACTATCCAGTGAAGGTGGATTGGCAGCAACAACAGAAACGCAAAGACGCTCAAAAGGCCAAGAATAATGCCCGAGAAAATGAAGACCGTCTTGAGCATGAATGCAAGCCAGATGGGATCATGGGTTATAATTAATCCGTAGGATAGGTTTTGGGATGGGATCCGAAGGTAGATAGGCTAAGGTATAAATCAGAACCGAATTTGCACTGGAACAGACTTGACTATAGTATAGGGGACTTCTATTGGCCCCATACGTAGACCAAGTCTAAACTTTGGCGATCTTCCTGCACACTTGGCATCCCCTGGATAGCTTGGCCAGGTCACGCTCGCCCTTTGGTTTCTCATCCCCCATCAAGATCCCGCTATTGGAGGCGGCAAGCATCGTAAAGGAACAAGGACAACTCCGATAAGGAGCAAGGACACCTCAAGAAGGAACTACTCCCGATCTCGTATTTCTATTACGGATCCACAAGGTCTACGCAAAGAGCTCAAGACCAAAACAACACCGGATCGTGATCAGGAATACCCGCGCAGATCCACCCCCTCCCAAGTCCCCACAAGGACGTCCAAGCCCGCCAAGTGCGCATCTCGTGTCAACGAGAGAGCAGTACAGCCCGCCGACGGGTACACAAGGTGAATCACTCAGCAACTACACGACCGTCGGAGTACCCCCTCCGTTAGTCGGTATCTGGGCGCAGTGCGTGTGAGTTGGGATCCTACTGAAATTCAGTGGATCCACTCCACCACACCGGCGTGTTGCCCGTTCTTCAACCTGATCGAGTCTCTTTGGGTACGTCAAGCGGTCCTTTCAGCGGCACTACAAACAATCGACTGGTCGCAATTTAACGCCGTTTGTCGCCCAAAAGAACCAAAACAACACTTCAAAGAGTTCAACATGAGCAAGGTTTTCAAGAAATGTTGCTGGAAAGTCCAAGGATATTTTGATCCAGCGGGACCGCTTTCAAGTGAAAACCGTGCGAATTTCAACACAAGTGACGACAGTCAAGATGTATTAAACCTTACGGAGATTGATTCGTAAGCGTAGCAGATCTTCAGAAACACGACGTTTCTATCACTCTGCCTGTTCTGTGTCTTTAAGATTTTCAATACGACATAGTGGGTCAATCCCATCGCTTCGAGAAGGAGGAACAACATCACGCAAAAATGCCGATAACGTTCTTGCGTACCACCAAACGACGTCCATATTCCTGCAGATGCCGCCCAAATACCTCCCACGCTTGGTGCATTCCTGGTAGTCAGCAATGATCTCCTTCACAGATCTAGAGCCATGTTTGACGACTGGGCGACTCCGGACAGTGCTACTGTAAGTTGGTGTTCACAGGTTCAAGTAAATTTGCAACTTCGGTCGGTGGAGGTTCTAGAATGGCATCATCCCATGTAAATCGGTTCAAGTTCCTCGTGATATGACTATCCACATGCGCCATACCACATCATCAGCTTGGAACGTCTCCTGCCATACGGCCCGGAGTTTTCCCGCCATATCACGCAGTGAGCACTCCGCTGTAGCATCAACACGATCAGTATCCAAAGTCGTATTCGGGCTGCGGCAAATTCATTTTTGTCATGAGTTGTTCCAATTGCCACCCCATACCCGTTGATCATGAGCATCACATGGTGGCCTTTCAATTTTCCAACCAACCACTCTACGCCTGCTCGTACTTGGTCGAGTTTACCACTTTCTTTATGCAAGTCTCGATCCCATTTGGCAACACGGTGTGCCGCTATGGACCACCTCTCCCTTAGTCTTCACAGCTCTGCACTTCACCCGGGTGCTAAACTGGTCCCAGTTTTTTTCATGATCTCATCAAAAGGTCCACCGTTTATGACGACGTTGTTAAGGACTTCAGCCGAGATATCGGGCTCAGCAACGGTAGTCTTCATCGTTGGTCGGAGTAGAAGCTAGTATTGGTGGCTGCTTGGATCTGCTGGCGCTGGTTCTTCTCTTGTTTGCTAGCGTCCCTCTCCTGCTATTTTAAGGTCGTGATGGCTATGACGGTGTAGCTGATGCTGCAGATAGTGATGGCGTGAAAGCTGCCGTTCGTGAAGACACACCCGAGGCGGGATGTCGGGCTTCGAATTGGATCCGCGTTTGGCGGGTGTAGAGGGCGTCGACGACTTGACCAGAGAGATCGCCATCGCCTTCAGCCTCGCGTGGAGGCTCGTGAGGCTCGCGAGGCGCCAACTTCCTCAGACGAATTGTTGTGGTGGAGTCGCTTGCGTCCCAGCCATGCATATAGCTGCCGTCGTCTTTGCTTCCATTCTCAAAGTGCCTGGTGACGGTGTAGAGGGAGATTCAGCAGCCTGTGTGTACAGCGGGGTGGTTGTGGTGAGCGTTGCTGAGGCCCTTGGTCTGTGACTTGCGACGCAGTAGTCCGTACGCCCAGGGAGGCTTGCGAGGTCGATGGAGTACTGCTTGGTGTCGGTGTGCGGCTACGCAGCTGGTGCGGGGAGGAGCGTCTAAGACGCGGCGACCTGCGCGGCGAGCTGAGCATGGTGCAATGATTCAATCCGAACGGCCGTTCACGCCTCTAAAAGTACATGTTTCGTATGCATTCTGGCAGTGGATCAATTCGCGGGTCGATTCGGCCAGATCGATTTCAACTAATTGCTCTCTGAAAATTTAAACCGAACTCACAATTGGCTGTGTCGTATACATGTTGATCGACCTAGCGCAGGGGTACAACAAGATGATGATGGTAAATTCAAGTCTACCGTACACAGCGTTTCCGACGAATAATGAAATTTGCCAGCGGTGTGATGCGTCTATGACATTCCTGGAACATGGTCTCATTCAATGCACGCGCTGTTCGACAAATTCGAGATTGTAGTTGTTTATCTCGACGACTTGTGGGTCTTCTTCAAAGGTATGGAAGACCATGTAGAGCATCTACATGCAGTATGTGAAGGACTGCGACGTGTTGTACACGCATTTGTCAAAATGTCCGTTAGGCCAGTCAGATGTGGCACTCCTAGGGCACATGGCGTTTCAGGAAGGAGTAAGCGTTAGTCCAAGGAAAACGGAAGATATCGCAAAGTATCCAACCCAACGAATAGGACGAGTTGTTGAGTTTCTTGAGGTTGGTAGAGCATTATCTTAGATTTTTCCCCATGATTTTGCTAAACTGGCACGTCCGTTAAGGGATTTAAGGGAAGCATCGACTACGTGGAATTGGTCGAAGCCTATAGAAAAAGGCAATTTGCATCTCAAGCTAGCATTTCAGCAAACGCCTACACTGAAGCTGCCAGACTCTGAACGGAGTTTCCTTGTAACGAAGCATGCATCAGGACACTGGATCGGTGGTGTTCTACCGCAAAAATACGACGGAGTAGATCATTTCATTGCCCTCTACTCTAAGAAGTTGCATGTACATGAGCGTGGTTCGCCTACGCACGAGAAGGAGCTACTAGTAATCAAAGTGGCTACGGAGAAGTGAAGACACCATCTGCCTGGACGACCTTTCGATGTCTATACAAATGACTCAGTATGATCCTGGATGTTGCATCACCCACTAGTGTCACACAGATGGCTCGCTTCTTGACTCATTTTTCACACTTTGAGTTTACCTTGCACCATGTTAAGGGCAAAGATAATGTCGTGGCAGATGTGCTATCACGTCCACCTCGAGATGCCTAGGAGGAAGAAGTAGATCCAGAACCTCCTTTACCAGATATGACGTATACGGTTCATAAGCGTGGCAACGCGTGCGAGATGAACAAGAGCCAGGTCTTCAGTGTTGCGGCGTCCTGGTGTCGTCTGCTTTTTCACCAAAACTGACTGCACGCATGGATCCCAAGTATGGCGTTTGTATATATCTGAGGCCTGCACGCAGCATAAACGATGATATCGGCTCCATATCGACAGAACATACATAATGGCATCGTTGCAGGGAAAAAATAAATAATGTCATAAGGAAGAAAAATAAAGCAATGCAGAATCTCATGTGCACTTATCTTGTAGCCTTATCGGCGAGTGAGCTGCCCAATACTCGTTGTTCTGCCGTAAAAGAGAGAACCATCTCGTGTGTGATCGGCTGCAGTCGATGGCGCTCCTGTCCGTACATCGTCCTCGTGACACTGAAGAAGCCCTCTGCGATGTTGGAAGTGGGCGGAATGGTGCTGAGCAAGGCATAGCGCTACTCTACTACAGCTAAGCGGTGCCGATTTTGCGGATCCGCGACGAATGAGCCTCCCTCGTCGCGGTCACTTGCTCCCTCTTCGTCATTAGCAGCAGTGCACCGGAACGGCAACAAGGTCGCCTTCTCATCCTGAGTCAGACGACGGTTTTTCTAATTAAACACACACACACTCCCCGACTCGTAGTCGAGCTGTGGACAATATCAGCGCGAGGTACTGCACATCTCCACAAAACTCGAAGCGTTAGTCTTGACAACAGGCTAATTCACACATAGCGCTGTTTACCTAGAAAGCGGGCATAGTGCGGCTTGATGACAATCATCCCATCAAAGCACACACGAACGTCGACCAAAGTGATATCTTCCCTTAAAGAGCCTTCGACACAGACTCAATCTTCGTGAAACTTTCAAGAGCTCTTCGACACAGACTCAATCTTATTGAGATCCTTTAAGAGCCCTTAAAGGATCTCAAGAAGAGCCCTTAAAGGATCTCAAGAAGATTGAGTCTGTGTCGAAGGCTCTTTAGGGGAAGACATCACTTTCGTCGCTTGTTAGCTGCTGGCGGTTGGATTGCGTCCACAATATCGTCGGCCGTGAAGTTCGAGTATTTTAAAAGCTGCGCGTAACCGTGCGCCATCACAAACGTCGAACTCCACCACGTGTCCTGCCAAACCAGAGGACGGAGATCATCTTGAGGCTATATAATATCTCTAACAGAACATTACTGTTGAAGCTACAATACATATTGCAATATTGGAATAGCAAATGCAGAAATTATACCCGAGTTTGGCCGATTACTTCAGCGTAAAAAGTCTCACCACGAGGGCCTGCACTGCCGCCAAGTCGTCTTATTAACCTTCATGTCGACTTGAAGTGCTCTGTTGAGCCGATGACTGGCACAATCAACGAGTGGGACGCCGACGAGTGTAGCCAGAAGGCGATTGACAGAAAATTATCACCAACCAAAAACAGGCATTGGGTAAGCTGCTTACCGAAAGCGCGGGGCAGCATGTTTGCCGGGAACGCGAAGTGACCACGATACGAGAGGTTATTGTTGAAGTCGTTCAGCAGGAGGTCCATGCAGAGGAGCGGAGCCTTGATGGCACAGTCGACCTCGTAGCGCGCGAAGACAGCGAAGAATGCTCCGACTCGCAGCCCAGCCGTCGAAAATGAGACCAAAGCGGTCTGACATCTCCGTGGCGATCGTGTGTTCCATAACCCTAGTGAGACCATCCATCGCACGAAGTAGTGTCTCGATACAAATTTGTTCCAAATTGGAATAGCTAGAAAAAATAGGATATACAAAAATAGTCGGATTAAATGCACTCTTAGAATTTGTATTGGACCACCACCAACGTACCGGCTGACAGCTAAGTTGTCGCAGAAGTGCAGAGGTTGTTGATGATCCAGTCGAGCCAGCCGTAGATGCTTAGATCTTTGCTGCGCACGTAGCTCAACATGGATTCAGTTTCTGCTGTCGAGGCTGCGAGCATAACGGCCTCGTAGTCCGCGTGCTCCGAGCGCACATGTTGCATTAGGTTCGAATAACCATTGCGACGGGTTTGCTTCCGCACCGTGCCGCAACGGCAACGGAACTACTTCGAGATGATCTCATCGTTGTCGTCGTGGCACGGACGGAAGTAGAAGCCAACGATTTGTGCCGGCGTGACGGCTGAGTTGCGTGGGCGGGCGATGAAGACGATGAATATAGAGGGGTGTCGGGGGGGGGGGGTAGCGTGTGCTATAGCGGTCAAATGAAAGAATGAGGACTGTTACAGCTAGCCGAAAACGAGATCTTGGCGATCTGCAACATCGGTATTCAGTCGGTTGGCTGTAAGAGCTCCACAATTTAAAGAGGGATTTTGTTTTAATAATGGAAGGTGATTCTGTATTCAAATAAAATTATCAATTTAGTTGAGAGGAAACAGGACATATAATATTCGATGGTTTCATAAAACATTATTGAAAATACCATGTTATACATGTAATGTGGAGCCGCCTCTTCAAACAGTTTTTTCTAAGGAAAAACGGATGTAGCGACGCTACATCAGTGGTGTATTTTTTATTTGAAGAGGATCATGGAGACGCGACTGAGTCTGCGCCAGCGATTGCTTCGTATCGGCGACTTGGAGACACCAGACACCGAGTCTGTCACGACGGAGGCCTCGGCACGAAGTCGTCGAGAACCACCACAAGATCTGGAAGACGAAAATGACGACGATGAAGGCGAAGCTGACGAAGAAATCGACGACGAAGAGAGCGGAAACGATCAGAGCTTTGAAATGGAGACGGGCTCACAGATCACGACCTTGAAGCCTAATGACAAGTGCCCCACTGCACCCGTAGTGAAGCTCGTGTTCAGTCGCAGTGACCCTCTTGGACGCCCTCCAACCGTGTGTTTCGACTATCCACCATCCCTCGGAGTCGTAAGAGACTACACTGGCATGGTAATCACTACAGTAGACGCTCAGGTGCTTCAGCTCTTGTACCGCACGTCTTGGGAGCGCAACTGTGTCAAAAATGCATTTGCTGCTGCGGGTTTGTTCCGGACTCGAAAAAAGTGGACGACGTGGCACTTGGCGTGGGCTAAACCCGTCCCGAAAACCCAGTTCGAACGTTTTCGTAGTGACTACCCGCATGCGTTTAACCATTTTCCCGATCCTTGGGTCATTGGCCGTAAAGATCGACTCCTGAAGACGCTTGTTAATTATCGTCGACGCTTTGGATCGAGTTACGATTTTTTCCCCGAAAGTTTTTCACTTCCAGATCAGTTTGAGGCCTTCCGTCGAGCACTGGAGCGTAACGAAGCTTTCATCACTGGCACGTTCCCTCCAACGCTTGTAAACGGAAACAAGGACGCAAACGAAGCTGCACGACAAAAGACGACTACGAATGGACCGCTGTGGATCATCAAACCTCCAGCTTCTGCCTGTGGTCGTGGGATTCGTCTTCTCACCCATCGCGATGCTTGTAAACTATGTGAAAATACTCGAAAATTATCCAAGTCGAAAAATGGGAAGAAATTTACGACAGCACGAATCATCCAAAAGTACGTGGCGGATCCGCTCTTACTGGGCACCGGCGCTCGATACAAATTCGACTTGAGGTTGTACGTATTAGTCACGAGTCTGGATCCACTTCGGATCTATCTCTTCCAAGAAGGAATCGCTCGCTTCTGTACGTCACCGTACTCGCTTGAGAACCCACGCAATCGCTTCGCTCATCTGACCAATTACGCTATAAACAAAGGGAATGATGACTTTGTAGAGAATTCCGATGCCCAGCAAGCAGATGCTGGCAGCAAATGGAGTCTCTCGGCGCTATTACGAACACTTAAGACCCAGCAGCTTCTGGACGAGCCCGAAACGCTCATGCGACAGCTCCGTGCTATTATCTGTAAGACCATCATCGCTGCTGAAGCGCATCTTACACCACTTGTCCACCAGTTTGCAGGTCAAAATTCTTGTTATGAACTTTTCGGCTTTGATCTCGTGCTGGACTCCAAGCTGCGTCCATGGCTACTTGAGGTTAACGTGTCGCCATCACTAATGGGAGGTTCACCGCTTGATCGTCGCGTCAAAGGCTTGCTACTAAGTGATACGTTTCACTTGGTGGGGTTACAAGTACCAGTTACGAACGTACCCCGCGACAAAATGCCAGTTAATCTCGAGTCTCTGTCTATTTCTTCAAGGGAAACGTGTTCCTCGTCTTCAAATCGTCCAATCCGACGCAGTAAGACCATGCGCTCTACGCCAATCAATCGTCAGCTACACGAAGTTGTATTAAACCCAGTAATCGAACGGTTTGATACACATCACTTGGATCTCTTTACCAGTAGCGACTGGGATCTCGTACGAGCAATGGACGACGAACTGGATCGACGTGGCCACTTTGACCGGATCTTTCCCGCTTCCTTGGCCTCATCTCAAACAGCAGTGGAGGAAACTGCGAGTTACTTGCAGTTCTTCACTTGTCAGCGTTATGCGAATTCGCTTTGCGTTAAATGGCTGCAAACGCCACGCGCTGTACGACAGCGATTGGTTCGTCAACAATCTGCTGGCAACAATCCTCGTAGTCATCTGCGTCGTCAGGTTCCAGCAATTTAATGATTCTTTTTAGATATTCAGGTCGTCGTCATCGGTCCCTCATTTTCAGTCTCCTCGTGCCCATCGAGTAACTCGTCCTCCTCGTCTTCCTCGTCTTCTTTATCTGTCTCAGTCATTGCAGCGAGTGAATATCTGCTGGATTTCCTTGCACTGGAGGAATCAAAGCACTTGGCATTACTCTCGTACTTGGCACCATGCTGGTACCAGAGCTGGTACTTCCTCTCGAGCCTTCCAGTCTGACCAGTTCCGGCGGCATCAATGACAAGGAACTTGCCTTTCTCCGAGCAGGACTAATAGCACGATGTAACCCGTGCAGCACTTCCGTTAGACTTACGTTTTCTGTCAAGGCAGCCGCGTTTTCCTCTGATGGTGGTAGAACTGTACCGAGTATGGCCGCTAACGCTGAGCCGGACGGCTCTCGTGGCCCCAGTACAATCTTGGAAGCCTCCCGAGTCGAAAACATGTTACTGCGTCGTCCGTCATGGCCACGGTTCAGCCGTAGCGCTTCCGGGGGCAATTCCAGGATACGGCAACTGTGTTTAACCTTGAGAGTCACCGCCACTTGAGTCATTTTACGTTGCAACATCTCCAGAAGTTCAGGAGACGGCGTCTCTGTCCAATAAAGTGCGTGTGTATTGGATCCCGTACTGCCAGTAATCGAGAAATTACCACCAGGACCGTTGTTCCCATCAGCTTCGGGAAGCTCCGAATCTCTAACGTCAATTTGAAGCGCATCCAGACAGCGCAACATGATGCCACGCAGATTGGCATGCTCGTGATTCCGCTGCTCACGCAGTTCATTGTACGATCGAATGCTCGCGAGGGCCGTTTGAACAGGCATTTGCATGTCAATGTTCGAAGTGTCAGGATCGTGTCAATGTTCGAAGTGTCCGAACATGACACGATTCCTCTTCTTGTCGGTAGTCACCGAGGCTAATTCCTTCACCACTGCTGCTACTTTATCGGTCAATGCAAGGTTTGATTTATACTTGGAAAGTAATATCTCTTCAATTATCGAAAACCGCTGCTCGAACGAAGCCAAGTCTTGAAACCCATCGAGTTTTGTACGTCCGCTAGGGAGGCACGCCGAACTTGGTGGTGATTTTTGGAACGCTCGCTCTGGCCAGCGCGGATATATGGCTGAGCCGCGTGCTGTAATACTGGGTAGTAGGTCACCAGCTTATTACAGCAAGCGGAGTAACGAACACGACAATTGTTCCCACTGCTGATGTCATAGGACTCTTTTGCAATATATTATTGCAAGTAATTGAGCAAATATCATTGTGTTGAAACCTAACTTGCTCAATAATATTGTTTTTAATTAAAAACCCGATTTATATTTTATTGGACAAGGTTATTGCCCTCGGGTTTTCACATGATTTTTAGCAAACCAGACGGAAGAATGCTGTAATCATAATATACAAGCCTCGATCTCATTCGCATCAGAAACGACGATGAAAACGAATGGCTCTCGAACCTGTCTGGAGCAAAAAGTAATATTCCTTTTAGTGGAGAAAGTTTTATAAGCGCAAACTATGCAGCAGATGTGTTGCATTCCACACGGCTGCAAACTACATACGTTGTTGTTAGTTTGATATTATAGTTTCTACTCGGTGCGTCAGCGTCACCCTGTCTGACCGAAAGCAGAGTAATACTGTATTATACAGATAGCGCCATAACTGTTAAGCCATAGAGCAAACCGCTAGTATTTCGCTCGGAAAATATGCAATGACCGTGACTCTAAATCTAGAATATGGATAATGCAACATCTTCTTAGATCTTGCCAACTTGAATAACGCATTTGTAATGTTAAATATCGTGCTGACATGATGGCGACCAACCGAGAGTACACTACGGTAATTGGTATCGGAAATGGCAGTCGCCATTGAAATGTCGTGGCTTGCATCACGCAAATTTGGATGGCATGCAATTCCATAGGAATAGCGATAGTTACCACGGATAAGGTGACACCTCCATCTCAAATCACGCCTCGAACGTTGTCAGCTCGACGCGTATCAAAGTCCTCCAATAAGCACTCATTATTAAGTGGCTTTACTACCAAAGCTAAGTTCCAGTTAGCTCCCTTCTGCCACCCAGAATTCGACATTGGCAAGTCAAATCATCAGTCATGGTCCATAATACTTAACAGATGCCTAGTGTCAAGGAGCCACTCGACCTGCAGCGTCCCATCCACCACCAATTTGCAACTTGTGGGGGTGGCAAGCAAATGCCTTTGCTAACCAACCACATTTTAGCAATGCCACCTGTTCATGAAGGGGGAGCCGTCTCGGTATGCGAAGGACCTACCAATAGTCAGTCGTAGCGTAGACGTTGCGTCAAAGGATCGTTAGTAGCTGGAATTTCGTTGTCTTGTACTAATACTAAGTTTGACTTACTCGTGGTACGTTGTTATCCTTAGCTCTACTAATAAATGACAAATTCCTGGGTACTAACCATAATAATAGCACTATAGACAACGAGTAAAAAAATTGCGTCGTCTTCAAGAGGCAGCAAGTTTGGTGACTTCTGGTAGCGACAAGCCGAATCTTAGGTTGGCATACAAGACCACCAAGGAGCAAAAGCATGCAATTACCCGCCTCAAGAACCACCTCCGTCATCACGGTCCCATTTCTGCGGCGGATCCAGAGGTAGCGATGGCTGCAGCAGCTGGGCTTGACGCTCCGGGTCTGAATCCCCGAGATCTCAGCTTGAATGCTCATTTGTGCCGATTTTTCGAAGCCCGCTGGCCTGAGATTGCACTGTTGCAGTCAGATGAGCCTTGTGAGATCACCTTGCAAAATTTCTGCTCGGTCAAGTGGTTCTGTTGGGCAGCCGAGTGCCGCAGCCCAAGCTGTCCGGATCTGCCTCTTCCTCCCCGTGTCAAGTTAGCAACTCTGAACGCCGACTTCCACACTTACTGATCAACCACATCGAGTTCTAGAAATCGCTATCGTCGGGATCACCTCATTCCGGTGGCCTTCCCTTCCGTCCCTGGATTGATCACGCTTCCATCGACAACTTCCGGTTCTGCGTCAGTTCGACTGAATTATCGAGTTGAGCATCCGCTGCTGTTGCGCTTACTTCGCTGAGCTCGGCGGACCCTGTTCCATCGCCGAGTTCTTATGAATCTCCTGCACCATCGGCTCGACTTGTTGCTTCGGTAGCTGAGTCCCGACTTCCGACTTCATCTAATTCAGCTGGTATCATTTCAACGACGCTCTCCGGGAAGACCGAGAGTATTCGATCCACGAAGAAATCGAGGATAGCTATCTCCACCTCGATAAAACCCAAGGTTGCTGTCCCATCTCCTTTGCGTCGTTCGTCTCGAGCTGCACCGATCACTGCCAGGGCTATTAGCGGAGTCCAACTTGAGGACGTCGAGACGTCTGATGTCGTGGCTCTGGGTCCTACGAAGGTCAAGTCGGCTGGAACTCCCAATTCCCAAGATGTGACTGAATCTAATACATCATCATCTCTCCCTCTCGAAGTCAACTCGCCTGATGACGAGCAGGGAGAGATCCGCCGCCCTCCACGGTCCCCAAAGAACTTCTTCATCGAGCTATTCGGGTCCGATGATGATAACAGTGACGATGCTGACGCAAGCAAGGACGAGAGGAACCCTCCAGTCACTCCATCCTTATTAAGTCAGTCGCCATTGATGCTTCCTCCACAAACTTTGGATCTTCCGTCCAGTTCTCTTCCGCCAGCGCAGGGAGCTGACAAGCGTTGTGCGTCAACTGCCTTCTCAACCAGCTTCCAAACGGCTTTGAGGCGATTCCACTAGCAATTCTGTTCTGGTCACGTCTTCTCCGACTGCTCCCGGACTACAACACCTGTTGATCTTGATCAATCTTCACTCGGGTCCATTTCTGCTCCCAAGGTCTCAGCATCTCCAAAGGTGGCGTCACTCCAGTCAGCTAATACGAACTCGCACTGTCGACGCCGACTTTTCCAGAATCTGCATCTCAGAAGTCATCTCCGGGTGTTCCAGCTGCTACGAACTCAGCTCTCTCTGCTACAGTGGCTAAGCATTCTGCGTCCAAGAAGTCAGCTTCCAAGAATCTGGTATCAGGAGTATCGTCAACGAAGAAGGCGGCTCATATAGGCTCGGCTTCCGCCAAACTATCGACACCCAAAGGAAAAAGTCGGAAGAAAGTATCGCCCAGCTCGATTTCAGCTGTCTCAAGCAAATTCAGCTAAGTCGAGGGTGCTTCTTCACCTTCTGGACCCTTGGCATTACGGATTACTCAGCTGAGGATGCAAGCTGCTCAAGGGGTAGCCCGTGATAAAGGGTGACAGAGCAAGTGAAGACATGGTTGAATCCTCCATTCCTCCACCCAGGGTCTGCTCATTGTTGGGAGAAAATCCTCTCGTCGTGTCGGGTGGCTATCAAGATGGAGGTTATCGACGGGAAGCGTTATGTCTGTCCGAGTCCTTCCTCCTTGGAAGGGGGTTGCAGCTTTTGCTGACATTCAATCACCCCAGCATCCTTGTTGCCGCTTGATGTCAAAGCTCCCAGCTGAGCCTTTCTTCACGTCTCCGTCTGTGATGGCTCGAGTACGGGGATCCGGATATCAGCCAGCTTCACCAGTGGAGATCATCGCTCAATGCTGGCGCAAATTACGGGGGGAAGAGATTGATTGGATCCGGTATTTCATCGGTCTCTGGGAGCGTCTGCACTGGATAGTGGATTCGAGTGTTGTTTTGGGTTTACACCCAGATTTGCATCCTGGTGTCCCACTCAGCGAGCTGGAGCTCATTCTCCAATTGTGGTTCAAGTCCGAAAGCATCGTGCGGATAGCTTTCGCCCTCTTCTCAAATTATATCAAGCTCTGCACAGTAGTGGTACGGCGCACGACTCAGTTGGACCTGCGCCGACTCTGGATTCCGAACTATTTTCGACCCATTTGCCCCATTTTGCTCCGGCGACTAATATGGCCTCGTTTCCAGCAAGCGCGAACTGGAGGGCGAGTCTTGCTGGAGCTGACCGTGAGGAGCCTTGTCGCGCATGGTGGTTACGCTCGCCGTCATCTCATCCTTACAATCAGTGTTTCCAACCGCTACATCCTGAGTTTCCGGTGTTTGCCCTGCCGACTTCGAATTAGAGTACGTTCAATCTCACGTGGAAGAGGATTTCGATCCAAACGAGCCGACTAGTGCCAATTGGGAAGGCCTGACTAAACTCGAGACCATGTAGGCGCTCACGTTGGTGGTTCTCACATTCACTTAGTCCAATTTCCAGGCACATTAGATGAGTTGATTTTCGAGTAGTAGTTATGGCGTCTCAGCTGGATCCCCACGACTTCATTTCATTCGTATACAATCATACAACTGTTTCAGTAGTTTTGTTCCATCCCACTAGGCCTGAATCCTGGTCACCCGATGGTGGTCAACTTGTGTCACCGTAGTGCTAGTTTTCGTCTGCCACTTGCACCATCTGCAGACGATTCTCTCATTTCTTTTGCCGTAAGTAATCAAACAATAAACCTCTGCGTGACAAATTCGTTAGTGGTTTCCATGTCGGCTCGGCGTAGCCGACCCATTTAACCTTGAACAACCGCTGAGCTCTGTTGGTGGTAGCTGATAACGGCATACCGTCATCCAGAATCACTTCTACGTCATATTTGTCGGTACTATCATCAATTTCCCAGCTATCTTCTGGAAGGAGTTCTCCATCGAAATCGAAACGTTGGTTTTCGCTGAGTTCGTCCTCCAGCTGAGCAGTGTGTCTTTGCCCCGGGTCGGTTACTGCTTTCAGCCGAGATACATGTATTACCGGATAAAACCGATACCCACCCTTGTCGGGAAGCTCCAGTTCGTACGCAAACTCTTCAACGTTCTTCTTCACTCGGAATGGTCCGTGCCACCTATGGGCTGGCTTCTTTTTCAAACCGGGTTTGGCCAGTCCATGAAACAACCAGACTTGGTCTGCTTCGTTGAACAAGGACTTCTGGTGTTCCACCGACTCGGCTAACACTTTTCTCCCAACCTTGATGAACTAGCTGAGTTCGAGATGGCTTCGCGGTCGTTTTTACCAAGACGTGCATTATGCTCTTCGGCTCGCCGAGTCTTCTCGGCTATCTGGTATTCCTTAGCGAGTCCTAACGCGATTTCCGTTGACGGTTGGCCTCTCTACGCCATTGCATAGCATCAGCTGAGTTGGCTGTGTCGGTTTTGATAGTTAATGTCATTGCTTTGAGCGTGGACTGGACGTCCCATCCATGCACCAAGTGGAAGGGTGTTTCACGTCGAGTTGTATCGCGTGGGTTGTTTATGGCATGGACCATTCAGCTATGTCGTCCCAGTCGGCTTGCAGCGGGTCTTCTACATATACACGAATAGTCTGGATCATCGTCTTGACTGAGCGTTCTTGTTGGCCGTTAGCTTGAGGGCCGGTAACCAGCGTTGCCCTAGACCGCGACTGCATCAACTCAGCGAACGCTTGGAAAACTTCTCTCATGAAGCGGGAATCTCTATCATGGCGGATTAACGATGGAACATCGAACTTCCGGTATACACATTCTGCGAGAACTTTCGCCATTCCAATCCTCCCGTGTCACTGATAGCTTTTGCTATCACGAACCCTGTGAATTGGTCTTGAAAAAGCAATAGCGCTGTGTTGCCCCGCTGAGGCTTTGGTAACGGAATTACGAAATCCATTGATACTAGTTAGAATGGGTGTTCAGATACAACATTGCCTGGTGAGTAGCCCTTTAGCCGGGGCTTGCTTTTGCTCGTGCTGCAATCTTCACATGCCTGGACGTGTTTGAGTACATCAGCATATACCCCACCCAATAGAACTCAGCTTTCACTCGATGAAAGGTCTGTACAATTCCGATTTGTGGCAGTTATGGAGTACTTCTTGATCATCATTGTTGGTATCACCAGTCTCAGCTTGAGATCGCCATCGTCAGACTCAACTGTTCGCCGTCTCTGACCCTGGTAGACAGCAGACCATCTTCACTGAGTACGAAGTTGTCGGCTATTTTGCTTCCGCGCTGAGTACGACGATGGGTGAGCCCATCGAGCTCTCCTCGAAGTATTGCTTTCAAGTCGGCTCATTTCAATTCCTCTTCTTGAGCTCTTGATATGCGTCGTCGACGTTCCGCTTGCACCACTACTGGATCAATGTCTGTTGCATTGGGCACGCGATTCTCTTCAACTGGTATTTGAGTCGGTCCTTCTACTCGGCTTCTAAATGAACTCGCCTGTGGTGACTCAAACTCAGTTAGGTCTGGTAGGATGGTTGTGTCGACTCCAGTTCACTCCTACATTCGCCTATCCGACCTTGGGGGGTTCTTCCGCTGGGTCCAACATTGGTTCATCATCGAAGTGGACTCGGCGGGTTTGTCGACTGGTCATCACTGCTATCTGACCAGCTCTCACGTTGTTTTTCATCTTGGCTCTTCGTATATAGTTCTTCAGAACTCCGATTCAGCCTCTTCAACTCGGCATTTCTTCGCCGCTGAGTACCACACGACCAGCTTTGTTCTCCAGAGCTTCCGTAGCGAAAGCGTCAGCTGCTGCGTAGTAGCAACGTACTACATGCAAATAGCGAACTGACTTTAACATTTCAGTCATTGCTTTGTGACGTGCCAGCTCAACTTGCAACGTCTCCTTCTTACACTGCGATCACCCACATCGATTGCTCGATTGCAAGCCGTGAGTCCCCGACGATTACTAGATCGGTTACTCCACGGTCTAAAGCTGCAGCTACAGCGTTATTCATGCTAGTGTGTTTAGCTATGTTAACCGTGATGGAGGAGAGGTAGGCACTCGCAGCGATCTCAATGTCCCATGCTGATAAGTGCCACAGGATCCAAGAGCATCTTCCATACCCACCGTTCTTCTCAGTCTGAGCAGAGAGACCCGTCGAAGGACAGTACATAACCTTTAAAGACGCGAGGCAAGTGAGCATACAATATTGTTGAGTCCAATAGTACTACCGCCGAGTTCTTCGAGAGAGGAGCAATGTGGGCGAGCGACTCGTCAAGCCCAATGTGTGGAGTGATAGACGCCTGCAATAGCTGAGTGAATTCGACATCCCGCTCTCGGATCCTTTTACCATAAGATGATAGGGTGACAATAACACTGCGAAGCTCGTAGCCCGACCGTAGAGGGATTTAGACTGATAAACCCACTCCAAACAAGAAAAGCGAGTAAGCACAGTGAGTGTTTTGCTGGCTAGCAGTATATAGCTGACTTTCAGCAAATGGAATAAAGCTAATAGCTCCTTCCCAGCTGGATGATAGTTGACTTCGTTTGATCCATCCACCAATTCCTGGAGCGGATCGGATTCAGCTAAGGCACGGCGATCAGCTTCGAACTTGGTCGGGCAACTCGGCTCAGGAGTTAGCTGAGCTCCTCCTGCACTGTATTGACTGCGCTGAGTTGCGGCTGCTTCCTCAGCTTGACGGACACGTTCGGAATTAGCAGTCCATCCACCACGGGATTGTTTATAACTCCGCAAGGCGTTGTCTATTAGCCGCTCGTAAATCATAGGGGCGTTTTTCAAGCCAAAAGGCATTCTAAGCCACTCAAAATGTCCCAGCGCACAGATAAAAGCTGAAATTTGCCTAGCCCGTCGAGTCATCATAACAGCCCAAAATCCTCTGGCCGCATCCAGGGAGCAAACCCAAAAGTAGCTTTCCAGCTCAGTTAGCAGATCATCGACTAAGGAATGGCATTTTTCATGAGCACCGTGACTGTGTTGGTCATCTTGTAATCGATACACAGACGGATATCCACCCATTCATCTTAAGTACCATAACAATCGGGGATGGCCAAGGACTGCCCAAGAAGGCAATCAACCCAGCTTTCTAATAGACCCTTGAGGAGCTCAGACAACTTCTTCAAATGCTTGAGAGGCGTCCGCCGAGCTCGTTGTTTCACCAGCTAATGTCCTTGGACGCAAATGGCGCCATAGGCTGGTGATGGCAGTGCATTACCATTCGCGATCGTGATACATTCATGACGTTTAAGCATCATTACCAGCTGTTGTTGTTGCTCCGGTGTGTGATCACTGCACATCACACTATTTCCAGTGTAATCGGGAACTGTATGCATCAAATCATTCAAATAGGCAAAAAAGCCAACTCGCGAGCGTAATCCTCCAGATCAATCTCATTAACTGAGTGTTCGACCTCAGCTACATTCGTGCTTTCATCGTGCACCGTCGTTACAGCCAGGTCCTTGACCATCGCCATCGCTGCCATGAGACGAAATCGCAAATCTTCTTCAGAGTCATCTGTGAGTGATTCGTCACTCACATCGATTTCTCCACTCAACAACCTTCTGCTGGACGTCTCCGCCTGGTTTGTTCGTTTTTTTTTTTTTCTCCGACTTCTCCAGCGCCAGCGCGTACTTCCATTATCGTGCTAGGCGGATCATCCCTTGTGCTAGGTGACTCAATCGAACCGATGTTGGCTACTCAAATCACGGCGGTAACGGAGTCTATCACCCCTGCCCAGTTGCTGGAGTGTATGCCGAGTTTTTACTGACCCAGCTGAAGATTGTTTGACCTGAGCGGAAACTGCCCTTAGATCATCCATATGGTCGGCGAACTCAGCGGAGGAGCACTCAGAGTCAGAGGACTCAGTGATAGGCCGAGTTTGATTTTTAGGAAGTATAGTATCGCTTCTGGACCGTTCCAGCCGCTCCCAACGCTGCGCACAAATGGGTTCTTCTTCTCGGCCGCTGGAACTGTGTTGTTCCCGCGGTATCAGCCCTGTCGGGGTTTCATACTGCCGTTTTGCCACTGCTGGTGGTTGTTGTGCGATCCACTCGTCGTACAGTCGTTGTTCTTTTCTCAACAGATATTTATCGATAGCTGACTCGAAAGCTAGAACTTGCCAATCTCGGTATTTCGCTGAGTCGAGCCTCACATAGCCATTGTCTGGTGGAAGATTACCATGTGGTGCCCAAAGCACCGCCGGGAAGTGAGCGGGACACTATACCTATTTACTGCTGACGTTCGTAATCATTACCCGTATGGTCTCGCCCTTGGGATAATGCGCAACCGTCGGAATCCAATCATTAGTGCGCCGAATCCACATCTCGTAAGTGATCACGACTCGGCTGACGGCGCCGTAAGCTGAACTCAACCGTCAGCCGACTCGCCACAACTTATCAACGATTCAGTAGGACGGTGGGTGGTTTGGTTGCCATACTCCATCTCTCCCAACTGAACGTTGTGTGACTTGACGAGTGGTACTACTACTTCGTCTGTCAATTTCACCGTCGAGTTGTAAATATCCAGTCGTATTCCTGCTGGTATCATAAAGTCGGTACCCAGTATCAGGTCAACACCCGCACGATGTGTCACAACCCGGACTTCAAACTCGTAGACAATCTTCCAGCCGACTGTAACTTTAACCACTGCCCTCGTCGTCGTAGGAACCTTGCCTTTGCCAATCCCTTGTACATTGATCTGTAATCAGTGCTCGCATGCCGCTTCAATCGCAGCCGCCGCGCGAAAGATTTACTAATAGCTGAGACGTTTACCCCAGTATCGAATAGAATCTTCGTCCGCTCATCATTTACAGCACCCATCACTAGAGCTCGCATACGCACTCGGCGATCGAACCTTTGTGGCGACCACCAGCCCATACGCTCTCCGGACGCAGTTTCACTGTCACTAAAACGCCATCGGCATTTCTTTGTCGACAGGCTTCTACCCTGCGCTCATAACCATTCAGCTTTTCTTCTTCTACTCTCACACTCATAACAACTCGGCAATCTTCCTCTGGATCGCTGAGTTCAACTTCCCATCACTTTCACATTGAAGTCCGTCGTTGTCTTCACCCCATTGCTCGGGCTGTTGTGCTTCGCCTACAAAAGCAAACACGTAGTTCGCTTCCACCACTGGCTCAGCTGACTGTGGCAGGCCGATATTCTTCAACCCAGCCAGTGTTGGATTGCCGCCGAGTTTAAATTCTTCGGCTCGTAGATGTCGCGGAATTCAGCTGGCACAGCTGACTTGTCGACTGACGCTTAGACAAATTTGGTGAGCGTTTTCGGACGCTGGAACAACTCACAGCGCCCGACTTCCTGCACCTGTTTGCAGAACTTGCAGCGTCGATGGCAGAAATGTGCTGAGTGTCTATCGTCTCCACACCCGATGCATGTCCGTAGCGAGGACGGTCGCGTGAGTCATCTCGGCGTTCCCGACGATCGTAACGTGGGCGTTCACGCGAGTCATCACGACGATCTCGGCGCTCAAAACGCTGGCGTTCAAGCGAGTCATCTCGGTGGTATCAACGGTCAAACGTGTTGAAACTTGACGTGGCCGAACGTTTACTGTTTGAGTCGGCTCGCCTAGCAGAGTTCTTTGAGCGGTCGCTGACTTCCTTCGCGTTGAGATAGTCTTGATCCGGGTCTGACTCAGACTCGCTATAGTCAATGTAGTCGCATCTTCATCCGCCGAGTCCACCGACCGGGCTCGTCGACTCGGCTATCACTGGCCAACGACCGCGGTAGAGTTCATCAACTGTTGCATCGGCAAGTGCGACTCAGCGATCACGACTCTCCTCTCGGCGACCTCGGCGGTCATCTCTGCGGGATACACGTCTGTCATCGCGCCGATGCTCGCTCCGCCGACTTCTATCTCCACGCCGAGTGCTGTCTCCGCGCCGAGGCTCTCGGGCTTTGCCTGACACCGGTAGGTCGCGTTGTTTCTTACGTTTTCCCCCAAGGATACGTCGATTGATGATCTGTTCAACACGGTGAATGTCGGTGAGTTGAAGCAGGTACAACAGATCTATGATCTCGTCGTCTCAGCAATGGAGCAAGAACTGCTCTACGTGCTCAGCAGCATCTGCTCCGTTTTTCCCATACTGGATCTTGGCAGTGCGTGCGTACCCATTCAATCGGGCGAGGAAGTCACCAATGGGTTCGTTCTCGTTACGTCTCGTTGAGTAGTATAGGGTACGTGGCGACTGATCGAATTGAGAGCAGTAATAACCCAAAAACTGCTGGCTGAGTAGGCTCCACTTCTTCTGAGTCCGCCGGTCCAGCTGGTGGTACCAGCTTTTGGTTTTGGCCGCTCGACCCAAGCACATCGAGAACGGCTCGCATCACGAGTTCTGAGGCATCCGAGTTCCTTTCATCTCATAGATGAACCTCTTCAACCACTGCAACGACGCGTCCGACCGGAATCGCCTCCCATCGAATTCTGTCATCTTGTCCAGTGAGAAATGGGTTCTCAATTCCAGGTATAGCGTGTCGTTTCGGCCGACTTCATCGTAGCTGAGTCGACGGATTTGCTCCTTCACTGACGCTTCACAGTCACCGGAGTAGCCATCATAACTCGGTTGATGACCCTTTTCCTCGTCTTCGAGCTCGGTTTCATCGTCTTCATCACGAAGGTAATCATAAATGACGCACTTGCTCCTTCGCTTGCTTCGGAGACTTCAACATGTGTAAAATAGTTATTCTGTTATTACTTTATCTCCTGGGAGCCCCCAAGGGGCTTTTCCTATTATTACCTATGTTCCTATACAAATATTAAACGACACGTGGTTGACTCTCCACCGACCCTCCGCAAAGTTCTCAATGCAACCACGAAAACTCAACGGCCGGCCGGGTCCATCCAGTCGAGTAGCCGGGCTGTTAAGTGACTTCGTACTCAGCGAGCAGTACCGTGAACACTTACTTAAGTGCGATGCATGAGCCACTTCATCTGGCGTTGACTACACCACACATGGGTGTGTCCGTAAATCGGTTGCTTGATCTCAATACGCTGCCGTCTGCTGGAACGTTGCGCGAACTGAGTTTGATCCGCATGGGGCGTCCCACACCATTAACATTATGGAGTGGACGTAATCCTTTGGAGCGCATGCGAGGCTTCCAGCGTATGTACAAATATACAGGCATTGATACGGATCTAGCACCTCTGGGACGAGCGGTAACAATGACGCAGCTTTGCCAGCTCGAATCTTCATCTTCGCGATCTTGCGATTTTGTAGCTGCACGTTCTCCGTCTCAGAATTCGCTAGTACCGCCAGCGTATCCCGCTGTTACTTTACAGATACTTCTCCAGCTTCGTTCAGGTTTTATTGTTTTCTTCAAAGCTGAACGTAGTACATCTCTTCGTCACAGTCTGTGATAGCCCGATTCCGGGCTCCACGTGAGGCTCCATAGGTGTGCTAACTGCTTTCATTTCCATCAGTGCTTCCTTGTTTATCCAAGTAACTTTCATTTGCTCCTGCACTTCTACTAACAGCAACACTTGCACTGGGCTCGTCGTTTATGCCACTTCAGCCTGCGGTGCGTGTTCATCTGCCGTTTTCGTGAGCGTTTCCCCTCGCACATCACCTGCATCATTGCCTAGAGATAATTCAGCTACAGCTTCAGTGTCCTAAGCATTAGAAACGCCAGCGTCGTCACTTTCGGCATCCATTGACTCGCGTATGACCGAGTCATTTGTACCGACGTCAGCATCGCCGTCACTGCCGCTACTACTTGCTGACATGTCGAGGGACCGCAAATCTGGGCGGTCTTCTTTGCGCTATGTCGATGTCTGCAGAAGACGCATGGCGGAAATATATCCAAATTGTGGCCTTGGCTTCTACACAAGCGCATATTCACCGATGCCAGAGATTGCAGTGAAAACTACACGTGGCCTCAACAGCTGGCCGCATGCCTCACCAATGTGCATAGCGCTCTTTTCCACCCGTGTTTTTACCCGAGGTGCGAGTTTTATTTATATATATATATATAAACGCATCGGATAACAATACAGCACGTTATATCGTGCTGCATTGCTAACCGCTGCGTTTGTTGTAACGGAGATTTGGATCGTGCGAAGATTCGTGAACGCATATATTTATGGTCAATCTGCATTTGTGCACCACACATGTATTATTCCTTGTGCAGTTCCAACACTTAGGGAATTTTGCAAGGATCGCATTGGATAAGCAAAGATAAACGCGGCGATGCTGGCTCACGAGTTGGTGTGCGCGGGATTGAGAGACCTCGAAGACATGAAGAAGGGGCTGGACAAGATACGCCTGATTCTGGAGGAGATGCTGGTAGTCCATATAGAGTGCCAAGCGCGTATTGAAGAGGAAGATACTTGTGACTATCAGCTCGCCGCAGCTTTGGGCGACGGAACGGCGTTCGAGATGGCGATCGATCATTCGGCAAACTGTAGTGACCGACGGAAAGGCTAATAGTGAACAGAGGGATGCATTGAAAGGTTAATACAGCTGAGCTTGGCCTACTTGATTTATTTCTGCAGTCCTTGAAGGGTTCCGCTTGCCGATCCAAGTCGGATATTGGTTTTTATTTCGAGGTGTGAAGAATGTCCCAGAGCATACGGAGGAGAATTACCTTGACGTCGATTTTGCGAACTTTGCATTTTGCCGATCCTCATTTCCTGTGAGTTCCTTGAACAACCACTAACACACCACAACTAGCAGCACCAAGCTGCTGTGGAGTCCCCAGCCACTCACCCTGGGCGATACCAAGTGCAATATTAGTACAGACTCTTTATGCCAGCGCTCCAGGAAGCCTCGCAGTCCTTCCTTTCCTCCAGAGCTCCCGTTTTCGATTTTCTTTGGTATTCCTTCCACAAAGTTTTCATTTGTGCGCGATATGAAAACTGTGTTGAAGGAATACTCATAATCCATCAATGGTTTGTACATGTACACATGCACTCGCAATACCGGTTTCGTCGTCCCCATGAGCGTTAAACGAACGATCAGGACACCCCCATGGTTTGAGGCTATGTCGACGGGGGGGGACAAAACATTTGATGTCCCCAGGCGACGCCTTCGGCAGCGACGACCTCCCCCACGCTCACTCACATTAGCGAAGAAAGTACGCCGCAATTGTCTTCACACAGAAAGAACAGGCTTTCACTCAGCCTGATCACCCACGA
Source organism: Phytophthora sp. 'mugwort' (assembly GCA_033558025.1). Lineage (NCBI taxonomy): Eukaryota > Oomycota > Peronosporomycetes > Peronosporales > Peronosporaceae > Phytophthora > Phytophthora sp. 'mugwort'. The sequence continues at coordinate 1,502,728 of JAUCEF010000008.1, read as the reverse complement.
CATTTTTCATAGGCGATCATTCCTTTCCCAGAAAGCGTAACAAACTCCGTGCGCATTCGACTCGAATCAAACCTCGATATGACCTAATTCGCCAGTATCCGACGGCTATCGCAAATGGCTTCGGCTGATATGCCATCAATTTTGGTCTATTTCGCAAAAATATACACATCCGAGGATATCAGTCGCCATTCCTGTTGCAGCAACTTTCTGTAATCGAACCACATGCGTCGCTGGCTCCGTGATACCGTCGGTGCTTGTCATTTCCATCGTGTCCATAAGATTTGCCGTGCCAATGGCACCTGCTGGGTCCAACATTGGGAACATGCCAGCACTAACAGTAGCACCCTCGTCATCATTTTTCAATCTGTAGACACCTCACCTCTGCCTGATGTTTTACCAAAACGACGTAAAAAGACATCCACCGTCTTTTTCCACGCGCTAAGCTTTCGATAAAATCGCGCACGCAAAATATAAGGCAAGTACTCGAGTATATCCTTGCGTAGCAATACTCCTCCGCAGAAGCCAAAAAAAATCTTGTTCGTTCGTTCGTTGTCGGTCGTAGGCAACTTCCTTAACGCCCGTAGATGGTGTAGAAGCCTCCATTTCATTGTCGTTGGGCAATCTTTCCGGCAACCGTAACTATAATTTTTTTTGACATGCGTACAACTTGTTGCAACGAGTCCACAGCGACGGCTAAATCGTTCTCAATATCCAACGCAGCAAAGGTACTCTATATATTGTGGATTGCATTGCAAACAGTTTATTAAGTCCGCGCCCTTTGCTTGCTAATACATTAGGCGGCGCCACTGGCAGTGATTGCTTGTGTAAAACAAGCAGGTGCAAGTCCAGTCGAGATCGTGGCAGCGAAACGTTTGGTGCGAGCAGTCACTGTCCAATCCCAAGAAGTCAAACTTTGCTCACATGTTGTTATATCCGCCTGGTTCACGAATCGCTCCCATTCCATGTTCACCTCCTCTAGCATATTGGTCGATAGCCTGCTCGCCGGCGCTCACAAGAATCGCGAAACTGTTTTTGGCACTCTGGGTGACGTCTGCTGTATCTCCTGCTCCGACACAATTTGCTGCGTAATAGTCATCTGATGCTGATGCAGGCCTAAGATCATTTTGTCGATCCGTGTCTTCATTCCAAGCTGCATTTTCAGCTGGTTCCAGTTAGCCGCTATCGGATTCGTAGTAGTATTGGCAACCGTATAATCCTTGCCAGGCGCAAAGTTTACCCACATTGCACGGCATGAATTCCAGTTCTTCTTGAAGTAAGCAAAGCAGGATTATCTCCTGTTCATCGTGCCATTACCGCATCAGCTCTCCGTAGACATATATATATACGCATCTAGGCTAGTTCATAGCGCCACGTGTTAGTTGCATGAAGAAAGCATGTATTACTTCACGTAATACAGATCTAAATAGAAGCCTTGTTGTCACCTGTAGGAGCTCATCGCGCTGCGTCATCCTGAGCCGGTGCGCAGGCTGCTTCATCGTTTTCTCCAATAGGATATTGCGTGAAACTGATAAAGCAACATCATTGCGTTGGAAAAGACCTTCCAGGACTTGCCATTCGACAAAGTCTTAGTCGGTGACCACGGTCGCCACATCTTGCCACATTGTTTTTTTCTCTGAAATACTCCAGAATGCTCGAAATGACCGTGACCTGCTCATTCAAGCAGATATAATCGACGACGGGAAAGCATTTGTATGTAGCTGTGGTGACGACCAAGTTCCCTAGCACCACATGCAGTCCCGCAACACACAATTCGTTCAGCACAAGGGTGCTCTATCATTGGTATGGTTGCTATACACATATAAGGTTGCCGCAAGATAAACGTAAGGTTGTTATACGCAGCGGCTAACGCACCCATTTGATATCTACAAATTTTGGTGCCATGTATGAAGTCCATGGACAAGGTATCACCCCACCGCTCAAACATGAATATTTCAGCCTTCGTCTGCATGACGATTCCGCACTAACATTCATTTGGTCTTGGATTACAAGAACGTCGCTGCCATCCAGATGACGTAGAGCATAAAGCATGTCCTTTATTCCCTCTTCGCCAGACCCCTCACCAGTAATGCTGCGGGTGAGGTTCCGCGCTAGTTACGGTGTCACTTTGCACCCTAACGCATCAACACAGCGAAAAAAAAACGATTAAGCAAATGCAAACAAGAGCGAGAAACAAACGTGTATAACTCGCCAATACGATCGTTAAATAACCTGGCAATGTGTTTGGAAGACACACAGGCGTTGACCAAAATATTTACGTCCTCGCGGTCTTGGTCTTCAGGGCATTGTCTTCAGGACATGGTCTTCGTTGTCATATAATATGAAGTTTGGTTGCGACCGTCGGGTGCGAGTGCGTATGATTCTGCTAAGAAAGCTTGAAAGTGAGCAATAGTTTGGATATACGCTCCCCCTGTACGTAACTTACCTCTTTCTATATCATGATGCTCTATACGTCGCACAATACCCGGGAAACTACCGTTGTCAGGCGTGCCTTACAGCCACGGTATCGCGATTGTCGATTACGTTGGCCTTTCGAGCAAGACCCCTGCGAAACTCCAAGCGTGCATCGGTATATTTTGTGCGTCCACTCAAACTCGGGAGGCATCTGATCTTTATGTGGGCTACATTGCAGAGAAATGGAGCAGACACGAAGATCCGATGTCTTACGAGTAAGCTGGTAACACTTTAAGGTCATTGCAGACAGCCGAGTAATTGTACGAAAACAATCATAACGATTGTATTACCTTTGTGAACATCTTAACTTCATGTGTGCTGCATTGAATAGGATGACCGTTTGAGGTCATTGCATCCATTAGAGCAATAATACGAAAAATCATACCTGTTGTGGAGTACCGTCCTTTCTGAGCTTCGAATTCAGAACTTCAGGCGATTTTTCCGCTTGTATTGCTCCAACTCTTCATCAAACTCGTCCATCTCTCGACCTCAGCTCGAAGTTGAAAGGCGGAAGCTCGTTCAAAATCTCGCCACTGGCGTTGTGCGTTGGCGTCAGCTGTTCAAGATACTTTCTTGTGTGTTTGCGTGGCTGGTACTCCGTAGAGGGTAGCATACTTGATACTTCACCATCATTATACACAACAGCTTCTATCAAATCGATCTAGCCATGGGATGTTCCGTTTCCTAGACGTGGAGGAAGAGGAAGGCGAGAGGATATGAGGAGGGTACCTCTTCTATTTCTTGGATGCATGTTTCTTCTGAGCGAGGAATTATTAGCAGCGAACAGTTGGTTTAGTAATTTTAGCCTGAGATCATATAGTAACCACGGCATAAAAGCGACCTAAACATACCTGGTGTGACCTTCCGTAGATTGTTGCCACCTTCGTACCATTCTGATCTTTCGTCGCTTGCGCGCTAAATAAAACGCAAATACAGAAGGCATAAAGTTAGTTCCAGCCAAACGTCTCTAATGCAGATTCAAATTGAACCTTACCGGTTTGGGGGTCGTGATCGTCGTCGGAAAGAATCTCATCCGCTTCAACACCCTCGTCTTCTTCCAGAACAAAGTCTCTGTCGCTACTGTTGTCCTGCCCCATACCGAGAGTGGTGTACATGTAGTTCAGCTGAGCCTTCTTCTTCGCAGTACTGTATGCGTGCATACATACTGTACGTTATCTTCTGGTGTCAGTGCACAACCCCACGTTTTCGACGACGTACCGTGGTCAGTAGAACCTCCTACTGGAGTCATATGTCTTCGTGAAGCTCGTCGTTCACCGTTTCGTCCGCCGCCAGCTTCGGCGATACCACCGTCTGCGATATGACAATAAACGGCTCTGGTTAATCTTACTTACTGTTAGTCCAAAAACGCACTTTATCCGGAAAAAAAAAAAAAATAGGGTCCGCTGGCCAAAATTCGTACCTAAACAGATCGTGAAATATTGGAGAATTATAATTCTCCCCGCAATTTCCGAAATCAGCTACGGCAACCATATATAGTGAACCAGTGGGCGGTGGCCCGGGGTTACCCCAACAACCCGGTGCTCAACTAAACTATTGAAAAAAAAAATCTGCTTAATAGATCGATAATAGTCTCTGCTCAAAGGTTCTGTAGATGAGGGCCATGGTAGCCGAAGGGCTTACACTTTCTTCGGCTTCTGGTCTCCGCTAGTGACGCCCATCGTGCTGCCGCTGCTGGAGACGGAGACGTCCGTCGTGGTATTGAAGCTCGAGGAACCCAATGTGCTGTTGGTGCTCGAGGTGGCGTCAACGGTGGAGACGTCGGACGTGTTGTTGCTGCTGGAGACGTCAGTTCTAGCATCGATGCCCGCGATGGTACTGCTAGAACTACAAAGTCGTATCAGCTTAATATGCACGCGTAGTTGGCTACAGAAACGTGAGAATTGAAGGCTGGTTGCTCACAAGATTTTGGATGTTTACGGGGTCTTCCGACAGATTGTTTTGCTTTCGGCTTCACGCCTACCGCAATCTTTCTCTTTCCGCCACTTTCGACAGACCCACGTTCTTCACCTTCAGTTCCATTGTCTTCCGGCAGCTCCGGATAGTACGACAGGTGCTCTCGTGGGATGGAGAAGTACTTCAGCACTAGTGACTCCCGCCTTTTCAGTGTCAGGTCGAGCAGGGGCTTTCTAAGCGAACATCCTTTGTAGTCATGATGTCGAGATCGCATTCATCACCAAAGAGGTCAGAGAGAAAAGCTTTGCGTATAAGTTGTGGAACACCGTTACCGATCATGGAAAATGTTTCAACCTCAATATCCTCTGTATACACCAAGTGCTGCATCGATACAGCTCCAGAATCGATCTCGAAAAAATAGTTGCCTGTGTACTTTGCTGGCATGCGCATGAAGTAACTCGATAGCAATTCTTCCCATCCGCAAAAGAATGGCCGGTCGGGCTTGCGATGATCCAGGAATTCAGCTCGTACGGAATCAATTTCATTTATCTTCCTGACGATTCTGCTGGCACGTATAGGTTTTGATTTCATCTTGCCGCGACACCATGCGACGACTCGATCAGCTGCATTGCGCGAGTGGCCAGGAAGGAGACATAACAGAACTACCTTCTTGTAGAATACAATGGATAGCATCGCGTAGAACATGAATACCGCACGCGATTTATTTTGCCCAACACATTTGTCAAACACTTGTAGTAAGGTGAGTGTGCGTTCAGGGCTGTCGTGACCAGCTTGATGGAAGCTTTGCGCTGGTTCAGATGGTTCAAAAGCCGTAGGCTCCACATTTCATCAGCGCCTTTGCCTTGGGAACGCTCGTCATACAGCAGAACTTGGTTAATTCCATTCGTCAAGTCCGCCACCACGAAATTATGCATCATAAGGTTCGAGCTGAAGTAGTCGGTCGAGACCTTCTACTATTGTACAGGCAAAGGAAAGCTGCCCCCAAAGTCTTCGATTTGAATAAGCATCAGTGGTACACATCTGTGGATTGCAGGTGTCATAGTCAACGGCATTTTGGAGTGGTCTGGAATAATCTCAGTCGGCTCGGCTTGCTGTGGTGCGATGGCTGACACATATTGTCTTACAAAATCGGACATTGTCCGTCTTTGATTAATCGCCGCATCCAAATGCATTGCTTTTCGGCTTGCAGCTCTATCCGATCAACGTCAAAGAGGTTGAAATCGAAAATAGCAGTCTCGATTCGAACACAAGCATCGCACAAATCTTGTTTTGTTCGAGATAATTTGACTCCTGGAAACTTCAAGTGGACATATTGCAGCCAGCGAGAGTACTCCATCACACGGCGTGTGGCGTGTACGCTTTCGCATCGTAGTTCTCCCACAGCTTTTTCCACGTTACACCAGGATCGTTCATATATTGATGCGGCAGACGATGGGAACAGGGCAATCCGTCTTCGCGTTCCCATTCCTTGCATGCCTGTAGAAACAATTCCACATCATCATGGAATAAGCATGACTAGGGAGTTGTGCCACCCTACGAGTATGAAATGCATCGGTTCCCTTCTTCGACAAATTCTTCAGCCGTCCTAACTTGGTCCCACCAATTCCGAAAATCGATCGGATCTGTGTATCCGGCGCACCCTGTTCAATCAACGACATCACCATGTCTTCGGTTTGTTCATGTTCAGATCCGCCCTATCGTGAATCGAGCGATCGGTATCTGGATTGAAGTTTCCGCACCTCGTCCTCACGCATCCGAGCATACACACGCTCCAGAGCCCTCGGCCGTTCTTGCTGTGGGAGCTGTTGCCGTGGTGTGGTCTGTCTAGAGCCACCAGGTTCATCCCTACGCCGCTCGGTGCTCATTAGAAGCAACTAACCGAAATGGAGGTACTGTACCCCTCCAAACAACCACCGCGATAAAAATAAATATTTCAAAATCGGTCCCTGGAATGGGCGGTGACCCGGGTCACCGCCCACTGGTTCATATTTAAAAGCGATTATACATATCTCATACGCAAAATCTACAGTCCATTGTTTTTTAAGGAGGAGGTGAAAACATGGTCGGGGGCCATGGCTGCCCAATGTGTGTGGTTTGACATCCGTGTGCGGAGCATACTGTGTTAAACTCAGAACGTAATACTGTCCTTCTACCAAGGGGAGGAGAAGCTTACTAGCGCGGGCTAAACATTCTGTCGCCAGCGAGCATTTCGAGACTGTCGCACACCCTCCCAAAGCTGTTGGGACGGGGTAGCTGCGGGTTCGTTTGGAGTAGGCTGGGGCTCGTGCGGGTACGGCAGACGCGGTAGACCAGGAGAAGACGCTTCTGAGCAAAAGAATAAAGCTCCTCTTGTTAGCTACGCTTCCTTGGTCTAGCTTAGGGAAGATTTACGACTGACTAATATTTACAAGCGTCGGCAGCGCGCCACGCTTCCTTAGATGTGACACGACGCCTTACACAGTCACCCGACTACACTGGCATGCCACCCGTCCTCGACGTGACACTCCGTCGGCATGGAGCCCGCACTGCTCCAGCGGACGACCATGACCCCCATCCGCGCCGTCCAGGCGCCATGCCTTCGACTTCATCCGGATCAGCTTCGCTCCTCACGCTGAACCTTGGACCTCTAAGATCTCTAAATGGAGGCATTCCGAGGCGGCGCATCGCCAGCAAGTACGGTTCTACGGAGTGGCGTACCTAAACGAGGTACTCTACACCACTTGCGTTGCCCTCGTTCACAGTCGAGCGTGGCATCTCGTCAGGCGCAGTAGCGTCCCACCCGGGTACGGGCCATTCTCCTCCACTGCCCGCTTGACGGCCCAGGCAAGCTCTCGGTCGGATGCCAAGCTCCTATAGTGGCTCGGCGGCCGACGGCAATCCCGAGTAGGAAGCGTCCCGATCATCCACTTCCACATACTGCTCTGCATGTTCCGCCTTCGTGAGGATTCTAGCCCCAGCGACACGCCGCGCTGAGTACTACTGTAAACTGTACTCTCTTCCTGAGCGTCCTGGAAGTTTTCATTCGTCTTGGCCTTGCCCAACCGTCTGTAGGCTACTCGCCTCGTAGCGAGACCGTTGAGCGTTTGAGCGCACGCTCGCTACGGCCGTGTCCAACACCGCGGACGGAGCGACCCCGCTTAGCCGACTGTCTGTGGTCCTTTGCGCCAAGCATGGGTAATCAAGCCCACTATCAACACCCAAACGTTGATCGGTAGGACCCACATAGTCCAATTAAAGCCATATTGCAGCACGTTGAGAAAGGCTACGGCGACAGTCACACCAAGCCTGCCGCAGCACACGAATTCCAATAGGTCGAAGTAAGCCATGGGGAGATGTATAACCAGCGACAGCAAAAAGAGCACGGCCCAACACAGCGTGGCCACAGCAGCGCACGCTCGCATCCCACGCAGCCACACGCTTCCCATAAAACGCAGTCGTAGTTTCCCATAGACTCTGCCGTCTCCAGTGACAACTCCGGTAAGTACTCGTAGAACATTACCTTCGCGGCCGTCCACCACGCGCGATGCATCTCACCGTACTTTCGGTATTTGTCTTTCTAAATTTGCCCTTGCGATCATGTTTCACGCTCTCTCTCTCTTCAACAAATTTATACAGCTCGTTGTCGTGCGAACGCGGGCAGGTTCCGACTAACGTTGGTCATTTACCAACAATCTCGTTCAGCATTTTCCTTCCGTCCAGATCACCACTCACCAACGGCCAGATCTGGTTCCATCATTTCAGGGTTTGAGAGAGAAAGTAGTCCCCACTCCTCGATTTTCACGAGCAGCTACACAAGCCAGCAAACACTCATGAGCGCCTCGAAAAAGCACGACTCCGCCGATGGTGACGACCTCGTCAAACGCGTAGCCGTGCTGGTTGAGCTCGAGCAAAAGTTCAACGCGGGCTAGCTCACATCAGCGGGTGAGCGCCTCGCCAACACCAGGTTCTGGGCCAAGATGCGCCCTGTGATCGCCGTTAACGAGTTCTCCACCGGCGTGCAGTTCGTGGACGACGTGGCTCTCGCCATCAACAACGACGACATGATCGAAGCCGCCGACGCCTTTGCCGGAGTGGTGTCACTCCTCCCAACATCTTCATGCCAACGCGACGGAGGCACTGCTCCTGAGCATCAAACTTTTACTGACCTCATGAAACGTTCCAGATCACCCGTAAAGGCAACCGTTCGGCAGCCCAAGCGACGCAAGGCAGTCACACCAACCTCGACAGCCCCGGCGTTAACCGTACCAGGCGCACACGCTTCCTCGGCATCTTAGTTTCCCCCTCCATCGACAACGACAGCCTCGGCAGCCCCATCACCGGACACGGCGGAATGCAAGTCAGCCGTCGACTTCGTGTATTCTCCGCGGGCCCCTCCGAGCGTCTGACGAGACCTCGAGCGGATGTACGAGGCTGCACTCGATTGAGGCGTCTCAGAAGAACGCAGGGCGTACCCTTGGGCAGGTCCACTCCTATGGTACGACCCAGTCGAGTTTCCCCTCGTGTCGTCGCCCTCTGGGTGTCGGCCCGATACGCGGCCTGGGAGTGGGGTCTCCACCCGCTGCTGCCTGACGCGACGACGCAAGCACAGCGACGTAAACGCAAGATGGCGGCAATCGCCGAACGTCTTCGCTTCATCAGCGCCTGCATCGAGCAGTGGGCTACTGTCGTGTACGAACATGCCAGAACTTTGTCTGCCAGTGCTTTCTACCCACAACAGACGCTGTGTCCACTGGGACTCAGCGAATATGGGGCGAAGCTTCGGCCTGAAGGCCTTGACTCTGCCCTAGCACCAGGTTAGTAAGTGACCCTGTGCGCCTTGACTCGTTGATAGATCAACCGATCTCCCCAACAGCCCTAGCCACAAGCAAAGGCTAGGCTGCTATCGCACACTTCTTGTAACATCGCTGGCCCTCAGAATGAAGGGTGCTGGACTTTTCAGCCGGTAGCGAGGGGCCGAAACAAGACTCCTGCAGGTTGTTGTTGAACGGAGGCTTTCTTTAGCACTCCTGGGTCGGAAGTACTCGTCCCTGGCACTCGGCTTCGCCACGCTTCTTCTTCATCTCTTGGCGCTGCCGGGTGGATGACCACGTGCTTCAACTAGCCACCGTGTCCACCGACAGACATTCTGGCGATCAAGCCGGACCAGACGCTGCGGACACTTACCGCAGCCGACTTGACTCTTGTGCGATCGGGAGGAAAAAAGCTGTTTTGTTAGTGCGCACGAAGATGCTTATCTGTTAATCTACCATTTCTTATGCTGCATACAAAATATCTAATGTGAACTCGTCCGTTATGTAACCATCGCAATCTTGTCGACTGCTCACCGACGCCTCGACAGGCGGCTGTCCGGATACCATCCGGATGCGACTAGTGGCCACCGTCCGTTGCTGAAGTCGTGTGGTGCACAGTTCTGGATGCAAACTGTTAATTGTGCAAATCTAAAGCATTGGACATCACGCGCTTTTATAGGGACATGCAATAGTGCCCCCATCCCTCTAATAATGCCCCACCTCTAATATAAGTATCAAAATTCTCAGATTTATCAGATCGGAGCCCGAATAAATAGGTACTACTTTTCCTTGGTGCAGCCAAACACCATTCTTATGACACGTGTTGCTGCGTCCAACTCGCCGCGTCACACTTTTAGTTTAATCTTGCGTTTTTTGTATTGTCTCACATCACACTTTATCCTAGCCCTTCCGAGGACCGATGGCATCGCGGTCTTGGGTTTTGGATCGATGCAAAGGTACTCGCTGCGCTCCTGCGATAAAACGATTCTAAGTTCGGCTGGCTACAGTACTCGGCTCGCTGGAAAGCTCGACGCAGGGCCCGCCTTCGCAAATACCACGCGGCCCTCTTTCGCGGGCACCCCGCTCGGGTTTGCTTTTTCTACGCACGCTCGCAAACGCTCTCATCCGATGGTCGTTTCATGTAACTTTCACCACCTCCTTTTTCAGTTGGGTGCAGCAACCACTCTGATAATTTAAAAATAATGCTGGTTTTCGAATTATCGTACTTTAAAAAGGACGCAATGTATGGCTTCAAGTCTTCTCCAATACTACGGGTTTGGCCATGTCCTGTCCCATACCCGAGTGGGACGCTACTGCGCCTGACGAGATGCCACGCTCGACTGTGAACGAGGGCAACGCAAGTGCGTAGAGTACCTCGTTTAGGTACGCCACTCCGTAGAACCGTACTTGCTGACGATGCGCCGCCTCGGAATGCCTCCATTTAGAGGTCTTAGAGGTCCAAGGTTCAGCGTGAGGAGCGAAGCTGATCCGGATGAAGTCGAAGGCATGGCGCCTGGACGGCGCGGATGGGGGTCATGGTCGTCCGCTGGAGCAGTGCGGGCTCCATGCCGACGGAGTGTCACGTCGAGGACGGGTGGCATGCCAGTGTAGTCCGGTGACTGTGTAAGGCGTCGTGTCACATCTAAGTGATCTCGCCTGGCCTATAAACTCGACCAGCAGTCGCCAAGTTGCTGATAAAGACTAGATGAGCTCCATTGCCAAATTGATGACCTGTACTTGGTGCAACGCAGCCCAAAACCGCGGACGAAAACCGCTACTGCACCAACTATATATTGCATATGAATTGTGAACGAACGCTCGATATGGAAAGAAGTCTCGCGGATCCGGCCAGGCTGACCAATCGCGGCGACGAGATCTGGGATCGACTGATCATCAGCTATTTGTTGGTCTCGAACGTGATCTCCCTGCTTAGGTGTATTCAGTATTAACTGAGCGAGACACCGAACTGCTTCGGTGCAATGCGCGCCGAAAAGCACAGTTAGCCTCTCGGAGGTCTCGTCGGTCGCGTCCATCAGCAAGCTGTGCAATGCTGTCCCCTCAATGTCAGACAATCGAGGGGCTGGATAGTCGCCAGGTGATAAAAGGATGAACGAAGTCTCGGTGAGCAGTTGATATTGGTTGAACAAGGCGAGAAGTGGATTTGACTTACCGATCGTGGCGGAATAGCATCGTGTGACGTGACAACGGTATCAGAGGTGGGTGCAGACACCTATGCCCTCGGCGTGGCTGTCGCAGCCGACGGTGAGACGACAACGATGGAGGTGGACGAGGTCGGCATGAAATCGGCTGGTCAGACTACATCCGAACGAATCGTCCATCGTAGCGACGTACTGCTGAGTGGCGGTCAAGTCCGGGCGATGACACAAGCCTGGCATACGAATCTCTCCCCGGAGCAGACAAGTTAGCACCGGCAGGATACACTACCGGAGCTTCGATCGTCTCTGAATCAGCACCGATGCAACAAAAACAAGCCATTAAATTATCAATCCTTTCGTGGTCAACAGGGGCATTTTTTTTCCCTTTGATGGTCGAGTCAAAGCCTGCGAGGAAATCGACCACGAGAGGGTGCAAAATGCCCCCCTTTGACAGAAGTTCAACCTGCACACTACCCACTTTTGTAACGGCCAATTGCATCGCTTTCTTCTTTCCCTAACCCCTCGATATTTTGCAGAGGGTAGCGCACACCACTGAAATATATGCGTTTAAGTGCGAATTTGTACACTTAAGTCCGAGATTGCGTCAGCGAAATTGCGAAAAATGACACACACATCACTCGATTCGTTGAAGCCCCGCACACGTACGACTTTTGCCCCTGTTAGCAACGATTGGCTCTGAGCCATTTCAATATTGAAACCAAGCTTGTCACTAACATCACGGCCAGTGCGTATCTTGTGCCCTCATGCGAACCACTTCAGTTTCGACGACGACAAGCAGCTTGTCCAGCTCGTCCGGACTTACATCGATGCTGGGACGCGGATCGCGTGGAAGGACGTCGCTCGGCGCATGAGACATACAGGACATTCAGCAGCCGCGCTACGTCAGAGGCTCCAGTCGCTCTTCCGAACATGGGGACGAGATGTTGCTCGTTTCCCATCCAGTTTCTTCAGCGCGGTGCATCGTCCGCGTGGTCGCCTCCAGCAATAACGCAGCTGCTTAGGAGCCTCGCAGCACATTCGTCGCCAGGACGATCACGCCAATCAGGAGCGACGGCCACTCCATTTTTACTCGTCCAGCCGCGGCACCGCCTTGTGAAGCGCGCTAGTCAGCTGCGCTACAAGGCCAAGTTCAACAGGAGCTGCGCCGAGACCGGCAGCATGGCAGGCACCAGCGGCGGTCGCACCTACTGCTCGTCTTGCTGTGAAACCTCCACGCGAAGCACGACAGGTACCAGCATTCCCGGTCCGAGGCCCAGCAGGAGAAGCACCGCCGGCATCTGCAGCACGAAAGGTACCAGCGCCACCAATCCGAGGCCCAGCAGGAGAAGAGGCGGCAGCATCGGCAGTACGAGAGGTTCCACTGCCACCAGAGCCAAGTCTGTCAATTGCTGCTACGCCGTCTGAAGCTCGCCCATGTACGACAGCCGCAGAGGCAAGCCCACCGCCTACGCCACCTGGTGATAGTTGTGAAACTCAAGTGGATTGCGCAGAAGACGAAGAGTCCAACGAAGTAGAAGTCCGAAGAGAAGACGAAGAGTCTAGCGAGAGCAAGGAGGAGGCAACGGTTCCATTCACGCTGGCTCAAACCATGCTAGTTTTGTCTCCATCGAGTGCAGAGGAAGCAGTTACTTCAATGTTTGCTGGTGTACCGCGTGCTGCGGTTGGTTGTGATGGTGGCAGTCCCCATGTGCGTGTTGGAGAAGCGCTGCCGTCGGGTGTCACAAAAAAATCACTACTACGAGGGCTTGGTGATGTCGATGCAAGCGACGTATTTTCATATCGGTGCGGGTCTTGGGAATAGATCGCTCAAGTTGTGCTCGCAACCAAGGTGTCGAAGGCGATTGGTGTTGAGATTCGTGCGGATATCTACAGACTTGGTGTGGAGATGATTGCCAGGAGCCCGCACGGTCGATATATCAACGAAAGAGCTGAGCTCTACTGCAACGATATCACCGGCCTTTGTATCTCTCGCTTGTACGAGCAAGCTACGATCGTGTTTTGGAACAACATTTTGTTTGAGTCTGTCACGATCGAATACGTGAAGCGCGAGCTTGCCGAGAATCTTCAGGCGCGTCTCATCGTATACACAGCATCCGTTTGCCAACGACACCGTGAACCTCGCTTCGCTGAGTTCTGTTCTTCCTTCGAGCTATTCAAAGAGGTCGATATTGCCTGCAGCTGGAAAACCGAGCCGCAGCGCGCTTACTGTTACCGTTCGTTTGGGTCCTACTGAGTTGCGTAATTTCAATAGTGAAATCCATATAAATACACACTTCAGCATGACATGATAAGCTTTGATTTCTAGCGAAAATGCATGCAACTATTTCAATACATACTTCAAGATAAATGCACACAGCAGCTACAAGTTGATTGAGCGCACTACACTTACGCGGTTTCCAGCGGCTACTTCAATTTCGATCACGTTGCGCTGACCCATGCTCTCATGTTTGAGCTTGTACAATTCTGAGCTCGTGCGCACCTTGCCTTTTGCGGAGAATAGCTTGCGTGGAAAATAAAAGCGATGGTACTTCTCCCAGCACGTCCATGTCTGCTTCGGACACATGTACGACTTGGTGATCACGAACACGTGCTGACAGAGACAAACGTTGTGGAGAACGCAGAAGTCGGTGAACTCCGTGGCGTTTCTGTCCTCCCACCTGCACACTATACACTTCCGTCGCTTCCGATTTGATTCTGGGTATAGCTGCTTGGAGGAAATCGCAGAGCACCTCTTTTGAGGGCTACCGAGGCCTTCGTCGATGTCGCGTCTTCCAGCGACCCACACTGCACTTGATGGCGACATTGCTTCGTCCACCTCCGCTGGTGCGTCCGACGAGCCTACGTCGGTGTAACACATGCGTCGTTCACTAGGCGCCTCTTTCCGTTTTCCAGACAGAACTTCAGAACTGAGCTGGGCGATGAAATCGCGATGGGAATCGCGATCATTAGTTTGTCGGGGTGCTAACTTGCGCGTGAAGTACGCGTTGGAGCGCGCGATATCATGAGCGCGACGCCCAGCTTCTTATACCATTTCTTGAAAGAATGTCCATCCGCCAGAGAGAACCTCACTCGTACTTGGTCGAGTCTGTCGACGCCATGCATGTTGGGGCGCTGAAAGTTCGCTTTTCGGAGCGGACTTGGCGAGCCACAGTAGTGAGTGTTGAAGCATCGGCATTCGAAATCACGGTGACGATGGCGCTATCGTGCCACGAAGCCGCCACCGTGTTGCGATCAGCAGAAACCGCTTGTCGAGAGGTTCTCCGATTGCAATCCTTCTTCTCGATCACGGCGTGCCCTGGAAAATGTGCACTTCCTCACCATCCCACGTCCATACAGGCCTTTTAGACGCATAGCATCAAGTAGCTGCACAGAGGTGTAGTAGTTGTCGGAGTTGACAATGCGACCGGTGCCATACACTGGCCGAACTACTTCTAGTACACACTGCCGCATGGATGAGGAGACTGCTAACTCATCGCTCAGGGCTTGAGCCTCTTTTTGCTTGCGTCGTCACGCCTGCAAGCCGCTCCGTCATATCGCTCTGACAGTGCAGCCGAAAGTTTAGCGAAATCCACGTGGTGAAACAGCAGAGCATGTAGAGCGAAAATGATACTTCCCTGTTGGCTTCATAGGGTTATACACAATCGGCCGTTTGCCGTACTTCGACCTGCACGCGACACTCGCTTCGTCGAGAGCTACGTTTCGTCCAGGAGCAACATACTTGGGGCCTGTCATCTTGAGCAGATTGAGTAGAGGCCTGATTCTAACTGCCTGGTCGTGATTAACGTTGTTCACTTCAACGCACTGAAGCAAAATGCTTGTCGAAGCTGCTTGAACCGACGAATAGGCATGATTGCATCAAGGCTAGCAGAGGTTCTCCGAAAATTGCAGTTTTAACCTGCTCTCCCCAGTAGTTGCTGTACTCGCCTTTATCCACTAGCTCCATGTAGAACAGCACCCCGAGAAATGTCATGATCTCATCCATAGCAAAAGGTTTCGCAAGTGCAATGCCATGCACACGGGGGTAGCTGTTTGTTTCTCCAACAACTTGCTGCCAAAACGATACCGGAATGTACGCGAAGAAGCTTGCCGAAGCTGAGTGCTCGAATATATGCTTGAACTGAGGAAGCAGATATGTCGTAGTACTGCCGTCCGGGTGCCGGAACAAGTCTTCGGGTTCCTTGCTCTGCGCACCAGGCTCGAACGCATATTCTTTATTGCTTCTACCTCCGCTAGCGTTGTTGGAAGCTCCATCGGTGGATCAAACATCTCCATGCACTCCTCCATTTCATTAATGCTGCTCTCCATTTGAATTTGTTCTCCTTCGTCGACCGCACAGAGGGTGGCCCCAGCCTACTCGTGAAGAGCTGCCGTGCAGGGATAGATAGTTAGGTTCCCGCGCTGAATCATGCTGAGGTTCAAGTGTTCATATTTTCTCTGGTACTGCGAGTCCAGCCACTGCACCTGAAACATCGCTCCTTTGATGATCCCACACATGCGCCCGACAAGAAAAGCACTTCCAACGCCCGCATACTTGTCCTTGGTCTTCTTCCGTTTATCCGCCCCTCCTTCTCTGGTGAAAAGGCTACAAGTGGGTCGACGTACAATCCCGGAATGAGCGGTGGTCGGGCCGGACTGTTTCGAAGCGTTCCAGCTGATGGCGTCGTCGTCGAACCTGTCTGTTGCACGGCGCCTGCACGCGATGAGGGAACGCTGGCCTCAGTTTCGGCCGTATCTGTCGGAGGGGCGCTGGTGAACGAGGTTTCCCCTGGGGGCGATACACTTTGTGTCAATGCTAGACTCGATTGTGTCGCGGGAGACACATTGACTTGGGTATGAACCAGTGCCTGCACAAGGCTGCGCTTCGGGGACACCTTGGGTTTTGCAGGACGACAGCACTTTCGTATAGGCTCGCTGTCGTTCGTAGTCTTTGGCTTGTTCTTTGAGCCCTTCCGCTTGCCTCGCTTTCGCTTTCGCGCTGACACTGGACCGGACGCTGCCCCGTGCAAGAGCCCGAGGTTCCCGTCCCCGCTGCCGCCTCCGGACGCTGCCCCGCGCAAGCGTATGATGGTCTCGTTATCACTGCCTTCACCAGGCGCCACCCCGCCTAAATTCTCACTTTGATGGCTCTACATGTTCATCGTGGGTGTTCTGGAAACTGAACAGTCAATTGCGATCGTCAAAATCAGCCACAATTTGCGTAGTTAAATCAAGATAAATGCATAACCCGCCTTTTTTGAAGCCATGAAGCAAGTTACTGCTAGCAAGTGCCAGCTTTGCTACAGTAGGTGATGAAAAGCTATGCACTCCGCACACACAACTCGTGGATGAGAGAACTATCTGTGCAGGGTCGCCAATAGTACGGCGGTCGCTGACGCAGGTATCGGTACGACTGCTTCGCTAGCCTGCCGGACACTCTTGCCTCTCTCACACACCGATGACTGACGCCGATAGATTTCAAGTGGGACTGATATCTTACGAGATCTGGTTCAGGATCTGCCGCCTTATGTCATCACGCCAGTCAGACGAGCAGCCAATCAAGTGCTGCGATCGTGAGAAAAGCGGTGGAAACGGTTTTTAGACCAATCAGAAAAATGACCAGCTGGCAGGTGCGGTAGTACCGTGGCGTATGAAAGGGGGCAAAATGTCCCCTTTCAGCATGTCTTCGCGACCTAGCCCTCCTAAATCCAATCCTCCTCCACTATCCAGAAAGGACAGCTTCTAGGCGAGTACCGTGGTTTATGAAAGGGGGCGAAATGCCCCCTTTCGTTGCTTAACATCTTGATTTGTATGGTATATTTTGATTGAGTGAAAACCGCGAGTCTGCCCGCGTGCACAAAAGCGTTAATTATTATTACTACGGTACTATCCTTTTAGAAAACAGGTGCGGTGGCACTAGGCTATTTCGAAATATGTAAGGGATTTGCTGCGGAGTAATACCGCAACCATAATAATATTGTGGATTTGAATAATAATAATACTAATAATATTGTGGATTTAAATAATAATAATACTAATAATATTGTGGATTTAAATAATAATAATAATAATGGGAATTTAAATAATAATAATATGGTTGCGGTATTCCTCCGCAGCAAATCCCTTGCACGATGAGGTAGAGAAAGAAGAGTGGCGGCTGGCTGTTCTCATTCCGTGCGAATTCTGTACACATACCGTATATTATATTCGAACGAATTGGCGACTCCCAAAATCAAATGGACGGGAAGTGACCTCCGGTTCGTTTGATTTGGCCATTGACGCACGTTAGGTCGCTTCGCAGATTGCATCTCGTTCACGTATTACAGACACAATACAAAGATAAGATCCATACCTAGGTATACGCACCACCTCCACGGTGGAGTTCACCTTCTGTGTCCATTGCGCTTGTCGCTGAAAGCCACCACCAGAGGTCCACGGGACAGGCCCGACGGTGACGACGAATAACCATGCCAGCAACTCCGTTGCAGACACCTCTGGTACGACGTCGTCATGGACACATTCGACACGCCAGCTATGGTCACGGCGCCTACACTCCTGCACATCGGAGTACTGGCCGACGAATACCAAACAGCTCGTCGAGGCGCCTCCGTGAACTTCCGCAACGACGGACAAGAACTCGGACCAGCTATCGAGTAACCCCTAACCTTACTATATGAAACTGTATGTTGCTATAACGACTTGCAAGCATTCTGATACTCACATACCAGTGTTGGTGCCACCGACTCACGGTGAGTCTCAAGCGACACTGCACTTGGCTGGTCTGCTGGTTTTCAGTAAGCCCTCTCTACTTGTTGGAGATATACTGTAATGATCCGTTCGGCTATTGCTTCAAATTATGAATCTTCGTGCCATAGAAATTCGGTGGGCTCACTACTGGGTTAATACGTTGTTCTCCGAACACTGAGTCAAGTCTGACCAACGGAGCATAATATCATACAATCTGCCAACGATCTATTCTTGAGTTCTCCATCGGTCGTTAGAATGGCCACCTCACAAATAGCCCTCTGTCTTAGATCCCCATGATTGTTTTAAAAAAATGTACATGTAGGTGCCCTCGTCACAAGTGCCAATGCCGCGTCGATGTTGACCTCACCGGTTGCTTTGTCTCCATGAGATAAAGAATGTTTCAGATCCACCTTCGGTGGAATCTATTCGTCTTACGTACAGCAACTTATTAGCTATCAGAGTGGGACTGTCCATACAAACAACAATGGGAGCGAAGTTGGTGGATGGCTTAACGTATTAGGTTTATTGAATTATTAGCTTGCACAGCTATTAAATTGGCGAGGTTGAACTGTACTAGCTTATGTATTATAGAGTCGCAATCGATTGCGATCGGCCTAGAGTCCTCCATCAACAAATCGGCTCGATCGAGTTCGAGTTGCACGAGGAAGTCCGCGAATATGTCGCTCGAATTCTTCCGCGGACGTGTGAACGGATGCATGCGAGCAAAGCACTTCAAGATCTGGTTCCACACGCTCCTCCTCAAACCTGGTAAGTGGTGTTGTTACGTCTTGCAACCAGAACGCAGGTAAATACTGATATTTGTGTGTGTATTCGGTCTATTTCCTTGAAAGACAAAGCGACTTGAAGTGTCATCTTCTCTCGCTCTGAAATGGACTGGACGGCTCGAGACAAAACTATCGCCATTTGGCTGCTCCTTTCGATTTTAAGCCCGGAGGAAGTACTAGCTTATAATATTATCGAATCGCAATCGATTTATCGATCACGACCGGATACAGTCGTGGGCAGATGCTGTTTGAAATTGGATGCGCATACTTCGTATGGCAGGGACAAGCGCTCCGTATGTCTCACAACGTGTGCATGCACATGATGTACCGATATTATTGTTGGTAGGTGAGAATCTGAAAAGTACATTTGACAAATTGCTCTCCCGTACGCAGATCATGCGGCATCGCGATGTTGTGAGGTTGTTCTTTGTTGCTGCTGCGTTCCTCGCCAGCTCCACCGCAGCAGAAAAGTCGGAGGTGATAACTCCCAGCTTCCCCACGTCGGTTCAATCAATCTCTGCGGACAGAAACCTCAGGTTCTTGAGGGGCGGAAGTACTGTGAATAAGAACATCGAAGATCGAGGGCTCGGTGTCCATTCAATTCCTGGTTTCGAGAAATTTACGAACCTGCTGAAGACGAAAATCACGCCAGACACGCTTATGAAATGGTTCAACAAAGGGAAGTCACCGGACTACGCGTTTCTTAAGTTTAAGCTTAACAAGGCAGGGATCAAGCTCTTTGACAACCCGGACATCAACCTTTGGGCTACGTACACGGCCACTGTGGTGAAATCGAACCCAGAAGCAGCAATGCTCACGACGTTGAAGGGTCATTACACCGACGATGTTCTGTGGAAGATGATTGACGCGGCCAAAAAGGCAGAGAGTACTACTACGACTAGTCTCGCTATCAAATTGCAGGCCCAGCAAATTGAGGACTGGTTAGCCAATAAGAAGACACCCGACTACGTGTTCAAGATCATGCTGTTTAATAAGGATCCTGGTGGCATCCTTGGCGACCACCAACTTACTACGTGGATCGATTACATGAAGCGCTACAATGCTAACCCAGAGAACAAGAAGAATCGCGCCTCTTTGATCGCTACGCTGACGACACACTACAAAGATCAAGGGGTACTAGACATTATTGCAGCGGCGAAGAAGGTCCAGAGTACAGCACTACCCGCGAAAAAATTGGAGGCGGAACAAGTTCAGTTATGGCTAAGGGAGAAAAGAACACCAGATGAAATCTTTACGGTGCTCTCCCTTGATAAGGCCGGAGATCAGCTTCTCGCCACGTCTGAGTTTAAAACGTGGTCGAAGTTTATAAATTACTACAACAAGGAGAACCCCGATCAGGCGACGACCGTGATAGGAAAATTGATGGAGCAATTTGACGACGAAACACTGACTCCGATACTAGTAGCAGCGCGGGAAGTGGAGAGTACAAAAGATATTGCCGCCAAACTTCAGGTCGGACAATTCAAGAGCTGGTTGGGTACTGACAAAGACCCGGATGAAGTTTTCAAGCTGTTACAACTGGACAAGGCACCAGACAACCTCCTTGCAAATCAACAGCTAATCAATTGGCTCACATACGTGAAGGATCTCAACTTAAAGCCTGCAAACAACAAGCAGCAAGTTTCGACGATCACTGTCTTACGCGACAACTTCAATGACGATGTTCTAGCGAACATAATTGTGGCGGGGAAGCAGATCTCAAGCAGGAAGGTTATGGCTCAGCGACTTGAAGACGATCTTTTTAGGGGGTGGATGACCAGTTTGAATACCCCCGACGATGTCTTTATGCATCTCAAGCTGAACGAGGCAGGGGAGAAAGTTTTCGAAAGTCCACTCTGGAATATGTATACCAGCTTCTTGGAGCGTTTCAACAAGGTGGACCCTGAGAGGGAAACCACTATGATTTCAGCATTGGCGAGAAGCTACGACGACGAAGCACTCGCAAAAATTCTTATTGCGGCAAAAAAAGTTTCGAAAACGGAGGAGCTCGCTACAAAGTTGCAGAAGAACCAGATCGAACGCTGGCTGGACGATAAAGACCCACCGGATGAGATTTTCAAAGCGCTCTCGCTGGACGGCGAAGTGGATGACCTTCTCACCAACCCACTCCTCAAAACCTGGACCACATATTTGGATGAGTTCAACGCGAAATTCCCGAGCGAGAAAGTGTCCATGATCGATACGCTCCGCATCCACTTTGACGATGAACCTTTGACTTATATGCTTCTCGCTGCGAAGAAGGTTCCGAGCACGGAGACGCGCGCGACCCAGTTGTACGAAGATCAACTTCACAGGTGGCTAACGAATAAAGACACACCGGAGGATGTTTTTAGAGCGCTCAGGCTTGATGAAGCAGTGGACGACGTTTTGGACAACCCGTTGTTGAATACCTGGTCCACATACTTAATTGATTTCAACGCGAAGTTCCCGAGGGCGAAGGTATCAATGATCGACACCCTTAGAGAGTTTTTCGGTGACAAAGCCATGGTGAAGATGCTAATCGCGGCAAAAGAGGTTGATAGTACCAAGAAAGCCGCCACGCATTTGGAAGCTGCGCTGGCCAACAAGTGGGTTCTTGCCAAGAAGACCCCAGCAGGCGTAAAAAAAATGGTGGGGACAGATGCAGGGAGCGAGAAGTTTCTGGCAAGCTACACCACCAGATTCAAGGAAACATACGGAAACGTTAGATTTGCTCGTTTTTAGGTTGGCAAAAGAGAACAAATAATGCGAACAGAGCCCATTTTTGCTATGGTGCTGAAGTGAATCCGCTGATTGGCTGATAATGGGGAACCAGATTCTAATCAGGAGTTGACCTGCACGGGTGGTTCATAATGTTATTATGAGGCCGGGGCAGCAGCTGGTAAAACAGAGTTGGATTTATCCCGGACTTAATATGTGGTCTTCCTCATCGCTACGTGTAAGCTAGCAACGGAAGGAATCACCTGGCCGATTACAGTCGTATCGCAATCGACTTAAAGGTCTGAGCACTGTTTTTTGGGGGGGCCGCCTAACAGTTCCAAGAACCACATTTGGATTGAACTTGCCGTTTTTCGCACGAGGTCACGTGCTTCATACTCTTGCGGTTCCCTGCTTAAAATATTTTGTCCTGAGCCACCAATTCGAAGCGGTGATGCTATCCCCGAACAAATACGTCCTATGAGGTCCTTAATAAGGTTTTTGTGCTTGTTAGAAAGGGCCAATAAGAGGGACTCGAAAACACAAGAGTGACACTCCGCTATGATGCTGCTTTGCAGTTTGAACAGAACACCCATGGAGGGGCTACCCTCGACGGGTGTTCTTAACCAGGTATGGGATCTGCCTGAGCTAGCTAGAAGCAACGGATCACGTTGGTGAAAGCACCACAAGTGCCTTTAAGTTGCCTTTAAGTTTTTCGGGGCACAGTCGCAGACAGCGCTCGCTCTTCTAATAATTACCAAGTCATATATTAATCATCGACGAGAGCATTTCCCACGTGCTTCTGTATTGGTTGCCGATTGCGGTGGATGGTGGTGGGAGGAGTGGATCCTAGTGCTCAGTTCAACCTGCGCCAGACGTTACTTGAGCCATAGTCCACGAGGATCTGTTAACACATTGTCAAACAATCCTTCTACTTGGAACGAATCAAGTAGTCAATGAATTGAATAATTTGGCTAACAGCTGGATTTGTGATGAACCTACTTGTAATGATACACATAGAAGTAGGTGGGTGGGACCATACAGTACGCACACGCTAGCGGAATGCTGCCATGACTATTTTACTAAGATCTAAGTAGTTATGTAACTGTGAGGGCACCTTCCTCTCGAAGTTGCGCTTACGCAACGTAGACACACACATCACTCAAAATAAACCTGAAGAAAGACTCGAAGAGGACCCAGAAGCAACTGGAGGGATGGCACTCGCAATCCTGCGACAATGATGATGACAGAGCGACAGACGATCCTAGGACAGCCCGCCTCGTCGGCGAAGGTGCTAATGGTGACCACGACCACAGACGACGCAATGAGGGCGCACACGCTCCGCATGACCCTGATGGGCCACGAGCTCGCTCTGTGGGGTTATCGGGCGCGGAGAACCTGCTACGCTGGGCACCATAAAGGAGCACTTCCGTCGCTTCCAAGTGACGCGTCGGGAGGGGGTCGAGGAGCTGGCCACGGGGCCTTGCGGCGCTCGTGGTATACTTCCATTCGACGCTGGAACACAATGAGCCGTGAAGGCGAGGGCTACGCGGTGAGGTGGCATATCGCGGGGATATGCTAAAGAGCCCCTCTGTCGTAGAATTGCGAGAGGTCGTCTGCAATGGCGCGTGGAATCATTATCGATTTTGCTACATCAAGGGAAGGAGGTATGAACTTTCGCCGCCACCGTCGGCGAAAGTTCATCTCCGTGATGTCTCGGGCTTCTAGTCGAGACGACTCGCGCCGCGATAGCTCGGGGCGGAACCGGTCTCCTTAGGTTTCGGTACAAGTGAGCTTCCTTGTACACATGCGGTCTCGTAATCGCTCACTGGCTCGTCGACATTCGCACTCTCGTCCTTGTTCACACCCGCGTCTCCCATGGAATCGCTCGCCGCCACGCGTGCCACCTCATAGTCGTGGCCAACGTCTGGAACGTCGCGAAGGACGTTTACACGGGGCTCTTACACATCGTCCGTGGGATGAAAACTAATCCATCTCGCGCGATAGCTACGCGTGCCAGGAAGCTGCCCGCGCGTACCACGAGGTTCCTTGTGGCCAACGACCGGCCCCACTACTCAGCGCACCCTGAGCACTCACCTTCCAAGTCCACGAACGCGAAGGACTCTCGCGTCGGCACGGCCGGCGCGCCGGCGACTCTGTAAGCTGTCGAGGCTGTCGAGAACCGCACTCTGGACGCTCAGGTTGGGTCTGAGCGTGCGCAGGATCACGCCTTGTAGGTGCAGCAGACGACGGGCAGCTGTGACACTCGAATAGTGAGAACCTGGCACGGCTGCGGGTCGTGGAGTAGCGCATCATGGGATCAGCGCAAACTGCGTCGGGTCCACGCGAGCGGACGCCCGGTACGGATGGTTCAATGACCGACAACTTCGTCGCGAGGGGCATATGAGGTACGCTCCGCCTCTAGCTCCTTGCGGCCCAAGTGTGGAGTCTCAGCCGGACGGTAAAGATTGAGGTGCCCGACGACGAACGTCGGGTGGAAACGCAGAGATGACGGAAAGTCCAGTGCGTATGTGTCGCTCATGACCTTCGCGACCTTGAAGACCGATGAGCGCGGTGCAAGCTTGTTTGCGACAATGTTAGTCAGAGCCGAGGAGCGTTGGCCTTCGGCAGATAATAATACAAGTCGCCCGCGTAAAATGAATCTCAGATCTTGATACCTCTCCGGTCTGCGCTTCCTTTTGCTTGTCCTGTGAAGCTTGCAGTGCATTTGCACGAACCTTGCCATGGAATGCCGCTGCAGGCCAAATCCGAGACCGTCGAGTGATCGGCCGATTGCGGCAGCGGCTTCGGGGTGTTGGGTTGTCGAGAGGCGCAGCATGTCGACGTGTTGCGGGGTCACCACTGCGAATGATCAATGTGCGCTCCGCCCATTCTACAAGCGGGGTCGCCGCATAGCGTGGCATTACCAGTGTCTTATTGGCTTGTGCCCGCATCTTGGCGCTGGCGCTGACTTCAATCTGATGCGGCAGCTACGTCGCCGGAGGTATACCGGCGTGTCGTTCGCCGGTTAAGGTCGGCGTTGCGATTGAAATCTCGACCCCCCTCAACCAAGGGTGAAGGCATGGGATACCGCAGGGTGGCCCACGGTAAGCATCGCATGAACCCGCGGATTCGCGCGTATTTCACGAGTAATGGGGTGATCCCCGTCGACGCGTGCTCGGCGTTGGCAAAGACAAACTCTGCGAGGGGTAGGAACGAGCTCCAACTCGTAACCGACGTCACGTAACTGCGAAGCAAATCCTCAAGAACGCGGTTGACATGCTACGTCTGTTCATCCGTCTCCGGATGCGCCCGCAGTCGACATCAGGAATTTCGCGCCCAGCAATTCGAACAACGTGGCCCAATATGTGGACGGGAACTGTGGCAACAATCAGAGACGGTGGATTCCGGAATGTCATTGCGTCGAAAGACCAGTGTCGACGAAATGTTGGTCTCTTGTGCGGTGGTCGAAGTGGTCATGTATTATATCCTGTGGCGAATATGAGAACACCCATAAATCCGTTGGAGTCGCAGGAGCCTAATAACGAATGGTGAGAGAATGCCAGGCTTCCGTGGCAATCGGAGGAAGGCGCAGGGCAGCCTGCGAAGTCCCAGAAGGCTTTACGCGCTGGCACGTCTCACAAGTTGGCTCCCACTTGCGCTCCCACTTGTACAGGTGGAGTCAAAATAAATCCTTTGATACCGCCGCGAAAGTCTTTTTCGCGTCAGAGGTGTCCGTCCGTGGGGTGCGCCACCGTGCGTTTGGATGATTCAAGCGCGAAGTTCTTTGGCATTCGGCACTACCACTCGCGAAGCAGCGAAATCGTCGATTGCATAAGTCGGCAAGTCGTTTCAGAACATGCAGCATACCTTCATGGCGTGAGAACTCCAAGTGGCGTGCTCTGGCAGTGGCTTGTCATGCCTCAGGGATTGAAGAACGCGCCTGCAACCTTCAATCGCATAATCTCCTATGTGCTGCGCCCGCTTCGCGACTCGCACCGAGTTACTTCGATGATATCGTTGTACACATTCGCGCTGAGGGCGAGCTAAGCGCTGTGGAAGTCCACTTGAAGCCCTCGGAGGCAAGTATTCCAAGCACAACAAGCTGTATGCGAACCGGAAGTAATGTCTCCTGCGCACCGTAGATTCCGGTATTGGGCGGCTACGTGAGCAAGAATGGAACCCGGAGAAGTTATCGGTCACCCGTCCGTGGCCGACTCCTACGAATCTGAATGATCGATTTCAGTGGCTGGGTCTGGAAAACTATTTGCACAAGCATAAGAAAGACAACGTATTCCTCATCCAGCCGCTGTCACCACTGCTAAGGCAGGACACCACCTGGGAGTGGCGCCTCGAACACCAAGAATCCTTCGACTCGGTGAATATAAGAGCCTAGCGTCCGCGGTGATCCTGATGGTCCCGGACGACTCCATCTTGCCTGCGATGTCAGTGGCTTCGCCACGGGGTATGCCCTGATGTAGTTCGACGACGAGGGCCGAGAATGAGTCGTCAACTACCATACCCGCCAGCTGACGTCGGCGGAAAAGAATTGCCTGGTACACGACGAGGGACTCCTCGCGATGCGTTACGCTCTGATTAAACAGAGTCTACTTGCTCGGGGAACAAACATTTACCGTCTCTCTACACGCGAATCATGCATCGCTGCGGATAGAGATGAAGAGCCCCCATTGTCACAGCATGGGCACGCTGGCTGTCATTCTTTTCCGAGCGCGACTTCGTGGTGCACTACAAGCCCGGCAAGAACAACACTCTCGCCGATGCACTGTATTTCCTCCAAACTAAGACCCACGCGGGGGGGGGGGGGGCGATGAACCCACGAGGCAGATGACGTTATTGCATGGCGTCAGGACTGAACCTGGCGATGTCATCCGCCGGATTGTCGCTACGCGACGAAATCGCCTCCGCGGATGTGCATGACGCAGTTTACGTCAGCATCCTGTCGCATCTGCGCGCGTCGAGCGAGACGACACCCGGAACCCTGACGTGCCTCAGCGCAGTCACATCGAGCGATATACTCTCGCGACGGCGTGGACGGACTCTAACACTGGTGCTTCAGCCCCACCAACATCAAATACGCATTGAGCGAACGGAGCGAATTTTAGCTCGATGAGGTAGCCCTTTAGAGTATCACTCCAAATCTTCGAGGCTTGTTCCAGACCGTAGAGACCTTTGAGCAGCATACAAACTCGCCCAGTACCATCATCCTAGCCTTCCGGTTGTTCCATGTATATTATCGCGTTGGTCAGCGCTCCATTCAAGAATGCCGTCACGAAATCGATGTGCCTTAGGTCCGAACTAAATAGTATTGCGAGCACCGTAAGTAATATCACGGATTCAATCCGTACAACCGGCACGTAAGTGGCCAAGTATCCGATCCCATATTTCTGCATACACCCTTTGATTGCAAGCCTAGCTTTGAACCTATCAATCGTTCCTTTCTCAGTCCACTTCACACCAAACACACGCAGTGACTTCATAATCTTGATCGGATTAGTGGACGTTGATGTAGGCCTTGGCACCAGCACCCAAGTGTTGTTCCTCATCAGCGACTCGTACTCGACATCCATGGTTTTTCCCATTCCGCTGCATGAGGTAACGCCATTGCTTCGGGCACACTCAACGGGTTCAAATATCACTGACGACACCCATCAGCACAGCATCATGGTCATCACGAATATCTGCGGGTTATATCGCGAACTTTGTCGCCGTTGCCGAGTCGATCGCCGCGTCGGCACCCGAGTCTACCGTCGCTGAGTTCCACCCCGATTTGCGGCTGGCGTAGGTGATGATCCCGTTGCATGCGGCGCACCTGCCGAGACTGTCGAACCGCTCCCTAAGATCGGTTGTCCAGTAGGTAAGCAATTTTCTCCACCTCCACACGAACTGGCATCTGTTGTTCCAGTGAAACCGATATCCTCCGTGTCGATATCCTCGTGGTCATCTGTCGAATCACTGCTCTCACTGCCAAATAAAAAAAATCATCGTTGCCAAAATCATCATTTTCTGATCGAGTAGGGTCTGGTTGCGGTGCTGGTTGTTTCTCTTCCGTATATCCTCCTTCAATTACCAAAGGATGATAGGCAGAGGCATCTCGCGGCATAGCTACATAAGGGATCTCTGTTAATTGAATCCTCTTACGCAAAAAATTCAAGTACCGTTTATCGAGAAGCCTTTGCACGAAGTCTCCAGTTACGGTTAAGTCTTCTCGCGATTTCACATCTCTACGAACAATCATCTCCCCCGTATCCAGATCCAGCGTCCGATATCCATCGGTATGCAATGAAAACTCAAACACCAAGACAAGACGCGGACGACGTTCAAGTTTGTTATTGCGCTTTGTGGTAGATACAAATTCTCTAACGCGCACAGTAGGGCCTCGAATTGCCCTGAAGGTACCAGTTCTCCCAACAGGCGGAAACCCGACACCGTATAAAAATAGTTTATAATGCACATATGCACCTACACTTACCTTGCGGCGGTCTTGCGCGCGGGTCCCTAGCTCCTTGGCCTCGTAAACGCCGCGTCGTCCGTACGCTTCCTCGCTCCGCCGCCGCCGCTCAATTATCGATTGACAGGTGTGACTGTGAGATCCGTTTAAGTATTATCTTTCCGCTTAGGTTCGATTTAAACCGTCACGCTCGGCTATTGTTGCAATTTCGGGTATAGTTTTTGCAGTCCGGACGGTAGTGGCAGTCGGTGTGATAGGTGAGTGGAGTGTTGCAATCGCCGAGGGAAAGGATGCCAAATGAGAGGCTGAGGCGACAGGGGAAGGAATGACAGGACGGACAGACAGGTTGCTTTTTTTTAGTAAGGAGGGAATGCCCTATAGTTGAAATTTAACCCCAATATATCGGATTAAGGACACAAATCAACTCCACCTAACTTAATACTAAGCTTAAATAGTAATGTTCCCGGAAGTGCTTTCCTGGGCCAAATGCACTCCGACAAGTATTTTTTTGTCCTTGTTTCATAACTTATGGGGTTAACATAATAATTTATTTGCGTTGTTTTTGCACATTTTGGTCTGAGTATGTGCATTTCCGTTTTCTTGGGATCGGTCAAATCGGTTTTATGGGCATATAAATTTTAGTTTTAACCAATCAGACATCATTATTCTGATGTGGCGTATTTTGCTGTCGTTTTCAATCAGGTCCATAACTATGGCGGTATGGGGTTCATCAGGTGGCGTATTTGCCGGTCGAGTCTAGGTCGCCAATAGACAACTCGCCAATAGACAACTCTTGGTACATCAATAGACCCCAATAGAGCAACTGTAGACACGAATAGACAACACTGTACACGAATTGGGTAGATAGTACACAGGTGTGCAGATTACTGGCTGTTACCGCGCACTCCCTTTTTGGGCACCGTGTGAAGAGACCCGCCACGTTTCCTCAGGTTTAGTCAGGTTTAGTCTCGCGAGCTATTGTGAACCCTGGTCGGAGTCAGGTTTACTCGCGCGAGTTATTGTGAACCCTGGTCGGAGTCAGGTTTACTCGCCGAGTTATTGTGATCCCTGGCCTGGAGTCAGGTTAACTCGCGCCCGTGTCGATCCCGCAGAGCAGGACATCAGGAAGTTTTAACGCTGTATCAGCTTCCAGGCAGCGCGCTCTGCTGTACTAGTAAGTTGTCAGTGCTGCCAATGAAGAGGAAAAAAACGGGCTAAGTTAGCCCAGCATCGTTAAAGCAATATCTTTAAATCCTTCACTTTAAACGCGGCTTCACCTCTGTGTATACGTACATGTACATGTAGTGGATTGGTAATGGAGGGTGTATAAGCTGCCGCTTGATCTACATGTAGTGTACAAATCGCGGTTGCTCCGCGCTGGATTGTTTCTGCAGTGTCTACCGAAGGCCGATGTACATTTGTCTATCGGTGCCCAAATCGTTGTCTATTGCTGTACTTTACTCTTGCCGGTCGTTCTCTGCAATCGAACTGTAATCCAATTAAATAGAAAATACATGAGTAAACTTCAAAGCCAAATATTCTGATTACGACTTGAGTTCTTCGCTCCAGCCTGGAGCTTCATTTCGCAATTATCCACCAGGGTCAGCAGGAAGCAGGCGCCTACTTCAATTCGTCCTGGGCATCGCAGTCGGATTAGTTGTTGTCAGCAATGACATGACCGCCACCGCCAACGCGATCGCCTATGCAACCACAGGGAAATTAAATTTGATCTTCGACGCGACGTCCACCCTTCACGCAACCACTAGGGAGCTGTCTGGCGATGATACCGATTTAGAGGAAAGAAGAGAAGGTGGTGGCAGTGGCCATGGAGGTGGAGGAGGACATGGAGTTTTAGGAGGAGGAGGTCATTCAACAACAACAACTGGAGGGTATGGAACTCATACCAGCATTGGGCTGATGAACACGAATGGCGTCACGAACCACCACCCGAAGAAGAAATGCAATCGTTTCACGAACTGGTGGAAGCGGCTTTTTGACAAGAACGTCAAGAAGTGCCGGAAGAAACACGGTGAAGGTACGCGTCGACTTCGAGCTTAAGAACCGAAATGCAATAACAGTTAGGTTTGAACCTGACTAATTTACTCGTTGTGCATCCGTTATTTATATACATGAACTCTGATGTTATTACAGCCATTTAGACTGAATCTTTGTCGCTTGATATCGCCCGCGTTGGGTCACTTCTTAGTCCCTTTAATGCAAAACCACACTAGCATTAATACTACTAGTATTACGTATTACGATTGAAAAAGCTTAAAATGAATACGCATGCATCTCTCAAGTCTGTTTAGAGTGAAAATGTCCTTATCTTCATCAGTCTCTGAACTATTTGCTCGTTCGAGACTCGATCCGCGCAAGGCTATTTTAATAGCGGAGCTATAAAAGCTCGTCGTGTCCTATGCTCTGTATTTGCAAAACGACGTTTTTACATCCAGAATTCAGATTTAATTTTTCTCCTACCCTGTTTTAATATGTTTTTAACCCATCCAAAACAGCCTAACCGAGCTGAACATATTGGTCGATTTTCACAATAGCGGAGCACGACGGAAAAACCTGCCGTCCCTTTTTCTACCATTAGACTTAACCTTTATGAAAACTTCGCCACATTTGTCGACGGGGTTTTCCGTCGTTATCTGTAGGGAATATTGGAGATCCTTTGCCTTTGCAAAAAAAATATCATCGTTTGTAGTAAAACCATGCATGTGGGTATTTACAAAAAGCGTACTAACAATTCACGACGGATTCCTGCACGCCGGCTGTCGTAATCCTAGGCTTTGAAGTTTGCAATCGCAATTTCAAACTAAGCTTAATTAAAGACCTGACATTGTGTTGGCCAACAGGTATGATACTAATGCGCACGGCTCTGACGCCTTCATTTTGGTCAGATCATTTTCACCACTCAGCCACTTAGACAGTAGACTGGACTCCAGTATTACAATGTACTGTACATACTGTATGCATTGAACTGGATCTCAAACTTTTATAACGCCCACTGGCACTCATTCCCACTGTCCGATGTCTCAGTTCGTAATTTGCGCCATCAAGGTGTATGAGCCACTTCATCTGGCGTTCAATACACCACATTGCCCTGGCCATGCTACGAGTCGAGCTGGCAAGTGGCTTGGCCTAACCGGTGTGTCGCCATCTGTCAAGATTACCACATTCGCTCTCGACTTCTCGACACTTTACCTCCGACCGTTTCCACGACATGCACAGGGTCGCTGACTTGACACCTTCTCTACGAACTGGTAGGCTTCTGTTTGTTCACCTTCTCAGCTCGACCTCCTTCCGACTTGTTTCCATGTGTATCGATAACCCAGATGGCTAAGAATACTTCTTCTGCTTCCCCACAGCTCAAAGGTTCAGGCAGCCCTCTTATTTCTCACTCAGGAGAGCTTCAGCGCTATCGCCCGAGATACCAACGGCTAAGGCGACAGCCACACCGACGATGACGCCGGAATGACTCCGGTCACTGCTCCATCTCTCGTTATGAGGTCTGATGGATCGCCTGAGTCAGCTGAGATTGCCACCGGTGATCATGCCTCTCAGTCGACTTCCTCCAAGACTGTCCGCGTAATTCATTCCGGTAAGCTCAGCTCTTAGATCGTTGAATTCAACGAGTTCGGTTCGTAGATATTCATTTATCCTTTCTCCTCACTGGACTGCCCTGCCCAATCACCTCTGAGCTTCCTTCCCGGCAGCGCAACTGAAAGGGCGTCTTCAATCACTATCGCCACTGGTCCTCGGTTTCCTGTAGCTCGCCTCCTTGATAAGCCAGAGGATCTTGGCGATTTCTTCGAGGCAGTAGCGCCAGATTCTACATCGCTAAGATATCAGTAGACGGATCCTCGTTCACGACCGGTCCCTCGCGCGTTAACGCCCAAGTCTATCCTTCGAGTTCGAGACAGTGAAGACTCGGCTTCTCCTATCGCCGAGTCTCTTCCCCCTCGCCAACACTCGGATGAAGACCCAGCATTGAAGCTGATTCCGCCGAGCTTGAATTCACTGGTTGGTGATTCACAAGGATCTCGACATTGTCCTGATATGTCTTCCGTGAATAGTGATGTTTACTCGCCACGCCCGTCACATCCGCTGAGTTCACCGCATGCGATCCCGCTGCCAGGGTTCCGTCCGGAGGGACTAACGGAAACTGGGATTCCTCCACTTCCGTCAGCTGAGTCTTCGCCGTCTCAGCTCGAGTCTCAGTCTCACAACCACGAGGTTTCTGCTGGCCCACTGGACTCAGCGGGGTCTTCTTCTGCTGGCCTCGAGAATTAGTTGAGGACTCAGTTCAGCCTCCAACAGATATAGCTGAGCTCTGGATGCTACTTCAAGACCTTGAACGTATTCGTTTGGCTGGAGAGCTTGAGCGGACTCGGCTGATAGCTTATACCATTCTCCGACCCCCACTTCCTGGTGACTGGCGTCACCGGAGAGATCTTTTGGCTGCTCGTTCTCCGACTGAGATGTTATCACTTCTTCAAGCCGGCTCTTCATCTCCACCGAGCTCTTCCGAAGAACTACCTCAGCTCAGGCATGACGTAACTCAGCTTCATCGCGAAAATCGTGCCTTAAGCCGGAGACTGGAGTCAGCCTTGGCGTCGACTGCTCGGCTAGAGGCTGAGTTGGCTGCGGTGGTTCGTGAGCGGGACAATCACCCAGCATAAACACCACCCTTCTGACTTCCTACCGATCTACCATCTATCGGCTGGAAATGGAGAAGAGAGATTCAACTCAGCTAGAGAATTGCCATATTGACGCCATCCAAGAACATGTGACGGGCTCCATCGCATGATTGAGGACCGGCACAGGGATTGCCAGCTTTTAACTGATCAGCTCATGGAACGCACGGTGTCCTATAACGCCTTAAAGGCTTTGTCAGACACTTACTTCCGTCGTCTTCAAGAGGCAGCAAGTTTGGTGACTTCAGGTAGTGACAAGCTTCGGTTGGCACACAAGACGATCGAGGAGCACAATTATCCGCCTCAGAACCTCCTCCGTCATCGCGGTCCTATTTCCGCGGCAGATCCAGAGGTGGCGATGACTGCAGCTGCTGGTCTTGACGCTCCAGGTCTGACCCCAAGAGATCTCAGCTTGAATGCCCGTTTGTGCCGACTTCGAAGCCCGCTAGCCTGAGATTGCACTGATGCAGTCAGATGAGTCCCGTGAGATCACCTTGCAAGTGTCAGCTCTGACAAGTGGTTCTGTTGTGCAGTCGAGTTCAAGCGGGTCTGTTGGGCAGACGACGCTCCGCAGCCCAAGCTGTTTCAGACCTGTCTCCTCCCCCCGTGTCAAGTTAACGACTATGAAGCCGATTCAACACCTATGGATCAACCACATCGAATTCCAGGAAGCCATTATCGCCGGGATCACCTCATTTCCGGTGACTCTCCCTTCCGTCCCTGGATTGATCGCGCTTCCATCGACAACGTCTGGTTCGGCGTCAAGCTGGACTGAATAACGAGCACAGCATCCGCTGTTGTAGCGTTGACTTCGCTGAGTTCGGCGCACACTGTTCTGCCGCCGAGTTCTTATGAGTCTCCTACACCATCGACTCGATTTGTTGCATCGGTAGTTGAGTCCCGATCTCTGGCTCCTTCTAACTCGACTGGTATCATTTCGACGACGCCCCCTGGGAAGATCAAGGGTACTCACACCAAGAAGAAATCGAGGATAGCTATCTCCACCTCGATAAAACCCAAGGTTGCTGTCCCATCTCCTTTGCGTCGTTCGTCTCGAGCTGCACCGATCACTGCCAGGGCTATTAGCGGAGTCCAACTTGAGGACGTCGAGACGTCTGATGTCGTGGCTCTGGGTCCTACGAAGGTCAAGTCGGCTGGAACTCCCAATTCCCAAGATGTGACTGAATCTGGTACATCATCATCTCTCCCTCTCGAAGTCAACTCGCCTGATGACGAGCAGGGAGAGATCCGCCGCCCTCCACGGTCCCCAAAGAACTTCTTCATCGAGCTATTCGGGTCCGATGATGATAACAGTGACGATGCTGACGCAAGCAAGGACGAGAGGAACCCTCCAGTCACTCCATCCTTATTAAGTCAGTCGCCATTGATGCTTCCTCCACAAACTTTGGATCTTCCGTCCAGTTCTCTTCCGCCAGCGCAGGGAGCTGACAAGCGTTGTGCGTCAACTGCCTTCTCAACCAGCTTCCAAACGGCTTTGAGGCGATTCCACTAGCAATTCTGTTCTGGTCACGTCTTCTCCGACTGCTTCCCGGACTACAACACCTGTTGATCTTGATCACTCTTCACTCGGGTCCATTTCTGCTCCCAAGGTCTCAGCATCTCCAAAGGTGGCGTCACTCCAGTCAGCTAATACGAACTCGCACTGTCGACGCCGACTTTTCCAGAATCTGCATCTCAGAAGTCATCTCCGGGTGTTCCAGCTGCTACGAACTCAGCTCTCTCTGCTACAGTGGCTAAGCATTCTGCGTCCAAGAAGTCAGCTTCCAAGAATCTGGTATCAGGAGTATCGTCAACGAAGAAGGCGGCTCATATAGGCTCGGCTTCCGCCAAACTATCGACACCCAAAGGAAAAAGTCGGAAGAAAGTATCGCCCAGCTCGATTTCAGCTGTCTCAAGCAAATTCAGCTAAGTCGAGGGTGCTTCTTCACCTTCTGGACCCTTGGCATTACGGATTACTCAGCTGAGGATGCAAGCTGCTCAAGGGGTAGCCCGTGATAAAGGGTGACAGAGCAAGTGAAGACATGGTTGAATCCTCCATTCCTCCACCCAGGGTCTGCTCATTGTTGGGAGAAAATCCTCTCGTCGTGTCGGGTGGCTATCAAGATGGAGGTTATCGACGGGAAGCGTTATGTCTGTCCGAGTCCTTCCTCCTTGGAAGGGGGTTGCAGCTTTTGCTGACATTCAATCACCCCAGCATCCTTGTTGCCGCTTGATGTCAAAGCTCCCAGCTGAGCCTTTCTTCACGTCTCCGTCTGTGATGGCTCGAGTACGGGGATCCGGATATCAGCCAGCTTCACCAGTGGAGATCATCGCTCAATGCTGGCGCAAATTACGGGGGGAAGAGATTGATTGGATCCGGTATTTCATCGGTCTCTGGGAGCGTCTGCACTGGATAGTGGATTCGAGTGTTGTTTTGGGTTTACACCCAGATTTGCATCCTGGTGTCCCACTCAGCGAGCTGGAGCTCATTCTCCAATTGTGGTTCAAGTCCGAAAGCATCGTGCGGATAGCTTTCGCCCTCTTCTCAAATTATATCAAGCTCTGCACAGTAGTGGTACGGCGCACGACTCAGTTGGACCTGCGCCGACTCTGGATTCCGAACTATTTTCGACCCATTTGCCCCATTTTGCTCCGGCGACTAATATGGCCTCGTTTCCAGCAAGCGCGAACTGGAGGGCGAGTCTTGCTGGAGCTGACCGTGAGGAGCCTTGTCGCGCATGGTGGTTACGCTCGCCGTCATCTCATCCTTACAATCAGTGTTTCCAACCGCTACATCCTGAGTTTCCGGTGTTTGCCCTGCCGACTTCGAATTAGAGTACGTTCAATCTCACGTGGAAGAGGATTTCGATCCAAACGAGCCGACTAGTGCCAATTGGGAAGGCCTGACTAAACTCGAGACCATGTAGGCGCTCACGTTGGTGGTTCTCACATTCACTTAGTCCAATTTCCAGGCACATTAGATGAGTTGATTTTCGAGTAGTAGTTATGGCGTTTCAGCTGGATCCCCACGACTTCATTTCATTCGTATACAATCATACAACTGTTTCAGTAGTTTTGTTCCATCCCACTAGGCCTGAATCCTGGTCACCCGATGGTGGTCAACTTGTGTCACCGTAGTGCTAGTTTTCGTCTGCCACTTGCACCATCTGCAGACGATTCTCTCATTTCTTTTGCCGTAAGTAATCAAACAATAAACCTCTGCGTGACAGATTCGTTAGTGGTTTCCATGTCGGCTCGGCGTAGCCGACCCATTTAACCTTGAACAACCGCTGAGCTCTGTTGGTGGTAGCTGATAACGGCATACCGTCATCCAGAATCACTTCTACGTCATATTTGTCGGTACTATCATCAATCTCCCAACTATCTTCTGGAAGGAGTTCTCCATCGAAATCGAAACGTTGGTTTTCGCTAGTTCGTCCTCCAGCTGAGCAGTGTGTCTTTGCCCCGGGTCGGTTACTGCTTTCAGCCGAGATACATGTACTACCGGATAAAACCGATACCCACCCTTGTCGGGAAGCTCCAGTTCGTACGCAAACTCTTCAACGTTCTTCTTCACTCGGAATGGTCCGTGCCACCTATGGGCTGGCTTCTTTTTCAAACCGGGTTTGACCAGTCCATGAAACAACCAGACTTGGTCTGCTTCGTTGAACAAGGACTTCTGGTGTTCCACCGACTCGGCTAACAGTTTTCTCCCAACCTGGATGAACTAGCTGAGTTCGAGATGGCTTCGCGGTCGTTTTTACCAAGACGTGCATTATGTTCTTCGGCTCTCCGAGTCTTCTCGGCTATCTGGTATTCCTTAGCGAGTCCTAACGCGATTTCCGTTGACGGTTGGCCTCTCTACGCCATTGCATAGCATCAGCTGAGTTGGCTGTGTCAGTTTTGATAATTAATGTCATTGCTTTGAGCGTGGACTGGACGTCCTATCCATGCACCAAGTGGAAGGGTGTTTCACGTCGAGTTGTATCGCGTGGGTTGTTTATGGCATGGACCATTCAGCTATGTCGTCCCAGTCGGCTTGCAGCGGGTCTTCTACATATACACGAATAGTCTGGATCATCGTCTTGACTGAGCGTTCTTGTTGGCCGTTAGCTTGAGGGCCGGTAACTCAGCGTTGCCCTAGACCGCGACTGCATCAACTCAGCGAACGCTTGGAAAACTTCTCTCATGAAGCGGGAATCTCTATCATGGCGGATTAACGATGGAACATCGAACTTCCGGTATACACATTCTGCGAGAACTTTCGCCATTCCAATCCTCCCGTGTCACTGATAGCTTTTGCTATCACGAACCCTGTGAATTGGTCTTGAAAAAGCAATAGCGCTGTGTTGCCCCGCTGAGGCTTTGGTAACGGAATTACGAAATCCATTGATACTAGTTAGAATGGGTGTTCAGATACAACATTGCCTGGTGAGTAGCCCTTTAGCCGGGGCTTGCTTTTGCTCGTGCTGCAATCTTCACATGCCTGGACGTGTTTGAGTACATCAGCATATACCCCCACCCAATAGAACTCAGCTTTCACTCGATGAAAGGTCTGTACAATTCCGAGTTGTGGCAGTTATGGAGTACTTCTTGATCATCATTGTTGGTATCACCAGTCTCAGCTTGAGATCGCCATCGTCAGACTCAACTGTTCGCCGTCTGACCCTGGTAGACAGCAGACCATCTTCACTGAGTACGAAGTTGTCGGCTATTTTGCTTCCGCGCTGAGTACGACGATGGGTGAGCCCATCGAGCTCTCCTCGAAGTATTGCTTTCAAGTCGGCTCATTTCAATTCCTCTTCTTGAGCTCTTGATATGCGTCGTCGACGTTCCGCTTGCACCACTACTGGATCAATGTCTGTTGCATTGGGCACGCGATTCTCTTCAACTGGTATTTGAGTCGGTCCTTCTACTCGGCTTCTAAATGAACTCGCCTGTGGTGACTCAAACTCAGTTAGGTCTGGTAGGATGGTTGTGTCGACTCCAGTTCACTCCTACATTCGCCTATCCGACCTTGGGGGGTTCTTCCGCTGGGTCCAACATTGGTTCATCATCGAAGTGGACTCGGCGGGTTTGTCGACTGGTCATCACTGCTATCTGACCAGCTCTCACGTTGTTTTCATCTTGGCTCTTCGTATATAGTTCTTCAGAAATCCGATTCAGCCTCTTCAACTCGGCATTTCTTCGCCGCTGAGTACCGCACGACCAGCTTTGTTCTCCAGAGCTTCCGTAGCGAAAGCGTCAGCTGCTGCGTAGTAGCAACGTACTACATGCAAATAGCGAACTGACTTTAACATTTCAGTCATTGCTTTGTGACGTGCCAGCTCAACTTGCAACGTCTCCTTCTTACACTGCGATCACCCACATCGATTGCTCGATTGCAAGCCGCGAGTCCCCGACGATTACTAGATCGGTTACTCCACGGTCTAAAGCTGCAGCTACAGCGTTATTCATGCTAGTGTGTTTAGCTATGTTAACCGTGATGGAGGAGAGGTAGGCACTCGCAGCGATCTCAATGTCCCATGCTGATAAGTGCCACAGGATCCAAGAGCATCTTCCATACCCACCGTTCTTCTCAGTCTGAGCAGAGAGACCCGTCGAAGGACAGTACATAACCTTTAAAGACGCGAGGCAAGTGAGCATACAATATTGTTGAGTCCAATAGTACTACCGCCGAGTTCTTCGAGAGAGGAGCAATGTGGGCGAGCGACTCGTCAAGCCCAATGTGTGGAGTGATAGACGCCTGCAATAGCTGAGTGAATTCGACATCCCGCTCTCGGATCCTTTTACCATAAGATGATAGGGTGACAATAACACTGCGAAGCTCGTAGCCCGACCGTAGAGGGATTTAGACTGATAAACCCACTCCAAACAAGAAAAGCGAGTAAGCACAGTGAGTGTTTTGCTGGCTAGCAGTATATAGCTGACTTTCAGCAAATGGAATAAAGCTAATAGCTCCTTCCCAGCTGGATGATAGTTGACTTCGTTTGATCCATCCACCAATTCCTGGAGCGGATCGGATTCAGCTAAGGCACGGCGATCAGCTTCGAACTTGGTCGGGCAACTCGGCTCAGGAGTTAGCTGAGCTCCTCCTGCACTGTATTGACTGCGCTGAGTTGCGGTTGCTTCCTCAGCTTGACGGACACGTTCGGCATTAGCAGTCCATCCACCACGGGATTGTTTATAACTCCGCAAGGCGTTGTCTATTAGCCGCTCGTAAATCATAGGGGCGTTTTTCAAGCCAAAAGGCATTCTAAGCCACTCAAAATGTCCCAGCGCACAGATAAAAGCTGAAATTTGCCTAGCCCGTCGAGTCATCATAACAGCCCAAAATCCTCTGGCCGCATCCAGGGAGCAAACCCAAAAGTAGCTTTCCAGCTCAGTTAGCAGATCATCGACTAAGGAATGGCATTTTTCATGAGCACCGTGACTGTGTTGGTCATCTTGTAATCGATACACAGACGGATATCCACCCATTCATCTTAAGTACCATAACAATCGGGGATGGCCAAGGACTGCCCAAGAAGGCAATCAACCCAGCTTTCTAATAGACCCTTGAGGAGCTCAGACAACTTCTTCAAATGCTTGAGAGGCGTCCGCCGAGCTCGTTGTTTCACCAGCTAATGTCCTTGGACGCAAATGGCGCCATAGGCTGGTGATGGCAGTGCATTACCATTCGCGATCGTGATACATTCATGACGTTTAAGCATCATTACCAGCTGTTGTTGTTGCTCCGGTGTGTGATCACTGCACATCACACTATTTCCAGTGTAATCGGGAACTGTATGCATCAAATCATTCAAATAGGCAAAAAAGCCAACTCGCGAGCGTAATCCTCCAGATCAATCTCATTAACTGAGTGTTCGACCTCAGCTACATTCGTGCTTTCATCGTGCACCGTCGTTACAGCCAGGTCCTTGACCATCGCCATCGCTGCCATGAGACGAAATCGCAAATCTTCTTCAGAGTCATCTGTGAGTGATTCGTCACTCACATCGATTTCTCCACTCAACAACCTTCTGCTGGACGTCTCCGCCTGGTTTGTTCGTTTTTTTTTTCTCCGACTTCTCCAGCGCCAGCGCGTACTTCCATTATCGTGCTAGGCGGATCATCCCTTGTGCTAAGTGACTCAATCGAACCGATGTTGGCTACTCAAATCACGGCGGTAACGGAGTCTATCACCCCTGCCCAGTTGCTGGAGTGTATGCCGAGTTTTTACTGACCCAGCTGAAGATTGTTTGACCTGAGCGGAAACTGCCCTTAGATCATCCATATGGTCGGCGAACTCAGCGGAGGAGCACTCAGAGTCAGAGGACTCAGTGATAGGCCGAGTTTGATTTTCAGGAAGTATAGTATCGCTTCTGGACCGTTCCAGCCGCTCCCAACGCTGCGCACAAATGGGTTCTTTTTCTCGGCCGCTGGAGCTGTGTTGTTCCCGCGGTATCAGCCCTGTCGGGGTTTCATACTGCCGTTTTGCCACTGCTGGTGGTTGTTGTGCGATCCACTCGTCGTACAGTCGTTGTTCTTTTCTCAACAGATATTTATCGATAGCTGACTCGAAAGCTAGAACTTGCCAATCTCGGTATTTCGCTGAGTCGAGCCTCACATAGCCATTGTCTGGTGGAAGATTACCATGTGGTGCCCAAAGCACCGCCGGGAAGTGAGCGGGACACTATACCTATTTACTGCTGACGTTCGTAATCATTACCCGTATGGTCTTGCCCTTGGGATAATGCGCAACCGTCGGAATCCAATCATTAGTGCGCCGAATCCACATCTCGTAAGTGATCACGACTCGGCTGACGGCGCCGTAAGCTGAACTCAACCGTCAGCCGACTCGCCACAACTTATCAACGATTCAGTAGGACGGTGGGTGGTTTGGTTGCCATACTCCATCTCTCCCAACTGAACGTTGTGTGACTTGACGAGTGGTACTACTACTTCGTCTGTCAATTTCACCGTCGAGTTGTAAATATCCAGTCGTATTCCTGCTGGTATCATAAAGTCGGTACCCAGTATCAGGTCAACACCCGCACGATGTGTCACAACCCAGACTTCAAACTCGTAGACAATCTTCCAGCCGACTGTAACTTTAACCACTGCCCTCGTCGTCGTAGGAACCTTGCCTTTGCCAATCCCTTGTACATTGATCTGTAATCAGTGCTCGCATGCCGCTTCAATCGCAGCCGCCGCGCGAAAGATTTACTAATAGCTGAGACGTTTGTCCCAGTATCGAGTAGAATCTTCGTCCGCTCGTCGTTTACCGCACCCATCACTAGCGCTCGCATACGAACTCGGCGATCAAACGTTTGTGCCGACCACCAGCTCATGCGCTCTCCGGGACGCAGTTTCACCGTCACCCACTTCCATGGGCTTTCCGTCGTCGCCGGGTCTCTACTCTCGCACTCATAACAACTCGGCAAACCTTCCTCTGGATCGCTGAGTTCAGGGGTCGATCTTGTTCCGAAGTCGACCGATCCGGTACACCGGATGTTCCATAGGCCGATCACGAAATTGGTTGCGCCAGGGATCGGCGGTGTCAGCTTCACGTTGGGCCTCCAGAAGGTCACCAGGTTCAGCTCGGTAAAGATCGGAGTCAGCAAGGTTGGCTGCCCGACATGCCCGACCTGGATACCAAGTCCCATCCTCCGTCGTGGTCGGGAGGTGAAGGAAAAAAAGAATTGAGTAATAGATCCAGATCGGCCCACCGCTCACGCATCATCAGAGGAAATGAACGGAGCAACGCTCGCCAGCTGTCGCCCGCTCGGATCCGCCTCTGACGACGACCATGAGGGTACTGCTCCACCACTGGGTCACGACGTTGTTCAGCGGTAACCGGGAGGTAATGAGTCGTCTCCCATAAGCCTGGAGGTGTCGCCGCTCAAGCGCGGGATAAGAATTCGCGATCTGGGTGAGAGTGGTATTTGATCTGCGATGGAGCGGCGGATCGAAGGTCAGGGTTTCCTCCGGGTTATCCAACACCTCCCAGGGTCGAGCGGCGATCAAGGCCGTGATATTCGGACAAGTAATCAAGTTGTCTAGATAGTCGGTCCGGCCCTGGCGGCGCGGACCTCTCGCACGCGCCGCGGTAACAGCCAGCCAGAAGGGATTGGGAGCCGGGCGGTCAAGGTGCGCCATATTATGGCGGTTACTTGAAGCTGACTCAAAGTCATCGCCGGCCATGGATAGGTCTTGGCCTGAGTAAGAGCACGAGGCTGATCGGATCCAGGTTGTGAGATCGAGGCTGGGAGTAGCGGCGGGACCAACGGCCGCCGACGAGCTCCAGGAGGGGTAGCCGGAGGAGTTCTGGTATCGGATCTAGCGGGGCCTTCAGATCCAGAAGGAAAGCTGGCGGACTTGGGGAACTAGGCCCACCTTGAACAGCCGACCTGTTTGAGCGGCCGCGGGGCAGCCGCGATCAGAGTGTCCAGGACTCGCCGGTTGACGATTCGCAGGTGTCTCTTCAGATTCGCGTAAAGAGCCCTCAGGGGTGCCAGGATCGGTTATCCCGATCGGTTGATAAGCATCGCCGCCCGGGCGTGTGCCGGATCGGCGACGAGCTTCAGAACGAGATCGGGACAAAGCAGCCAACGCTTGATCATCGCTGTCCTCCTCTTCGTCTTCTTCACCTTCCCCCGATTCTGGCAGTCCGACTGAGGGGGGAACCTCCGTACGGGATGCAACTGAGCCTTCCTCGCTTTCAATCCCCGGACCATCATCGGCGATCTCTGTCCGAGGCTCGAACTCGGCCAGAGAATTGACTCCCGCCGAAGTCGAGCTACTTGACTCTCTCTCTCTCTCTCTCTCTCTCTCTCTCTCTCTCTCTCTAACCTTGCGTCGGGGCAGGCGGAACTACCGGACGGCCAGGAGAAGGAACGGACCGACTACGCAACGGACGCTTAGGCGAAGGACCAGGTGGAGAAGGGGAAGTCGATCGGCTGCGTTCACGTTTACCAGATCGAGGGAGACCAGATCCACTAGGGTTAACTAGCAGTACCACCTCGGCGAGACGATCGGTGACCACATCGACGCCCGTGGCGATTTCGTCTTGGGTCTGACGTAGCCGGTTGTAAGCGGTCTGAAGATCTGCGATCTGGTTTTCCAGCGCACGAATGGTCCGCTGAGATGTACTCAGCTCCACACCTGTATCTCAGAATGGTCAAAGGCGAGTAAGGTACGACTCAACTAATTCGACATACAGAAGATCATGGTACTTACGGGCGTCAGCAGATTCCGTCGCAGCTGTATCCCGATCACGGATCGCGGCTGCGAGATCAGCTTGTAAAGGAGATTGGCCACGTCGCAGGGTATCGACCTCAGCGTGAAGGCGATCTAGTTCGAATTGGAGCTGATTCTGCTCCGCGCGAAGTTGATCTGCTCGCGGACGAGCTTGTCAACAGTAGAGGTACCGGTCGACCGCCTCGCGGATGCCGGATCGGCTATCGGAGCGGAAGGAACAACCCGATCAGGCCTGATCGGGGTTTGGCGGAGTTCGTTCTCCAGGCGCGTCAAAGTTGCTACGGCTGCGTCCAGTTCCACGCGGAGCCGAGCTGACTGAGTCACATCCGTG
The DNA here is from genome assembly GCA_033558025.1 of Phytophthora sp. 'mugwort'. Classification (NCBI taxonomy): domain Eukaryota; phylum Oomycota; class Peronosporomycetes; order Peronosporales; family Peronosporaceae; genus Phytophthora; species Phytophthora sp. 'mugwort'. The sequence continues at coordinate 1,459,407 of JAUCEF010000008.1, read as the reverse complement.
TCCGATCGAGAACTCTCCGCTGTCGCTTAGTCCAAGCAGCTCGAGTGGAGTTCAAGCTAGCGCGGTAAGAGTCGAGATCGACCCGATTCTCACCCAGTTCTCTCTCTTGAGGGATGATCCGGTCGCGTAAGTCGTCGACCTCTTCCTCGCGGAGCTCCAGATGATACGGAAGTTCGTCTCGGTCAGCTTCGGAGAGACCACGCTGAACACTGGAGAGACGACCTCCACGTCTTGGATCTCAGCAGCCTGCTGACGAAGCTGATCGCGGAGATGGATTGACTGATCTCCCTGGGCTGGACGAGCGTTGTCGATCTCAGCCCGGAGCCTCCGGATCTCCTCACCTGGCTCGTGTCGGAATTGCTCCAAGACACGCAAATCGTCAGACAGCTTGGCTATGACACGATCCTGGTGCATGAGATATCGCAGCAGATCGTCACGAGTACCTCGCATAGGACGCTCATCTTCCCGGTAGGCCACCTGACGCGCCACGACCTGAGTTGTCGAGTCAATGAGAGCATGCGAGGCGGCAGAATGGCTGGGCCTTACGCTGTGGGGCGCGGCGATTGGCCTTCGTCAGAGGCGTCAGAGTGGTGATCACTCATGGAATTGGGGTAGATGACTTGTTGGGGTGAAGATTGAGAAGTGTGACCGGAGTGTGGGGCTGTAGGAAAACGACGTCGGACAGGGGGTGGTTGTGGAGAAGCGTAAACCAAGAATATCAGAATCCCTAAGGAATGGCCAGGTCGGTGAGAAAGGCGGTCCCAGCTGTGAAAAGAGGGGGCGATCGAGCCGGATCGAGATACGAGGTAAAGGCGGGGCGACGTTCGACTTAATCAGGGGTGCAAGTGGATGCTTCGATGACGAGGAAGGAAACCAGGGTCGGACAACCACCCAACACAGATCTGTTATACTGTGATCACCCGACCGATCGAGGATCGAGTGGATATTCGAAACCCGGATCGAGGGGGATGTAAGAGATCAGGAATGGCGAGCGATGACGGAATCGATCAGACTGGATCTAACGCCGTTTGACCTCGGTCGGACCCCGGTCGTGCGGATCTGGGGTCCGCTGGTTGGCACATCCGACTGATCCGGCGTCCACATATCGGCCTACACCTCGCCGTCCGAAATCGGGCAGATCGGATCGATCTTGCAGTCGAGATCGGGCCGATCCGGCGATCCAGGTTGGAAGATCAGGCCGATCAGGTGTTCGAGGTTCGGAGGACCGGGCTGATCCGGCGTCCACAGGTCGGCCTGCACCCCGCCGTCCGAGACCGGAAGATCGGATCGACTTTGCGGACAAGATCGGGCAGATCGGGTTGATCGGTTTTCGCCGATCGGCATACAGGTTCTGTCATCCTCGATCTGCCAGATTGGCATACATGTTCTGACATCCTCGATCTGCCAGATCGGCTTACACGTTTTGACATACGTGATCTGGCAGATCGGTGTTGGCAGATCGACATACGCGTTCGGACATCCGCGATCAGGCAGATTTGTGATTCGATCAGTCATCCTGGGGGATGTGCAAGTGTGAAGACGGTACGTGATCAGTGGTTGAAGAAGGGCAAGATTCAGGAGATTCAGGTGGTACGAGGTAGGGTTCTGGATGGGAGGATGGGACAAGAAAAGGATAAACAACAATCAGACTCGAATTTACATTGGACTACTCAGGCTGGTTTCAAATACTGTGGGAAGGGATCTACGTTGGCCTTACCAAGTATCAACTAGCCCAAGGTAGCAGATCAAGCGTCGCGGTGAGAGGATCGGATCGGATATTGGCCGACCCTCCCCCAAGCTAGCGAACTTCTGCTCAAGCGTATACCTCGATCGATCGGCATTCAATGCTTGGCCGACGATCGCTTGGACTCTCAACACGCGCGATCCCGCTAAAGGAAGCGGCAAGCAACTCAAGGAAAGGAACGACGTCACACGGCAACCTCGGCCTTGGATCAGGTCCAGGCCCCCGATGGAAGGTCGACCACCTCAGACCGGAACCAATAACGGCAGCAAAGCGAACACTTTCGCGCTGCTCCACGCCCCTGCGTCCCGCCAGGACGTTCAAGGCTTTACATCGCTGCATCCTTCTGAGTTCCAAGAGAGCAGATCCAGCCCACCCACGGGTACACGAGGTGATACCAAGTTCAGCTGATCACGGATCATCGGAGAACCCCCTCCGTTAGTTGGTGTATGGGCGCAGTTGGTAAGCGGATCGGGTCTTAATCATATTTTGACCGATCCCGCTACTGCACATACTCGTCACTCTTCAAGCGAATTAGAAGACGATCCAGTGTAGCCAAACAATTGGCGAGATTCTCTTTTCCGAGGCATATGTCATCAACGAAAGACCGACGCTCGAACACTGGCACAAGCGTTCATTGATCGACTTTTCCGGCCGAAAATATATCTGCTACGGGAGTGTTCACGAGTTGTGAAACTGGATCCATCGTGACCGACGAATCTCGGTCAGCTTCAAACTTAGTTCGGGTATTACGTCCTGGCACAGCGAACGCTGTCAAAGGTTTTGTCGGCCTCGCGTAGCGTGATGGCCACGTCTTCAGCGTGCTGCATGAGCTCATCGTAGCGCTTTTATCCATCCTTCGGCTGGATAAAGCCCCGCAACGTATTGTCAACCATGGGTTGACATATCATTGGTGCATTCTTCAGGCCAAACGGCACCCGTAACTATTCGAATTTTCCCAATGTGGAGAAAGTGAATAAGGATCTACCCGCGGAAACGAGTCATCTGCGAGATAGGTGGAGGAGATCAACCAGAAGACAACTGACAGGCTGAAAGCGAATTTGACGGCGACCCAGGTTGGAGAACAGGCAAAGAACGAAGATCAGGCTAAGGACAAAGATCGAAACTTACTGGCGATCGGCAGATCGCGACCGATCTACTCTTTATATTACCACAGTAGATCCCGATCGAGCCTCGTTCACGGCCGACCGTCGACTAGATCCCGACAAGGGATGAAGTTTTCAAGACCAGGGCCTGGCCGTCTACAAAAGGCTTTCGATATCCCCAGCCGATGCCCTAAATTCCCACACCAAGGGAGTGGGATTTTCTATTCCGAGATAGACATCAAATCTGAGAGGCAGCCAAACGCGTGGTCGCCATGGACGGCCAAGCCGAAGACGAAGAGAATGCAATTCTCGCTTTCTGGTGGCTGTTTGCGCGGCCGCGATAGCGGCCAGCACTGCGCAATTTTAGCCACACCACACCACAAGTCCTTACCGCATAGTTAACAATGTCTCCGTCGACCCCACCGTCCGCACCTCTGGGTTGCTGTTGGACGGGTACCCGCGTTTCACCAGCTTCTTAGGAGTGCTCCGCTTCGCATCAGGAGCTCCTCGGTCGTCGGTGCTCTAGCTTGCAAGGCCAGACAGCTCTCCACCGTCGCCAGCGTCACCCACACTGGCTATCGATGGGGAAGGAGAGGGTGGCTAGGTAGAGGGCCGCGTCCGGAACGGGCGACAATACCATCTCCATGGAGCTCCCTTGCATCTCCCGGTACGAGGCAATTTCACAACTGAATGGTTCCCTGTGCTGAATGGTTTAGCAAGATTCAACAAGTTTAAAAGCGTGTATAGATCAACTGGGGGCCTGCTCTCTAACGCCCCAATCTAGGGACAGCATCGGGATTTACGAGGTCGTTTATCCCTAGACCCGGACACGGACGGAGAAACCAGGGCCTAAGAAGAAGTGATAATGAAAGTTGAGCAAGGGGATCAAGCGTCATCAGAGATCAGATCGAGACGACGACGCTGAATGACGCGAGATCCGGAGATCGACAGGGCCCGGGAGGACCTTTGTCGACAGAAGAGAGGCCGATCTGGAACCGGATCAAGAAAAGCCTCGAATTATGCCCAGCTGTCCCGAAGACACCTGGGCATAATACGAGGCTTTTCTTGATCCTGGTCGATCTCGAGCGAATCGGTATCACAAGAAAGGCCAAGCCTGACCCCTACTCATTCGCTATTTCCATAGCTACAGATCGGCTCCGAAGAAGAAAAAGAAGAAGGTTACAAAGAAAAAAACGAAAGGTCACGGAGTCGGAGGCGGAAGGCCAGATCAAGGTGTCCACAGCGATCTGGACTGGAGATGTGCTAGAGATTGTACATCACCGGAAAACCTATGCGAGTTCCTGATTCACGATCCGGTGATGGCGGTTATGGAAGTACGCCATATCGGGGATTTTAATAGGAAGACCACCGGAGCCGTCGGGGAAGTTGGACACTGTGGAGACACTGTTCCAGCTGATGAATGATTAGTGGTAGGCGCTTTTGATGCCGACGATATTTTTAATATGGATTAATATGTGGTTCGATCCACTACTCGATACCTGTTCGAGACGCTGAAGCCTTTGGCGGGATAATCCCTGCAGACCCAAGACCTACTCCGCTATTAACACCGAATGGCAGACCGGATCGTCACATCACGCATCGGCCACTTCGGAGCCGAACTTATACAGCTAAGACCTACTCCGCTATGAACACCGAAGGTCAGACCGGATCGTCACATTATGCATCGGCCACTTCGGAGTCGGACTTAGACAGATCGACCGGTCCGCGACGGAAGTCAACCCATCTGCGGTCATGTTTTTTGTTAAGGTCGCCAGGTCAGATATCCCAGCGGCAGATCGGCGTAGGAATCCGTCTCCATCCGCGGCCCAACTAAAGACAACAGATACACCAGACGCGCCAACGGCCAGCTGGAATCGTACTTCTTAGCGGCCATGACACGATTTCTGGAGAACGTCGTTTGATTGCTGCGGCTAAGACACCATACGGAAGGCTTATGTGGGGTCACAAGACGTGGACATTTAGTCCGCACGATCACCGCGGCACCAGCTGTCCCTCTGTGAATATGACCGAGATAAGTTGGGTATCCCAAGTGTGCGGCGTGTGGTGGTGATTGCTACGGCCGCAACCAGGTCTGGTGGTACTTCGTTGGTCCAACGAGTCCAAATCCCCGCGATCTCGGCTCTAAAAGAGTTTACCGGCAAGGATTCATATGAAGACCGAGCTTGAGATGGTTCATCAATGCTAAAATCATCGTTCCTGCTGGATCAAGAATCAGATGAGAAGATTTTGACCTTGCCGATCTACTCACCTGGCCAACGAAGCCTTTCTATCGCTAGCTCATCTGAACGACCCGGAACAAGTTGAGTGACTTGCTCCGCAGCTTTCAGACGCAATACGGCGGTCTAGGCGTCTTGGTTGCATGCGCGCAAGCGGTCGGAGGAATCTCCCTTGAAATACCTCTACCGACTGAACGTCGCTGACCTGCGAGCGCGACTGAAGATCAAAGACGGAGACCAAAGGACCGCCCGGAACACGGCGATGGCTATATCGAAACGCTTAGGGGTCCGGACTTGGTAGAACTGTTAATGGTATTCCGCCTTTCGGAAGCTGACGAGCTGGAAGAAGTTCTCCGTCCGCGGGAACGGGCCAAGAACAGACAGAAACTATCGTATTTCGGGTCGAAATACAACATGAAGGCCCAGCAGCCGCGACTAAATGAGCCGTCCGCGCCATCCAGACTCCGCGCCTTGAATCGGGATCGGATACCAGTTCCGATGGATCGGACTCAGAAGATGATCTACGTCGCATCTACTTTGCCTCGGCAGATAATGATCTATCACCTACTGGGGGCGAGCCAAAAGTGCCGGATCGGCCTTCGTGCTGACGAACCCCGATGGATCTGACGCCTAATGAACGCAGATGCTCACTACCTCCAGACGGGTCGGATCGGAGTCGGTGCCCACACTGTGGGTCCCTAACGCATAAAGATCTCAGGTGTTAGGGGCGGTTGTCGTGCTAGAAGTACGGCAAGAGAGGTCATCCAGCAGATCACTGCCTTTGCGTATGCCATGGAAGGAGGGAGCTACACGACATGGGTAAGTACCCATGGAACCATGTAATAATTCTACAACCAGATCCGTCAATGGTACAGCCCGACCAAGTATGCAGGGATATTACCTTTGATGGCAGAGAAGATGGTAACGTAGGACGCACACCGAGTCTGAATCCGGTACGAGCCGAGCATTCTACGTATTGCATCTATGAATTGGTAGACAAAAGGTACATAGATGGAGTTAACGAACAACGACAAAATGTACGCATAATACCTGTGATCTACATGGGAATCCTATTGCTAAGTTCTTGAACCTCCGTCACGTCGACGAATATCGCCGATTGAATGTCATGATTGCATTGGATCGCCTACCAGGAGAATCTTTAAATTTAGAAATCATGCGCCGGGAAAGTGATTTTTGGTAACGATGTTGGTATGGCTACGCCATCGACATCGGGTAGCCAATCGGAGGCCGCGATCCCTTCAGAAGAGAGAAGGATAGATCGAAATCACCACATGTGACATCGCTCAGGGTAAAAGGAGGCGAAGAAGGATCCATCCCAGCTATGGTTGTCGCCCAAGCTGACACCTCGATCGGAAGTCAGGTTGAGGAAGTTGCGGAGGCGGCAGATCGAGAAGGACAGGCCGGACCGGGGTTGATCTTAGATGAACCGATTTGGCGTCTGAAGCGGTTCAGATATCCCCCGAAAGCGGATCGGAAGGCGAGAAAGAACGATGCGGAGTTAGCGCACCGGACCTGACTGAAGATCGGACGTGGAATCCGCAGATCGACCCAGTCCGACTGATTCCGATCTCGAAAATGGCGATCCGGCAGGAGACACTTTGAACTACCGTCATGAAGGAGAAAATATGAGGACGGAAGACCTGGGCCGAGTGTTAGCGGTACTTCCCGAAGTCGAGATTGCTGCGACGGAAGAGGTGACGATCGAAGATATTCAGGTGGGAGATCCGAGGTATAATACCCCTGATGAAATCGATCGAGTTCGACAGACGATCTGCTTTTCTTGCAGCTCGTTCCAGCGCTGTCGACCAAATCCATCAGCGAAGAACAGCATTTTCTCGCGCTGTCTTGGTGATCATTGATGGCCGGGTTTTAAAGACGAGGAAGAGGGCCGCCTTGTTTCCACCTCACTATCAGCCAGCAGTTCACAGTCACTCGATCCTTGAATTTCCCGGCGCATTTACCCACACCGTCTTCACCCCCTTGGTGTTGACCGTGGCTGTAGGAACATATTCGTAGTTCACACCTATACAACGAGCATTAGAACAAATAAACATATTCAAAGCATAGTGAGTGGCACCTGTCTGGTCGGCATTGTAGACCTTGGTAATTTTAAGCTCCTTCATTTTGGCACAAACTTGGCGACTAAAATCTGCCAGCTTCTCGGGGGCGTCTTCCGGTGTCGTCTGCCCCTCCCTCGTTCTACGCCGGATCGACAACTTGTGCCGGCGCAGGAAGTGCTTCCGCCATGACCAGGATGCTTTGAAAGCGCCGCGAGGAAGCCCTGTAGGAGCGTAAAGGTCGCGCGCTTGCAGCTTCAACATCAGCCCCGTCACGGTAACATCATCTGCTCGGAGGTCGTTTACCCACCTCACGAGCTGCTTCTCCGCCGCTTCGGGTAGGGTAGCACCACTCCACGGGACCTGTGGCGGTGATGGCTACCTAAGCCCGCTGCGCACTTAGCCTCAATCAGTCTGCGATTGGCCTTCCACGAGTAGCAAAGACGCTTTTTAGATCGCACATGTGAGCGAAATAGACCTGGATAGAATCGTTGAATAGTTGAGAAACCTTAGTACACGCAGCTTGAACCGGTAGGATACCGCCACTCGTTTGTATATTTTGGCTTTGGAGCCATTTCCCGTAGTTCTTTTTCTCCCGGTGCGAGGCATGGTGCAGGGCGTGGATAACTAGGTAGCAGATGGGGTGTTGGCTCGAAATTGGAATCTTGTGCGAATCTGGTGCGGGCTCTGCTTAAGTCTACAGCCTAGACGACTGGTTTTGGAGAGCTATGAACTATAATCATTAATTAAAGGTAAAAACTTACATTTTGTTTATTAGTGTACTAGCTCGTGATTGGCTAGTCGAAGATGCGAACAATGAGCTCTGTTATGCGGTACTAGTATATTGCCCAATCAGACCGTCCTGATAAGTGCGTCGTCTATTGTGGTTCCTTCATGATAAACACATTGTATCCTATGATTTGTACCGTAGTAAAAATACTTCATTTACAGCGGGATCTGTAACCATACTTTCACTCATAGAGATTCACGATATGCATCCGTCTCTCAAGCTGTCGGGCGTTCACGCTTCCGATGTCTCAGTTCGCGTTTTGCGTCCATCAAGGTAACAGGAAAATCGATCTGACTTGACTTCAAGAAGCATGCGTCTGCTTCATCTTGTTGTGGCCGTCGTGGTCACGCTGGTTGCTGTTAGAGATGGCGCCACAACCGCCGTCACGTTGGTGGCAAAATCCGACGATGCGACACCAGGGTATAACATCCCAACTCGGGAGCTGTCTGAAATTGACACAGAGGAAAGGAGGGGGGGACGTGCAGGAGGAGGAGGACGTGGAGGAGGACGTGGAGGAGGACGCGGAGGAGGACGCGGAGGATATTACAGTGGAGGGCCGTACTCCAGTATTGGGCTGATGAACCCGAACGGCGTCACGAACCACCACAGGAAGAAATGCAATAAGTTTATAAACTGGTGGAAGCGGCTTTTTAACAAGAACATCAAGAAGTGCCCGAAGAAAGACAAAGACGTATATTCGCGTCGACTTCGAGCTTAGGTACCGGGGCGAACAGATCGCGTGGCCCACCATTTAGTACATGTAGCAAGCTTTGAAATGATACATGTAGCGCTGTGAATGTGCGAATATGTTGTGGTTCCTTACTGCTGGGTGCTTGTCCCTCATTGTGTCATACTACTGTAGTTACAATTTGTAGCCATACGTTTTGTCATCACTCGGAAATTGCGTCCTGGACAAGCGCTAGCCAGCCCCGGTCAACGCCGTTGCTTTGCCGTTGGCAAAGTTTCCCATGGCCACGGGGGAACTGGTAAAAATAATCAGCGTGAAGCACGTAGAACAGTTCGTCCGTAAGGCTACTAGTAGCTGGATGACGACTACAAACGGTGGAAGCAACGCTACACCACGCGTGAGGAGATTCAAGTCCATCTCGACCTGCATAGGTAGGTGGCCTTAATAATGAAGCTCTGTCTCGCTTGCAGCAGAACGATCGCCCGGATCAAGTCAGCGTACTGCCCGGGCACTTCGCTCTGCGCTTCACCAGCCTGGGATAGTTCAACAGTGTGGCATACGCCTTGCTGTTGTTTGCGATCTGACATGGACCGTACATGTCTTCCTCGGTGGTTGCGTCAGGGACACAAGCCGTGTTAACGCCAGGTCGCGGCGTACTTTAGTACTAGTACGTGGCTTTCGAGCAACTCGGCGAGAAGAAGTTCTTCGAGAACACAGTCAGAACTGTCAAGGTGATCAGGAACAACTCGAGCAGCGCGATACGGATTCAAGAGCAGAATATTTGTTGGCCTCACGAACCTTGCAACCGCCATGCCGGTTTACTTAGCGTTCCTGAACAAGTGCAGAGTGTAGGAAGGTGTTGTGCGGCCCGACAATACCGACTGCTTGCGTCACGGCGGAACTTGGATAAAGCCGTTCGCGAGTACAAGAAGCACATACACATCACAGCAGAGAGATGAAAAAAAAAACTTCGAGCTTGCAGATACCGTAGCGGTGGAGAAAGGGAATACAAACACGTGTCGAGTCAAAAGACAGCGAGGGAACCCGACGAGGAGTTTAATGGGGTAGCACCAGTTGATATCGCTGCCGAGAATAGCAACTGGTCCACAATGTAAAGGAAGTGCACAGTTCTGCACAGCTTGGCCAATTCTTCCCCCGTGACGGCACCTACACGACCGGACAGTACTTGGAGGTGTAATATCCCATGATGGTGGACAGGAATACAGTAGCAAGCATCATGTGAACTGGTGCCGGCATATGCTCCAGCCTGCAAGTATTCTTCAAAGTTGCCCTAAACGCATACCGCGGACCAGCATATTGTTCGGCAACTGCCACAAGAAAAGCAAGTGTATTTAAGCGCTCGTGAATGCCACCGCATCCGGCTACAGATCAGCAATCAAACCTGAATCCACACGGTGCTATCTCATCGTCAACTTACCGGTACTATCATTGTCATAGCTTGGGCAATTATTTTTGTATTGGAAAAAAGTGGTGGAATCAGCAGATCTTTTTCGGTCGCGATTCACCGTTGTCGTCGAGCCGGTCATGCTAGAATCGATTCCTCTTGTGGACGTGGAGGGAAAATGAAGAGTATACTTTGTAGCATTTGCAGTACACCATTGCACGGCGTTATTCACAGCGCCAACAATTTAATTCAAAATGTGAACGCTGGAATTCAAATGACCTTTACAAAAAGATATTCATCATAATATTTGTATAATAGGATACGGATGATTGGATCTGGGGGCCTTAAAAAATGGCAGGAAGCTTCGCGCGAACGCTGCGCTCAACAGCCTATAAACCGCAGTTCGCAATTGGCAGCATGCCATCACCAAGCTACAAGAAGTACTCGCAGGAGGTGCGAGCCTGCGTCCTGTGCGCGACCAAGGAGGCCAAAAACTGGAAGATCGTCGCTAAGCTCCATGATGTCCCCTAGCGAAACTTGATGTATCGAACGGATTCAGCAGGTATATAACATCTTGAAGATAATATTTCTGGCAGGTTTTTTAATTCCAGCGTTCACATTTTGAATTTGATTATTGGCGCTGTGAATAACGCCGTGCAATGGTGTAGTTGCAAGCATTTCTACTTTGGCATATTCGCCGGCGGGCTCGACATTAACCCTCATAGCATGACGTATTGGCGGCATGCAGATCTTCAAGCACTGCGTCTTCCTTGTAGCTGGTGGAAATGTTCTAAGCATGTTCATCATGTCGACGGTATTCCGATTGTGCGAGGCTAAATATAAGAACATTACAGTCCTAGAATTGGGGAACAGCAACTTCATCTTGAACGGCTTGCTTCATAAAAGTTCGCGTGCTTGTTTGAGAAATGAAGACCTTCATCACGTCAACCTGTGTACAGTACATCAAGTTTGAAAATACTTCAGTAAGAACATTCGCAATTAAAAACTGAAAACAGCATCAACGATAGCAGACTTGATGCAAAGTACTTGTTGGCTTAAAGATCATACTCGCTGTGTCGATTCAACTGACTCGAATGCACCAGCGCCGAGTGCAGGTAAAAGAAATGTTTTGCGGCATGATGGTCGAACCGACAATTTCTACAGCTTGAACCACGGCCGCGGTAGTTCTCATCAACGTGTACGATGCTCAGGGTCATCCCGGACCCATCGCTTCTACCTCACATACAATGCTTAACCAAACACAAGCTACAAGTGAATATTACAGTTACTGAGAGATTCAGCCGACTCATACACATACTATGGACTCCTCATCGGTAGTTGCTGTCTTGTGATCGTCGTTCAATAGGGATTGTTCTGAAGAATGACAGACCTTTATCGGTGATTACAGGATATTACGTTTGCAGCACTGTACAGTACTGGTAACGTATCGCTGCCGATTACAAAAATTAGTGCCAAGACATATATCAGCCAACCCAGTTTATTGCCGATGCAGCAGCCACTAAAACGGTGAGATCGTGCGTGAGGCGGTGCTACTCAAGATCACCCTCTTACTCCTGTCAGCGAACGCCACTCACCTTCTGCAGCCGCCTGACGCAGCCGTATTCAAGCCATTCAAAGCCAGTATCGACGCCGTGATGCGCGAGTACAATCTGAATGGAGGCAAAGGTTCTATCGCGCGCAAAACCGCCATTCTACTGGTGAGTACCGCGTAGACCAAGAGCATCATGGACAAGCCTACCAGTGTGATTGCTGGCTTTAGAGCGTGTGGGCTTTGGTCATTGTCACTATTTCAACAACAGCGTCGGCTCAAGCTCTTTCAAGATGGCGGGTGCGTCACGGACTTCGAGTTGCCGACCTGGCTCAAAGTCAGAGAGATCGTGCAGAAGGAGATCTTAGTGCTTCCTGCGTCGTCTACAAAGGCTCACAAGCGGCGAGACAATTGATGTGAACCGTCAGGTCTTCACGCGCGAGGACTTGCAAAACATTGATATGTAGCTGCAATCATCCCCAGATTTATGCTGCATTTGGTATGGTGGGTTTCGGCAATAATCTGCGTAAAGACAAGTTCACGTTTTGTTTTCACCGTTGTTTTTCGCTGAGCACACTGTCGTCAATTCTTGCAAGCTTAGCGTCTCCAATACTTTAACGAATAGAGCTTTATTTGATCTCATGTTTTTTTGATAAAATTGTTGATTTTAACGTAAAACACATGAAGAATTTTCACTTTTCCTTAGGGGTCCGAATTTGGCAATAATCCCTTCTGCTACGTTACACTTAATTTCAATGCAAAGTATTTTATGATGGGCGTAATGTTCGCGTTACTTGGGATTAGCAGTAGAGTGAATATGTCAATGCCTACATGCTTTACTCAAGCAAACGCAACAATAAAATGAATATTATTGCACGAATGATTGTTTCTCAAGGCGAAGTCTGCACGAAGTCGATCAGCACCTGTCACCGTTGGCAAATGTACTTTTAAACCACGACTTCACATCCGACTATCAACCATTGCCGCACTGTAATGGGGTCGTTTTGGTCGCAGCTGCCGTGGTGGCTACCAGTTTCTCCATTTCTGATGGCGTTTCACTGGCCGAGTCATCTGCATGGGTTACGGGAGCCCTGTGCTTCGTCTGGAGAGAGGCAGCAGCCTTTAAGGCGTCATCGATGCTCGAAGGCAACAAATCGCTGTCGGTCAAGGACAGCAGACCGTCCAAGTAGTTGCCGCCCTCGTCGACGATCCCGCGGCGGATGTCGTCGAATTCTCAGAGCCCGAGTCGCTGGCGCTCGAAGAGAGCAGCAAATCGCTCAAGTTGCTGCCGTCATCGCTTGATCTTGAAGTCGACGTTTCTTCCGAGGTCGTCATCTTCTTTTTCGTCGTCTTACGCGTCTTAGTGCCAGCGATAGAGCTGCCGCTCTATCGCTGACACTAAGACCCTTAAGTCGGTGCATTTAGTTGATTGTCCTCTTCCTGGTTCAGGACCTCTGCTGCGGACCTGATTCATACATAACCTGATTCGTAACAGGTCCGCAGCAGAGCCCTTGAGCCAGGAAGAGGACAATCAACTAAAGGCAATCAGTGATTTCCCTAACTCAGCCGCTTTTGCCATTATGCTCTACAATTGATAATTCTCCCGAATCATTTGTTACCTAGACGTTCTTTTCGAGACTGAAAGGATTTACAAAACATGCAAAGAGACATTAAAGCACCCTTTGGCTCGGCGGTACTCTGTTCTTGGTTGTTCTTGGGCCTTGCCCCTCTTGTGGGAGACTGCGTCGATCGTTTCTTTCTCACCGACACGATCCTAACGGTCGCAAACGAATCCGAATCCGAAAACGCTCCCCTCCGACTACAATCGAGAAAACTTTCAGCAATTGGCGGGTCTCGATAATTTGTCCGACATACCAAGTTTCGACCGATATGTTCCCGAGCTGTTTCTTGGAAGTGCCTTGATGAACATATCAGCAGGGTTATCCGTACCAGCTACATTGTGTATTTCCACGAGTTCCTTAGTACTTGGTCACGCAGATAGTGCCAGCGTAGTTCAATATGACGTGTCTTGCAGTTGTATGCTGGAGCAGTTGCGAGAGCAATAGCAGCACTACTGTCGACCCCCACATTTAGTTGGTTACAACGTTAACCCGTGGTAGGACTTCACCGAGCGTATTCACAATTCCTTGATCCTCCATGGTTGCTTCGCATGTGGCTACATATTCGACCTCGGCAGTAGACTACGCGATTATCGTCTGTCGTCTTGCTTCCCAGGCCACTGCTCCTCCTGCAATGGTGATTACGTAGCCAGTAATACCTTTTCTTGTATCGGGGTCGTTTCCCCAGTCCGCATCACCGTGATCACAGATAATAATCTGATCTGCCTTTGAGTCATCGGTCGAGTACACGATTCCGATATTTGTTGTCCTTACCAAATATCGCAGGACTCGTTTCATCGCGCCACAGTGTTTCTGTGTAGGATTGTTCACGAAACGACTCAGGTAACCTACTGAGAAAGCAATATCCGGTCTGGTGCTCGTAGCTAGGTACATAAGAGAGCCAATTGCTCCGCGGTAATCAAACGAGGAAGGTTTCTCGTTCGCTTGCATTATCAGTTTACTATATTTCGCATTGGTCTCCATTGGGGTAGCACTGCTGTGAACTTTGTCGAGTTCAAATCGCTGCATGATCTCCTTGCAATACTTTTCTTGGTGGATTCGAATGTCTTCTTCATTTTATTGAACACAAAGAAAACTGTGAAGTAGTCCTCCGTCTTAAAGCCATATTTTTCGTCGATTGCCTAGAATAGAGATGTCTTGAATTCTTCTGAGCTTGTGGCTAGCACAACGTCGTCGACATAAAGTGGAATCAAAGCGAATAACTCCATCCTTGGTATACACATAAATGTATGGTTCAGTCTGTGTTGGCTCGAAACCTCTTGACTTCAACCATTTTATCCACTTCTTCATACCATTCTGCTCCTGATTGATGCAGTCCATAGCGTGCTTGGTTCACACGATAGATCTTTCCGGGTGGACATGGGAAACCTGTTACTCCGCAGACGTACTGCTTGATCTTCAAGCCAGCATTTATGTACGCCGTATTTATGCCGCCTTGATATAGTAATAGTCTTAAATTTGCAGCAGCGATAGCTACCACCACCCGAATGCCTCATGCGAGCTACTGGTGAGAAGGTCACGATGTAATCAATTTGAAATTTTTGATATCTCCTTGGCCGACCAATGGAGAACGCCATCGTAAGACAAATCCTTCATTATCTGTTTTTGCCTGGTATCTCTACACTGTACCTAGTAAGTGGGCGTGATTTGGCATTTCGGTTTCATCAATGAGTTCAAGCACACCCTTTTGCGTCTATCTCTTGCCCCATGCCTTGCTGTCGTAATTCATGCTGTTATTGCTTCACGATATGTACGTGGAATCATTACGTCCCCTATGTGCCATCTTTGTTCACCTTCTTTGCCATCTCTACCATAAAAAGATTCGTGTTCGCAGTAATTGCGTAGAGATGAAGTCATCAAATCGTTGCGGTGAACGGCGTTCTGCTTCCGTTCTTAGTTGCATGCGTCGAGGTAGCCCGGCAAGGTCTCGCTGTCGTTTGGCATCTTGAATATCTTCAAGTTCAGCTTCAAGCGAGGATCTTTGAACTCCGGTTAAATGCTCAGGGATCATACAGACGTCCATGCCATTTCCAGCACCAACAGCGATAATATCTTCGCTTCAAGATGAACATTCTCGTCTTCATCGTAGAGTTTAGGGACTTAGGCTTGTCGTCGTCGGGTACAATTTTTCCGTCATCAGATCCAGCTCGCTCTAGCGTAATTGTAGATGGTCTTCTTGGGTCTTCCTCATCCACAGTCTCTGAAAATTTATCTGAGCCGTTCTGCTCGTAAGAGCCTTCCTGTTTGTTCCCCTCTTCTTCCTCGTCTAAGTGATGGGAAGTTGTCCATTCGAGTATTCGCCCACGATATCCAGTCTATCCCATGGTGGAAGTTTAGCCCAATCTTCGGGATAATGTTTGGGTTATTCAGTAATTTATTCGCAGCCGCTGGTAACGAATCGCCTTTTAGTGACCAAGACATCAGCCTTTTCTTCTTCTTGATCATTTTCATCAACAGAAACCATAGATACGTCGGTCGGTGCTTTCTCTTCGTGCTCATCGGCGATGTTGGATTTCGCATTATCATACAATTCTGGAACCGCCCCAGTAGTCGAATCATTAATTTCTTGACGAACGCGAGAAGCATGACTCCGCGAATTATTTTCTTGGGGCAGGGTCGCCTCAATTTCTGGACGGGGACAATCTGAGTACATGAGTATTGCGGCCCACTCATTAATTTCTTCTTCGTTCTCGCTGGGATTTTCGTCCTCCTGAGTAGTTATTATTGGCTTTATATCTTCAAGGTCTTCATAGTCAGGTAGCTCTGACGCCGTATCGCTGATGCCATTTTCAGCTTGTTCCTTCTTATCTTCGGCCTCAGTATTTGTTTTAGCATCATCTTCGTCTGCTTTATCTACTGTTGTCAACCATTCAGAGACTGATGATCGATAGCTATCCTCGTATCGATCCTTCTAGACGATCGTTCGTTTATAGACGCATGGAGAACGTGCTAATCAGTATGCCCCGTTGAAAAGGACACCTGGTAGCCAGCTTGTCCTTCGAGATACCCCACTAAGAAACCAACTCGACTAATTTTCGTCGAGTTTTCGACGAAGGCCCGATAGCTATATGCACATACACTATGGATCCAACCCGCTTGATATTGTGCATTTCTGGCTTCTTTCCCATCATTCTGGAATACGGTGTGTCCTTCGTCGCGCTGTGGTAAGATCGGTTCCGAAAGAATGTTGCCATTTTCAAGGCATACATCCAGAAGGACTTCGGTAATCCGGCCATGTGCATCATGGTCTTCAACATGTGCACTAATGTCTGGGGACCCGCTCACACGGATTCACGTGCGAGCTATGTGGACGGGTTGGCAATAGTGCGATCCCCCGCTCCTGATACCACTCGTGCATCTCGGCGTTTACAAATTCGCCCCCATTGTCAGTGATCGCCTTAAGCACAGGGAAACCACTGAATTGCCATTCTGCCCAGATAGTGTACCGTTTCATGCCCGCGTTCACCTCGGCTGCCGACTTCGAATTCAATGGATAGACCGTAGTGAATCGAGAGTAGCCATCAATAATAACTAGAACTGCTCTCTCGGCATTATGCCACTGTTGTGGTGAGGGAACAGCCAGTCTGCAAATATCACTTGGTTTTTTGTGTGATCCCTCGTTCTAGTTGGTTCGCGGGAGATGGCATGCGCTCCTTTCCCATGTGACAGCCTCACAACCGTCAAAACCGCGCTGCTGTAGCATCATCCCAGTCACTAGACCTCGGTCGACCATCATCGTTACGTACTGAGGCCACAAATGACCAAGGCGCTCGTGCCAACGCTGCAAATCAACGGCACCATCTGCTGCGGCGACGCTAGCTCTAGGGCCAACTATAAAGTCGAGGCTATTTGCCAACTGTTCGTCTGCTTCGGATCCGGAAGGAAGCATTTTGAGCCGTAAAGGTGTAGAGTCCACTCTTGTCGCGCCCGACTTCCAGTATCTTTTCGGCTTGTTTCCAGAGTTGGTACACTTGTTACCGTCACGCTCGTGGTACTCCACATCATATCCTTGATCTTTTCGTATTTCCTTTCTCCGCCACGATCTGGACATTTTCTTGCCCAAGTGGCTTGGTCGCGAAATTCTTTTTGAATCCGCGCACGCATACCGCTTTTGCATTCTCGAACGGAGTATAAAGGGTGAAGTATCGGATGTCACTCGCCACGTGAACGGTCGCGGCATTGTCAAAGCACCATTCCCAGGTAGAATATTCATCTGCATTTCGGTCCCTACTAACTTCTACTGACAGGTCTTTAATTGCCGGTGGGTCTTGCACAGCAGCTTTGTTTTGTGGCGTCCCGTCACCATCATAATCATGTTTCTCACCCACTTCATCTGCCGCATGCACTGCTCGTTTTGTGTAGGCAGTTTGACGTTTTCCTTGAGGGTCTTGTGGTATGTTCCTCTTCTTGGGACACTCGGTCTGTTTGTGGCTCGGACGGTGGCAATAAAAACAGTTTCTTGTTGTTAGTTTGCCTTCTTTGCAGCAATTGCAGCCGTTCTCTCCGGAGTGACTTGCCTATTCCCAACATTATGGGAAGGCATGTGCTGCGGCTTCGGCTTTTCCCTTGAGGTTGCATCTGCGGCTGAGTAATTCCACTAATTTGGCCCAACTCTCGGTCGCATTTGTTGTAGCTGTCCACGCGAATTATTTAGTCCTTCAACCTTATAGGGGTGTCAACTTCTTTTGCTCCAATTTCCACAATTCCACGCAGACGATCGAATCACGGGTTTGACGGTAGAGATTTCATCAGCAGATTTTATGAAGATGGGATCTCGGATGTCAGCGTTCAACGCTGCCAATTATGATTTCATCATGGACATACTATTCACGTGCTGGGCCCCTCCCAGTTGGGCTTGCACTTAACCGCATGCAGCTTGTTATAGAGTATGATTTCCTGGTTTGTATGGGTGGCATCGTTCGTTTTGCCCTCATACAAGCTCCAAGTACTTCCACATATCCGTCCCGGTCTTCTTCGTCATCACCCGCTGTCCAAGCTCCATCGAGAGTGATGCCATAATTACTTGCTTCACGTTGACTTGAGCTCCATTGAATGCCTTCTTTTCATCAGCATTTGCGTTCGTCGTGAGAGTCTTTGTACCATTCATGTACTCGAGTATCTCCTTTTCCTCGAATGCAATCTCCATAATGTTTTTATAGTACACCTATGACTGGCCGTGCCAATTCACTGGGCGACCACTTTTATTGCGTTCTACGTTGTTGGCCATTTTGGAGCATTGAACATTTCTGACTTGCCTTATGCAAGTCTTCGGCTCATAACCCTGTTATGACTCATGTCCGCAGCAGAGCTCTTGAGCCAGGAAGAGGACAATCAACTAAATGCAATCAGTCATGTTTCCTTAACCCAGCCCTCTTCTCCCGAATCACTTGTTACCTAGATGTTCTTTCGAGGCTGAGACGATATACGAAACATGCAAAGAGACATTAAAGCACCCTTTGCTCGGCAGTACTCTGTTCTCGGTTGTTCTTGGGCCTTGTCCCTCTTGTGGGAGACTGCGTCGATCGTTTCTCCCTCACCGACACGATCCTAACTGTCGTAAGCGAAACCGGATCCGAACACCCGAGTTGCTAGCGCTCGAAGAGAGCAGCAAATCCCTCAAGTTGCTGCCGTCATCGCTTGATCCTGAAGTCGACGTTTCTTCCGAGGTCGTCATACTTCTATTTCGTCGCCTTGAGCGTCTTAGTGTCAGCGAGAGAGCTGTCGCTACCAGAGGCACTTTCGCTCGCAAGTGCATCACAGCCAGTAGCACTGTCCTCTGAGAGCAGATGATTCAAGACACCGGAGGCCGACGTAGAAGCGCCAGGGCGTTCCTTTCCTTCTTCAGCGCCTTCGTGGCAGACGCAGAAAATGAAGTGTCAGTGCCCGAGTCGATTCCGGCAACAGTTCACTACCTCTCATTGAAAGCAGGTCGTCCAATCCGCTGCCGCTCATCTCGCCCAGATCACTGCGGCCTAACGTGTTCAACAAGGCGTCCAGCTCACTGCCGCTCAAGTAGATTAAGTCGTTGAACCCGCTGCCGCAATGTCAATCAAGTGTCCCAGTCGCTGCCGCTTAAGGACAACAAGGCTGCCGATCAACTTGCGTCGCTGCTCGACCCCGAGGCGGTTGAAGCTGCCCATTTCTTTTCCGCCGACAGAAACTTGAAGGCTTGGTGGCACCCGTCAGAGAGGAACTGCCGCAGCTTTCAGAAGCGTCTTGGTCTTGCTGTGCCTGCGTAACTCAGGATTCGCTGTCGGATCCGAAATTGGATGATGTACCGATTGACATAGGCGCGGTCTTTGTAGCAGCGCGTTCCTCAATGTCGCCGAGAAGGACAACAAGTCACGACTGGTACCGGCCACAGCGAGATCGTTGCTAGCACACAGAGCAACAACAGTTGCCAATACGACGTGGTTCAAACGCATTTTCCTCGCTTCTATTTGGTCGTTTGGCACGAGGAAAGTAGATTTCAGGTGACAGTGACGTAGACGCGCAAGTTTGTGATCGACCAACAAACACGGATAACAGATCCCAAGAAAACGAATAAATATTTCGTACATCATTATTACAGATAGGCATCCACCCAAGGGAAAAGCCTTCAATGTACGGGCCGCTGTAGTTCGGAACAACTCGATTGAATTCCGTGATGGAAAGAATGATAAATAACATGTCGCGTTCAGTAATCAGGTTACCTATCGGAATCTATCTGCATGAGGAAAGCCGACAGCATATCGGTATACAGTATCCTGCATGTATGAAGTGATATTTCGTTCCCCAAAACCTCTATGCGTGCGAAAGATACGTATGGAAAACGCTCCATGCCGTCAGTAAAAACCGCCGCGAAAAGATTATCGATTGGCAGATTCCTACAACCCTTTCGACGCGGATACCGACGGTTTTCACGTAACAAAAGACGGAGAACCGAGTGGTCGTTAAGCTCGCACCCGCGAGTCTCGAAATCGGGCGATGCATCGAGTGATTCTGATCTCTCTGTTTTATGCGTTAGACGTTGTCAAGCGAGGTGCTATACGAAGCAGTAGCTGCGACGCAGCTTGTGCTAGAGACACTCTGTTTTCCTAAGTACAATACAATACTTTAAGTGCATGTATGAAGAAGAAGAGGAATTATTGAGGTTGTGCTATTAGTGCAGTCTATGTAGATTTTTCATGTTATACCGGTGTCATCGACAGCACATTAGATAACAAAATCAGTTAATTGACCACAAGATGTTCGAAGGTCTTTCTTATATAATACTGTAAAAAAATTGCTGAGCTTCAGAAAGTGAGTAGAGATTAAGATAATTCTTAATTAATGACTGTCACTGGATTTTCTGCAGACCTACGTATTTCAGTGGATACCAACCATTGCACAGACCAACAGATGAAAAAAAAACAGACGCTGCATTTCCATCGCGCTTCCCAAAGTCGCCATGCGACCTGTAGCTCAGTGTGCGATTGACTACCCCTTGCATTAGCTTGTTTGGGGTGAATTAAGGGAGAGTGGCGCTAAAAAATGTCGCCCTAAAAGGGTTGTCACCTACCTGCGATGGTCCATATCTGGCCTAGGGGAAATAATGCTCCGTCCACACTCACAGCAGTACAGCTTAACGGAAAAGCTTTCGAAAGAGAAGATGGTGGTTCGATTCCCCCTACTCGCAACTTTCCCGATCTGAAAACAATTTTATTTGTTTACCACTATGTATCATGTATGCAGGGATGTCTGGCGGAGAGAATATGACTCTCGCAACCAAGCAGTTGGATGCTACAACGCTAGTACGGCGAGAAATGCCGGGTTTGAGATGCTTTCGATGACTGCGATTGCTCCGAGCCGCTTGAGCGAATTTCGAGGTTGATCCGGTTGGCCCGGCGACGACGGTACGTAGCTTGGTTGCGAGCACGCGTTTCCTTTGCTTGTTCACCGCGTCGTATGCACTTCTTCAGTGTCATCTTGAGCGAAGAGAGGCATTAGCGACGTGTGTAGTTCGTCTAGGCGCTCGTAATGTTAGCGATCATGTCGAACTTGTCGTGGCTCCAACGAAATGTATCTGACATGATCGCCCACAGCTTGCTCAGGCGACCGACGTACATCTCGACAACGATGCAGTCAGAAGAAACGCGCCGGTTACGCTGAATTTCATCGTTGGTAAGTTTTCCATTTCAAGGTTTGCGCTTGGGTTGGATCGTTCTGATTATCTGTCCCGAACCTTGGTATCCCATGTCTACCAGGACTGCCCAGCTTTGCCCAAATTCTTCGTGGCCTTCTTCATGTCTTCGATCCCGAGCTCTCCAGTGACGTCATTCTTGGCTAGCATGTCTGTGTGAAGCTCTTTCCGCTCCGTGAAGATGGTGTTGTCGTGCGTGGTACCCGGATAGTACGATGACTGCGCGACGCATACGTCAGGAAGTGCAACAGACGCTTCAAGTTTTAGTCCATAAAGGTGGTGCTTACCTGAATAATACATTTTTGCTTCGGCGCATCTTCCACTCGGACGGTGAGCCTCTTGGAACTTCACATTTGTAGTGTAGAGTGCGTATCGGTAGTTCTTGAACAGTTGAGCCTTTTTGGCGTTGCGGCGTCATCGTGATCGGCTGGATGATTTGATCCACGAGTGGCTTTTTTTTATCAGCGCGAGCACTTTCATCGCCTTTTTTTCGAACGAAGACGTCTTCCGCCCGAAAACCTTGGCATGCATGTCTCACTGGGAGTACCCCTTCAGGACGTTCAACTCCATGGAGAAAGCATCGCGCGCGGTGCATTTAAATCTCCGACCTCGCCCAACATCCCAGTGCGACGAGATTGCTGGCTGGACCAGAGCATACAATGTCTCGAAC
Source organism: Phytophthora sp. 'mugwort' (assembly GCA_033558025.1). Classification (NCBI taxonomy): domain Eukaryota; phylum Oomycota; class Peronosporomycetes; order Peronosporales; family Peronosporaceae; genus Phytophthora; species Phytophthora sp. 'mugwort'. Next base: position 1,437,342 of record JAUCEF010000008.1, on the reverse strand, counting down.
TTAGCGTGCGAATAGTTGGTCATGATGCAAATTCCCTCCGATCCTTGATCGGCGAGAAAACGGTCGTAGATCGGGCTGTCAGAGCCGATTTCATCTTCGAACACGTGCAAATACTCGCCATCAATCTCATTCGCCGTTTCTTGCAAACTGTCCTCCCGGCGCAGCATAGAGTCTTCCACCTGGGCCAGGGCCACGGCGGTGATCATCTGGGGGTCGCTTCTGGGCGGCATTAGCGAAGAACTTGGGTATGCTGCTCTGATGGCTAGTGAATCAGAAGTGAAGCGCGCTTTCAGAGTTTTGGTGGGAATTGTGCCGTAAAGCGGTCAAATGCCGTTTCGCCCTCGATAGCTATTAAATTACTGATATACACACGAGGTTTCAGTAAATACTTTCTAGAAAGCTGACAAACTACCTTAAAGACGGTCTTGTTGCGATACGACCGCGCGATGCAAGTGTAGCGTTATCCTCGTCAGAGCCTGCGCGGAAGGGATTGGCGATGTTGAATAAAATAGAGGTATGTTTTTAGAATGGTGTTATGTATAATGGTTTCGTCGTATTGGCAAAAGAAGACGTACTGATAGAGATTTTACCAGAATATTGCATGTTCGCCGCGATTTACGGTATGCACTTGTTATAAGTTGTTTTCATGGAGCGCGATAAAGTGAGAGTCTGCACTTGTTTTAAGTTGGTTTTATCGGACGCGATAAATGCTCACGGACAGCGACGTTGGATGGGTAGATTACACAGCCAATGGGCGGATCACCCGTGAGTCTAGCCAGCCTCTTGTTGACTGCGCAATTGTCGCCCACCAAAAGTAACACATCAGTTAGAAACCGTCCAAAAAGGCAAAAAAAAACGGGCGATCGCTGCAAGGCCTTGGTAGTGGGAACATCGCTCAGTTCGTCGGTGAGTGATGCCATGGACAGAAGAGGATACCGTGGACCGTCCGGGGTCTTGGAACAGCCGAGCACGGCTAGGAATTGCTCGGCTCCTGTGGGTCTAGTAGTCCAGAATCAGGCAGAATTCCTTGGTCATCTCCTCACCAATGCCTTTCTCGACGGCTTTCGCCGTGTTCTCCATATCATCGTAGAAGGTATCAATGAAGCCGGTCGGTAAGTAGGTAAACCTGTAGTTAACATGGAAGACAAATGTTAGAAATGTGAAAGCAAGTTAAATTAACGAACATGCAACGTACCTTCGGGTCTCCTCCGAGTCACTAAGTGACGCCGACCAACAAAATGAGAACGGAAGATTTAGCAATCCAGCGCATCTACCAAACCGGTTGGTGACCTCCTGGCTGACTCACGGGACGAAAGTTCCGGTGACTGCCACATTTGCGGCGCATCTCGCTCTCGTGGTTTGTGTGGTTGTCGCGAACATGGGGCAGTAACCAGTCCCGGGGTGGGGGGCGGTGTTTGCCGTATGCCTTTGCAGACTTGGCAGCCGGACGGTTGTCATTGTCCGCCAAGGGCACGCGAGAAGAAGAACCGTGCGACCTGCTTGTTGGAGAAAGGAAATGCAGATCGGGTGGGGGAACCGCGCATCGTAAGAAAGTCGTGGGTTCAGGATAGGGCAGCTCGGGGTTGATATGTGAGAGGCAAAGTGAGAAGGTGTATTGGCGGGGAGCGTGATTGGATTTGCAGCTGTGGTACTGTTCGTTGTCAGCAAAATATTATATTACTTTGCGAAAAGTATTAATACAAAGTATGACTAAACGTTTCCAGGTTTGAACTATCACTATATTGGTTTGATTATCTATTGATCGTAATAGTTGTTAATATTCGTGTCAACTGCGTCCTTGCGGTAGCTACGTTAAAATATGTGCGGACGATGTCCAGCACACGCATTTAGTATCGTATGTAGTCAACGGGTCCACACGGCGTCAAGTGCTTCAAGCACCATGGATTTGGTACTGTTTTAAATTGGCTGAACACAGGTAACTTGAATCAAAATAATTCCTTGCACTGCAAGCGTCAATAATACTTAGAGGAAATACAATTAAGTACAACAATCGAAGATCCAGAGAACGCCGTGGTCGCTAGTGCGACGTCTTCTGCCAGACTCTTCTCTACGTGCTCAACGCTTCTCACAACGCGGGTATACATGTATCCCACGACAGGCAATCGGAGACTCTCTTTTGCAACCTCATCACATTCTAAGGTTTTGCGTCGCAAACCGCTCGTGAGTGGGCAAACGATCGCGTGAAAGTAACGCGTAGTGACGACGGATTAACGATGATTGAATCACCCACACCTCATCAGAAAAACAAGTTAGTGTATGCAAAATTTATCGAGGGGACGCCTACCACCAGCCTGCTGAAACAGCGGATGCGTTGTGACGCGTGGTCGACCAGCTGCTACAACACCGAGGACCGTACAATCTCAATAGCTCAGTACCTTGGGTCGTTCTGAGATCTCGACCAAAACTCCGTTGCTCTTTATCACATTGAAAAAAATCCAACGTTGCAAGTCACACAAGTGCCGTTCTACTGACGCATTCTTGGGCTATAATATGTAGCATCTAGTGCAACCATCGTTGAATGACCAAAAACTCAGTCCTCGGTATCCCTCTAAGAGCGCTTTTCGACCACCGAGAAAAGAAATCCTCGATCGGCTCAGTGCTCTACCCAGTCGACCACCAAGGCGAGTGAACATGAGAATGGATGCAACGGCATTTATTTCTGCCTAATTGGCATCGAAGCTGAGATCAATCGTGCCTTCGAGCGAGTCGAAGCAGAATTTGGATGCCACCAGGCGCTTAGGAGCTGCACTTGAAGCTGCATATGGCGCAGGCGGGAAGAAGCGGATGAGCTGCTTCGCATAACGGACAGCAGGTCCTGTCGCCACCACGTGCTGGCCTGCAACATCCAAGACATACTCGACCCAAACAATGACGGCGTTCGCTGCGGGGACCTTCAACTCAATCGTACAGTTCGTGGCGATTGTGTGCGCTGTCTGCATGAAGTCCAGCGCTGCAAGCTCGACCACCTCCGAAGCTTGTTCGTATGGGTACATGTAGGCCGGGAAGGGGAAGTTACGCGTGTAGTATTCGTCTTGAAACTGGTCGAAGCAGCTGTGGTCATAGCCTGAAACATTCCCCACTTTGCCGAAACACTGGTGCAAATGCTCAAAGCGCACAGCCTGAGCCAGCACACGACCACGAGCAGGCAGCACACGAGCGTTCGGGTGGAGTAAACCATCAACTGCTGAACGTCGTAGCCAAAAGTTGAATGCCTGCCAGAGAGGAAGGTTCTGCATCGAGTAGTAAAAAGGCTCCCCAACCAGTAGATCCACACTGGATGGTTCACCTTGCAAGTGCTCAAGAAGTAGGCCTTTCACTCCGCTGTTGAGTACTTCAGCATTCGCGCCGTTATAGGTCAAAATCTGGTCGAAAATACGCGCAGACACCTCCTTGGACTCGATCGACGTCACGCTCGAAACTTGCTTGTGCATAGCTGCCAGTAGTGCGCCCAGTGATCCGTCACTGATATCCAGACAAGAAATCGGACGTAGAGGTTCCGTTTTAGTGAGATCAGCCACTGCTGACGACACTGACGCGTTGTATGCTCCGCGACGCGCAGCATCCGTCAGCATCGAGATCCGCTCAGCGTTGCAAATGAGGTGCATCCCGCAGGTGCACGGCGGTTTCTCGCTGACCACGGTGCGTTTGGCTTTTTTTTTAAGCGCGTCCTTGTCCAGAGCAGCTTCAACGTCAAACCAGATCCGAATGTCATCGTGGTGAGCACGTAGCACGAGTTTATCGTGAGGTCGAGCTTGAATGTCGCTTACAAGTGGGAAAACAACCTGCACCCAGTGGTCCTGCCAGTTCTGAGCCCCGGGCTTTGTCGAGTACACGACACTGTCATCTTTATCAAAGCTAACTTCCCACCACATAAGCACAGCTTGTACCTTCCCTGTCTCAACCACTTCAACCACCGTCTCTTGGTACGTCGCAGCTCCTGTCGTCGGCTTAGTGAAATCAAAGCTCAGTACCTTCGTGGGCTTTGTCAGCAGCTTCGACTCGTTCTCTAGTGCGCGGAAATGTACGGGCAGTGCCGGCTTGACCCCTTCACATTGCCCGGCAGTCTCACTTCTCGCCAGTTTAGCTTCACGTGAGGCACTGGACTTCTCTTTGGGCATTTCAAAGCTGTTAAGGTGGTAAATTGGCTCACTCTCGACCACCTGAGCAAACACCGTCGCCCTCTCCGGTATGATAACAGCGTTCGGGGTCAGTAGATGCTGCATGGCATGGCGGATCGTAGGTAGCACAGCTTCACCCAGTAATACCGAGTCAAAGAGCTCCGACACCAACATGTCGGCGCGACGTGGGAGATGGTACGTCACCTTAAGGTCCTTGTCCTGCTCCTTCTCCGGAGCCACGGTCAAGTCCGTCGATCGCAACTTAAGTACTGTAATTTTGTCAGGATGGTTGGCTGCCGTCACCTGGTCAGCGATTTCGGCCATGGGCTCAAACATTTCACACGCGTAGACGTGCTCAGCTCCGTGTGTGGCTGCAAATAAGGACAATAACCCAGTGCCTGTGCCAATGTCTAGCACCAATGGCGCGTGACCCCGTTCGGCTTTAAACGTGGCGATGGCGCGCTGGATGCCGCGTTCGTAGCAGTCGTTGCGGTCCTTGTCCCGTAGCATGGACGTCATCTGAGACATGGCCACCACGTTCTTGTAGGCCTCCTGGGGACTGCTTTGCTCGACCCACATGAGACCGCCGGCTTCCGGGTTTAATTGCGCGGACAGCAACACCTTGGACACCCCCGAGACGACGGAAGTCGGGTCCTCTTCGTCCTCTAGATACGAGTACGGGACATCCACCACCACAGTCTCCTCAGCGGCAGCAGTCTCGATTGCGTCTTCTAGTGACAACCCAGACGCGGGGGTAGCAGGGATTGAGGCACTTCCGTCAGGATGGCCCTCGCCGACCAGCGCCCCGCCGTACTTGTCCACTCCAGCATACATGGCTACACTTTGAAAGCGATATGCTTGGACGAGAGTAGCAGTGCGTACAATAAGTACATAATAATGTGTGTACATGGTGTACCAACAAAACACTTGGCTACATGCACTTCAACTGCAAGAATTGGTATGGTACGACTCGTAAACTACTTCTTGTGGTTCGCCATCTAGTACATATTCATACAGCAGTAACCTCAGCTGTCTTTTACGGTACAAACCAGCCAAGAATTGAAACCATATTCGAGCCACACCCAGTGGTTTAACGAATTCACTGGATAGCAAGCCCATCGCACACGAGGCTCCTCTCCGACAGCGACTTGACCCTACCCAAGCGAGGGCGAGTCGTGCTTTGCCAATGAGGGCCCTCCAAGCACTATGCGCGCTGCCAATTGGTGCGAGGCACCAATTCATGTTAAGAAAATGCAACTCGTCGCATGGAAGCAGCGCTAGTTGACGGCGTACAGAAACCTGATGAGCTCGTTCGTTACCACCGGGCGCACAATTGTTTTCATTTCATTTTTGAAGGTTCCTACCGTCGATTGACTTCGGTTATTGTCAGTATGACGGCTTCAATGATGACATCACAGTCGACACCCGCGAATGAACACGACCTGCTTCTTCCAGTCAACGCTAAAAGTTTTCCGAGTCATGACAATAGGAACAAGACGTTGGCTCTCGAGATCGAGACGCCCGACGAGGAATCGACGACTAGCAGCTTTAGGTACGTTGAGGACGATTGAAGACGGCTGTAGAATGCACGGACTGACAAAGTGTGCACTGTAGTTGGCGTACATTGTGGGCATACGCTGGACCGGGCTGGCTCATGAGCATCGCATACGTGGACCCGGGGAACCTCGAGAGCGATCTGCAGGCAGGTGCCTATGGAGGGTACCAGCTTATCTGGGTACTGCTCGGAGCGACAGCAATGGGGTATTTCCTGCAAGTATTGGCCGCACGACTTGGCGTCGTGACGGGAAAGAACCTGGCCGAGGTGTGCACGGACGTGTTCCCGAGGTGGGCGTCGTTGACGTTGTGGCTTATGGCCGAGATTGCAATTGTGGGCAGCGATATTCAAGAAGTTCTCGGGTCTTCTATCGCGTTTAAAGTGCTCTTTGGCTTCCCACTATGGGTTGGATGTTTGATCACGGGCTTTGACACGTTCACGTTCCTGTTGCTGCATCGCTACGGCATCCGAAAGCTCGAAGCGTTCTTCGTATCGCTCATTGGGATCATGCTTGTGTGTTTCTGCGCCAATCTGGTGCGTGGAGACGTGGCTTCAGCTGATGTTGCGCATGGCTTCGTGCCTCATGTCGAGAGCTACGCTGTGACACAAGCTGTAGGCATTGTGGGAGCGGTCATCATGCCGCATAATATCTTCCTGCACTCTGCGCTAGTGCAGTCACGACGAGTGGATCGACACAATAAGCGCAAAGTGCACGAGGCCAACAAATACTTTGCCATCGAGTCTGCTATCGCCTTGTTCGTGTCGTTCCTGATCAATCTGGCGGTGCTGGCAGTATTCGCCAAGGGCTTTTTCTCGTCCGTTTGCTCGGTGACGTTCGAGACTGATGGCCTTAACACGGCCTGTGTTCCTGGCGCGGTCGCTGATGGAGACACGTACGGCCCGTGCCAACTTGCGAATGGAGTAGAGGGAATGTGCCAAGCCATCGGACTGTCACAGGCTGGTGTGGCACTCACCGGCATGCTCGGTCAATACTCGGACATTATCTGGGCGATCGGCCTCTTGGCGGCAGGCCAAAGCTCCACCATGACGGGGACGTACGCGGGTCAGTTTGTGATGGAAGGCTTCTTGAACCTGCAGATTGATCCATGGAAACGAGTGGCTCTTACGCGCTGTGTATCACTGGTTCCAGCCATGACGGTGGCTATCCTGAGCCAACGCAACCCTGGCGATAGTGACACTATGGACGAGATGTTGAATGTGCTGCAGTCCATTCAGCTGCCATTCGCGTTGCTTCCCATTCTCATCTTCACAAGCTCGCCGGCCATCATGGGGGACTTTGTCAATAGTAAGGTGACGGTCGTGAGCGGGTGGCTGCTGGGTGGGTTGGTGTGCGTCATCAACATATACCTGATCTTCACCAACCTGGAGGGTTTATCGCTCGGTTCCGCTGGTTTGACCACGCTGATCGGCGTCTGCTGCTTATACTTCGGCTTCTTGGTGTATTTAATGCGTGCTGGAACGGGTGGATTCGAGAAACAAGCTCAAAAGCTGCCAACCCTGCAGCAAGTTCCTCCTAACTGAAAGTCTGCGTAGATCAACTACAACGGTACTACCTTCGACCTTCACTCATCGTTAATTAATTCAGGGAAAAGATAGAATAATAAATGCAAGCAGCTTCCATGTATTTGAATGCTTAGAATCAATCCAAGACGCTGCCACTGCTGCATAATTATTCCAGCCAAGCTTGCCTCAAAGAAAAACGTAAGTTTAAACTACATTTTTTTATTGATTGCCACATAGATTTCTCTTGAGTAAGGAGAGGTTGCTGTGCGACAGCCTTGTGCACATTAAACAAAAGATCATCTTTTGTGTGTGGAAGTAGTCGTCTAGGCAACTTACTCGGACAGGAAACTTGAGCATCTTTGCAAGAGGATTGCATGTCGACGCTTTGACTGACTGTGTTGCTGAGGATACAAATCGTCGACATCTTCGTCAAAAATATGTTTAGTATATTAGGCAGTATATTATATTAAATAATAACCTTTTCTTACAAGGTAGTGCTCAACAATGGGCTTGCAACACCCGTTCTTACGTGCTTCGGACAGATTACCCTAGCCTACCTCGGAGACAGCGTTCAACCTCTTCAGTGCCTCGTATGCAAATGATTTTTTCCATGGTTAGTATGTGACCTGCATGCCACGCGAGCACCTACTAAGACATTGAGTATCTAAATACTTGTCATAGTAAGAGGGTGCTATTTATAATCAGTTGTTTTAAGTGATGCTGTTGGAATTGGGATTCATATCGAGGTCATGTTGGCGATGACCACGTTGAAGTGTTGGCCACGTTGAAGTGTTGGCCACGTTGAAGGTGACAATCCATGGGACCCGGCACAGACGATTAAGCGCTACGGCGCTGTGGGGCATAGTGAAACTCAGTAGCTCAGGTCTTTGAGTGTGGGGCGGCTGAAGCCCGCTTATATTATCGTTGGAGCTTCGGAGCTGTAGCGCTAACGAACCAATCTTACTTTTCTTCGCCTTCTCTAGTAGAGACTCAAAAGCCATACGGGTCGTGTGCATTTTTGAACAGGGTTATGAGCCCAAGTGTCGACGGACTTCTCTCTGCATCGAGGTGATTCAAGATGGCGGAGCCGCTGAAATATACCAGTGAGGGCGTCCCAAAGAACTGGGACGGGAAAGACTGGCAGCAGTACAAGTGGGCGATAACGATAGTCTTCAAGAAGAAGGAGCTGTTAGAGATTGCGAACGGCGATTTCGCGAGGTAAAATCTCTCTAGTAATAAATGAAACTGAGGAAGGTTTTGATGACAAGCAGTTGCTCTCATGCAGTTCGTTGGAATGTCGTTGCCAGCAGACATTTTCACCAAGTCCGTGACAAACCCACCGGAACTGGCATGTGGAAAGCGTTGTGCGTAATCTATGAGAGCAGGGCAAACAAGACGGCCATGGCTCATAGAGCCGAAAGCATTCCGCACGAGCTGGAAAGGTTGAAGTTGGCTTCGGGTGGAGATGTCAACCAGCACTTGAGCAAGATGCTCAACTTGCGCGCGGAGTTACTGGGTTTGAACTATCAGTTTGATGACAGCACCCATGGTGGAATTGATGCTGGATAGCCTCCCACGTCAGTACGAGTTTGAAAACTTGAAAAGCGGGGTACGTTACAACAATGCGAACGATTTCGTCACACCTGAGCGCGTACGTGAGCTTATCCGCGTTGCTGACTCCCGCCAGAAGACATACCTGGTCAAGAACGAGGTTGGCCAGCGTGGGAAGAAGAACGGTGGTAATGGTGGAGGCAAACAGAAGGGTGATGTTTCTGAGGATCAGCAATACGGGACCAAGCCGAAGGACTTCCGGAAGAAAAAGGTGAGGAAGTGCCATATATGTGAGAGCACTGTCCATCATAGCGCTGATTGTCCAGAAAGGAAGAATAACCAAAACGTGGGTGGAGCTAATGCGTATGAGCAGAAGCGAAAACCGCGTGCAAATATGACAACTCGCCAAAACGACCTAGAGTCATCGAGTTCCTCATACGAAGGCCCTAAGCCCCGGCAGGCAACCGGGAGGCTAGATGCACTGATTCTAGATGCTGGACTGTCGGCTGAGATCAGTGACGAGGAACGGGAAAGCTCGACGGGAAAGCTCGACGGGAAAGCTCGACGGCGGAGGACGAACTGGAAGATGACGGTCCAGATACTCGTGTCGGGTGGATGTATGATGACATTGATCGTGACGTGAGTACGATGGATACGAGTAGCGTCTGGTGCTACTTTGACACAGTGGCAAACGTGCACATAACCGGAAATCCATGGTACTATGTGGGGGTTCACTCCTGATTTGAGTCAATCACAGCACATACAACCTGCCCTAGCGTCAAGGATTGCTGGAGAAGGAACCGTGCAGTTGGTGTCGAACGTCGATGGAGTACTTACTGTTGTTTACATCAACGATGTCTTCTATGTGCCTGGAGCAACGCATTGGTTGTTCTCTCGATTGGATTAGCTGCTGAGCAGGGCTCTGATCTCGATTATGACCGACAATCGAACCTTCCGGGTGAATGAAGAAGGCAGGGATGTGATCGTCGGCACACCGTTCGAGGAACATGGGGGTTCTTTGTCTCGCACCCGGTGCATGGTGGAGTTCACGGACCACAAGATGGCCCGGTGTGCAATTTGACAGCGGCAAAAGGGGCAGCACCGCTTAAGCTTTGGCACGAGCGGCTAGGTCATACATGCCCACAGTATCTGAAAACTATGGTTGATAAGGACCTGGTGCGTGGCATGCTGTTAAGGCAGCGAGAGCTCGGAGCATGTGATGCTTGCCATATTGGCAAACAAAAGCAGAAGCCACACCAGAAGAAGATTGACAGAAACACAAGAGTGCCCAACCAAGTCGTGTATGCAGACTTGTTGATCCCGAGCAAGGACAATAGCACATGATTTGAAGCTGTGTGATATAATAGACGGATACTCCCGTTTTGTGACGATGCACATGCTCATGAGCAAATCAAGCGACTTCATCAACCAGCACATTAAGGAGTATGTGCTATGGGCAGAACGCCAAGCTGGGAGGCAGCTGACTACGGCAGAGCGGACCCAATTCAGAGTTTAACAGGTCCGAACACGGACGCTGCAAGTCGAGTTCAAAGTTCGCCAATTAGTGACGGACAAAGGGTGTATTCGTGAACAATGAGATGGAGACATGGTACAAATCTCGTGGAATCGAACACGTGCGTGTGGGGCCGAAAAGCTCGCAGCTGAATCTTTGTGAGAGGACTCATTAATCACTAGTCGAAATGACGAAAGCGATGATGCATGAGGCTGGATTTCCAATGAATCTGTGGCCTGAAGCGCTTCGGAATGCGGTGTATCTAAAGAACCGCACCCTACAACAAGGGCACCCAAGGGATTCCTTACCAAATGATGTTCGGAGTGAAGCCGGATTTGCATCACATTCGTAAGTTTGGAGCCCTCGCATACGTTCACGTATCGGTAACGCCAGGCCGAAAGAAACACCATGACAACGCCAGACTGGGCTTTGTTCTCGGATATGCTGAGGATGTCGTCGGATGGAAGGTGTACTTTGTTTTTCCTTCCGGATAATCGCACAGCGAAGTTCGTGTCTGACCTACGCGTATCGGAAGATGTTCTGTACCGCGACAGACACGGGAGCAGCAATGGCAGATGATAACTTGACCAAATTGAATTTTGAGGACTCGCGCAATTCTCGCTGCCGATCCTGGAGTTGAATAGTGATGCGCATATAGCTGCTACCTCAATAATCGAGGCCGCACGGACCGCGGATCTCGAGGGAGGCGAGTCGTACCAACCTGCAATGACGAGCGATTTGTCGGGTTGAGGGAGGCGTCCCGAGCGACACCAACAGCAGATGCAGTGCAGGGCGTTATGCAAACTGCTGCTAGGACTGAAGCAACGGGAAACCCGCCTGCACCCGAGCAGGTCACGGACGTGAATCTACAAAGCTCGCAGGACACTTTAGCGTCTTGCCACACCTCAAGTGAAGATGATTACCAAGCTTCATGCAATGGTAGTGAGTCGGTTGCTGGTGTATGTAGATCGGCTGTGGACGATGTAGAATCTATCACAGATCCAGAGACAGGTAAAGACATGCTAGGGAATCGTAGTGACGAGGCAGATGGAGATGAAGATGACGCCACCGTGGCAAGCGTTTGTGGGCAATTGAAGGGAAAGCGGCAACGAGAAGAGACACCTTCGGAGGAGATACGTGTGGAGCAGAGTGCCGAAGAGCAAGAGCCAAAACGTACCCGTACGGGCCTCCGAGAGTATCAAGAGAGACAGAGACCTGCGTACTTGGACGACTATGTGATGAACATGGCACAGAAGACATCACGCATTCTGGACAAGAACGGCCAGCCAATCCGATCGAGCAATGTGCGGATTCCCCGTAACCGTAGAGTAGCCAAGCGTAGCAAGTACTGGGATTTCTGGCGCCAGGGTGAGCTGAAGGAAATGGCTGCCCTAAGGGCCCGACGGGTCCTGGACGAGATCTCGATTGAGGAAGTTCCTCCCGACGCAAAACCAATCAAGACCAAGTGGGTATATGATCTGAAGTCGGATCACGAGGGCTACGTTATTCGATTTAAAGTAAAATTGGTGCTCTCGGAAATTTTCAACGTCTAGGGGTCGATTTCCGCGGTACGTTCTCTCCGGTAGCCCGTATCGTCGTTTCGATTATTGATTGCACTAACAGCAGTATTACACCTGCAGCTCTATGAAGGAGACATCAACACCACGTATCTGAACGTGATCCTTGGCATCCGACAGTATGTGAGGTCAATCGAAGGTTTCCCTTGTGAAGTGGATGGGCACTTGTACGTCGTCCTGAAAGCTTTATACGGACTTAGGCAATCTGGTCGCGAGTGGAATACAGAGTTGAATCGCTGGCTTCTTGAGCGTGGGTTCCAGCGTTCGATGACCGAACCATGCCTCTACTACCATTCTGAAGGTGATAAGATTATGCTCGATCTCGTCTACGTAGACGACATATTGGTCGCGACCAACGATGAGCAGCAAAAAAACGTTTTTGATGATTTGGACAACGACTATGGGATTAAGGACCAGGGGATACTAACGCAGTATCTTAGTGTGGAGGTAGAACAGTCTGGCAAACAGATCACCATCCGCCAAAGCAAGTATACGCGTGAAATTCTGGAGAAATTTGGCTACGGTGATGCCCATGCGGTCGGTAACCCGCTGGTAGTAAACGCTCGTTTTGGGCCGCTTAGTGGTGATGAAGACAGTGATACTAGCTTTCCATATCGTGAGGCAATTGGCATGCTGATGTATTTGGCTACCAGCACTCGCCCAGATCTCGCCTTTGCACTGAACCAGCTTAGTCGCTTTGTAGCGAAGCTGTCTGCAAAGCATGTCGGTGCGCTGAAGCGAGTCCTGCGCTACCTTGCAGGCACTACGAACTATGGAATAACATACAACTGGCAGACGACCGGAGCTGAGACTGGCGTGCTCGAAGGATACTGTGATAGTGATTGGGCAAACGACCCAGAGACCCGAAAGAGCACAACTGGGTTTGTGTTTATGTTGGCTGGTGGAGCGGTATCGTGGATGTCACGACGACAATTTATCGTCGCCTTGTCTACCGCTGAAGCAGAGTATGTGGCGGCCTGTGAGGCTGCAAAGAAGGCGGTTGCGGAAAGCATATTTTGCAAGAAATTTTTCCGTGCAAGACTGTGAAGCTACGTATTGGAATTGATAACCAGGCAGCACACGTGATGGCCACCAATCCTACCTACAGCCGTCGAACTCGCCACATCGAGCTGCGATGGCACTTCGTCCGCGAACAAGTGGAAAAAGGTGTGGTCGACCTGCACAAGGTGAATGGGGTCATTAACCCGGCCGACACGTTCACAAAACCCTTGGACAAAGTGCGCCTCCATAGATTGCTAGCTATTGCTGGGATAGGAGATGCAAAGTAGTCGAAGCTGCTTGCTTCGAAGGAGGCGTGTTGGAATTGGGGTTCATATCGAGGTCATGTTGGTGATGACCACGTTGAAGTGTTGGCCACGTTGAAGTGTTGGCCACGTTGAAGTGTTGGCCACGTTGAAGTGTTGGCCACGTTGAAGTGTTGGCCACGTTGAAGTGTTGGCCACGTTGAAGTGTTGGCCACGTTGAAGGTGACAATCTATGGGACCCGGCACAGATAATTAAGCGCTATGGCGCTGTGGGGCATAGTGAAACTCGGTAGCTCGGGTCTTTGAGTGTGGGGCGGCTGAAGCCCGCTTATATTATCGTTGGAGCTTCGGAGCTGTAGCGCTAACGAACCAATCTTACCATACGGGTCGTGTGCATTTTTGAGCAGATGCGCATTAACCACCTCGAGTGGAACCCGATCCGATCGAGTTGTTGTCGTCACTCACCACCAGGTCCGCCGGATCAGCACCGCCCCTGTGGCAAAACTTACCAAACTGGGTAGTACTCGACGTCCGCGACAGGGCCGAGACCGAGGTCGACGTAGCACTGACGCACTTCACCCTCCACCAGTGCGTGCAGAGCTTCGTGACATGCTTCGTTGCCAAACTTACTTAAGCTGCGAGACGTCCGCGACCGAGTCACACGCGCTTCTCTTCGATGTCAGGTACTCGGTCGTGCATTCCGACGAGTGCGAGTCTTTTGCCGCAGCAGAGGCAATGACGACCAGGGCGTGGTGAACATCTTCATGTCAGAGGAGTGGAGGCCGAAGGATCCACAGCAAGTTAACTAGCGAGCGGAAATTGCGACGGACAGCGAGAACTACTGTAAAACATGAGATTGTGCCCCGTGGGGCACAGTGCACCGGCTACTACGTTAGTGCCCCATGCCTTACATGGGGCACTATTATAAGGGGGCACTATTAAGGGATGGGTGCTAAAACGTGTCGAATTGTCGTCACGATCATCTCGCTTGACACGGTTTTCCACGCCCGGGTTAGCCAGCTGCGGACTACCTCGTCTTGAGGGCGCCCTCACATTGCCATCCCTGGTATACTCGAAGCCACCACTTAACTTCCACTCGTCGATGCTAGTCATGATATTTTCCGTGAGGGGCTCGAACCACGCGTAGGCAGCTGGCTGTAGATGACCCGTCATTCCACCCGGATCGCACAGAGCAAAATACCTCGAGTATGCAAGTGAGCTTTCGACTTTTTGGAAATGTGGCTCCGGGCAGAGTCATCGACGGATGCTTGGCTTGACCATGGCGAAGTAGTACCAGGGTTCCCGATAATGGCATTAGTCGCATGCCAAGAAATTAGTTGCCCATAAATTATGCATTTAGAAACACGACACAACTTACATACATAATGGCCATTATTAATGGTTAATGTATACTGAAGTAATTATCTACTCAATGCACTCGTGAACAGTTTGTGCGTCCCGTAGCGCTCGTTCATGCGAAGAAAGAGGATCATCTCTAACGATATCGGCAGCAGCGAATGGCGGTGTACTCCGGAAGTTGCACGAGCGACGCTGAAAAGACGCTATGCTTGATTCGAAGTTGGAGGTATCGTGCCGACTTGGACGTAGGCGCTTTTCTTCGATCCTTGAGTACCTACGTCGCAAAGCTAAAAGTCGATATCGGAGGTTGCCTCAGGAATGGGTGCACAGTTTGCCTTTCTTGGCCACTCAAAAGGTGCTGCTGATCAAGCTGGATCTTGACCCAAGCTGACTCAAAATCAGGACGAGCCACTATAAGTCATTTAGTACCGTTAAAAACAAAATATTACAGTAACAGGGAAAATGTGACGGGGCACACAACCTTGCGCACAGGAAGTGTGACTTCCGGAGAGTATACAAACTCTCAGTGAACGGCCGTTCACTAGTCCCTGGCCTGTGGGACTGTTACCAAAATTAGGTAGAATTAAGACTGAATATATTTATAGAATTATTAGTCACCTATAAAGTTCCCTAGATGTTATCCTGTTGAGTGGCTCTGAGGTATTTGTACCATATCTGTGGTACCTATCCATGACGTCATTATCGTCGACGTCATAGTGATGTTTAGCTACATCACTTAGTGTACTTGGGTATAGCTGCTTTGAAGAGTGACTTGGCACTCTTCATGTAACCCCGTTACATCCCCCCCCACTTAGATTCGGTTTACCGACCATCCAGGGCGAGTGAAAGGAAATCGTCGCCTTCACTCTCGAAGTCGAATTACGTCGACTTCGCTGCGGTTGTTTTCCACAGCCGGCTCATTTCCTTTTGAGCCTGAGTACTTCCGCGTGCTCTTCTTCTTCTTCGACTTCCACGTCAGCCTCAAGCATGACCAAGACTCGGTCTGGCAGCGGTGAGAAAGCGCCTGCCGACCCTGTTGCTTCCAAGCAGCAGGCTAAGAGCTCTAAGCCGTCCTGCAAAGGCTCTGCCGCTAAGGGATCCACCAAGGTGACATCCAAGGTGACCCTCAAGGCATTTGAACCGCCTGAGGAGGATCATGAGCTCCTCGTGGACTATGACCGAGGACTCGGACAATTCTCCCATGTCCTGGGCGATAACGAAATCCCGCTCGTCAAGGTCTGACGGCGACCCGAGTCAGTCGGACTCGCTTGGGTCCCGTACCCCGCTGTCTAGCCATGACGATGGCGACGCGCCGAAGACGCCCGACGTCAGGGGAGCCCGCACTCACCCAAGGAGGGCGAAGAGAAACCTCGTTCTCCGGTCAAGAACTTAACGCTCGGTGAAGCAACTGCCCGCGCCAAAGCTGCTAAGGCTGCAGCAGCCTCGGAAGTCAGCCGTAAGCGGCGAGCTGTTTCCAGTTCTCCGATCCGTGAAGGGTATGGAACCCTCACGCTCACGAACAAGTTTTCTTCAGTTCTTCTTCCGACGAGGAGGAAGAGGGCCAAATCGGCCGAGAAATCTCAAACGATCTCGATGGGCAGCAGTCGGAGTACCAGGCTGCTCGTCATAAAGGGAGTGCGGGCCCCGGCGACCCGGTCGCTGTGAAGTACTCTTCACCAGTTCGCGGGGGACCGCCTTACGCTCCCGGGTACTTCCCTCCTGAGGGGTATCACGGAGCCGATGCCTACGTGGGTCAGCTCCAGCCGCCTCGCGTGCTCCTTGGCGGGGGCTCTTCTCGGGCGCTTATGAGCGCCACCTGGTAGCCAAGCAGCCCCTGTTCCAAAACGTGAGCATCGCTCGGTGCGTACTCCTGGCACCGCGCAACATCCCGCTCAAGGAGTTCGCGATCCGGCGAAAGAAGCCAGAGCTCCGGTCGGGACTGCGACCTGTGTGGGGCTATCCAGACGTGATGCCCCAACACTGTAACTGTTTCCAAGAAGCCGAGACCGTCTTTTGGAAGTGGGCAACTACGCGCTGCTGACAAGGACAACTCGAGGATCTCCGGCAGGATCTCACGCTGGAAGCCATCCTTAACCTCCGAGATCTGTGTATTGAGTTTGCCCATGTGGTAGGCAAACGGCTGCTCTTTCGAGAAATGCAGAAGCATTCCGCTTCTAGTGCTCATCATGAGCGCGGGTATCGTCTTGGTTCTACGACCACACCCCGTTCGGGCAAGAAAGGCCGAACTACTTACGAAGCCGCCGCCGATTCTGTTCCCAGATCGCGACAGCCTTCGGGTAGTCAGCCTGGAGCCGTTAGTACGGCTCCCAGGAGCACTCAGTCTCCGAGTACCGCCTCCACTTCACGCGGAGTTGGCGCTTTTCCGTGAATGCGCCGCTCCTGGAGCACACGGCCCACGTGGTACTGTGTTCCCCATAACGGTCGAGGAGAGTCAGTGTTGCCCTCGAACGAGTACGAGTATGAGGCGCCGCCCCTCCGGTCCAGCTCAGGACCTGATGTGCCGCCTTCGGCTCCACTCGGGTCGTTGAAGACACCGCTCTTCGTCATCGAGTCCTTGAGCTTGAGGTTGCGCTTGGACTTGGTGAGGGCGGGGCTGTTGCCGCCCAGGCCGGGAGCGCTGCGGTCCTTGGGCCGATTCGTGACGACGTCAATCGTCTGGACGATACCTTCTTGGCCCTTGAAGGTAGGTTGACCGCCGTACGAATGACGTGGAGGAGATTTTCCAACGTCTGGATGCCTTTTGGGCGTCCATGGACCGAGTCCAACGGGAGTTGTCTGTCTTCGGGACCTCCTGCGCCCTGTGCCCCAGGCGGGAGCGCCTCCTGCGTACTCCCAGCCGTATCACTATGGCTCTTACTCGGCGTATGCAACCGGGGTTTCTTCGTATGGAGCCCCTTCCGCGGCCCCGCAAGGAACCTGGGCTTTTGGCTCTGGGCGCGCTTAGAGAGATTTGTTTTTGAGTCGCAGCCTCGCTTTGTAGAGCTGGGGCCTGTGAGCCCTGCGGATCATGGTACCGCTCCAAACGGCCCACGAAGAACGTCGAGTGGGTCGTCATCGACTTAGGCAGGTCAATCGAATATGCCGCGCCATGCCTGGCCAGGACCACGAAGGGTCCAATGAAACGGTGCTTCAGCTTGTTGCCCCCAACGAAACTTACCGTGACGAGTGGCAAGTTTCTAGTGTCTAATAGGACTAAATCCCCAACATTAAACACGTTTAAGTTTCCTCTTCCATTCTTGTCAGAGTACTCCTTTTGTTTGTCCTGTGCCGCTGCTATGGAATCACGGACACGGCTAACTATGTTCAGCCTGGTGTCTATAAAAGACCTCACTTGTTTCCGCAAGGAAACCGGTCTCATGTCCGAGACCTGGGAGGAAAGCGCTTTCCGAGCCTATCCCCCATTTAGAACTGAAGACGGGGTGCTGCCTCGCAAAGTAACCGGCACCCGTGGATGGCGTAAGCCATTCACATAGAACGGGGTATACCCGGTCAATGCGTGAACCGTATTGTTGAGTGCAACTCAACTACTGGCCGGCGTTCTGACCAAGTGCGAGGGCCTCCGCACAGACACTGCGTAGAGTGTCCTCAAGCTTTCGATTGACATGCTCCGTCTGCCCATCCGTTTGAGGATGATCGGCAGTGGACATGTGCAGCCTTGTTCCAAGTAATTGGAACAGCGCTCGCCAGAACGCAGCGGTAAACCGCGGGCCACGATCCGAGACAATTGTCTCCGGCAGACCATGATGGCGGAAAACACCATCCAGGAACAGCTTCGCAGCTGTTCCCCGGTCACTGTGTCTTTGACCGGAGCAAGACGCACCATCTTGCTCAGACGGCACACGAACACCAAGGCGCCGGTATTCCCGTGGCCGTCGGCTGGAAGTCCAAAGATGAAATCCAGACTCATCGACTTCCAGCAGTCCGCTGGAAGGGCAGGCTCCGCAAGGGAGCCGAGGCGTGCCCGGCGGGCTTCACCCGCTGACATGTTTCACATGTCTTCACGTACTGTGCGACCCACTTGTACATGAGGGCCCCTGAACTATGTTGTGCGCATTGGATTGGTATCCAAAATAACGACTGGGCTCTTAAACGCAAGACGATGTTGTTCAAAAATTTACAGAAGTTTGGATCTGTTATTTCAATGGTCTCTTACTGTAAAAATATAGTGGGTGAAGAGGCGCTTTCCAGCTGCATGACACCTTCAACTTGTTCACTAACTGCCAACGACTACAAAATGGTTCAGAGCATGATGAACGATGTCTTGGGCAAAATACAGAGGTTGCAGCAATAATGCGTTCACTTGGCATCACACTGAGCTCACGTGAAACAGCCAATTTTGCATCTTCTTCAAAGAGAACGATATTGGCGAATACAATACTTGCATCGCGCATTGGTGGATGGGATGAATGGCAACGTCGCGAACGTCAGAGGTTTGAGTAATACCTTTCTAAGCTGCGGGAAACCTTCGGCATGTTAATCGATACATGCTTGTCCGAGTAAGCATAACTCAGCACGAAGCTCGATACCAATACAAATGCTGACGTTTGTGGTAAGAGCAGCATGGGCAAGAATATTCCCACACCAGCGCCTACAAATATCGAAGAAAATGTCGTTCTCATCTGCAGGACCGAGCGCCTCGATCATGGCGGCGACGCCTGACGGCAGTATCACTATTGCATTACCATGCGTACGCCCAGCCGATCGTCGAACGTCTCACACGTTAACTAAACCCAAAATAACAAACACCACTTGCGCGCTTCATGCTGCCCAAGCAAATGATCTTCGGTCACTATCAACACAATCTTCAACACCATTGGTTTTCAGCCATTATCCAGAGTATCGGCAACATACGCTGAAATACCTGCCATCGGCCCGGTATCGTTACAACAACATTGACTCCACGGACAGCCTCTTCCATGCCTTTGCATGCTACAGTATCATATCAGCAACAACAACAGTATGAGATGCTAGTAGAGTAACAGCAATAGTGGCGACGTCAGAAGGTTTTCGCCTCGCCGTACATGAACCACACTTCCTACCTGTTGTACACTCTGTGCTGGTAGTCACTGGCCCAGCGACCCCACCACTACGAGCAGTGGCGCTTCCATGCTCACCACGCTCGCCACGTCTTCCGAATCCAAACTGACTCAGTCCGCCACGGCCACGAGCAACCACGAGCTCCTCGTGGCCGGCAAGTATAATAGCCTTCTGATGCTAGTAAACCTGTGATAAGTCCATCGACACTACTTCTCAACATTCCGTCGAAGTAGGTGCAGTCATAATCATACCGTTCTTCGTTTGGCTGCTGGACTTCCATCGTGCACACGACTCGCATGTGCGTACGTACTCCCTGATGTCATTATTCATCGTCGGTCAGCTGCAGCATTCAGGTACGTACGTCGATTTCCTGAATGTGTGGACATAGGATCCATTATGAAACCCCGCGGTGCCGTTCGTGCGGAGATTCTTTAACTCCGGCGCACATCGTCGGTATACAGTTTTGCCCTTATTTTGCATACAGAACAGAAGACCATTGTTCTTGACAATATTTATTTTTTCGTCCCCTTAGACCACTGCTGATTGAAGGCAGGTTTCTTCGCGTAACCACGCTGAACCTCTCGTTTTTTTCTTTCGGTTGCCAAATGCGGACTCACAAAGTGATAGACAATTGTGTCGGCTTGCTGTTGCGGAACGCTAACCGGACGACCCTCCCCCATGAGTCGACATCGTTGAGTAGCCGTGGTGTGAGGAGTTTAATGCGCATGTGACTGGCAAACGCAAGTGATTGTCATACCAGAACGTATTCAATTCACAAACGTCGATAGACCTACGTTCATGCATGCATTAAACGCAAGCGAGTACGGACAGGTGTACTGGTGAAGCTACAAATCATGCCAGATCTGGAAGCGATTTCAGAGCCGATTAGATAAGTAGTAATAGGAAGCTGCCCAGGCAGCGAGGGCTGCGGTAATAAAGTAGCAGTGCGGCACTACCATCCAAGCAGGGACCAGGGCTAAAGGAGACAAACGAACCACGTACCACTAAGTTGGGCCGCGTGAATTCAACGCGGTTTTGGCAGTTGACGGTGCACATGCATGTCTATCGTTTTTTTTTTCCTCCGTGTGCACTTCACATTGCGTATGGCAAGACTACGCGGAGTGAAATGTAAGTCTAACAATGAACACAATCTAGCTTTTGCTGAGTAAATCACAAGTCTAGCTTCCTTGGTGACTGAGGCTGCTGCCTGCAGACAGACTGCGCGCCCTACCTTAACCTTCTGCTAGGTTACGAGCCCAAACCTGGCTCGTGGACAACGACATAAGTGAAGATCAAGCGGCAAATGACAGCAACGACGACCGCTAGCTCGGGTATGTAGACTACCACAACGGGTGTGGCCTCGACGACTCAGCGCAAAGAGCAGTGGTCTCGCTGGGGCAACCTACCGTTCCGCCGGCTGATGTAACCAACTTGGAGTGCGACAGTTGGAGCCGTGGGGCAACCTGGGCACCACCAGGGCGACTTGGTGGGCTGCAGCCGGTATTTCCCGTGATGCCGAGGGTCAAACCACTTGAAGTAGCAAACCACCTAAGTTCTATGATATATTCGATGTATATCAGATGGATTTGAAGCTCTATCTGGAGCAGCGAGACTCATGCAGAGCGGTGATTGTAACGAAACGCGTAATGCGTTCGATCCGGTTTTGCGGTGCCAGTTTGACGACCTAAATCGGCTGGCCGTGGAGACCATAATCCGAGGCGTAAAAGGGGCCGATGCCCAAAAGGTGTGCATATGTAGCACGGCAACCGAGATATGGGACTCATTGAGCGCGGAGAAGACGCAACGTGGCTTATCATACGCGGTACACCTGAAGCGAGAGCCGGACACGCACTTGTATACACCGGGCCAAAGATGGCGCACTACATCCAAGAAATGAAAAACGTAGGGCAGCGGCTGCCACACATGTTGCCCAGCTTCGTGATGGACGATGGACGACACGTCGATACAACAGTTGCTGTTGATGGGAGTGTGTGCGGCGCATCGTGAGATAGTGGCCTAGTTTGACTTCTCGTACCGGCAAGGCAATCCTCCATCTCTGTAGAAATTGAAGAACGTGCTATTGTCGCGCGATGAGATGGAGAAGGTGGCTGCTGATACGGCGTGAACTGTGGATCATAGAATGACAACCCACAGGTGGCAATGCACGTGGGGCAGCCTAATGGGAAACACCGCGGACAGGACCCTGGCCGTTATCCTGGTCCCCAAGGACAGCTGCAGACCACTGGTGCAGGCGACGTGCCATTCGCTGCTACCATTGTAAAAGCTCGGACACATGAGGAAGGATTGCTAGTACTACAAGAACAAACAGATCAAAGCTCAAGCTGGCAAGGCCAAGAGCACTGACAAGAAGAAGCCAAATAGCAGCGGTAGAAGTGATGGACCAGGCTCGGGCACCAAGCAAGCTAGGGCTATGGGCTTCACTGCGGATGCTGGTCGTAATGCCGACAGCAGCAGCAGTAATTCTGAAGGCGAACTATCATTCCTAGGCTTTCACTGAAGGGCGAAAGAGATGAGTTTAGGGGCAAACGGCTACTAGACTCGGGGACGCCTTCGCACGTATGCAATCAAAAAGAGAAGTTCACCAGCATGACAAAGTCCAAGGCTTCGTTCAAAGTGCGGCGGCCTCACCAACAGTGAATTATGTGTCAAAGGGGTGCTGACGGCACTGAACGTGCTGAGCGGTAGTGAAATATCGCTGGAGCTGGATAAAGTGGAGTATTCGCCCACCAGACCAGTAAATTTGCTTAATCTTGGCCTGATGTTGAATGAAGGCTGGGAGTTCTCAACTAGCCCGCTAGGAGTGCTGCCGAAGAAGCAATTATTGACTCGCAATGAAGTTTGCTTGGAGTTCGTCTATCGCGGGACTCACTATTGGCTGAACAACGGCAGCTTTGGCGACAACAGTGGGGTGGCGATGACGACTGTGAACGCAGATGTTAGTCCATTGACGAAGTGGCATGAACGTTTGGCTTACCTGAACGAAGCAGCTCTGAAGATCATGGTGAAAAACGACGTAGTGAGGGCATGTATATTCCTGTCGAGCAGCTAAATACCAATTTGAAGTGTCATAGGTGCATGTCGACGAAGCGAAAGCGAACGTCGTATGGTGAAGCCACGAATAAGAGAAACGGTTTGCGGTCAATGGGGATTCCACGCGTCTTTTTCAATTGACTCTGAAAGCATCAACTTTCTTTCCAATCGACTTCAGTATAGCTGAACACAAAACGTCCAAACTCTCTTCGGAAGGCGTTGCGCGCTTGTCAGTTTTGCGAGCACATGAAACACTGGCGAGCTTTATTTCGCACACTTTCAGCTTATATATGCGCGACGCATACTCCGGGAGGTGCACCAGCACGGACAACATTAAATAAGCAGCCGCAGTGATAGCAGACGAGATGTAATGGGATGTGTTCCTGATGGATGGCCCATGACCAGTTGGTGTGGCAACACATATGGGACGGTCATACACTAGATACGGATCGTATCTAGGAGTGAGACACCATTAAGTACAGATCGCACTTCGGAGAGAGACACAATTAAGTACGAATCGCACCTAGGTGGGATACATCTTTAGGTACGAATCGCGTTTAGGAAGGAGACATGGCTTGAGGACCACGCATTGAAAAACCGGTGACTTAAGAAATGCATTAATTAGGCAGTTTACAAGAAGTAGGAACTTAGGTGTATGTTAATAAATGCTCAGTTTAAATCTAACCTAGAAGTTCGCAAGTCGTGGGAACCCTGTCCCACGGACTACTGGAAAGCCAGGCTTTCCACGTGCGACAAGAAGACAGAGACGCAGGGCGTCTATCTCGGTTAAAAACTACGCTTCCTCAGGACAGGGTGCTTGTGACCCCGACACAATTGTAGTCAATCTCGCGACCGTCGCGGATTGCTGCAGCAATCAAGCTCTCTTTGAGTATGGAAGTCTCGGGAAATTGAATGCCATCTCGCCAAGACTGCCCTCAACTCTCTGATGCCAACTGGACCACTTTAGAGAAGATGGTTAGCATTCTAGGTGAGCCGGCTTTTGCTGGATTCCCCTACTCTGTGCGGAAGAGCAGAAAGCCCGCGTTGAGCGTTTCGACCATACGAGACCTCGCTCATCGCACACGTGAGCGCAGCGGCCCAAGAAGCTGAATGCGCGACAGTGCGGGTGGAAGCCCAGAGCGCAGCTCAATCCACTGAGCGGGAGTCCGCTACCTTCCTTCGCGACAAGGGTCGACGAAGGCGGTCAAGACGGTTCCCACGTTCGGCGGGAAGGAGTCAGACAGCTTGTTCTTCTGGATCCGCGAGATCGAGATCGCGCTAAGCGCGGGACTGATCTATAACGCGGGATCTCAAGTCGCCTTCGCCCTGTCCAACTTGGGAGGTCGGGCACGCGGGTGGGCTATGGATCGAGAGACCTCATCTCCAGGGTATTTCACTTCATTGTCGTTCATGGATCAGGAGCTCCGCAGAATTTCCTGTTGGCCAACGTGGCGTATCGCCGTCGCTCCCTTTTGTTGTGATGCAAGCAAGGCAAGCCCTCCTTCCAAGACTATGTCATGGAGCTTCAAAACCTTGAAGCTGCTATGGCCGCAGCTTCCCTCTCAGAGGACGTGTAGTTCATGGACGGAGTCCGCACGGGTCCGGGGCGGACGGAGCTCTTTCAGCATCAGCCCAAGATTTTCAATGAGGCAGCACATCTCGCATTACTTGAAGACCAATATGTGCGTTCTGCGCAGGGGCATGCTGGTCCTTCGGACTCATCTTAGGGCCCCACCCACATGGAGATCTCTTCGGCCGAGGAAACCACGAGCGAGTGGTCGCTGCTTCGGTTGCAACGAAGTGGGCCACTTCCGTCGCAATTGCCCGACAAACACGTAACGAGTCAACCGTGGCAAGGCCACCTCGGCGTCGCCGTCGCTTAATGTGATTGAGTCCGACCTGTCGGAAAACGACGGCTCCCAGTAGGTGCGGGACGCCCTGCTGGAAGACTCCGCTCTTCCGGTAAATAGTGGCTTTGCCACTTCCGCGTTCGGGGGAGCAAGTCCCTGAAACAACGTTGTTGTTTCTCTCGGTGTCGGCTGCGCAGTCTAATGTCGTGGTCGTCACCGCCAGCGTGAAAGGGTATGAAGAGACTATGACCATCCTGATCGATTCGAGAGTGTCCTACAATTTCGCAACGAAAACCAGCGTTGCTAGGAACAGTATACTGTATGCTAAAGCTTTAGAAGGCTCTAAGAGTAATCCTAATGGGTCTGTTCGCCTAGCGACTGGTTCGATTGTATCGACGCGGAAGGTTCTCCTCCCTTTGACTGTCAAATTTGATGACTTTAATTCGGTCAAACCGTTCATTGGCCTCGACATGGACGATCGGAATGACCTGATCCTCGGCATGCTCTGGCTTGTGAAACATGGACTGTGGATCGACTGGCGCAGTCGCACCATAGGTGCTAGTCACAAACCCCTCGTGGACCGAGCTTTGGCGGGACATGCCCCCTTCGCATCCCGCGACGGGTTCGATAACGAACACAGACTGCCACGTGAGGAACGACATTTCGCCGGCTCTGCCGAACGAGTGATCGCTCTTGAAATCTAAGGTGGTCGAGCAGATGCTCCTACAACGCAACGCGTCCGAGGTGGCTCAGCTGACGCAATTGAGAAAGACGCTGACGAAGGTCGTCGCACAACCCACGGTGGTTGGTAGAGACTCCATAACGCAATGCGTTCGGGCTGGCTCAGCTCACGCAGATGAGGAAGACGTTGTCGGAGGACGTCGAGCAACCCAAGGTGGTCGAGCAGAGACTCTCACAAATGAAGGGACTCGCAGCGGGGCTGCATCCCTACCTGCTGGTCCAGTGAGCGGGGTGTCCACCACTGTGGTTGTTAATACACTTATGGCAAACCGCAACGGGTCTTGAGCTAACTCCAATAACCCACACACCCACACCTACAAATATCGCTTCACGCCTGGCTTCTTGCCTTCGTACATCTCGTACGGCGTCTTATCTTCCAAGGCTTTGATTCCGCTCATATTATCCACAGCGACCACATACAGAAGTATCTCCCCCCAAATACAGAAAGGTAGTCCACTAGACTCGTGTATGGCTCGCATCTTGCTCATCAATTTGCCATTCATCTTTTCCACATGACAATTTTCTTCAGGTGTATACGGATTCGTAGTCAGCAACGTGATGCCATGCTCGTGCACGAATTCCAGCAGAATCTTGTATAGAAATTCGCCACCCTGATCACACGAGAAGGTTTGCACTGAGAATCGCTTTTCCACCTTTCGCACTACGTCCATCACATTGGCTGCAGTTTGGCTCTTACGCTGCAAAACAAATACACATGTGAATCGTGAG
Organism: Phytophthora sp. 'mugwort'; assembly: GCA_033558025.1. Lineage (NCBI taxonomy): Eukaryota > Oomycota > Peronosporomycetes > Peronosporales > Peronosporaceae > Phytophthora > Phytophthora sp. 'mugwort'. The sequence continues at coordinate 1,411,430 of JAUCEF010000008.1, read as the reverse complement.
ACTTCGTTATGCACCAATTGAAAATATCTGTTTCCCCCTGGAGTCTCAATCCCCACATAGCACACATCCGACATCAGCCGAGCGCCTACTTCTTGGACTCGAACGCCTTGATGCTTTTTGTACGACATGCGCTTCTTCTTCGTTAAGTGGCATGCCTGACATTCGATTGGCTTCATGGAGTCACTCGCCGTTACCGAATTCAGGCCCACCACCATTTTCGATTCCACAAAGCTCCTTCAGTGCAGCTCCATTTAGGTGTGCGAAGCGCATGTGTCATCGGAGAATCTTATCCTCCTTGAACATAGGCACCATCATGCCCAAACGCGCCTCATCTGGAGTCATCACAACAGCCTGGAGCCAGACATGAACTTCACGCCGCGGCAAGATCAATCGAACACCTCCCTTGTCCATTGGCCCTCTTATCGACGTCTTGCACGTGAGTATACGACGGAACCCATCCAACCTTTTTCCAGCTTGTGTTGACACGAGATGTTTGTCCCCCTACTCGGGGCAAGCGAGTTTCCTGCAGGTCAAGCAAGACTCAGACACCAGACGGGTTGTTCGCATCGTTGGCGCGTATCAAGACTCGACCAAAAGGCATTCCGGTACTGATATCGCCCTCCCAGTCTTGGAACCTCGCGTGATCCAAGTCTAGAAACTCGATGCTTGCTTTTCCACGCAAACACGAGTCGGAGCACCAGTGTCAATCATCCATTTCCTCGTGGTGATCGATCTGCTGCACTACCGCTACAGTACTCTCTGGATGTAGAGCTTCTCTCACCATACCAATTCGCTCAGCTGGCCAATTCAGTCGTCGTGGCATTTCTATCTTTCTTGCTGCACCACCAAGAACAGGCCGAGCAATAGCACCAGCTGGTATGTCAGGGGTAGCCGGTGAGAGAACTCGGCTGTATCAATCTCGGAACGAGTCCGGAAGAGCTGAGTGTGGCGGTCAGTCACTTGCACTACAGCGGCGTGCTGACCATGAGACCTGTGTAGGGTGTATTTTGGGTGGACTCCACCAGTGCGAGTAGGCAACAAGGCTGATATGCCGGTTTCCCTCTGGTCGATGGAACACGTACGTTTGCGGACGTTGGCTACCAAACTGTTGGCACAATAGTCCACGGAGGTTTTGTTGCCCAAGGCTTTCTCCTGAGTTCACAGTCGCAGCAACTCAAATATACCGATCGTCCTCTGGTGGTCACTTTGCGGCTTCCTTCTTCGTGTACAAACCATCTCTTTGCTACTCGCTTACAGTCTTTGTACACTCCAATCTCCTAGTGCCCAAGAGTCGACATGTTTCATTTAGAAAGCTATTAGGTTGTGAGCCCAACTACGACAAGACTGCTCAAGCATGAGCAACGCCAGTATCGGCAACGCTACGAATGCGACAGCTCCGACCACTCCATTTTTCGGGAGTAGCAAGCCATCCAAGTACGGCGAGAAGGGTGGCTTCGACCTGTGCAAGGCCATGCTGCAGTTCTACCTGGCACAACGCGGGTGCTGGGACATTGTTGTTGGGGTGATGTGCTAGGGCCAACCCCAACGGCAACAGAGCAAGCAAGCTACGCCCAGAAGAATGCTCTCGTACGTGACGCGTTACTGCGCGGCGCATTGGTCAAGGAAGCGGCGAAGATCTGCACCATGATGGACGCGCGCGACACGTGGTTGGCCTTCGAGGAGGAGAAGCCTAAGCGCAACTACTCGAACGCGCTGTTTGTGCGCAAGAAGTTCTATGCGTATGAGTTCACCGCATGACATGGACTTGGACAACTACCTCGACGAAATGGAAGCGATGAGGCGCCAACTACCCGACCTGAATGAGATCATCTCAGATACAGAGATGGTGAAGGTCATTCTGCAAGGTGTGGCGTGTGAGTATCGCGGTGTTGTACGCATGTTTGACAAAGACGTGCGCGACGGGAACATGCTACTACTGGCCGATGTGCTGAACACTCTTCGAAGTGATGCCGAGCTGGACAAACAGCGCAACAGCTCAAAGAAGAAAAGCGTCGGAACTTTAGATACTGCGAAGATACTACAGGTGCAGCAATAGCAAGGAGCTAAGGGCAGGCGTAAGTTTCAACAGAAGGGAGGCAACAAGAAGAAGTTCAAGGGGAAGTCTGGTGATTTCGTCGAGACGAGAACGTGCCATTTCTGTAAGCAGCCTGGCCATCTCAAGCGTAACTGTGATGAATACCTCGAGAAGCAGCATCTGAAGGAGCAAAAGGAAGCTTCGTCCAGTGGGAAAAATGGCGGCAACAAGCCGGGGGTACCAATGTCGTTAGTGCGGTGGAGTGGCAGTGATGGTGGCAAGCCAAAGGATATCGGCATCGTTGCGAGAAGTGACGTTATCATAACCAACTGGTGCGAGTGAATGATCGACACAAGTGCTGGAGTTCACGCATGTACTGATTTGTCAGCATTCACAACTATGGAAGAAGACACGCTGAAATTTGTGGGGAGGAAAGGTGATTTCAGTAGCAGTGAAGCCCGCGGACCGGTGCCATTTGCGTGACAGATACATTGACTGGCACTGACGGCGTTCTTGAGCTCGAGTAAACGCGCTACGCCAGCACTGGTTCCACGAATATGTTGAGTCTGGAACGTCTGGAGCAAAGCGGGTGGATACCTTCCTATTACTCTGAGACTGGACGTCCTGAGGATCGCGTCATGTTTCGTGACCATGGTGATGTACGGCTGGTGTTGCCCAAGCGTGATGGTCAAAACTGGTTGCAGACCAAGAAGTGTATCGTGGCCGATGCGAACATGTACATGGTGACGTCGAGGCAGAAGCAGTCCGCCGCTCATGAAATAGCGCATGAAGTTTGCTCACTTGAATGTGCTGGCACGGAAACAAATGGTTATGAAGGAGATGGTCGATGGCATGCAGTCGCTGAAATGAAACGATTTCAAGTACCTCTGGATTGTATTGACTGCCAGATGGCTAAGCAGCGGAGAATGTCCTACAAGCGCCATAGCAAGCGCAGTACGGTTTGCTATGATCGCTTGATGTCAGAAGTCTGCACCATTGGTTTGGAAGCGGTGGGTGGTAATCGCATTTCCAACTCGAACAGGATGAAGGTTCGAGGTACAAGTGGAGCTATTTGCTTGAGCACAAGAGCGAGGCGACTAGGGATGTGATGAACCTGATTCTTCGACTGAAAACCAGCAAGTGATCAACAGAGTTTGGTTCGACCAAGGTGGCGAGTTCATGAAGAAGCTTTTCGTTACGGCCATTGAATTACGACCCACCAACGCCTACACACCGGAGGAGAATAGCATAGTCGAGCGACAGAACGGTAACTTGGTGAATAAGATGCACGCCATTCGTGAAGGAGCAGGCTTATCGAAGTCACTCAGGGGAGACCAAAGCTCTACCTGGCATGACTCCGTACCAGAAACTCACAGGGATGAAGCCGGATGTTGGCAAGGTGCGTGTGTGTGGTTGTGTTGCCTTCGCGCAAGTTCCGAAGCAGAAACGGGCAACCAAGCTCTGCCCGAAAGCAGTTCCAACCTGTTTCTTGGATATTCGCAGACATCACTTGGACATCGTCTTCTCAACCTCCGGACCGGTGATCTGATTGAGCGACGTGATGTCTCCTTTCGCGAGGATATCACCGTGGATAGCACCTACATGAACGTCTCTTAGCGCGGCGCTACAATGGCAGTCAGGTTGCATTTCCTGATGTGGTTCCTTTCGTTCGACTACCAGTGAATGCTGTACTTGATACTGTTCATGTTCCCGACAAAGCGTCAGAGGACGGGGATTCATCGGGTCACGAGTTGAATGGATCAGATTGCGAGACGAGACCTAAAAAGCGACGGCGTCTAGCATCAACTGACAGCAGCAGTGATGAATCAGAGGACGTTTACTTCAGTGGGAGTTTGCGTGATGTTGCTGACTCGGCGAGCTCGAATGGTTAGTGTAGAGGGGACCATCTGCACTGTACTGTTGTATACCCAGGGGTTCGTATTAGCGGGAATTTGCACATATCAATATCATATTAGTTATGAGCAGTATCAAATATTAGTTCAAAATATACCATTCACATTTTATCTTCAAAATGAATAATTCTAATACTATTATATGAATATGAATGATACTGAAGCCGTGACGCTGAAACTATTTCTCCGATTTGCTCTGTGCTATTGTGGCAAAAATAGCAATTGCTTCTCGGCTCGGTCGGTATCCGTCTGCGTTCGCTTCGAGCTCATAACTATCGATCCTGTCGAAAACAATCGCGCAGTTGAGGAACCCTAGCATAGCCAGTTGGTACCATCTGTATGCACATGTCTCATATTGACTGTGGGGGCGTGAGTAGTTTCGTGGCACCCGAAGTGTGGCTCGTCGGTAGCTGAGAGTGGAAGCAGATTTGGAGGTGGCGGGTGTGGGTGTGGCGTGCATCGGGATGGAACATGGCCGTCGGTGGTTCGTAGTTGGCGCTTAGCGGCCCGTGGCTCGTTACCGTTGTTATTCGTGCCGACTGAGTGTCGTGGTCTTGGCGTTGTTGGTCGGCCGGTACACGGCTCCTTGGGAGCTTGTGCGGCACACGCTCGTTTGGACCCATGGGCTGAGCGCAGTTTATCGCGCCCAGCTCATTGGGCGTTGTCGTTGCTGCGAGATGCTAGTAGTAGATCTTGGATGGTGTCGGCATTTTTTTTTTTCATCGGCTGGTGCACGACTCCGCCTATTGTTGGTTGGAGGAGCGTGGGCTTCGTGCTTTTCCGCCGGCACATGACTCTCTAAGGCGGGAAATGGTTTGTTGGGCTGTCCACAGCTCGTGGAGTTGGTGGTGGCAGGGCGTGGATGCTGGGACCGTTTGTCGGCTGGAGCACGGCTCGTTGGTGGTCGATCCTTGATGCTTGAGCTGTATGCGGCTTGGAGCGACCAAGCCGCAACCTCGCCAAGCACTAATGGAGTCATTGGTCGATGGTGTCGGAACGGCGAGAACTTAGGCCTGGCGTTCGTCGGCGGCTCATGACTCGGCTCGTTGAAGCGGGTGCTCCTGGATCTTGTCGGTGGAGCTACCCCGGCAGCGGCGTCAGTTGTGGCAGAAGAAGGCTGAAACGGCAGGATTCCCATTCCCTGGCTGTCCTATAGCGTAACATGGCCGACGACCCGCCGACACAACCGACGTAATCGTGGTGAAAGAAATAGGCGTTATATGCATTTGTCAGCCAAAACGGGTTTCTAATTCGGAATTCGGGCTTGAGATGATTGGCTGGCTCGCACACAATTCCGGGCAGGCATCGTAGGTAAGCCCGCAAGAATGGGTCGAGACCATCGTGTCGTTCGCGCTAACTACTGGGTCGTTTGGTGATCTGAATACTGAAGCAGCACGACAGCAGACAGCACGGGGTCGACCACTAGGACGTAATCGAAGCTTGGCAAAGGAGTAGCGAGTGCACATTCAGAGGGCGTTATGCTGCCATTTTTGATTTCTTGTGCTATTTCTTTCTACCAGTATTTAACTAACAACTGGGTTGTTTGTGCTCTGAATGCTGTAACAGGTAACATGGAAGCAGGTGGTGAAGTTCCAGTAGTCATAGATGAAAACGACCAACTGAAAATAAGCTGGCATGGTTTCTCTGAAGTTATCGCGTTACATGGCCAACTAGTTTAGAAGACGACTACCACATTGCGTGCCTGGTGTACCTGTCTAGCATTGTCTTGTGCGTGCCGTCCTGCGAGGTGCGAGTTACAACCTACTGATGTTCTAGTTGGGGGTTACGGTGCCCTATCTGCGCAGCACCACGATCTTGGAGCGAAGAGCACCACGGAAACGGTCGGGTTTTCCTGCTGTGCAGTTCGTTGTTAGCCTCTCCATCTCGGTCAAGATAGAAAGAGGCTGCTCCTTCGAGATAATGAACTGTGCAATTTTCGCCATGTAATACAACATATAAATGTCTCAGTGGCCGAATTAGTCTTTTGGGCTTCGTAGAAAAAGCATACCGCAAAGACGTGAAAAGGAGTACTTCCGCGAACTCGTACTATCAATGCTTTTGCGACGTTGAAGACGCAATCCGAGCTATGCGTGCCTGGGAGCGAGCTAATGCGATAGAACGGGACCTTATTGGCCAGAGGGTGTTAATAACCAGAATGCTCCAGTGGCAATTCCCCGAGACAGGAATCATTACGTAGGGATACAATCCCCAAGTAAACTTGTCCACAAGCCCTTTAACACTCGAGAAGGGCTTCTCAAAAACGCATTAATGCTCAAGCTGTGCCTACAGCGACCGCCCAAAGCATACACTGATCCTGGTGTATGGGGCAGGCACTTGTAGATGACGTAGTCGATGATGGTGTGGTGTAGGAAACTGAGCGGATCTAACGAGTTCATCTCATCCGAATAAACGTCAAGTTAGGGAATGTCCGGCCACGATGAGCTTTCGCGACTTTCATTACTAAACGAAAAAAAACACTAGGGGCCGGTTTCGACTGCGCAGCGAGTTAGAGTCTCGGGTAGCGATGACGATTCCGTCGGCATCATCAGCGGCGTTCGCTATAGAGGCGCTGTTGGTTTTGTCTTCACGATAATCTAGGTCGTCGTCATCGTAACTGTAATCTTCATCGATACTGCCGCTTTCTGAGTCGGTGCCCCTTAAAACTGCGTCATGCTCTGATGATGCATCGCTATACTAATCACCGTCGTACATACTATTACCATCGTCAGAATCAGGATCCTAGGAAGCATTGCTTCCAATACACTAACGGATATCTCGCCCAGAGATTGTCCAGGACGGGTTCGACGTGCGATTACGTCAGGTTTAGTGACAGCATCAATTCGTCATTATTTGCAATGCTGCCGCCATCGTTCACTGCATCAGTACTGATAACCGCGTCTTGATGATCGTGATCGTCGGTCAGCGTACTCGTCGTCGGTTCGGGTGCGGAACTGGCCATAGATTCGGTTGTGTATGGGTCAGCCTGAGAAACCCGAGCTTGCTCTTCTCTCACTTGTTCCAGTGACCCGCTCGAAGTACCGCGTTTGTACCGCTTCGTGAAACAAGACACCCAGACTCGCTGCGCACTCTCCTTTTTAAGAAGAAGCTCATCTTTCGTTTGGCGGTATGTGAGCACATCTTTGTACGTCGCTTTGCCATCTTCACGCCTGCAAGTGTCGTAGCACTGTACCCCCCCCCCCCCCCCCTCCCACAACGCGCATTCGGTTGCTCAGTGGTGCCGCAACGTCACGCTTCGATTCTCGCATCCCCAGAGAGTCGACCTCTGTACCCCAAGCTTTTGAGAGGTCTTGATTGGTCCCCATTCAGGTTTTACGTTCCCTGTTGCTACAACTGCCACCTAATCGCGGATACGTGTAGCAGCGCAGTGCCATTTCTTGAGGCTCCCATCTTGGCGTCGAGAGGGGGGCGAAACGACTGACCACAGAATACTTCGATTGGAAAGAATTAAAGTTACAGTGTAACTTATCGGTATTACAGCGTAACTCGACCGCGTTACAGAATTACTGGTCCGTAAGTGTCAGTACATGCGCAATTGCTGAGTAATTCTGTAACACCGACGATTTATGAAAACACCGACCAGTTATTCGGTAGCACCGACTAGTTATGTGGTAACACCGACGATTTATTATGTAGCGCTGTTGAACCTTATTGTAACTACTCATGGTGTAGAGTTATCTAGCTGGTTGTCTCGCGTGGAGTGGGATCCACGATTTTTACTAGACACAAAGCAGATTACGGTACTCATTTTCGTGTTTAATAAACGCATTCGCTCGATGCAGGCGCCGCAGGTGTTTCAGCAGCCCATACCCAAACTTGCGCTTAACTCCTTGCGTTCACAGAAAAGCGACATGTTTGCTTCGGCGAGGTAACCTTCACGAAGGACATCATTCATTCTTGTAGCTCATTGCGGACGGGTCAAGCTTATAACATTGAGGTAAGAATAATTTCATGAAGACCACGATCTGTTTCGACTGCGACTTGTACTGACTGTCTTCACAGCTATCCCAAACCGTGGCGTCTTCCGGTACCGCCCGAACCAAATTCATGCTACCGTCTTCGACGCTGACCTCACTTTCCGCTTCCCATCCGCGTGGAACTACGACTGAATCTGTTGGTTACAATCCATTGGAGTTGTGTGTCTCTTGGAAGATGGAGAGACAACAGTTTCCAAGCTCAGTATTTTGTGAGCTAATTCGCGATTAGCGTCCCTGAGCTGTGGGATCACCATATTTTGGTGGTTTATCAGTTGCATCTCACGTGCGAAAGGCTCTGCTTCCTTGGGTTATGTTGTTTTTCGAGCCAACTCAGTGCTTCATGAAAGTGACTCCGGAAGTGATACTGAAAGGCAGAATAAGCGTGTCCACATGCTGAGACGTAAGGACGCATAGGTTATCTGTTGTTCATCTCAGGAAAGCGCTGAACCAACGTTGCAATGAGGAGATCAGCTGCGAGATCTCGAGGTTGTACGATAATGTCAAAACCCTAACCTAACGCAAACACAAGGTTCCAAAGATCACATATCTTCTTTTTTCGTGTTAGAATCGAACTCCTCCATCGAATGTATCGTAGGGGTGGCGTTTGGCTTCCAGCCACTCAGCACATTTAGAAACCTTCATATCTTCGCTGGTAGTGTTGAAAACATAAGCGAATGCTTTCTTCATCGCCATCATGTTCCAACTACACCGATCTAAATCCACTGGGCACTCAAATTTAAATCCCCCTTAGTGTGCGGTGCGCCACCACGCCGGAACGAATGGGATGACAAGTTAAGAATAATTTCAGCCTTAGCTTGTCGTGCAACAGCGGTCTCTGACAATTGCGCTGACGTACCCTTGCATCCTTAGCGAAGGTTATCCGCGACGTCGTGAGTTTCCAGATGATGGTTCTCCTTGACTGCTTTCGCTGATATTATGGGCGCAGTTCATTAGAACATCAGAAAGTTGCAGATCATCCGGCGAGTTGGGCAAGCTCAATGCTGTTTCATCCTCTACTTAAGCCAGTTGGTTAAGGTCAATCAATGAGGACACCGGGAACTCTTGCATAGCTAGAGCCGTTCCTTCCGATGATATGCAGTGAGTGCGTTATAAACGGTCGCTCGTCTGGGAAAAAAAAAAAGCGAGATGACCTGCTCCTGTGACGTTTTGGCGCGGACCAGCTGGATAAAGAAGAAGCACATGTAGGCAATGACAGATTACATTTGTTTTGGACAACCAAATGCTAGATCCGACGCTCTGCCAAATGAATACCACAAAATTGTGAGGAGACCGCATCTTGGTAGTCTTTCAGCTCGGTCGCTTCATAGTTGATGCCATTTACTCGGAAGCGCAAGCCTTGTTTTGTACACGCAGGCGCCTTCTTCACCACACCTCCTTGTTGACGCTTAAGCCGCAATGGCGTTCCAGGATTCTCCCTATCTTGAGCGGCTATTGCGATGGGGTGGCGCTGAAGTGGAAAATCATCGAGCAACCGGTTCTTACATTGCGGTAATAGCTACGACTGTGTTGCGCTTGCGCGGCTCACCTCGTTTGGAGTCCGAAAAGGCGAGATACTGCCAAACCGGTCCAAAAGCGCGAGGAAAGCCGGTCCGCTAGTGTCAGCCCGCACTCCAGCGTGGACAGACTGTATCGTTGTGTTCTCCAACGCCAAAATTTTCCTGAAAATGTTCGCTGCTGTGGCTTGCGCACGCTTGCTGTTGTCCGGTGCAAACTCCTCGAGGCCAATACTTTCATCTAGTCTGTTTTCGGCAGGTTGTTTGATATTCGTCAAACAGAAATGCCTTGGCTTCTGCAGTCCGTTCAGAATAATAATGTTATATGGATTACATTATGCCACCCCATGAAGTGTATATGTAGTCTATGGCACTACGACCACATGGTTAGTAGAGGAGTTAATCGGTATTGGCTCTTGCCGCTTCTCTGACCAAGGCAAATATTGGTGCGATGAGGAAGGGAAGCAAAGAGGTAGGGAGTCGAGGACGAGCTCTTATTCCACATTTTGCTTCAGTCTGAGCACGTCTGTTAGAGTGCAATAGGTAGGGGTTTGTAAAGAGTAATAAAGGCATTTGAGAACAGAGAGGCTTTCCCTTCAGTCTAATATTTCAAGTAAAGGACACAGAGCAAAAATGGCAATCAAAGATGGAAGCAAGACGCTGAAAAGACTCGTCTTCCCAAAGGACGCCAGGCAGTTTGGCGTGTGGAAGGACCTCATCGTCGGTCACCTGCGTCAGAAAAGCACTGGTGAGGCGATGATGAAGGGGAAAGAAAAGCCCGCGCTCAAGTACGACGATGTGCTGATAACCAGTTGTGAGGCGCCCCGTCCCATGGACACCGCAAGGAGCTGATGCACAACTACGACTGGCAGATTGTGGTCCTGAGTGATCAAGACTCGTACATTCGGAGTAGACTCTACCCAGAGGCTATCTGGAGTTGCTCCGTGTCTCGTTCAACGACGAGAGCCTGCCAGAGGCATGGAAGCGACTGGAGGGCACTACGGTCAGTCTAACGCCCAAAGCATGGCTGCCATGATTGATAAGTTCGATGCAGCCCTGGCGATGGCTTTTTCGTCCGTGGGACAGCTCATCGTCCGCGTGAAAGAGACTCGCAACCGAATCAACCGGCAGTCACGGGAGAAATTGAAGGGCGTGACGAATATACCGAACCAGTATGCGGCGATCAAAGTCCTGCCGCCGTTCCCTAGTCAGTACTGGGAAAATCACGTGGGTTTCAGCTGTGACGGGTTCTACTTGGACAAAGTCGAAGCTCTGCTGCGCAATGTCTTCATGGGCAAGAGCTGCGGCCAAATTCAGGCTATTCAAGCGCAGCCGGTGCCGCCCGTCAATTATGTGGCAACCAACAAGCCACTGGGCAAGCGCAAGTGGCGGGCGGATGCGCCCGAGAAGCAAGGAGAGTGCTACTATTGTGACGCCGATACAATCGGGACAACGAGCCTCATCGAAAGGTTGACTGCCCGAAGATGCAGAAAGACCACAGCATGGGGTTGATGCGGACCAGCATCTTTGTCGCGGGCAAGAGGGTGCAAGTCCCAACGAAATCAGTGGGAGCTGCTCATGTGAAAAAGGAAAAGGCGGGATCCAAGAAAAAGGCCAAGTCCAATCGAGAGGAAATTCCCGCCGATGTAGCGCTGCCGCAGCCCATCAGCAAGCTGGAGATTGCTGAGGCGGTGAAGTCCTCGGTGTCAGAGACGGTCCCTAGTAACAGCTCAACGCTGACGCTGGAACAGTCTCAGCACGATACGGACGAGATGATGACGTCTCCTCCACCATCTCTGGTGGTGTCATCATCATTGCCATCGTCGAGTGCACAGAGTGAAGATGACCTCGACGAATATGCAGGAACTGTGCCGGCACTCATCGCGAAGGTGATGGAAGCTTCAAGCAACGTTGAAGAGGCCTCGGATGCCATCGAAAAGACGGTAAGAGAGTTGTACCTGAATCTGCTGCAAAGAAGTGTGACTGACATAACTCGTTTTGATTGGGTGCTAGACTCTGGATGTGGCTATGGTCTAACGGCAGACGCGTCACCGTTTGTAGGCAAACATCCGAGTCAAGAGGTTAGGTTTACGTTCGGAGCAGGGACTAAGCTAAGCAATACAGTTGTTGAATCTGTTCAGCTCAAGTTTTGGGACCGGACGGCATCAGGCCACTTCGGTTTGATAATATGGCACTAATACCGCAAGCAACAGCCAATATTCTCAGTGAGTTCTGGCTGAACAAGCAGGGTATCAGATAGTAGAAAGTACCAGATGTGGGTACAAATTTATCCTTTGGCGACGCATGTTGGGATCTGTGGCAATTGCAGAAAATGGTGCGTACTACATACAATCTCGCACACAAAGAGACAGACAAATGCACTGCTCAGCAGTAAAGGCACGGCCTGCACATCCCCTTAATGTGCCAGGACATACCAAAGTCGAGGCTGCGAGTACCGCCGTGATCCGCATGTACGAAAATCCCGTAGAGCGGACCACAACGTGGCGACTGCCGATGATGTCCAAGGTTTGATTACGCGCATCTTCGAAATAAACGGCCGTTACATCCATTAATATCGTTCGGTGCAGGTCCGACCATGGTGGGCTTCGCACTTTGCAGAAACGTCATATAGGAAACGGCACGATCCACTAGCTTGTCGTCACTAAGCGTTGTTATATTGGTGCGCCGCCGCAGAGACAGCCCATAACGCCGCATAGATCCCGTGATCCAGTGTGGGGAGGCCCCGAAGCCTTGAGTGCTGGCGCTGGTGGTCTCCTGACACGCGAAAATTACCCTGGCCGTATGGCCAATCCACGCACGTGTAACCTTCTCCTTTTTGAGCCGCTTTGCTACAACCCCATTGTAGAGCGCCTCCTCCATTGCGCCGGAAAAAGGGCGTCTCCTGCCCGGCGTCTGCTGGCCGGATAAGCAGCTGTTCACGGTCACGCCACCAGCGGCGGACGCTGCCACCGTCTAGCTTCCATCCCCTCACACTAAAGTGCTTGATGGCTCGCATTGGGACGCCATCGCCGTCTTCCTTGATCCACCGAAGGACCTCTTGCTTGCGCCAGATGCTGATCGGGATTCTTGTAGGCATTTCGCCGAATGAGGAAGCGCTGGGGGATTGAAAGACAATACAGACAGCATGGATGGTTGGGTGTAACAGGTTTGACAAGCGAGGCAGCCTCTGGTGAGATGGTTCATGGTTGGGGTGGCTACTGCAGGCGAGGTTACGTAAGGTTACTCTAGAGTTACGGTGAAGTTACTCTGAAAGGGTACTATTCGGGTAGAGGGTATTATTCGGGAATTTCCGTTACGCATATCGACGGACGATATGGTACGAAGCTTATGGCCTATATCACTCTTGTCAAATCTTCCCGATCGTTCACTATGGATAGTATTTAACCAATCACATTCGGACCACACTTTTTAATGCAGAGGGTCCAATTTATCTCGTATTTTGAGTACGGTTTGTTAGCCCCTTGGCCGCAGGGGAGGGGGGGACAAGGATAGGCTACTAAAAAAAAACTTATACCCCGCGGGGGAGGGGGGGGACAAGGATAGGCTACTAAAAAAAACTTATACCCTCCGGGAGGGTATAAGGAATCGTATTGATTAAAGTATGCAATATTTTAGCAAAGTAGTTAAATGTACCTTTTGAGTCACACTTGTTGTTAACCTCCCTGACGATAATTCCGCTAGAGCGTAGAGGCATGATCTGCGGGAAATAACCCTCCAATGAACTCATTGCAACAGCTTTTATGCAATCCCGAGAATTAGAGAAACTCTCAGCTAGCGCATATGTGGCCCACACAGTCACACAGTCATCAGGGGAGTTAAGCAAGGTGATCGAGAGACAAGAGAACGAAGTGTGGAGGAATGGGAGCTGCAGGAAGAAGATGGAAACAGACATTATGTTAGGAGGTCAATTGCATGCATTCGATTAGGGCTTAGCTAAGCTACGATCGCGAGTGTGTGTTACTGAAGGCGAAAACTCGCCATTGTGCCAAATCATGTGCCAGATTTGTGCGCATGTCATTCCCTCGTTCTCTGTGTATCCTCTGATCTTGTTGCACAGCGTCACCACTCCTTTCTTGCCCTCGGAGAGCACTTCGGGTAGTAGAATGTCGATGTGACACCCCGCTTCTTACCTGCCGGCTTGTAGTGCGAGCACACTTTGCATTGGCGCTGCCGAAGTCTCTGTACACCATTGTTCATTCTAGTAGCGGATGTCTGCACGAGCGTGTGGTCGCCTCGAACAGTGATAGCTTGCTCCGGCGCGGAACCTGCGGTTTCTGCTCCCGACGTTCTCGTGAAGCCCTTCTCAGTCTGGATGATCAGCTGCTTGTCTAGGCGTGCGCGAAAGCTGTAGTGATTGAGCCGTTTCTTCCGTTGTTTCTCCAATACTTCAGTGTGCACGATGTATGCATTGACTATCGCCATATCTATGAGCCCAAGAAAGAGGCTTTTATAGTACTTCTGGAACCTGCAGGACAAAGTACAACTTGTCAGCATAACAACCCGATGCACAAGTTGACAAAGTCACCGTACGAAACTTACCGTTTTGAAAGCTGCATCAAGTAGGACTGAAGTCTCAACTGATCATGACGGTCAGCACCACCCATGTATCGCTGGTACTCGTTGCCAATTCCAGGCAAGGGACCGGATTCTGCTCACCAGTTTTCTCGCGTCGTAGCACAGTTGTCATGTCAGCACCAACTTGAGAAGCGAGGAAATAGACAGCCCTGTTGTCGAGCCACCCCAGCGCAACGAGCTTGGGATTGCTTTCAGCGACCGCCATCTTGAATGTGCCTCTTGGCACGTCTGCGGGTCTCTTCTTGAACGGAAACTTCACCCCTTTGCGCCATCCCTTGCGATCCGTTTGAATGGTACCCACAAAATTGAAACCCATTGTCCTCGCTGTTGAGCGAGAGGGATGGAGGTGTAGAACCTGTCTGCTATTACCAGATGTTTTCCTTCGTTTCGGAAGTCCTCGAAACACGCACGCAATATTTCGGATCACAGCCGCAGGATCACTCTTCGTGTCATCGATTGTGAGCCCTCCTTGTCTTTCTTACGCCCCACATCCAGCTCCACCTTAGCATGCATCCATATTCACTGTGTCAGCATATTATAAAAACGACAGGTTGACAGCGCCAGCATTACCTTTTGCAGTAGCCGGAGGTTGCGCAACAAGACATCGCGCACTTGGAACCCCACTTATGGGGCTTGTCTTTCATGTACATCCGAATGGGGTTCCGTCAGTTATGGGAATGCAGCATACCGTCGTCAATTGCCACGCAAGATCCAAGCACATAGCCTTCCTTGAACGTCTTCTCCAGAACTGCTAGCACCAGTCTGATCTTCCACGCACGGTCTTTACTAGCGCCAGCATCTTCATTGTCCGAAAAATGAAGGAATCCCGTGATATTGCGGAAGCGATCTCGAGCCATTACTCTGCAAAACGTGCCCGCAGGGATGACACCATGTTCGTCCGTGTTCCAGTGCGTCTCCAAGCTCTTGCATGGATGCAACACATGCGCTAACATCCACCCTAAACCATTGTACGATGTCATGGGGCAAAATCTTGTCATTTTTTTCCAATTTCCTGCGCAATTTTGCTCTACTCTTCTGGGGTCGATGCGTCACCTCACTCTCCTTCGCGATATATTTTTCCAGCCGTGATTCCAACGTCTGCTTCCAGTACCGATTGGACTCGCTAGCGACGTGCCGCCAGCAGCTTTTGGGCAGGAAGTAAAAGAAGAGGTCGATCGGCGACTTCGCCGCAGCCTGGATGTCTTGAGAGGGTCCACAGTATCCTTCGTACATCCTGTCCGCATCATAGTTGTTGATCAGCACTGGTGTCGCATTGCCAGGAAGAATGTTCCATTAGCTGGTTGCCATCCGCCAGCTGATTCGATTCATATTTTCACACGAACCTGTCAGCATAACAATAGTTTAGTAGCTCGATCATGACATTACAGTGCCTCCGTACTATGACGTACCTTGAACGCGGATATGAAGCAGCTCAACTTCAGCCGGGGTCATCAAGTCAGTAACACGAGTGACTTCGTCGAACCTGCGAACTCCAGTGCTCAAGGGCAATAATACGGGAGAGGTGGCCGTTCTTCGCAATATGAATGCCTTGCTGCCATCATCAGCTACAGTACCGTGGCGTCAGGTTGTGACTTATCGCTTAGTCAAGCTGGCGTTGAAGTTGCTGCAACGCCGCATGTATTACGGGCACGATTCAGATCGACCGTGCGGGCTACGCTCAAGGTGTCATTACGTCAAAGCAGTACAAGACCCGTGAACAGCGAAAGATTATGCAACCGCCCCAAGGTACCATCAAGCTGGCGGAGGACAAAATGATCTCTCAGATCACGGCGTGCATGTGGATGGATAGAAATCCCATCTACATGTGGTCGAGCGGTAAAACGGCAAACACTACCAACCAGAGGCAGGTAGTAAATAAGGTCTGCCTCGCACCAGTTCCGCGACGACGCACAGTCGCGTCCGTCGGCAAGCACCAGTGCCTTGGTGTTCATGTGGTCGACAACGCAAGAAATTTTCTAGGGGCCAGCTTTCCCTTGAATACACTGCTCTTCGCACTGATTAGCTTGAATCAAACCCGTCACTTGCGAGCGTAGATTGTTTTCAATTGAAGTGATGCTTTCTTCCCAACTCGATTCGACACTGGAATCATGGCCGTCATCTTCGTCCATCTTGTCGCCCTCCTGTGCAGATATGCCGCTGCTGCCGGCCGACAAGGGCTCCACTCACTATTGTGCTGTAGTAACGCCAAATGAGATGGTTCGCATATCGAAGTTAAGAGGCAGCCACGGTACTACCCGCTGAGAACGAAGTCCGCTGGCAACTTGAGTACTCGACTGGATGAACTCAGCCGATCGCTGAGTTCGGGTGGTTACATTGAGATCTTTGCGAAGGGTCGATCGAGATCCGAGCGCACTTGACTTCACTTGATAATATATATGAACACAGTTAACAATACGAGGAGTCCCCTTGGGGTCTCCCTGGAGATACATAATAACAGAGTAACTCTTTCCAAGTCCAAAACAAGTATACACTGTCCGTGAAGCACCTGCACGGGCTGGATTTATGGTTACCGTCGACACCCGAGAGGCATAGCTTGTAGGATGTTGACTGGTAGCGCTAAGAGAACTAGGTCGGCCCGGGAAAGGGCGTGTCTCACCAAGCGCGAAAGAAGAAGTCCTACCGAACTCGGCGGGCCTGTACACCGTACGGCCCGGGTACCGTAACACTTCTAGCCGAGAAGCCTTTGCTCTCGGCGAGCCGTCAAAGCGCTAACGCGCTGTCGTCCGCTCTTTAGCGGAGGACACGGGATATCTAAGCCAGAGACAGTCAGCTCAACTGACCTCCTGTGTATTGAGAGGCTTGGGGCACTTGGTCTCGGCGGAAGCGAGACACCACTGTCCCGGAAGGGCCGAACCGCTACGGGCAATCCAGCCCAGGCCAACAAGGGCCGATTAACTCGGCTATTGTTGTGATTCTTGCCTAAATAACCCCATCTGATGAATTTGTGTTCTGCAATACCACAACTGGTGCCGCGACCCGAGAACAGGGTGTGCTTGTTTTCGCAGGTGACAAATTAGCCAAGTTTCAATTACTAAGCAGGATGGTCAAGGGATCGTCGACGTCAAGCGGAGCCAGCCCAGAGACAGCTGGAGGTTTACCCCTCGTGGGGTCGGGCTCGGCTGGTGGGCTGATCATTGACCAGACGGCGGAAGCCGTCGGCAGGTCCGGTGTGACGAAGACGAGACTGAAGACCAAGATGATGAAGAGGGAAGTGATGGAAAGTATAAGGAGAAGCCTGGAGTCGAGTATGTGAAGACGACAGCCAAGTTGTGCGCGGAGCTCGGCGAGATGTCGCTCCAAGTGAGCCGGATGGGAAATCCGCTCCCACTGGAGCGCAACCTCGCCGCTGAACTCTGCGAAGATGTGGACGATGAAGATCACGGTGTTGCTTAATGGTAACGCCCACCCCTAGTGTCGAGAGCGACATGTAACACCGACACGCCGAACGCAAACAAGGTTTTGTCGCGACTCGGCGAAGAATTGAGGTCCGTGGAGATGGAAGTCGGCGGCGCGAATCTCGTCGATATAACCGCCGAGAAGACCGCCGACGTCGCCGAGATGATGACTGCGGATTCGCGTAGTCCACAAATCCGATTATCGGGCTCGCCAGACGGCGACAGCGACTAAAATGGCAATGGCGAGTTTGATTCCGATCCATATTAAGAATATCTCGACGCGGAATAAGTCAGTGTCCGCTCCAGGAACGCAGCTGTCCGTGCCGACTCGGCTGGTAGACGTACTCAGCCTTTCAATATGTCTGACCGCTGAGATCGCCGAGATGACTCGCGTGGACATCACCGTTTTGTGGCGCCGAGATGATTCCAGACAGCGTTCACGATACGGACCATGTGCGGCTCGGCACACTATTGCAGCCGACGCTGCATGTTCTGCAAGCCGTTGCACGAAGTCGGGCGCTGTAAGTTATTTCACCGCCTGGAGACGCCCAACAGCCTTGTCCGAACGTCGGTCGACAAGTCGGCTGTGCCAGCTGAGCTCTACGATATGTACGAGCCGAAAAAGTTAAACTCGGCGGCCCGCCAACACCTACTGGATTGGAGAATAACAGGATGCCAGCGAAAATGCGGTCCTACGGTTACGTTTGCTTCGAGGGGGGTCGGCCTGGCTGTGTGGAGCACACTGCGCAGGGAATAGGCTCCTCTGGGGGCTTGCTAGGCTGCTGCAGTGTGGCCGTCATAGGCAACACATCCCTCCGTGCAGTGATGGCTATCTCACCGAATGCACAGCTCCGGTTCTCCTTACCCGGGGTGTCGGAGCTTTCGTATGTCGCGTTCTTCTAGTCATTGAAGGCGGGAGAAATTGAGGACATCGTCCTTCTCCGCCGAGAGCAGGACTTGACAGAACTTAATAGCTCGTTGGTCATGGGCCCAGACGTTCTAGAAGCGGAAACGGCCCCGCAGAGAAAACGGCGTATTGGCAAAGCCATTTTAAAGAATCCCTCGGATCCTTATTATCCCCTGCTGAAGGAGTTCTCGGATGTGGTCACCGACCCCCCCCCTTCCATATTAACACCGGATCGTGAGGTTCGCCACGAAATCGACTTGGAGCCTAGCACCAAGTACTACGCCACGCGTCAGTGGCCACTTCAAAGTAACAGTTGATGTAATCGACGCGTTCTTTGCGGCAAAGTATACCGCCGGCATGGTGCGCGAGTCGAAGTCGCCGCACTCGTCCCCGACGTTTTGTGCGCGCAAACCCAACGGGAAGTGGCGTATGTCTCACAGATTCAACAAACTGAATGCGGCTACCATCCCGCCGTCAACGCCTATTCCTCGAAAGAATGTGTAGCAGAACAACATGGCGGGCTGCACTGTGTTCAGCGTGCTCGACATGGTCGACGGGTACTATCAGCTACTGATGCGGGAATCGGATATTCCTCTGACAGCAGTGAGTACTCCCAGCGGGATGTTGTGGGAATGGTTAGCGATGCATCAAGGGCTATCCAGCGCGCCAGTGACGTTTAATCGCTTGGTGACCAGCTATTCCGGCCGCTGCGGCACTTCGTGCAGACCTACGTTGACGACATCTTCGTTCACAGCCGTGCTGCGGATGGAAAGACCGACATCGAAATGCACATCGCACACTTCCGTGAGGTTTTGTTGTGCAAAAGGAATAACCGTCTGTATGCAAACATTAACAAGAGCATCTTCGGCGCGGAAGAAATCCCGTTCCTTAGGTGCTTCATTGGAAGGACGGCGTAAGGGCTGACCCCGAGAAGATTGAAGCAATCTCACAGTGGTCAGTGCCTACCCCCCCCCCCCCCCAACGGGATCTGCGCAAATGGCTCGGACTCGCTAACTACCTACACAAGTATAGAGAGAACTACGCTGAGTTGGCCAGGCCTTTGACGTATGTCCTAAAGAAAGAAGCGGAATGGTCATGGACCGATGAGGTTCAGAGAGCCTTCGAAACCATCAAGCAGAGTCTGCAGAGTGCCCCGATCCTGGTGCTTCCCGACGAGGATCGTCCGTTTAGCGTTGTGTGTGACGCCTCTTTACTTTGCCATCAGGTGTGCCCACGTTGATGCCGAAGGCAGGGAGAGGGTGATCTCATTCCAATACCGGCAGCTGAAGGCCGTGACAAGGAACTTCTCGCGATGAAATATACGCTAGTGAAGTTCAAGGTTCATCTGCTGGGCAGCAATCCCTTTATGACCTACACAGACCATGCCTCGTTGAGGATGGCGACCTCGTCGCCGCATCTCTATCAGCGCATGGCGCGATGGCGATCTTTCTTCGCCGAGTACAACTTCACGGTGGCTTACAAGCCGGGCAAGCAAAACGTCCTGGCAGACGCGCTCTCCAGGAGACCAGACTATGAGCTAGCACACGCCGTGCTTCTCGAGTCGCCGTTCCACGAGCTGATTCGTGAAGCCTACGCAGAAGACGACGATCTCAGAGACTTGGTAAAAGCGCTGCTTGCGGGCGCTGGGAACGCCCAGCTTACGGCTCGTCAACGCGCGCGGTTGCACCGCCATACCCTCTCACAGGGCCTTCTCTATTACCAAGTAGACAAAGAGGATGATCCTCGCCTGGTCGTGCCCAATGACAACGGCCTGATGCACCGAATCTTCTTTGAGGCTCACGACACGGCGCTCAGCGGTCACTTGCGTCGAGAAAAGACGTACACATCGGTGTCACGGGACATCTGGTGGCCTCACATGTACGAGTGGGCTCGAGCTTACGTCAAGACGTGCGAGGCGTGCCAACGGGCGAAACCCTGGCCCTCTTCGGTAGCGCCACGGATAAGCTTGCCGGTTCCGGCTGACTGTTGGCGCTCGGTGAACATGGACGTCGTCTTCGAGTTACCGCCAGATGGCCAAGATGCCATACTGGCATCTTGGTCTTCATTTGCAGGCTGAGCAAGATGATGGTGCGGCTGGTTGTCGTGAAGAAGAGTGTGATAGCGCCGCAGGCAGCACAGATCTTCATTGACAATGTTTCCGTCATACGGTCTCTCAGAGGCATTTGCCAGTGACAGAGACCCTCGATTTGTGTCTAACTTCTGGCAACATCTATTCCGACTTTCTCGGTATGGAGTTGGACATGTCCACAACGGACCATCCACAGACCGATGATCAAACCGAACGCGTCAACCGTGTCTTGGAAGACATCTTGCGCAGTGTCTGCATAGCAGAACCCATGAAGTGGAGCACGCAGTTGGCGAAAGTGGAATTTGCGCTGAATAACGCGGTTGACGTGTCTATGGGGTTCACCCGTTCTACGTCAATTGTTGGGGCATCCGCGTATGCGCTATCATTGCCTCCGGCTTCTGGTTTGAATAAGGGAGGGTCTGTCAACGACGACCCAATGGGTCTCAAAGGCGTACGCCCGTCCATGAAGCGGAACCTTCTTTCCTTCATCGAGGCTGGGGAAGCGATTCGCGCTCGCGTATGTGACGCCATGCCAGCCGCCCAAGACCTACAAACGAACAACAGTGACCGTCATGGGCGCACAACACACAAGTGTTTACAAATGGGGGTTTGGTGCTACTAAATACCAAAACTCTTTCTATACACGCATTGTCTTCCGTGGGGAGCACAAAACTCAGTCCACGATTCGTGGGGCCGTTCACGGTCATTACGGCAACGTCTACACGTTGGATTAGCCATCGTCCATTGCGCCGCACCAACGTTCTACGTCTCCTCAAAAAGCGTACAATGAGGTTGAGCGCCTTCCACGGGTCAGCCCTCTGAATCACTCGCATCAATGCCTCCTCAGTCAAAGGCGCTGATGGCGGCGGCGTAGCAGAAGCAGCTCTCGCAGGTTCGACAGGCGGGTGCCGCTCCAGTCGTCGGACGCGGTCATAGAGATCCCGGATCCACCCGACATGCTCTTCGAGCGAGTGATGGACACGCATCTCAGTCTGCGTCAAATCTGCTCCAAAGCGATCCACCTTCGCCCACAGGCGGTGCTTCTTCGCGTCTACATTGGCCGCCTGGCGCAACTCCCATTTTAATCGCGTCTCCAAGATCTGTTGACGGCCATGCAAAGCGATCATATCCGTTCGATGAACGTCCAAAAGGCTCTGACAACTCACCATCGCTTCTGCAAGGTTTCCCGAACCGGTCGGTCGCGTCAATTCGAGATGCAATGACCCAGCAACGGCCGCTCCGGCCTCCTCCACCCCTACTGGTAGTGATGGTCTAGCTTCAAGTTACCTTGAAGTCTTCACGCCAGGTCAGTCTGACTCAGTCGAGGGCACGCGGCTGTCACCAACTCCCGAATGAGAAGTCGCGAACGACCGCTCCATCCGGGCCCCTGTCAGGTGGATAATATTTCAAGATCTCTAACCTTTCCCCGGCCTCCAATTTCACTTTGACAAATACGCGCAACGCCAAGTAACCAAGATCTCTTAAAGCGTTTTGTCACGACCCCATCCCGAGTGCCTCTCCTGCTCGTTTAATAGTTGAGTCGTTCTAGCAACTACTTCCGGACGCCATCTTCAAAAGCATATTGTCTCGACGGTCATCCAGCGCTCGAAACGATGCAGTTACCTGCATGATGCACTTTTGCCTTCATCTCTCCTACATTTTTCCTGTTTAGCTCAACTCTATTCGATACGGCAAACAAAATATAATGTAACGAATTTTGCCTGAAATATTAACGCAAAATCAGGTGATGAAAATTTTTGTTGTGTACTGGAATTATCATGGCTACATTGCTACATTTTTGGCCGCACCCTCACTTCTTTCTGCACCTGCTGCTGTCCGCCGCCCAAGCGTCTTCGTACTCTCGTTCCATGGATTCGTTGCCCTCCGACTTGGCGGCGCTGAAGACGCTGTCGGCACAGCCGCACCAGTTCATGTTTGCCTCTGTTCTGCACTGGGTCTCGCTGGTCGGAACGTTGCTGGAAACACAGCCGACGCCACCAACGCGAGGCCGCGGCCTGTTCCGGCGCCACAGCAGCTCGTCCAAGAAGAAGAAGAAAGACAGGAAACGGGCCGCCTATGCGCGGGCCATGACGCGGTCCGAGCCCCGCATGGAGCGGGACTTTTCCCAGACCGAGCCCGCGGAGAAACCAGACGAGAAGTCACTAGAGACGGCCACCATTCTCTTCCACCAGGCGGTGGAGAGCTGCCGCGAGTTTGTCGCCACCTTCTCCAAGACGCATAAGTTCGTCTATCATCTGGCCAGCATGAGGAGGATGTTCTTAGACCTCGTAGCTGTAGGTACTAAAGTGGATCTCGTGGTTGCGTATGCGGGGCTGACAGATAAAATGACGACTGAAGTACAAACGAAAGGTCCCGAATGGACGTGGAGGAAACAACTTGACGCCGATAGGGACAAGGAGGAAGCCGAGTTAAGTACGAGGGCAGCAAAGAACGCGCTACCCTTCGCGAGGAACATGATGCCACATGAACCGATGGAGGCCTTGACGCTGCTGAAGTTCGAGATCGACTTCTTCAAGCCTGGAAATACCACCAAGCACGTGGCTAGCATGAAGAAAGTCTTCTTTTCGGTTGTACGCTCGTCCAATGGACGAGTGGCTAGGATTCCGGACTGGTATATCCCCCCTTATGCGATGAACTATTCGCGTGAAAAGGTGATGAAAGGATCCGTGGGGACAGCGCATCGTGGTATTTGGGTCGACAGAAAGCCGTTGGATGGCAAAAAACCCGAAAGGGACGAGGCAGGCGGCGGGCAGAAGCCTAAAGCGTACAACGTGGTGGTCAAGCGGATCGAGTTCCACGCAGATGGTATTGAACTCTTTCGACAGGAAGTGGAGGCTTGGTTCACAATGAACCACCCAAATGTATTGAAGCTGTACGGCGCGTCGCATTGCAGTCGACCTGCTCTTCTTGTGTACGAAGACGCATCGAATGGTCCCCTGGTGAGCTACCTAACTCGTCAACGGCAACTTCAGGCTGAGAAGAAGCGCAGACGCGCTGATCAGCTGGAGCAACCGTGGCCGTATCGCAACCAGCGCCATGCGTTGTGGAGTTTGTTTTTGCAGGCAGCAGAGGGCTTGAAATATTTGCATGAAGACCACAAACTGG
Source organism: Phytophthora sp. 'mugwort' (assembly GCA_033558025.1). NCBI lineage: Eukaryota > Oomycota > Peronosporomycetes > Peronosporales > Peronosporaceae > Phytophthora > Phytophthora sp. 'mugwort'. The sequence goes on along the minus strand of JAUCEF010000008.1, from coordinate 1,387,839 downwards.
TGCACAATAATTTGAAGAGCAACAATATATTGGTGACTGCCGATGGTCACGTGAAGCTGACGGACTTTGGTCTGGGGGTGCTTGCGCTACAGAACCAAGCTGTACAGAACAATAATTTCCACGAACTTGGGTGGCGCGCGCCAAACGGCTGGCGGGAGAAGAAGATGCTTCGCCGTCCAGCCTTTCAAGATGATATCTACTCGTTTGGGCTTTGTGTTCTGGATGTGCTGGTGCCTTCACGTTCGTCTATTGCGCCGGCAAATGCGACGAAACACGTAGGCGATGAAGATTTCGACCCATTGGAGAAAAGCGTGCTGGAACTGATCCAGCATGACAACCACAGGAAACTTATCGAGGAAATGTGCAAACCCGAGGTGGGAGATCGGCTGGCATTGAACGAGGTGATCTCGCGCATGAAAGAAATGCGCGATGTTGCCGCAAAAGAACCTGCCGATTCGAGCGATTGCTGCATACTATGATCAAGTAGGGCGTCTCGAGCGTTGCGCATTAACGCGATGGAGTATCTTCGTTATTTGATCTATTTAGAATACCCTTGGTTTTTTGTTGGGTTTATTCGTTTTTTGTGTGGGGCAATAGCGTCATATATGTTCTGTAGAACTTCAGCGGAGCCTTTCACTTCACGATGAGCCGAGAAGGGCTAAAACCTGTTTTGTCGGTCACCCTTTGCATCTGCTTGTACCCAGTGATTCAAAGCTTTAACTCACGCGATCATGTTTCCCCGGCTTCGCTGATGCCAGTTGGTACTTGTACACATTTATCCTTGCTTCGTAGCAGTTTGCACACTACTTGGTAGAACATTCTACCCGTAGACACGTACTACAGTCAACAACCAAATGCAATCTATTAACCGTGACGCGAACGTAAGTTACATAAAACCCTCAAAATACGTGGCACTTTCCGACCTCCTCATTAGCAAAATGGCAATCGCCCCTGCTCGCGTCCGAGGTGGCCACGCGCTGCTTCTACTCACCACTAAGCTCGTGTTGATATTCGGTTGCGTCGTAGGCGTTGTATTGGGTCTCTGTGTCCTACTGGTGCGCCGTGTTCGCGAACATGACGCTGCTTTGGGGCTCGCGACGTCCAAACTGGATTCTCTATCTGTGCGCAGCCTCTTCTCGCTCGAGGAGCTGCAATGCTCACACCAGACCTTCCTGCACGTCTTTTCTGTGCAATTTCCTCTCGCTTTGGCGTGCTTCACGTTCGTTTACGTGCTCAAACAGGTAGAAGCCATGCATTAACTTTGTACTAAAAGAAGTGCGTTCTAACCTTACATTGCTTCTACCTAGACGTTCGCCATCCCCGGCTCGGCCTTACTCAACGTGTTTGCAGGAGCTATTTTGCCCATGTCGCTGGCTTTCCCATTGGTGTGCACGTTAACGGCGTGCGGCGCTTCCTGCTGCTTCCTGTTGTCCAAGAACTTGGCCTCGGAGGAGATCGTGCTGAGCTTGAGCGAACAGTTGCTGCCAGGCAAGTTGCACACGTTGAGACAGAAGATCGAGGACGCGAGGGCACGAGGTCAGTTGCCTTTCTTGCTGCTCTTTCTGCGGGTCTTCCCCTTCACGCCCAATTGGTTCCTGAATATGGCGAGTCCATGGCTGCAAGTGCCGCTGAAACTATTCGCGCCGTCGGTGGCATTCGGCTTGCTGCCCTACAACTTCATCACGGTGAACGCTGGTGCTATGTTGACGTCGCTTCGGAGTACGAGCGATTTACTGGACGTGCAGACTATGGGGCTCCTGGTTCTACTTGCAGTTGGTTTGCTCATCCCTGCGTTACTGAAAAAGAAGTCGAAGCACCAGGAGGCGAAAAACAACACAAATCAGGAGCTCGACAATGACGTAGCACCCGAAAACAGCAAGAAAATGGATTGAAAATACTATACAGTAGGTACGTGTTTTACATGATGGCACTGAAGTGTGTATGTGTAAGTTAGCGCTGCTCGGTACTTTTAGCGTCTTGAACACGGGTAAATTACAATAAGGACGTATCCCTGTCCAGGATTTGTTCTCTTACTTGCTTTTCTGCTGCCTTTTCCAAACTTGAAGTCTGTTCAGCCTCGCTGTTCTCTCCATGAAGCTTATGATCGAAAGCTTGGATGCAATGTCGAATCTGGTCGGCTGCTGCGATACATCCCTCGAGCTGGAGTGGCGCCAACTTTAACACGTCCGCACTGGTTCGAGGCAGAAGCCGCAGCCGTGAAGCAATATCAGTGATGCCAAGCAGTAATCCACGAATCTGAGATTCTAAGCCCGGATTTCCAGGACCGAGTTCGCTGGAGTCGATGCCGTTGACGTCGGTAGGAGGAGCTGGCACGATCAAATCCGACGTTGACGCCGACGGAGCCACATCACACAAAGCTTCGTTTATCTCATCTTGAAGTTGCCTCTGCAGCTCAAAAGAGTCGTCATCGTCTAGATACAGGAACGTTCGAACACGATCTCTTAGATTACTTGGTGGATGCTGCTCACTCATGGCCCAAACATGAGCACCGAGGGCGCTAAAAGCCAGCATCTCTTCAATTTTGATCACAATATCGTCGTTGTAACGCATCGATGCCTGCGTCTGCTTCTCCAGAGCATTCATACCACGCGAAGGAGTGGAAGGTACCAGCAACTTTGATGGAGGGATCAACTTAGCGCGCGCAAAGCAGTTCTCAAATAAATCATCGGGCACCTGGCTCCAGGCCTGTTCCAGCAACCGTGCAGCGTCCAGCAATGTCGGTGAGTGGCCAAAGTGCACGCCACCAGCACAACTCTCGTCACTTTCTTCAGCTGCTTTTAGCGCCATCTTCACCTCGTCTGGGGCATTATGATACGACAGCACGCTCTGCACTAGCATATACTTGTACCTCGCCTTGAGGGCGGCGATCACACCCATCCCCAATGGTCTACTCCACCAAGTCTTTGGATTCGACGTCATCTTCGCAGCGCCCAACGTTTCAGACGAATTCTGTGTCGCTGACAGAGACGGCGGCAAGAATACTAATCGAATACCGTCGTCTTCAAAATCCCCTTGGTGTCCTGGCCGTTCTCCATCTACCACTAGCAGTACCGGTTTACTCGTGCGTTCACGCACAAATGGCACGAACACGGAGCTGTACCAGCTACCGAACGTTGATCGATCTAGCCACGCTCTCTCCTGCACCAAGAACGGCAACGGGGAGCTCGACGCCGCGCTGCGTCGCCTCGGGTCCTTGCCGACCATGCAGACTGGGAGCCTGAGCCGTCCCGTCGAGTTGCAGCACAGCACCAACGTCACACGGTTTCTACTTCCAGCCTTAGGCGTCTCTGCATCAAATGGCAGCGTATCATAGAACAACGACGTCTCGTCAACTGTAAAGACCCACTCGGGGTCGTACTGCGTCATCACCTTGTGTAGCTCCTGCAGACTCTTGGTCTCTCTCTTACTCTCGTCCCTCTTGGCTTCTGTACCAGCTAGAAAGGCGGTGCGAAGCCCATATCGTTTACTAAACTTGTCGTACCATCCCCAGCTCGCTTTGAAGTCGTCCGGGCTGATGTTCATGCTGCGCGCCACCAGTTTGGCCTTGTCGATCACCACTGAGGGCGAGATATCAGTCTTTGCGCGCGCTCTAGCGTCAATCCAGGCTGCTAATATCTTCTCCAGCTCTGGAAAGCGAGGTGTAGGTCGTCGATGCACATGAGCTCTCATATTTAATACGGCCGAGGAGCTGGCGCGCGCCTTGATATCAGCGGCGGCGCTGATGACCCGGCGGATAGACTTCTCGTCCACACCAAAGTCGCGCGCGAGCTGGCGTAAGGATACGGGAGGAGACGTGGACTGGTGCTTACGGATGATCTCCAAACGCTGAAGGTCGTTGAGCCGCGGGCCCACGCCGCGCCCGCGCTTCCTCTTCGGCGACTTGGCCGCTGTGTTCATGATGCATGAATTGAAAACAGTTGCGCATAGAGGGGACGCAGTCGATACAAATTGTCTGTTGTAGTTGCGAAAAGAGGGTGAAGGACATCAAGTGTACATTTATTTACGTCGTAAAACACCATCTTCTCTTGGGTATCATTATTCAATCAGAAATATGGCTCTAGGTGAGCCAAGAAGCCTAATATCTCGTGCTAATAACCTACTAATACAATACCCTGTTGCTGTTACTACCTGTAGGAGGTCGCGTCCGCAAGGAACTCGACGAGTGTCAGAAAGACTCGCACCTATCGGGCGTCACGGCCGCGCCGGTGAGCGCCGGCTCGCTCTCGGAGCTGCGCGGGTCCATCCAGGGCCCCGAGGCCACGCCATACGAGGGCGGTCACTTCGAGCTGGAGATTGTCATCCCACCCAAGTAAATCACTGCTATATGGTGAATAATTACTAGCTTTTTAGAGTCTAATTTGCTACTGCCTGGCAGATACCCGTTCGAGCCGCCACAGATGCGTTTCATTACCAAGATCTGGCACCCTAATATCTCGTCGCAGACTGGCGCTATTTGTCTGGATATTCTGAAGGACGCGTGGTCGCCCGCATTGACCATCAAGACGGCGCTACTGTCCATCCAGGCGCTTCTCTCAGCCGCCGAACCCACGGACCCGCAGGACGCCGAGGTTGCCAACATGTATCTCCACGACCACGAGCAGTTCCTCAACACTGCACGCTTCTGGACCGAGAGTTATGCCAAACAGACGGACATTGGCGACGACGCTGCACTCTCCAGACTCATTGACATGGGGTTTCCTGCTGTACGGACTTGAAATCGATACCAGAAGTGGAAGAGACCGGAAGCTCTAACGTTGTATTCCGTTTTGCTGCAGGATAAGGCTAAGGCCGCATTACAGGCGACCAATGGCGACGAGAATGCTGCGATCGAAATACTGGTCAGCAGCATGTAGCTCTGCCTTCGTTTGAAGATGTTTGGCTTGCTGAATGTACAGATTACTACCATATTGCTTTGCCACTCATTGTTTCATCTATTCAGGGATCTTATTTCTTCTTGGACTTCGTCTGCGTGGTACGACTCGCTGTCTTGGCAGATACCTTTTCTTCTAGCTTCTTCTTGAGTAGTTTGCGCTTGTCACCGGTAAGTTTCTTCTTGGGCGCCTCGTTGGAGCGCGTCAGTTGCTGCTGGAATGCGGCTCGCTCGAACGTACGCACAGCGTCACCACAGCCGTGCACCTCGGGCATGGCGTGGTCATAGCAGAACTTGAGCTTGCAAAATTTGCACACACTGCCCAGCATGGTGGTGCTCTTCTTGCAGCGACTCGATCTCTGGAACGCGCAGTTCGTGCTCTTGCTTGCTTGTCGAGTGAGAAATTCCAGTTCATCTTCGCCTTCTTTCAGCTCATCTACTGGCGCAGTGTTGATAGCCTTTGTCTTGCTCTTTTTCTTCTTATTTTTCTTCTTTTTCCCTGAAGAAGAAGGTGCCGGTGGTGGCAAAGGTTGTCGAGCTAGTCGACTCATGTGCAAGTCCTTCAATAGTGAATTACTTACAGTCTGAAGATCTTCATCGTCGCTCGGACTGCTGGGTTTGGACTCTTCTTGACCGACTTCATCAGTGTCTTCGTGTTGTTGCTCCTCCTCATCCCAGCTATCACTATCAGAATCCATCATCTGGAACACGCTTTTCGTAACGATAGGCTTGTCTACCACTGCAATTTCTTCCTCACAGTCCACTGCAGCAGCTACATCTGTCTTCATTTCGACTGCGTGCGGTTTCTCGACTTCGTGTAATCGCGTTTCGCCAGCCTTCGACTCAGGAACCGGGTCTGCCTTCACCTCTTTCTTAGGTTTCTGAGCCTGCTTAGGCTTAATGGTTTTCGTAACGTTAGCCTTTACTGTCGAGTTTAGTGAGAATGTCGTGACAGACTTAGAAGAAACAGGAGCTTTAACCACTGAGGCACCGAGCGACGTCACCAATCCCTCATCTATCGTCCCTTCGACGACATCTTCCTCCAGATATTCTTGTGCACTGCGGTACTCCCCGAATTTCTCAAAGTGCTTCACTAACACAGCCAAGAATTTGTGCGAGGAGATCGTGTCCGTATCGCACACTACCGCAACATGTCGCTTCGCACGTGTGATGGCTACATTCATGCGACGGTCGTCGGCTAGGAATCCCACTTGCCTCGAGGCGTTGGAACGCACCAGACTCATTACAACCGCCTCTTTTTCGCAGCCTTGAAACCCATCCACGGATCGAATTTCAAGCTTCGGATAACTGTCGAGAAGTAGGGCCTTCAATGTCTGCACCTGCTTGTTGTATGGTGTGATCACTGCCACTTCGTCCTCCTTCAGACCAGCTTCTAATAGAGCACGGACGTGTCTTGCCACGACCCGCGCTTCACCCTCGTTGGACTTTGAAAGCTGAAGAATACTATGATCTTTGTCAACGTCATCATTAATATCTTCCTCAAGTTCACATCCAGCTGTATCCAATAGCAACAGTGTAGCATCCAACAATTCGTCATCTTTTGCGATCTTGACATGTGGCAACTCGTGTAGTTTACGATTCGCTACACCCTCGAAACTCTTCAACTCTCCCTTGTACATTGCTCGTGAGCTCCATTCGCTAATGTCTTCGTGCATACGATATTGAGTGTCCAGCATTTTTACAATGCTCTGAGTGGTTGAGTAACTCGTGATCCGGTCAAACAGCGTCACGTCCAGACCTTTTGCTGCTGCCGTCTTCGACTTAATGGTGGGTGGCAGCTGCAAGTGGTCGCCGGCCAGAACGCATCGCTTCGCCTTCAAAATAGGGATCCAACAGGACGCCTCGAGCGCTTGCGCTGCCTCATCGATAATAACCAGGTCAAATGTCACGTCCTCGAGCAATTTCGACGCCGCCCCCACATTGGTCGCAAACACTACGTTACTCTGGCGCACGATATCACCCACCACCTTTTGCTCGCGCACACGGATTTCCTTCCGGTTCACCTTCATCTCGCGTCGCAGTTGGTACCGCACACTTTTATCCCTTGTCTTCTGTAGCTTGGTCTGCATAACACTTATCTCCTTTCGAATATCATTCACAATCTCAGTGCCTTCCGCGCTCTCAATCTTCGCATCCAGACAGTACTTTAAGATTTGTGGCAGAATACGCGCTGGATGCCCCACACGCGTGAGCCTTAACTTCTTCCCCAGCGTCGAGCATGTACTCGCCAGCTTCTCCAGTACATTATCCACGGCGATATTCGATGGCGCACACACCAGCACCTTCAAGTCAAACTTCGTCACTGCCTGCAGAATAAATTCCACCACTGTCGTCGTCTTGCCTGTTCCTGGCGGCCCGTGAATCAACGCCAAATCCTTTGACGCCAGCGCAAACCGGATCGCCTCCGCTTGAGACTCGTTGAGCCTTGAATTAAACGGCGTGATATCTGGTAACAGAGCGTTCCAGCTTGGTTCTCTCTGTGAGAATACGACATCCACCACCGCCTGGGCGGCTCCGAATTCAAACTTGGTCATCTGGTCCAGCGCACTCGTTAACTTTACGAAGGTTGCATTGTTCACCAGCCGGTCCAGTGTGATGCTCGCTGCAGCGCCCAGTAGCTCAATCTCATCCACTTCATCCTGGTCGCTATTAACGACTACAGAGATGCCTCGCTCCTCGACACGGGACACTATCCCCGTAGGCAGCTTGTCTCCAGTTCGAGCGTTCTTCTGGACTCGTATTTGTACCAAATCCCCCACTGTAAACTGGTGCGGCTTTGCCTGGCGTAGACTAAGTGAAGGGAAAGAGAACTGCAGTACTGTGCGTCCGAATAGTCCCGTGGAGCAGCGTGCAAGGGTCAAGTGTGTCAGCACATTCGGATTCTCGTTATCGTCGAGCGTTGCGAGCTCGTCGCGCATCGTCTGCACCTCCTCCTGCTGCTCCAAAGAAAGTAGACGACGCGTAGACCCCAGCCATGTCTCCAGAGACACAGGACGCAGCGCGCGAGCGCCCTCGGACGCATCTGCATCCTTGTTCTTCTTGGGCATCGTTTACGTTACGCAAAGTGTACACAATATAGTTCCGCCTAAATACTTCGACGAAAATAAAATAAACTACATGTACTCAAATCAATTGAAACAAATTTAACACTTTGTGATTTGTGTCTGCGAATCAGATGCCTTGCCATTTTGTGGAATAGACCGCAAAGCTTCCAACAGGAGAGCGCGACATTTCATCACTAGCAGATCATTGCCTATGGCGGTGGGTACGACGGACGCGGACGCCAACGGGCTGCGACGCCGCCACATTGGAGGCGAGAATCAGGCGACGGACGACCGTGCTCGTACCGCGTCGACTCCACGTCGCGCCCCGAGGCCTCAAAAGGGATTCGTGGAGCTTCTCATGTCCCCGCTGAGCTTTGTGCTGGGCGATGGAGAGCCCGAGGACCCACAGGCGTCGGCGCGCAATTTTGCGCACAGCCTGTGTCGACGATACGGGGAGAACGTAACGCCGCGCTTCGAGCACACGTCGTTCCGGGACGCGGTTTCCACGGCGCGCACGGCCTCCAAGTTCCTGCTAGTGTTCTTGCACTCGAACATCCACGACGACGCCGACACATTCTGCCGGTAAGAGCACAAGAGCAATCGACAGATGGAGAGCAGTAATTCTGATTGGATGGCTATGTTGAGGTTGATATTTGCAGCAAGGCCATGTGCACAGAGCGCATGAGCGCCTACCTGAACAACAGCGACTGCATCGTGTCATGGGCGGGCTGCGTGCAGCACGCAGAAGGGTTTGGAGTAAGCTTGTCGCTGGGATGCGCCACGTTCCCGTTCTTGGCGCTGCTGTCCTGTGTGTCGCGTGGTGTCAATGTAGTGGAGAAGATCACAGGTGGGTGCAGTAGTATCCTATTAGATGTGGATTGTGCTTCCATACTGACAGTGTTGGGGTTGTTTTCTTCTTTGACGCTAGCCAACTTGCCGGCGGTCGAGATTATTGGGAAGCTGAACGCTGCCGTGGATCGCAACAATCAGCTCTTGGCGACGGCGCGCCACATCCGCCAGCAGCGGACGGAAGCGCAGATCTTGCGCGAACAGCAGGACAGAGAGTACGAGGAGTCGCTCGCAGCAGACCGTCGTCGTGAGCAAGAAGCGCGCGAACAGGCCGAGCGTGAGGAGAAGGAACGATTGCAGAAGGAGCAGGAGGAGCGACGTGTGGAAGAGGAGAAGGTCCGTCAGGAAGAGCAGTACAAGGCAGAGATTGAAGCCAAGCGTGCTCAGATCGCTGACGGTCCCAAGTCACGTACCGCGCCTCCAGGCGCAGACTACAAGACGGCAGTGATTAAGTTCCATCTGTACAACGGCACGCGTCTAGACCACATCTTCTACGCGCACGATACACTGAAGACGGTGCGCGACTTCATCGACGTCGAGTTCTTTGACCGCGAAATCACGATCCGGCACTACGAACTGGCCACGAATTTCCCGAAGAAAGTGTATGGTCCAGAATTGCTGGATGTCACCCTTATCGATGCGGTAAGTGCTTTCTCTTGTTGTCTTCATTGAAGTTGTTGATCCTCATATGGTGAACTTTTTGTACGTGCTTGGATGTCACCAGGGTCTCGCGCCTCAGGCACTCGTGTTTGTGCAAGACCTCGACTCGTGAGGACCTCCTGGTAATGCGAAAATGAGTGAGATCTCTCGTAGGGGTAATTTAAAAAGCCACCTTGCTTCACGTGACTTTGCTCTGTGATAATGGAATATGAAAAGAGAGCACTCGTGCATTAAAATGATCGAGTCGAACGCGTGTCAAGCTACTCTATAAGGGTCTACTTGGCTTGGGGCTGCGAATTCTAGTGATCTCAGTACAATACCGTAGTAATGGGTTATTAGCTCCTCTTAAAGCTGGAGTGCGCGCTGTTTGCCAGACGCCGCACGGTACATGCGATCATGCAGCGCGGCGGCCTGCTCGTGGGGCTCTGATACCACGCCCGTGATGATGACACGCTCGACGCCCTGTACGTTCTCGGACCAGCGCAGTGAGTCAAAAATGCGCTGGGAGGCCTCCGCGACGTCTCCGCTCGGAGAGAGGTCGAGGTAGGCTCGTACCCGGTCCTTCAAGCTGGCCAGTTTACCATGGAAATCAATCACGACCCAGTGGCTCACGTCCTCTTTCACCGATGCGTCCATTTCTTCAGCTGCGTCCGCCTGGTACAAATACGTGTCCACGTCAGGAGCGTAGTGTGTGATCATCTGTCCCGGTGCCTGTTGTGCCTCCTTGGTCTGCATCTTGGCTTCTTTCTGAATCGTCACTACCTCGTACTGTCCGCCCAGCAGATCCGCATTCTCCCTTAGCACTTGCTCCAGCGCCTGCTCCGATACACCTCCACGACGGAAGACAATGAGTTTGTGCTCCTCTGGGACGATCTTCACGACCGTCGACTCAATGCCAACTTGGCAGCATCCTTCATCCGTCGCCTCAAGGACACTCAAGTTCTCACACGCACCCAAGTCGTCCATTACATGCTTGGCCGTCGTCGGCGACACGTGTCCGAATCTGTTCGCACTCGGCGCCGCTACGGGCACCTTCGCTTCCTTCAGCAGGGCCTGTGCAATCGGGTGCTTGGGGCACCGGAGTCCGACAAATCCCGTGTTCGCCGACAGCGTCAGTGGCAGTTCCGGCACCGCCTTGGCGATGAGAGTCAGCGGTCCAGGCCAGAACGCTTTGCCCAGACACTCGAAGGCTCGCTGACCGGTCGGCGTCATGTCCACGAGCTTCACGGCGTCCTCCAGAGCGGGGACGTGAACGATCAGCGGGTCCGTGAGAGGCCGCGCCTTGGCCGCAAATATGGACAGAACAGCCTCGGAGTTGAGCGCGTTGGCGCCCAGACCATAGACAGTCTCGGTAGGGAAGGACACGAGCTTTCCGAGTCGCAGCTGCTGCGCCGCGAAGGCGAATCCTTCGGCGTCCGGCTGGAGCAGACGCGCCATAGTGGACTGGAGGCAACTGCGAGCGCTACAGAACGAGGTGGCACGTCGCGAGCGGTTCGAACGGAGGGAGAGCGTTTTGGCTTAAAGTTGGTACAAGCTGCAGCGACTGGCGAGCTGTCGTTGATGAGATACGAGTCGATGAGCGAGGCGCGTTGGGCGAAGATGACGGCGCGCCTTTGGTGGTTTGACAAACTGAAGTGTAGTCAGAGGTTTGTACCACTCACTACAATAATGATATTGCACTAATATATCATTCATATTCCATATGTTAATATTATACCATCCGTGAATGGCCTCTGTGGCTTGTACATAACTACCATATATTAATATTACTCAAGTTTTTCGTATACGGTAGTATTGGCTTTCACTACTATTTTATGGTCATAGATGTTGATGAATATCAAGAAGTTGTCGACACCCGACGATTTTGTATGATGCGATCAGCCAATCAGCTAGTAGACTGAATGGAAAGCCTCTCTGTTCTCAAATGCCTTTATTACTCTTTATAAACCCCTACCCTATTACTATATAACAGACGTGCTCAGACTGAAGCAAAAGGTGGAATGAGGAGCTCGTCCTCGACTTCTAGCTCTTTACTTCCCTTCCTCATCGCACCAATATTTGCCTCTGTCAGAGAGGCGGCAAGAGCCAATACCGATTGGCTCCTTTACGAGCAATGTAGCCGTAGTACCATAGACTACATAGACGCTTCATGTAATTCATATAACATTATTATTCTGTCTTACACAGTACTAGTCCAGCCTATCCTTGGACCGTCTGTCGGTCTCTACCGAACAGACGCATCCCTTGGTACTGTCCTCCAGTGCTGGGCTTAACACTCCCACTAAGTGTCGTCCGTAGTCTTAAGGTCTTTGACCCTATCAGTTCTCTTAGCTTAATGAACTGTCCTGGTGGCAAAGCTTTTGTCAGTATGTGGGCTGCCATATCATTTGTCGAGCAGTACTGAATCTCCAATCGCCCTTCCTCCACGAGGTCTCGCGTAAATAGGTGTCTTATTTCAATATGTTTCGTAGCTTTGTGGTTCCCAGGATTCTTTACCGTGCTGATGGCTGCCTTACTGTCACACCATACCTGTACTGGTTTATCTTGGGGGAATCCAATTTCTCTTAATAGGTATCATAGCCATTCGCTTTCTTCTGCTCCTTCACTTAGTGCAATGAGTTCTGCTTCAGCAGTAGAAAGAGATACTTATCTTTTCTTGCTGCTACATCACGATAAACGGCTGCCAGCCATGGAGATGACATACCCTGTCACTGATTTGCGTTCTTTGGGTTGGCACGCGACGCTTGCGTCTATATATGTATCGTACGTCACCGTTCTCGACTTTCCATCAAGAAGTAGACCGGACGTTGATGTCCCTTTCATGTATTTTAGGACTCTCCTGGCTGCCTGTCAGTGCGCTTCGTTGTAGTACGACAAAAACTTACTCAGTTCTCTTACTGCATTGGCGATGTCCGCCTTGTTCCTCTGACCAGATACTGTAGTGATCCAACTAGCCCTCTGAAGTCAAAATTTTGGGCTGCTATTTGTTTAGCTGACAATTCTGTTTCAGCTTCGAGTTTCACGCTTCTGAGTTGTGGAGTCGATACTGGCACACTCTTTGCCATGCTGAACTTTTTCAGCAGTTTGTTGATATAAATTGTGTTGTGATATTGCCATGATCGTTTGGTCCGACGAACCTCCATCTTTAGTATGTAGTGGATGTCGCCCAGATCTTTCATCTTGAATCTTGTAGAGAGATCTGTTATCAGCTGGTTGATCAGCTTCATGTCACGAGACATGATTGTCAGGTCATCCACATAAACGACGATAATTATCCAATGGTCTCCCCTTTTTTGGACAAAGATGCAGTATTCTTTATTGTATCGGACAAAACCCGACTCTGTGAAGAATCTATGGAGGACCTTGTACCGGATCTTTGGAGCTTGCTTAAGTCCATAGATGCTCTTCTTGAGCTCACACACTAAACCTTCATGGCCTGCTAGTTTGTACCCAGGAGGTTGGTGCATGTAAACCTTCTGTTCACCGTCCATAGACCCATTTAAAAAGGCCATGTGAACATCCATATGATGAATGTGGCAATCCAAAATGGTTCCAATTGCCAGCACCAGGCGGAGTGACTCAACCGAGCAACAGGCGCATATACTTCGTCACGGTTTACTTCATACTCTTGTAGTTCCCTTGGACGACTAGCCGTGCTTTGACCCGCTCTATGGTCCCATCTGCGTTGTACTTCACCGCAAGAACCCAATGACATGGGAGTGCTTTATGACTAGATAGTAGCTGTGAGAGCTTCCACGTCCCATTCTCCAGTAAGGACTGATATCTGTATCTAACGCTTTGCACCACTGTTTCTTATGTGACCCGCTTAATGCATCCGGCAGACGTTTCGGAAGTGAGATCCTGTTGACGATATTATCGACGGCAATCGGTTTGTCGATATGCGTTTGAAAACACGTATATTCGTTGTATCGTGCCGGTCTTTTACGGGTGCGCGGTGGCCTATATGGAGCAGTGATACAACCCGATCCATTCTTTTGAGATTTGGCCTTAGCTCCCACCGCTACAGACAGGGAGGTTTTCCTGCGTTTGACTCCCACTGTCTCCGGCAAACCTGTCTGCTGTAGGTGTTTCTGGTATTGCCAATTCAATCTATCCAGCCAGTTAATCTCATTTAGCTCATCAGCTGTTAGCTTGGTAGGCTCCGTCCCGAATGACCTCGTTATTATATTCGCACAATTGGCTGTGTCGAATGAAACGGACCTGGCTACAAAGTGCTTGCTGTTATAGACGTCCAATAGACGGAAACCTTTTGTATTTTCAGAGATTCGAGGAACCTGCATTTTACTGCTCGTGCTGACAGCTTTTTGTCCTTTCTAACAGTGTCTGGCAAGTATGCAAAGCACACGCACCCCCAGACCTGAAAGGGCTTGTATCAGGACTGACACCCTTTACCAATTTGTATGGTGTTTTGTTCTTTAGCCTGATCATAGGCGTGCAATTTTGCACATGCGTCATGTATTTCAATGCCTTAGGCCACCATTTATCCGGCAAGTTTGCATCACGTAGTGCACATCTTACCTTTCCCATTTTTGTCTGATAATCTCTCTCGGCAGCGCCATTTGCTTCGGGGGTGTACGGGTTTGAGGTCTGAAAGCCCTTTTTTCAGTGCAAAATACTTTGAGGGCTGCGTTTACAAATTATGTACCCCCATCGGACCGAATTTTCCTAATTGTGAACTTTTCTCCTCGCGTTCTACTATACTAACATCTCTTTTACTCTAAGCTGAACTTCAGTTTTCTTTCGGAGGACGTATGTCCAAAGCCACGATGTTTGATCGTCGATAATACCAAGAAGTACCTGATTGAACCTGTTGTACCATACATTCCCAATGTTCTCGTGGGTTCATTGGTATCCATGTGTATTATTGGTTGGTGATCCCTGGTTCCAGCCATGTTCCTATAGCTCATTCTGCGCATTTTCATCTCGTTGCATGTATGGCAAAAAGGATGACACATTACTTAGTGCAGACCTGTTAAAATTGGGCACACCTGGGATTAGGTTGCAGCTCATCACCTCAATTAGCTTTTCTCTGTTCAGATGTCCCAATTTGATGTTCCACTCCTTAAAGGTGGCTCACCAGCCACGCGCGCGGGTCGACAGCAAGCTCTTGAAACGCTGGATCGATCTCGCATTCCCGCTGGTCGACACAGGTGAAGGGAACCACCTCGTTTGGGACTCCATGCGCGCGCACATCTCCAAGGAGGTGAAGGCTAAGTGTGCTGCTCGGAACGTGAGCATGTGTGTTATTCCTGGGGGTCTGACGCCGTACCTGCAAGCAGGCGACATCGGCATCTACATGACGTTCAAGGACCTGCTGTACATGGAGATCAATGCGTGGAAGGAGAGCGACAAGGTCGAGTACACGCGGTTCGGCAACCCTCGTATGCCGTCTGTAGGAGTTGTCTGTATTGGGTCAAGAAGGCGTGGCGTGACTGTGAAACGGTGGCCAATTCAGTCGCTGCAGCAGGCTTTGCTGACCATTGTATGGACTGGCATGTTGCGCGGCACGACGTGTACGGAGATCGGTTTCGTGAGAAGTGGGAGGCCTCGAAGGAAGCCGAGCAAGACGAGGGTGACTTTAACCTTGACGAGCTTCATGATTCCCTTGATGACATTGCTCTGATTGACGAGTAAGCACGGCAAAAGTAGACTGTAATACTGAGTTACCTTTTGTGATCACAAGTAATACATTGCAACCCTTTGTGCTCACGAGTAACTACATAAATATTTCTTTTCATGCAGTTTTAGAGGTAACCAAGTGTTTTTGGACATGTAGCTCAAAGAGCATCGCGTTTTATGCGGATGGATGCGGGTTCGATCCCCGCCGTGTCCACATTTCTTACTCTTTAAATACGATTTTAATTACTATTTTTTAGGCGCTAATTCGTGTAACCCTTTGTGATCATATGGGGTACAATTAAATAGTACCGGGGGTATTATTCGGGAATTCCGTTATCTCCAAGTCCCCTTATGCAGAACATGACTTCTTTATTGAGGCAGATTACTGTACCATGAAGTGCTGTGTGGGAAGGTAGACTTGGATACAAATTTAGTACAGTATGCATTTGTTGGTTATCTCGGGTATCGATCGTAAACAAACGGTTCGTTAAGGTCAGTCAGACGGCATGAAAGGTAAGGGGTATGTTGGCTTCAGCGCGGTCGCAAACAGAGGGGCAGAAGAAGAAAAAGGAAGACTGAGCATGCCATTTCCCAAATAGTTGGGTACTTATTGTTTTTTTATTCATATTTAGCGATGCAAGGGGGGGGGGGGGGGGGCATGAAGGACAAGTTTGGCTTGAATTCACAATACCACCAATCCGGAAGTTAAATATTCACGGGACGAAAGCGGTAACATCTATCTACATCGGCACGGCTCTTACACCTATACCCTTGTGGATATTGTCATGGGTATGATGCTGAATCACCTAGCATTTTTCATGGATCGCGATCATAAATTAGAGGCTACAGCAATAACATACATCTACAGCAAGTACAATGCAATGATACGAAGCAACTATCGGTTTTGTTATGCTCTGGGGGTTCTTAACAATAGCAAGTGACCCATCATGCATCTAGCCAACACCGCTGACAGTATCACCTCCCTCAGGACTAACGAAGACACGGACTGAAGCTCCCAAGTAAAGCTCGATGTACCGAACCGGCAGAATGAGCCAGCGAGGAGGCGAACGATCCAGAAGACCCAGCAAATTGCGTCTATAGATAATTTCTCGATCATTATTTTTGTTTATTTACTGATTAACAAAAGCTGCATTTGGTGATTGTATGTGAGGAAGTTGCCGCTATTGCGGCTTCCGTCAATAAATTATTTCTCGTACTTTATTGACCATTAATTTTTCGTGATTCGAAACCCTGGTAGTCTGATCCTCTCTCAAGACTCTTGAGAGAACGAGTTCACTGTGTGTGCCTTGATCACTATGCATCCAATCAACGCCAACGACCTTGCCTGCGAAGAGGCAGCGAAGTAACGCGCAAAGCGCTAAAATGTGCGGGCATAGACTGGTCGGTAGTGTATCCAATCAACACCAACGATACATCTGTATTGTTTGCGTGCAGCGAAGCGATTAATACAACGTACAGAGTTTACGGTATAATTAATCAAAAGCCGCGTGGAATAATCATCCAGCCTGTGATTACTTGTCCATAGAGACTACAAGTATCTTTGGTTAGGAGAAGGAGAAGTATACTTCAGATCCATCCGCGCCAAGTCATCAGCGTTTGAGTCCAAAATGGACCGAAAAAAAAACACTACTGACACACCGTCGAGGTTAATCATCCTAACAAGGGGAAGAATTAGAGCTCCAGAAAGCCACCTGAGTCTGCCGAAGAGAATTGAACAGGAAAATATTCTTCGCTTCGTCTCTTCGTATCTGCGGACGCCATACGTTTGTTAAATGTCTGAGAATCTAGACTGGGGTAAAGCCCTGGGTTTACTCTTGTTCCGACGTTCTGGCTTCCATCGTCTTCTCGTTTACCCACAATGAGGATCTCGGGATCGGATAGCAGTTAAGCTACACTTATGGTGTGTTTGTTCAGTTGTCTTCCGTTCGCACACGCCTCTATCGACCACCACCAGTTTCGTTCGGCAGACTCAGAACCTGGGCAAGATCTCCTACGCCATGATTGTGAGGCCTGTGTGACGAACTGTACTCCAGGTATGCTTGTGTTCGGTACTTGCTTGGTCACGTCCGATCTTCGATCAAGTTCTTTCGTTCTCTGTCGTCGGATGCCACTTCGCAATTTGCATCCGCCAAACACAACTGCATCCACTATGCAGGTAAATGTGCGTATGGCTCAAGTCTTCCAAGCCATGTTAGTTACCGTTGTTATCTTACTTGCAAGCGCCAATGAAATCGTCTCAGCCGGCAACAACTCGCTCTCGTTTCAAGACGCCGAGCTCAACACCCAGAAAACCACGCAAGAATCAAATGAAATCTCGACGATGGATGAGGAACGAGGAGCGGCTGCGGCGATAGGAGGTGCTGCAGCTGGAAACACCGTTGTGATGCAGAATAACAATCAACAAAATAGCAGAAAGGAGACTGTGACGACATATCACAACAATGGAGTTTGGCAACGCTTCAAAAAGTGGTACAATCGACATTTCGGCAATGAGGTCAAACCTTCAAGTCCCTCTCGCCGGCTTCGACAAGTTCAGCGCATAGAGAAAAACGATCATTTTAAAGTCCATGAATTTTATAGTAAACCTATGTGTCTTTAAACGTTGTCCTATTTCGGCTTTTTTAAGACGACAATCTATCACTTCGCAAGCACACAACTACACGCGTGCCGTCGAACAATTTTCTGCTGCTTACTGGCGCAAAGCTTTCATCTTAGCAATGATGGCAGCACCCATGGCCTCAGTGCCCACCACAACAGATTTATCCTTGGTCAGGTCGCCCGTGCGCACGCCGTCTAGAAGCACTTGCTCCACGGCCTTCTCAATCAGCTGAGCCTCAGCCTCCATCTGGAACGAGTAACGTAGCAGCAGCGCGCCCGACAGGATCTGTGCGATAGGGTTGGCGAAGTCCTTGCCAGCGATGTCGGGGGCCGATCCGCCAATAGGCTCGAACAGGTGCACCTTGTCACCCAGACTGGCCGAGGGCATGAGGCCCAGCGAGCCCGGCAGCACCGAAGCTGCATCCGACAGAATATCGCCGAACATGTTGCCCGTCACGATCACATCAAACTGCGACGGGTTGCGGATTAGCTGCATTACAGCGTTGTCAATGTACCTATAGCAACACAAATACAGTCAATAATCATTCGTTCACAAAAACAAAAGCTAGATTCATCTGCAGCACGTACATGAAGTCGAATTGGACTTCCGGGTAGTCCTTGGACACGTCCTTGGCGACCTTGCGCCATAGTCGACTGCAATCCAGCACGTTGGCCTTGTCCACAACCGTCAATCTCTTCGTGCGCTTCAGCATCATCAATCAGGAAATCAAGGTCAGCAACGTAACAACATGCCCATGGCAAATGGCTGCAGCAACGTACGCTCATGGCCGTCTTGAAGGCGAACTTCATGGGCTTGGTAATCTGTACACAATTAGAGTTACCACACATCAGTAAATAACTCTGTAATTAAGCAATGGGAATATCCGAGAGAATACCTCGGCCTCCGTGTACGTCATGACATCCGTAGCCGTTTCGCCGTCGGTCTTGTGCTCACCGAAGTAGATGCCCGACACGAGCTCACGCACGATGACCATGTCCACACCGTTGGCAATGATGCTAGGCTTGAGCGGCGACAGGTCCGGCAGCATGGAGTAGATCTTGGCCGGGCGGATGTTAACGGCTAGCTGGAAGTTCTTGCGCAGACCCAGCAGACAGTTCTTCTCAGCATCCTTCCACTTGGGGTCTTCCTGCGCGTCCGTGGGGCCACCCACCGAGCCAAAGAGTACAGCGTCCGAGGCCGCCACCGTGTCGACTGTCGACTGCGGCAGGTGAGTCTTATGTTGCTCGAAGGCCGCGCCGCCGCACAGCGCTGTGGTAAAGGCGAACTGGTGCTGGAACAGCTCGCCCACGGTCTGCAGCACCTGCACCGCCTGGTCGCACACCTCAGGACCAATACCATCCCCTGGCAGCACCGCGATCTTGTATGTCTTGCCCGACATGGTAAAGTTTAAGTTTTCACGTGCGCTTGGTCAAATGGATAATGACGTTCAACATACGACCGGCCTCGAAAGTGTTTGCAGGACGGAGTCCAGCTTCCGTCCCACATAGATTAGTGCTTTCAACGAGCTGTGATTGGTCGAGATCCCGTGATTGGTCAGATCCCAGGAATGCGCAAGCACTTGGTGTGGTAGACACTTTGTAGCCATTACAGAGTGATTGTCACTGCAACGGCGCACAATTGAAGCATGGACGACTTCGTGCTGCGCGGGGACGCGGCAGCAGCTCTGGCGGCCTCGCTGGCGGACGTCGCTCCGCCTGTGTCGCAGAAGAAACGGCACCGACAGACCACCATTCACCACGGCGAGAAGGTGGTCTCGGTAGAGCGCGTACAGTACCTGAAAGAGGAACTGGACGACGCCAAAACCACTGCCAACATGATGAGCGTCCTGGACGCGCTGGAGCAGCTCTTCGTTTCTCTCGAGATGCTCGAGAAAACGCGCATCGGCGTTGCACTCACGAGGCTCTCGAGGCGCGCAGAATCACCCGAGGTGGAGGATAGAGCCAAGAAATTGCTGAAAGTGTGGAAGGCAAGGGCCAGGACGGCCATGAGACGCCGCGCCAAACGCGTTGAGACGTACGGACGCAACTACGCCGAGTGAGAGGTATCGGCCATGGAGCGCTTCATCATGTATTACATTTTTAACTAGTATATTCATGAGATATCACTTGGGATGTGACGTAAGCAGACAGAAAGCATCGTTTCTCTATTTCGTGTGGTGTTAAGAATTGTCGTGCAGTTGTCAGCAGCACTAAACGTCCTGCGAGATGCGTCGCGAGCTGGAGGCGGTACGTGCTCGTTGAGCGGAAAGAGTCATATCTGCTCGAGTAAGATATCCCAAGAAGCCGAAATACAGACAACAAGTGCCTCCTAGCGCGACGAGTCCGACGGCACCGAGAGCGAGTCCTTCAAGGTTCGTGAAGATCAAGTACAAATTGATGACACACACGAGGCCGCCTAAGAACCAGCCAGTCACAACGGTTGCCTTGTTGTTCGCGAAGTCACCCATAATTTCAGGTGAGCTGGTGAAGATCAGGACGGGAAGCAACGCGAATGGCAGCTGGATCGACTGCAACACGTTAAGCAGCTCGTCCATGTGATCGCTGTCTGCAGGGTTTTGCTGGCTCAGGATAGCTACAGTCATAGCTGGGACGAGCGACACACATCGTGTCAGGGCCACACGCTTCCATGGTGAAAGATGGAGCTGCAGGAAGCCTTCCATCACGAATTGGCCAGCGTATGTTCCCGTCATGGTGGAGCTCTGGCCAGCCGCTAGCAGACCAATGGCCCAAATAGTGTCCGCGTACTGACCCAACATACCATCAAGCGCCACGCCGGCCTGCGACAAACCAATTTCCTGGCACATTCCTTCGCCGCCGCTTGCGAGCTGGCAGCGGCCGTATGTGTCGCCGTTAGCAATCGCTCCAGGAACGCAGGCTGTGTTAATCCCATTCGTGTCGTAGGATGTTGTGCAATCTGGCGAGAAGAACCCCTTGGCGAAGACAGCGAGCACGGCCAAGTTAATTAAGAATGACACTAACAGTGCTAGGCCGGATTCGATTGCGAAGTATTTGTTCGCCTCGTGCACTTTGCGTCCATCATGTCGATTTACCTGCCTTGTCTGGACAAGCGCTGAGTGCAAGAAAATGTTGTGCGGCATGATCACGGCACCAAGGATGCCAACAGCCTGCGTAACGGCGTAGCGATCAACGCGTGGAACAAAACCACTCATAACATCCTCTGAGGCAACTTCTCCACGGACCAAGTTCGCGCAGAAGCAGACCAGCATCACCACAATCAATGCCACGAAAAAGGCTTCAAGCTTCCGGATACCGTATCGGTGCAGCAGTAAGAACGTGAAAGTATCAAAGCCCGTGACCAGACATCCAATCCAAAGTGGGAAGCCAAACAGTACTTGAAAAGCAATTGATGACCCGAGCACTTCCTGCACGTCACTCGCAACAATTGCAATCTCCGTCATGATCCACAAAGTCAGCGACGCCCAGCGAGGATACACGGCCGTGCACATTTCAGCCAAGTTCTTGCCCGTAACAACGCCCAGTCGAGCAGCTAGAACTTGCAGAAAGAACCCCATTGCCGTTGCCCCAAATAGCACCCATGTGAGCTGGTATCCAGCATACGCTCCAGCCTGTAGATCGCTCTCCAAGTTGCCCGGGTCTACGTACGCAATGCTCATGAGCCAGCCCGGGCCCGCATATGCCCACAACGTCCTCCAGCTGCAGGACAGAGCATCCCAAGCACCAGTGAGTCTCACTGCAAGCTATACACGCCGGACAATCGAGTGCATAAAATACCTGAAGCTGCGCGTCGTGGGCTCCTCGTCGGGGGCTTGAATCTCCCCAACCGACAGAGTGAGGGCCTTGTCCACCGCATCATAGCTAGTCACGTCATCGAATTCGTCTGTAAGCAGCAGATCTAGCTCCGACGCTCTGGTTTTTGGCATGCCCGAAGTAACAGCGATGCCCACGGCTCTAGTTGTGTCTGCCGTAAAATTCCAAGCAACGGTTGTTGGACCAAATGGAAACTCCGGATTGGCTTGTCGATATTTATTTTAACCAATCCAGGCGGGACAATTGAAGTTGTCTAGCTACTCAGTTTGAGCTCAACAGGCAAGAACGCAAGAGATGTCTAAGTCAGGCCGATGCTAACAATCGAGATGGGGTTGGAGGAAAGGCTTGCGAGCGTGCGCTGTGCGATTATTGTGTCTGTGTGTGCTCAGGTGCCATTGTACGCGGTGCGTTGGCACGTAAATGTATAACCAGTGTGGCTATGTATTTGAGTGCATACTTATTTAATGCATACATACAGGGGCGTGTATGTCTCGCATGTCACCTGGTGCAGGACCAGCGATGCTTCCGGTATCAACTTGGCACTTGTACGAATTGATGCGCTTGTCCAAGGTGCCGGAATTGTGGGGCGGGCGTAGAGCAAGCGGGACACTTCCAGCTACACACCCACGGGTCCTTAAGAACACCGAGTATTTCGGCTTCTGCGAAGCGGTCTGTGTTGAGGACTTGGTCCTTGTAGGACTTCCCGTTTGCGTCAAGGAAGAACTTCATGAGGCAACGGTGTGGCGGGATTACAAGTTCTTCTGACGGTCGGTGAAGTCTCAGATGTGCGGCGCGCGCGTGTGCCATTCGTACCATGTGGCTGAAAGGTGTGTAACTTGTTTCTTCTTGCGCTTGGGTTTCTGCTCTTGGTCTGACACCTCTTGGGCTAGTTCACCTTCAGGTCTTTCGTGTTCCTCTTTCGGCTTCAACTGAGCCGCCTCGAGTGTCGTCAGGCGTGCAGCTAGGGTCTTGTTAATGGTGATATGTTCTTGACTGACAGCGAGACAGTGACCCTTTCTTGAGCAGGAAGGTCGGCTTGCGTGTTGTTCTTGTTCTTGTCCCTTTCCGCAGATGGCGTCGTTGTGTAGCGCTATCTGCCACATACCATACGAGCACGCCAGCAGTCGGTATCTCTGCGGCTGCTAAGCGCTCCTTCAAATGCGTAGTGACGATGGCAGCTGCCGCAAGCTCCTTCAACTGCGGAAGCTCTTCGGACTTAGGCTACGTACAAAAGCAGCACGTGTCCGTATCAGCAAGCAGCACATTCCACATTCGGCTGTTGCGGGTCGAGACTTCAAAAGAACAGGGATCCACTATGATCTCTAACAAGAACGACTACTTGACGTGCCCATGCCGCTCTCTCGTAGTCGCATTGGCTACATAGACTACATCGTATGCACCGCCCCTTAAGTTTCCCGAGCTTGCGTCCGAAAATGATGCCCCGCTTGCAATCGGTGTCCCCATCGACGTCTTGTTGGAAGCCGAACTGGCCACGCTTCAAGTTGCGGTGGTGCCGTTGACGGCGCCTGCCGTTGCTTCGGAGTCGGTCCTGTCGACACGACTAGCCCAGAGACCTCCATGTTGTTGCGCCTGCCATATAAGCACACACACAAGCGAAGAACAAGGAGCGGGACAGACACACAAAGCGGGGTGCAGGCCTTCATGAACAGGATGCTTCAGCGCGTAGTTGAACCGATTGTTGCCTTGACCTTGAATTCCTTTCCGCCGTGGCGGTTCCCAGTACGCGAACAACGACGACGCCTGGCTGCCCATTGTATCTTCAACCGTTGAATATATCGACCGCTAAATATATCGAAAGCCAATGAGGTCTTCGTCTACATCACCAACACGGCCGACGAGGTCAGGAAGTCGGCTCGTGTTTTTCAGCAGATGGGGGCTGACGTCTCGCCCACGATCCGTGATGTTGCGGAACTGGACCATGTTACGATCGACTTGGTCGCTTGCAAGTTTGCCTAGTCGGCTCCTGCTGAGTGCTCAATCAACGACGGCTGAATGGAGTACCAACATAGTGGGCATACTCGGGCGTACTCGTCCCCTATTTCGTGGTCGTTCAGGCGAGTCTCGGGGTCTGGAGTATTAACGCTTGTCTGGGAAGGCAGTGCGGAAAAGGAAAAGGCTTGGCTCTGTGTAGCCGATCAAAACCACGACTGCATCGGGATGGGAGCCATTTTCCATGAGTCCCACTGGAAAACCTTATTAGGTATTTGTTTGTAGTGTTGAACACACCTTATTTGTGACCGTTATGCTCCACGATCATCAAAATCCCCATTGCGCACACAGCGACATATCCCTATTGGCATACTGAGCGTCGTTTTGACGAAAAAAGCGCGAGGACATATTGAGTGTCGCCTTAGCCTGTGCCTGTACTTCCAACGCATCCTTAACGACGCGGTTTACGTAGCCGTAATTCTTAACGTTTCGGTTTTATATTCTCTTCGGCGTGAAATGCATAGAGTGTATTGTTCAGTGAACAAACGTGCCAACGCCCCAACAAGGGATTACCAGTGCCATTGCAACAGCATGCAGAGACCATGTAGTAAAGCTGTCCTTGACGGGGGATAAGGAGAGCCCTGGTTATTCAAGGTCGTAACATGTATCAGTATGGCATAACGCCATCGTCGCTCACGGAATGGCTACTCTAGCCACAAACCCGAGTTCAAAGCCCATAGTCCAAACCTATATCACATCAGTGCAAGCAGCGTAGCATCCTGGTAGTCATTTGACCTTGCGGCATAATAGTAAAGCCCGTCCATTAGAATATCCTTGGTACAGGCGGGTGCATTTTGGTGGCCTTTCTGATATTTCTTTTTAGGCATTAGCGTTCCAAGGCTTGAGCCATTTTGAGCAGCTCTTCTCAATGGCAACACGATGCTTGGGATGACTGTCAAGTAGCAAGTTGTAGCGTGACGATAGTAACCACGAAAGTTTCTAGTGAGTTGGTTCCCAGCCCGTCCGTCCACAAAGGCCAAGCATACGGCAAAACGCCCCTTCAGCGTGATCAATACGCCGGAGTCCCAGTCAAAAAGAGCGCATGCCACGATAAGCCCATGTAAATATCCTCAGACGCTAATAGCCGTTTAAACGCGTTGATTGCAGCCTTTGGTGCCAAATTAGACTTAGCCGAAGCGAGGTTTTCGAGGCCATAATATTCATCATTATATTGTCGAAAAAAAACGGCAGATATGAAAGTGGTATGTTGATTTGTATGGCTCGCTCAAATTTTCAGAGGTATTACCGACATGAAATCTATCAGACTTTTACTTTTCCAGACGGATACGTGTTACGATCTCGGAAGGGCCGAAAGGACAGATTTACTACATGGCCTCAACACGCTGTAGCAAGTGACACTAGTAATGCATGATTTCCTGTCCCATGTATTGGATCATCCCCAGTTATTTGATTGTAGCGCCGCGAGCTTGCCCTCCCCCGAATATATCCCCTGGTTGGGGCATTGGCAAGCTTGCTCGCTGGATGATGCACCTGATGTGATTTGGAACTTACACTCATGAGAAAACAACAGATACTTCTCCCGTCGAAACAGTATGTTGTAGGAAGCTATATCCTGAAGGTGTGTGGTGGTGGAGTAGGCAAGTACGTGTGTCTATTTCCTGAGGATCTATTATCGATAGACCTGGGAGAGCATTCATTCTAGTATCATCGAAGTCATGGCATCTCTTGGAGGCGTTGAATGATGCACAAGGCGGAGTGCAGCGACCTAGGCACTTAGGAAAAGCCCCATATTATTAAAAGCGTATTAAACAGTGTATACCCGCTTCAACGAGAGAGGGGACGTGCACTTCTCAGAAGTTATCACTTACTGTTAGCCCAGTCAAAGATTCTCCGGTTACCGCTTAGCTGTGCATCGCTAACAACGAGCTAGTATAGGGAGTAGCGGGACTAGTCATAGGTGAACTGTTCATGTACTGAAGGTGCATACTAAAATGAAGAAATACTGACTTTGGCAAAGCCTAAAACGTACTGAGTTAATCAAGTATTGGTCTGTACTGGTTACGATTTCCAACAGTTCTGCCAACGTACAACCAAGATACTTGCTGATGTCGTCAGCAAGCATCTCTTCCAATGTGTCACAAGTCCACTCCAATACCTTGCATAGCAAAATCTCATCCGGGTCATCGCGACGCCTGCTTCCTTTGTGCGTGCTGTAACAAAGTGCCCATTCAGCCATGAATGACCCCTTGAACCATGAAGCAGTTTGGCAGCCGTAATGTTCAACTGTGCCACCTCCGGCACAGTGTGTACTGGAACATTGTCCAGCAGCAGCAGGATGTACCAACCCTACGGCGCCATCACATCAGTCTGGATGTTTTACATGGCGGCGGCATACTTGAAGCTGCTGGACCCTTTTTTCGGCAGGCGGTGCTCTTGGACAGGTAGGCACTGCGTGTTGTGTGGAGAAGGGCCGAATAAGAATCTCAGACCCCGCGGCAACGAGCCGATCTGCGAGATAAGCGGAGGAGATAGCCAGCGGAGAACGAATTTGACGGCGACCCAGATTGGAGACCAGGCAAAGAACGAAGATCGGGCGAAGGACGAAGGACGAATCTTACCGGTGATCGGCAGATTGCGATTGATCTACTCTTTTATGACAACAGTCAGCCCTCGATTAATCCTCGATCACGACCGATCCTCGACCAGATCCGAGAAAGGGATGAAGATCAAGACCGATCGGCGACATGCTGATCGGATCATGTCTAGTTCCGATCGGCCCCGGATCGGATCGGCGCTGGGCATCAAGATTGGAACCCAGGGGCGTGGGTCAAGACCGATCGGCGACATGCAGATCGGGCCGATCTAGATCGACTCTGATCGGTGTGCAGCGGATCGTGATCGATCAAGATCCGCCCTCGATCGGATCGGCACACACTTTCTATCAGATCGACATACAGGTTCCGACATACCGGATCTGGCAGATCAAGCCGATCGGTGACAGATCTGGCAGATCCGTCCGATCGGTGCTCGTCGATCGGCATAGATGTTCCGACATCCGCGATCTGGCAGATCGGGCCAATCGCTGTTGGCAGATCGACATCCGCGTTTGGACATCCGCGATCTGGTAGATCGGGATTCGATTAGCAATCATCCTCGGGGATGTGCACGTGTGAAGACGGCACGTGTTTAGTGGTTGAAGAAGGGCAAAATTCAGGAGATTCAGGTGGTACAAGATAGGGTTCAGGATGAGAAGATAGGATAAGAAAGGATAAACAACAATCAGACTCGAATTTGCATTGGACGACTTAGGCGGTTTTTAGATATCGTGGACTAGGAACTACACTGGTCCACTAAGGTGTCGACAAGTCAACGGTAGCAGATCTAGCGTCGTGGCGAGAGGATCGGATCGTATATGGTTGACCCTCCCCACCCTAACGAACTTCTGCTCAAGCGTATACCTCGATCGATTGGCATTTAGTGCTTGGCCGACGAGCGCTTCGACTCCTCAACTCGCAAGATCCCGCTAAAGGAAGCGGCAAGCAACTCAAGGAAAGGAAAGGAATAACGCCACACGGCAACCTCGGCCTCGGATCAGGTCCAGCCCCCCGATCGAAAGTGGATTACCTCCGATCGGAACCACTAATGGTAGCAGAGCGAAGACTTCCGCACTGTTCCACACATCCCCGCGTCCCGCCAGGACGTTCGAGACTTTACATCGCAGCATCCTTCGGAGTCCCAAGAAAGCAGATCCAACCCACCGACAGGTACACAAGGTGAGCCCAAGTTCAGCTGATCACGGATCATCGGGAAACCCCCTCCGTTAGTCGGTGTCTGCACGCAGTTGGTAAGAGATCGGTTCTTAATCACAACACAACACCACAACAATGGTGCGCGTGCCCGGATCGCTTGGTGACTCAGGATTCCACTGTGCGTCCAAAGAAGGTATGCGAAAGTGTGGCGTAGCGGGATCGATCAAAATATGATTAAGAACCGATCCCTTACCAACTGCGTGCAGACACCGACTAACGGAGGGGGTTTCCCGATGATCAGTGATCAGCTGAACCTGGGCTCACCTTGTGTACCTGTCGGTGGGTTGGATCTGCTTTCTTGGGACTCCGAAGGATGCTGCGATGTAAAGTCTCGAACGTCCTGGCGGGACGCGGGGATGTGTGGAACAGTGCGGAAGTCTTCGCTCTGCTACCATTAGTGGTTCCGATCGGAGGTAATCCACTTTCGATCGGGGGGCTGGACCTGATCCGAGGCCGAGGTTGCCGTGTGGCGTTATTCCTTTCCTTTCCTTGAGTTGCTTGCCGCTTCCTTTAGCGGGATCTTGCGAGTTGAGGAGTCGAAGCGCTCGTCGGCCAAGCACTAAATGCCAATCGATCGAGGTATACGCTTGAGCAGAAGTTCGTTAGGGTGGGGAGGGTCAACCATATACGATCCGATCCTCTCGCCACGACGCTAGATCTGCTACCGTTGACTTGTCGACACCTTAGTGGACCAGTGTAGTTCCTAGTCCACGATATCTAAAAACCGCCTAAGTCGTCCAATGCAAATTCGAGTCTGATTGTTGTTTATCCTTTCTTATCCTATCTTCTCATCCTGAACCCTATCTTGTACCACCTGAATCTCCTGAATTTTGCCCTTCTTCAACCACTAAACACGTGCCGTCTTCACACGTGCACATCCCCGAGGATGATTGCTAATCGAATCCCGATATACCAGATCGCGGATGTCCGAACGCAGATGTCGATCTATCAACACCGATCAGCCTGATCTACCAGATCGCGGATGTCCGAACATGTATGCCGATCTGACAGATCGAGGATGTTGGAACCTGTATGCCGATCGGTGAATACCGATCGACCTGATTGGCTCGATCTTGACTGCAATATCGATCCGATCTGCCCGATCTTGGACGGCGGGGTGTAGGTCGATCTGCGGACGCCGGATCAGCCCGAGCTTCCGAACCTTGAACGCCGGATCGGCTCAATCTGCCAACCTTGATCGGCCCGATCTGAAAGATCTCGTTATCGATCGGCTCGATCTCGACGGCAAGATCAATCCGATCTGCCCGATCTCGGACGGCGGGGTGTAGGCCGATCTGCGGTAGCTGGATCAGCTCGAACTTCCACAACATGAATGTCTTATCGGCCGGGTAACTCAACCCGTGGACACCATATCCGCACGATTAGGGTCCAACCGAGGTCAAACAGGGGTTAGATCCAGTTTGATCGATTCCGTCACCGCTTTCCAGTCCTGATCTCTTGCATTCCCCTCGATTAGGGCTCCGAATATCCATCCGATCCCCGATCGGTGGGTGATCACAGTATAACAGATCTGGTTGGGTGGTTGCCCGACCCTGGTTTCCTTTCTCGTCATCGAAGCATCCCGTTGCACCCAAGATTAAGTTGAACGTCGCCCCGCCTTTACCTCGTATCTCGATCCGGCTCGATCGCCCCCCCCCCTTCTTCACAGCTGGGGCCGCCTTTCTCACCGATCTGGCCATTCCTTAGGGATCTGATATTCTTGGTGAACGCTTCCCCACAACCACCCCTGTCCGAAGTCGTTGCCGTGCAGCGGCCACACTCCGGTCACACTTCTCAATCTTCGTCCCAGTAAGCCATCTACTTCCAATTCCATGAGTGATCGCCATTCCGACCCCTCTGACGAGGACCGATCACCGCCCGCTTCGCCTCACTGCGTTAGGTCCCGTCGTTCTGCCGCCTCGCATGCGCTCGTCGACTCGACAACTCAAGTCGTGGCGCGTCAGGTGACCTACCTGGAAGATGAGCTCCGTCGTACGCGAGGTACTCGTGACGATCTTCTGCGAGATCGCATGCACCAGGATCGTGTCATAGCCAAGATGTCTGATGATTTGCGTGCCTTGGAGCAATTCCGACACGAGCAAGGTGAGGAGATCCAGAGGCTCCGGGCTGAGATCGACAACGCTCTTCCAGCCCAGGGAGATCAGTCGATCCATCTCCGCCGTCAGCAGGCTGCTGAGATCCAGACGTGGAGGGTCGTCTCTCCAGTTTTCGGCGGGGTCTCTCGAAGCTGAGTCTCGCCGAGACGAACTTGCGTATCGTCTGGAGCTCCGCGAGGAAGAGGTCGACGACTTACGCGACCGGATCATCACTCAGGAGAGAGAGAGCTGAATGAGAATCGGGTCGATCTCGACTCTTACCGCGTTAGCCTGAACTCCACTCGAGCTGCTTGGACCAAGCGACCGCGGAGAGTTCTCGTTCGGACACGGATGTGACTCAGTCAGCTCGGCTCCGCGTGGAGCTGGACGCAGCCTTAGCAACTCAGCTGTGACGCGCCTGGAGAACGAACTCCGCCAAACCCCGATCCGGCCTGATCGGGTTGTTCCTTCCGCTCCGATAGCCGGTCCGGCATCCGCGAGTCGGTCGACCGGTACCTCTACTGTTGACAAGCTCGTCCGCGAGCGGAGCAGAATCAGCTCCAACCCGAACTAGATCGCCTTCACGCTGAGGTCGATACCCTGCGACGTGGCCAATCTCCTTAACAAGCTGATCTCGTGGCCGCGATCCGTGATCAGGACACAGCTGCGACGTAATCCGCGGACGCCCGTAAGTATCATGATCTTCTGTATGTCGAATTAGTTGAGTCGTACTTAACTCTCTCCTGACAATTCTGAGATACAGGTGTGGAGCTGGGTACATCTCGGCGGACCATATGTGCGCTGGAAAACCAGACCGCTTATCATCGGCTGCGTCAGACCCAAGACGAAATCGGCACGGGCGTCGATCTGGTCACCGAGCGTCTTGCCGAGGTGGTACTGCTAGTGAGCCCCAGTGGACCGGGTCCCCCTCGACCAGGTAAACGAGAACGCAGCCGACCAACTTCTCTTTCTCCACCTCGCCCCTCGCCGAAGCGCCCGTTGCGCAATCGATCCGTTCTCGCTCCTGGTCGTCCAGTAGTTCCGACTACCCCGGCGCAAGGTCCAGCAGCTCAGCCTCGGCGGGAGTCCCTTCTCTGGTCGAGTCCGAACCTCAGCAAGAGATCGACGACGATGGTCCGGGGATCGACAGCGAGGAAGGTTCAGTTGCGTCCCGTATGGAGCCCCCCTCCGTCAGTCGGACTGCCAGAATCGGGGGAAGGTGAAGAAGACGAAGAGGGGGACAGCGATGATCAAGCGTTGGCTGCTTTGCCTCGATCTCGTTCTGAAAAAAAGTTCGTCGCCGATCCGGGACACGCTCGGGCGGCGATGCTTCTCAACCGATCGAGATAGCCGATCCTGGCACCCCGAGGGCTCTCTACACGAATCC
The DNA here is from genome assembly GCA_033558025.1 of Phytophthora sp. 'mugwort'. NCBI lineage: Eukaryota > Oomycota > Peronosporomycetes > Peronosporales > Peronosporaceae > Phytophthora > Phytophthora sp. 'mugwort'. Next base: position 1,357,042 of record JAUCEF010000008.1, on the reverse strand, counting down.
GACGAGACACATGCGGCTCGTCAACCGGCGAGTCCTGGACACGCTGATCGCGGCCGTCCAACGGCTGCTCAAACGGGATCAGCTGTTCAAGTTGAGTCTAGTTCCCCGAGTCCGCCAGCTTCTCCTTTTGGATCTGAAGGTTCCGCTAGATCCGATGTCGGAGGTCCTCCGGCTACCCCTCCTGGATCACCTCGGCGGCCATTGGTCCGGCCGCTATTCCCAGCCTCGATCTCACTACCTGGATATGATCAGCCTCGTGCTCTTACCCAGGCCGAGCCTGATCCGTAGACTGCGATGACATTGAGTCAGCTTCAAGTAACCGCCATAATATGGCGCACCTTGCCCGTCCGGCTCCCGATCCCTTGTGGCTGGCTGTTCCCGCGGCGCGAGCGAGGAGCCCGCGCCCCCACGGCCGGTACCGACTATTTTGAAAACTTGATTACTGGTCCAAACATCACGGCCTTGATCGCCGCTCGACCCTGGAAGGGGTTGGATAAACCGGAGGAGACCCTGGCCTTCGATCTGCCGCTCCATCGCAGATCGAATACCACTTTCGGCCAGATCGCGGATTCTTATCTCGCTATCGAGCGACGACATCTCCAAGCTCTTTGGGAGACGACTCATTATCTCCCGATCACCGCTGAACAACGTCGCGACCTAGTGGTGGAGCAGTACCTTCATGGCCGTCGTCAGAGGCGAATCCGAGCGGGCGACAGCTGGCGAGCGTTGCTCCGTTCATTTCCTCTGATGATGCGTGAGCGATGGGCCGATCTGGATCTATTACTCCGTCCTTTCTTCCTTCACGTTCCGACCACGACTGACGATGGGACTTGAAAAGGCATCCCGGGCAGCCAACCTTGTTGACCCCGATCTTCACCAAGCTGAACCTGGTGACCTTCTGGTGGCCCTACGTGAAGCTGACACCTAGCGCAACCAATTTCGTGATCGGCCTATGGAACATCCGGCGCACCGGATCGGTCGACTTCGGAACAAGTTCGACCCTTGACTCGGTTCGTTTTACACTTGGCTCTGGTCTTCCATCCCGACAATTTCCGTGTGAAGCCGTCGTTCATGAGTAGGTATCTATGCATTCATCCTAGCCATTATTCTTTTCATCCATGCTTCCTTCTTTCCGTCTTGATTGTTTTGGGTCTTCATGCGTCCTACTCTTCGTCTGGAGCTTACCCGATCCAGATTTCAGTTTCTCGAAATGTCGTGCAGATTTACATGCATAAAGTCACATACATCACCCGTTTCCTCCTCCGATCTATAGCCTTCCCATAGATCATTCTTCCGATCCGTCATCGTGGTGACCAACTCGCCGCGATCTCCTCGATCTCACTATTCCGCGTGGGACTGCATCACACCGAAACGATTCCGGTTAGCCTGTCCCCGATGAAAATCGTGAAGGAGTGCTCCGCAGTTGAGATTGGCTTCATCCACCCAGCTGGGTCTGCATATTCCTTCTAATGTACCAGAAATTCCCGATAGATCCGTCCATACCGAGTTCTTCTACCTGTCTTCAGATCAGTGATCTTCTCCACTTCGTATTCGTCTATCTCTAGATCCGGCGTCCAGATATCTTCGGGCAACAGAGTTTCGTCAAAATCCAGTCGATCCGAGCCTGGTACAGTCAACTCGATCTGTGGCCGATCTGGGAATTCCTTGACCAACTTAAACTTGGACACATGTACAATCGGGAAGAGCTGATACTCCGTTCCGGCAATCTCGAGGCGTAGTGAGTATTCGTTGATCTTCTCTGCAACTCGGAAAGGACCATGCCACAGCTGTGCTAGCTTACGCGCATATCCTTCCTTCACGCGATCCAGATACGACCAACTTGAGATCCGGTTTCGATCTGATGTGGATCGGCCTCTTCATTATGCCGATCGGCTCGATCTGAGATCGCCTCCTTCAGCTTGATATTGACATGTTCCCTTTCCATTGTGTAAGAACGCTAGATCTGACACCTCCATCTCCTAGGATCTAGATCTCGGGTGCGAATACTTCCCAAAGGTATCGTGGCTTCCAATGTCGATCTGGGGTCCCATCCGTGTACTAGATAAAATGGTGTATCCCTCGCACTCGATCTTGGGCCGTGTTGATCGCAAACGTCAGTCGCTTCGCATACGCATCCCATCCTGCTGGTTTAGATCTTGAACATACATCTCCAAAGCTCGATTTATGGTCTGTACCTTTCGGTCCGCGGTTCCATTTGCTTGCGGTCGATACGCCATCATCGACCTCTGTCGCTGTCCGAGGACCTTGTTAAACGCTCGGAAGAAGTCAGACATGAACCCGGGTTCTCGATCGTGGCGGATCGCCTCACTAGCACCAAATCTTCGGAAGCCACATTTTTCGTACGACTCGGCGATGGTCTGGGCCGTTCTAGACGCACTTGCCTTCTCGATCACATATCCCGTGAGCAGATCCACCCAGATCAGTAGTTCAGTGTTGCCCTTGAACGACTTTGGCAGCGAGGGTACGTGATCCATTGCAATGATCTGAAAAGGATATGTTGCCTCGAGGTTCCAGGCGATTCTCCTCTGATCGTGGGACGACCCTTTCCAGTTTCGCAGTCTACACATTCACCCACATATATCTGCACACTGCGATATAAACCTCTCCAGTGAAAATGGTCCCTGATCCGTTAATATGTACGACCAATCCCCTGATGTCCACCTTCAACGCTCGCATGATAGTGATGCAAGATATCAAGGCGGAGTGTCTTGGGCGCGACCAGCATCATCAATCCGTCCCGATCTAATTCCGATCTCTTGGTAGGTGGACAGTAGAACAGCAGATCATTGTCGTAAACGTCATAGTCCGACGCTATTTTGCCACGGGATAGTCTAGCCTGATCTTGTGTGAGATCGGTCACATCTCCAGTCAGATACTTCTTCAAACTTGATATCCACACTTCCTCGTCTTGGACCTGTCGGATACGATCGACACGGAGGTCTCTCACAAAAACCTCGTCCAAAACTCGCGCTACTGGCGAGACTCGCACCACGGTGTCCTCCGATCTGATCATTAGGATCTCATCTAAGCCATTCAGCGTGGCCAGATCCTGATACGCCTCCACCTCGTTAATGACGACTCCTTGCTGCCGCTGCAACGCAGCGCTGGCTAAACTGTCCGCACTAGCATTCCAGTCGCACTACACGTGTAACAGTTCGTGATCTGGCCAGACCTTGAGCCGATCCAAGGCCTTCTGCCTCAACAGCGTTAATCCGGGTGCCTTGCAGTCGATCTCACCTCGCGCTTGTCTGATCACCAGATTTGAATCACCGCAAATCACCAAACGTCCCTGCGTCATCCCTTCCAACAAGTCAAAAGACAGCAGGAGTCCATTGTACTCTGCCTCGGTCACAGTCAGATCCGCGGCATAACTGGATCGGGCCTTCAAAACCGTCCAGTCAGGTAACATCCACAAAATCGCACTATAGGCTCCGCCGCCTCGTTTTATTCGTGCGGATCCGTCAAAACTCACCAGCAACAACTCTTCGTCCGCGCCTATGACTGGGATCGGTGCTTGAATCTGACGGTGTGGCTCTTTCCTGGGCGCGATCATTATCAAAGCCTCGCCCACCTTGGACCGAGGTGTAATACTGGCGGGGATCGCCCCCAAGATCTCATCGTCTACCTTCGTACACTTCTCGATCTCGGGTGTCCATGGCGACATGAGAGCAGCCCATTGACCTAGTCGTCCTTGGCGACCAGGTGATCTGAAGAGCCATGCCAGCGTCGAGTGTCTGGTCAGGATCCGGATCTGTCGCCCAACCAACATGTTGTAGTTCAGATCCCAAATCCGCAGCAGGGCCAACACTTCCTTCTCTACCACGTTGTAGTTAAGTTCATTCGACTTCAACGCAGGACTCGTGCACATCACTGGGTGGTACACACGATCATGTTCTTGCATCAGAGCGGCCGAGATCGCCCACTCACTGGCGTAAACGACTTCCACAGGTTTTATAGAAGTAAAGAAAGGTCGGGTGGCGGCAATCTTCTCCTTCAGTTTGTTAAAAGGTCTGAACGCCCGAATCCACTTCTCTTCTGCTGCACGCAGGACCGTCTTCGGTTGATTGGGTAGAGGATAACCGGATCTGTCTGGATCTGGAACGTCCAAATCGAGATTGGATAAAGTTTCACCGAGAGCTCAACGAAGTTCTTGACGCTTCCTCAGCTCGTTAAAAATCCACTTCACGCAGGTCATACAAGACTGCTGCATAAATTGCATAGTCTTCAATGAATCGGCTATAGTAATTCAAACTGCCTAGGAACGATTGCATCGACTGAGCGATTCCGGGAAAGGCGAGTCGGGTAACCCTTTTACGTCCTTCGGATGTGCCTTCAGGCCTTCGATCAACACTTGATGCCCTGGGTAATCCACTTTTCTTAGTCACCTGAAACTCTTGACGACACTGATCGACAAGTTCCATCTGTCACAGGTATCCAGTAGGCGTTCTACTCGATCGCATAGCAGATCCCAAGTTCCAGCAGTGATCAGGATGTCGTCGATATATGATCTCCATCCTAGAAGGGCGAAGGTTTGCCGGGATCTTCGGGTTCTCCTATGTCAAACAGGTCTGTACGGTGTCATGAAGGTTCAGATTTCGGGGTCTTCATGAATTCATAGAAAGCCTTGTCCACCAATCGTTGGTAGATCTGCGGCGCGTTCTTCACCCTTTCGCGATACGAGGGCGCATTTCTCGCCCTTTAAGACGGTTTGCTTAACATGGTGCAAAGGGCGCATTTTCGCCCTTTTACGCTTATTTCCGATCGCATCCACCGAATCTTGTTACCCGTTTTACAACCAATCAAATGAGACTTTTTGATAGGGTTGTGTGTGAAATTTCGATAACCTATGGTTATATTTTCCAAAGCACAATCCACCTACACGTCACCGTCGTCACATGGATGTAGGCGACATAAGTGGTCCAGCAATATCACCAACTCCCGCCACCCACTTTCACGATGCAAAATATAAGACACACGCACGCTCGTGTCACTACTATCCTGGTCTCATCTCTCAATACAAAAGCTTAGTTGTATGCGTACAACGTTTCAGGACTGGGAGGACAAGGCGACAGTGCAGATTGCTTTTCTCTTTGAGAGCGAGGGCTTGCGACATTACCTGGGCGTATATGGCGAGCCGGATGAGGACGGAGCGCCCTGCCAACCAGCTCCGATTGCGCTTGGCAAGCCTCAAACGTACGTACGGGAAGTCGGTCAGAGACTTCTCATCCTGTTTCTTTAATGGACAACTGCAGCGACGTCTGCTTGACGCAGCTGGTGGACGTGGAGGCGGACGGCATGTACATGTACGCCTGGAAACCGACGTTGGTATGGGTGGTGCTGCCGCTGCCGCTGGCGGACATGGCGGACTGAGTGGGCGTGGATGCGGGGAGCAAGGTAGGCGTGGATGCGGGGGGCAAGGTCAGCGTGGCCACGAAGGACTTCGTGGGCGTGGAGGCGATGATCGAGGAGGAAGTGGAGGATGCGACGGACATGTACGTGTTGCCGCTAGTGTGAGACTGATGGAGGATGCCGTCGTTTGGGCAAGCTATCCAAACAAGCAAAGGACGCACCTATCTGTGCGAAGGCTGGTGAAAAGGATCCAGTAAAGGTTTTCTTTGAAGCTGTTGTCAGACACCACTGATTACCGAAGGAGATCATCAGCGACCGAGCCTCGAAGTTCCTTTCTGATCTGACTTTTGGAAAGTGGGTGTGAAACTGAGCATGATCGTGGATCATACGACGCAAGCCGATGGTCAGACGGAATGTCAGAACCTAGTGCTGGAAGATGCCCTGAGGTGCATGGCGTCGTATGAGGGTAATGATGGGTGGAGCATATCAGAACCATCGAGTGTGCAAGTTCCGATCTCATAAATACGTCATCGGAGCTACCACCACACGAAGTAGAAACAAGACACAAGGTGTCGAATACCTTGATAGAGGAGATGAAAGAGCTGTATTCAGAAAGTGATTAGACGCTATCTGAGTTTGCCTGGATATTTGCCAGGAAGGCAGGAGATCGTAGAGCAGGCGCATTAAAATTAAAAAAAGGGTCAAGAATGGCAGAAAGAGTACTACGATCGCGTCGACAAGTTGTTTTCAGGATAGGTGAATTGGTACTGATCGATATCAAGAACGTGCAGCTAAAGCCATTTATTGAGAAAACAGAGCTGAAGAAGGAAAAACTAGCAGTTAAGTAGGTTGGTCCGTACTGATTGAGGGTGTGGTAAGCGATAGCGTGGCGAAGCTGATACTTCCGCGCACGATGAAATGCCTTGACCCCACGTTAACCGTAGATTTGATCTGCAGCGGGGATGCAATAGCTTTAGCGTCGGAGGAAGACACATACTCAGATAGTGTCTTGTTTAAGGTGTTACCTTAGGTTCAATACAAAAACCAAGACGAACCCGTAAGTTAACTCCAAGAGTCAAGGTACTCTAAAAGGCAAAGAACGCTTTACTTCAAATTGTGAAGTGAATGTATTTTTTTTATGCGCTGCAAAGCCGCCTGCGGTGTAAGTGAATAGAACTCACTATCTAACATACTAGAGCCTAGTTTAATGGTGTATATTGACTGTAACCCACCTACTGAGATCTAGTTAACTGTTTCGTGCTGAGTATTGTTATAAGGGCTGTTGTGGACACATGCCCCACATAATCAATAACCTTGAAAGTAACCCCGCTATACCCTCCCCCACGAGACTGAGTATACGCGGTGTCCTCAGTCGTCATTGCCTCCAGTTTAGTTAACCGCGCATGTTGTCTGGTCCATAGGCATCGCAAGACCTCGCTCGAGAATTTTCCAAGTTCAAAGAGCTGGCCCGACATGATCCCGTTTATGGCTCCCAGCCATAAAGCTATTTTTTGTACCATCGTCAACGCTCCTCGTCTCTTCGTCCGGGTGAAGCCCACGGGACCCACAGCACCTAATGCACACTCGGCCGGCGGACCCGAGGCCCGTTCACTTCCAGCGCGTGCTACACTCATTGTGGAGTATCACTCTGAATACCGTCGTCGGCACGCGCCCCGCATAATGACAGATTCGACAAGCGGCGACTGTGTGACGGCCTACTCGATTCTCAGACAATATCTCTGCGATCATCGGTGAGGAGATGGAGCTGGATTACAAGACCGACACAAGTCTTCCGTGCTCTCCAGAGCCTGACCCCCGCGTACTTCTCACACCAAGTCCGTTCACGAGCGCCCGCGCTTGAGACGCTGATTGCGCTATACACATCGTCAGGTTTGGAAACGGGTGCGCTCGCTAATAGCCTCAGTGATGCTCAGACCCAATGGCTCGAAGAGGGAGAGCTACGCTTTGCCAACGCCCTGTGGCGCGCCCGATCGTTAGATCTCTTCGCGAGTATGGCATCAAAGCCCGCGATCCTAGCGGGGTCGTTCGGTAAGCTACCACGGGGCCATTGAACACTTTGGGCGCCGGGCCCGAGGCCTCTCTGCCCCTGCTGACGTAGCAGAACGCGTGGACCCCAGCGAGAGGTTCATCACCGATCAGGTGGTTACTCATCGTGAGCACTGCGACCGCCGCAACAATCAAGCAAGACGTGCTTCGGTGCCATCCATGTGGAAACGGGACAGTGAGGGAGAGTGAAATGTATCATTGTTATCGCGTGGACCGGTCGTACACCTGAGTTGTGTGGCTGAGATGAGGCTTTTTTAGCAGGAAATGTCGACGAGCTGGATCTCGTGTTTGGGCTCCAAAACGAACAAGACGCGCTTCACGGTCGCATGGGCCTGTAATACGGACGGTTTTGATAAAAGAGAGCCATTCATTATAGGTCATGCGTTTAAACCGCGGGTTTAAAGAAGAAAACTGGTGAGCAGTAGGGCTTCTATTATCACAACAACGAGAAGGTGTGGATGCTAGGCGTACTGTTCCAGGAGTGATTGAACAAGCTGGACGCGGAAATGCATGCATGCCGCCGCCATATTGCATTGAGTTTGGACAACGCGTCGTCCCACACAGTCAGCAACATGCAATTGCGCAGTGTCGAAGTCGTGTTTCTGCCTCCCAACATGACGTCTAAGATTCAGCCTTTATATGCTGGAATTATTGCATCGCTCAAACGATGTTACCGCCAGCGTCAGCTTCAACAGGCGTTAGACGTTGCAGAACGTGGTTTGCAGCACGACATCTACACCCGCGGACCTCACTGCGATGCGTTCGGTGAAGTCATGTTGGCGTGTGATATCCAGTGGCACAAATTCTGAACTGCTTCCGCCATACCGGACTAGTTCCAGGCCGGACGACGTCTCGGCGTGCACGCAAGGAAGCCGGTCGAATAACTAACAGTAGCCTACTTACGTGCACGCGGCTTCTACGGATCCGCGATCCTATGAGCATTGACGAGTTTTTATGTTCTGAAGAAAAAAACGACGACATGACTATGGAGGAGTACACTGTCGAGGAGCTTCTTAGCAAATATAACGATGATGTCCTGCTTGATTCAGCCGAGCGAGAAGATTGTGGAGACGTATTCGGCCAGTCATCGCCCACTGACGACGTAACGAACGACGCGAACCAGCCCAGATCACTAGCAAGGAGAAGGTGAATGCAGTTGAGGTTGTTTTGATGTCGATGTGTGACAATTATTGCGTCTGTTGCAGAGTCGCCTTCGAGATGAGCTGCGGATTCACACTGATCGTTAAAGAAACAAAAGTTAATGTCATACTTCACGACTGTCTAGGCTAGATCTATCATCAGAAGCTATCAAGTTTCAAGTCAGATATATATGTAGTTTTTCGTAGTATACAAACGTAACGTCTACCGACTTAGTGGAAACAGATCGTATCAAGCACGATAGGATATTTTGCTACACAATGTCATCTTAGACAGGTTGATCTATACCGGTATAGTACAAGTGGTTACTGTACTATATGGGCAAGCAATGAGAAGGCTGAGATTGCTTTACGTAAATAACTGAGCGAGAGGAACGCCAATGTCCGAAAGCGCTTCCGATGGCAGCGACGAAGCGCTGACCCTTGATCCTGCTGCTTCGTCCGACAGATTCAGCGCTGGCTTCGGGCGCATCTCCAACGTTTGTATTCCCAAAGGAGGCGGAGGAAATACTCGCGTTCAAACTTTTATCGTTCCCTTGCTATTGTAGATTCTACCCAAAATTTCCACTCGTTCACTGAATCGCCGTACCTCTTGAAGTCTAATCAAATATCAACTGTCGGAATCAATATGAAGTGCACCACACTGTGGAAACTCGACGGAGGCAAGGTCGAGAAAGCGGTATTGCCCAACTTAGACGTATCTCAACAACTTTAAGCACCTAGCGCGCTTCCACCGTGAAACAATCGACCGTTCCTTCACGATCCGAGTCGCCATCGGTACCGATTGTTGAGAGCGCTTCAGAGCGGCGCGTGTCGCCATAGCCACTGCAAAAACGCACACCACCGCCATGAGCTCCATCTCCTGAAGCGGCTTGCTCACGCCAAAGATCACGGACCTCGCCCGGATCGGCACCATCTGCGCGAGCAGCGGCATCTCCAGTGCCTCCAACTCACCGTATACCTTGTGCTGCCTCACAGTCAAGATCTGCGTCCCCCTTGATACCGTCAAGACGCCAGCAAGGTCCAACCCCAGCATCTGCGCATTCAGCTTGTGGTCCAACCAATCGTTAAAGTTGCCGTCACGCAACGTGAAGCATCAGGAGAAACGCTGGAAGATTTTGTTGCTACCTTGTCGTCGTTCAACGTGATCATGGACAAACTGTGGCAGCAGTTTAGTAGTAGGGTTAAAGATCTGGCAGTCAAGCAGGATGGTACATGGAAACTGAACAAACGTCCCCCCTCGACAGCATGGAGTAAAGTGATGTATTTGAAGATGGATCACCACCTTGTCAGCAGCACCAAGTCGGACGTTGCCTGGAATCCATGGGCTGCTGCTAGACGTGGGGCAACCGACAAACTACTGATCTACTTGTACGGTATGGCTGTTGTCAAGACCAAAGACTTTGAAGACTTCCGAGCAGACTGCATTCACCCACATGAGGTGGACCGCTCAGGTGCAACATTTTGGCCAATCAGAACGGTCTGGCGATTTGCCGGCCGTTTTGCAAATGGCTCGAAAACGGCAAATTTGGACGAGAATCATATGATTCCGCATTAATTATTGCCGGCTTATCTCAAGTTACGTGACTACAGACAAAGACAAAGAAATCCGGCCGTCACGCTGTTGACAGTGGATCAACCAGCTGAGATTTGAAATGGCGAGCTTCACCTTAGTAACGCAAACTGCTTTTTAACCAAGGGGTAATATCCTTAAATAGGGGAAATACCCTTAAATACCCTTGGTTAAAAAGCAGTTTGCGTTACTAAGGTGTGGACCTAACACCTGCAGTTTCCCCAATGAGGACCTTTCCCTCAGTTTGGACCTAACAACAAAACTTGGGTGGCGCACAATACCGGGGGCATTCGTCTCACAAACAGCTCCACGTACGACCCGCAGCAACGGCACGTACATCCCCACGCTCCTGTACGGACCAGTGGCCTCTTATAGCTCCACGCTCAACTACAAATGGTAACTTACATCAGCCTTGTTTAATTTAGAAGTTATTTTGGAAGCCTCAACTTTTTTTCAATCGTTAAAATATGCATTGCTATGTTGGTGGTTACCCGAAGCTTTCAGTTCAGGAGACTGATTGCTTCAAGGAAGCGAACTCTGCAATGGAGCTGCCCAGTGTGGACGTCGACCATCGCCATCCATCCATTAAAGAGGGCGAAATCTTCCCGACACGAAAGTGCGCTACTGACTTTCGTAAGGACTACAACTATGATATTGACAAGTGTTTCAAATTGAGCAAGACGCAGAAGAACGGAGGGAAAAAGGCTGTATATGATTGCTCAGACGATCGTTGTGGTTGGCGTGTTCAGTTGAACAGACGAGAACCCGGCAAAAAGAAAGCGAAATTTTTCGTTTCCTTTGTCAACAATCACCATTCGGACGTATGCACTTCGTTTCGTAAGACAATCAAACGCCAATTATTGCGTATTGGTACTTTCACCAGCGCAGTTGCTGCTAATAAAACAGTGCCACGAAGACGAGTTCAGAATCTTGTTTCAGGCCGCGATGACATCAACATTGACGAGCTACGTAGCATTCTCTACAGGGCTCAAGACGCAGTCATAGAAAGCTTTGATGTTGAATGGGCTCAATCATTTACATTGATACCCGCTGCTCAATTGTTTCAAGAGAAAAACCTGATACTTGCGTTGCGTTGGATTTAGATTCGGATGAACATTTTTTTCGCGCGTTCATAGCGTTGGGGGATGCGATCGATTCGTTTGAGGCATGTATCCCAATATTTGGCTTCGATGGGACGCATTCCAAGAACAACAAGTACCGCGGTGTTATATTGACGTTGCTTGGTCGCGACGGCAACGGCAACAATTTGACCATTGCTTTTGCTGTTGTTCACTGAATGAGGAAAATATTCATTGTTGTTTTTTAAATTGCGTTCACGCTGGTGTTGTCTTTGACAGAATCCCACTTTCTTGCGACCGCGGCCATATGATCGCCGCCTCTGAGAAACTAGCTTCTAGAGGAATTTATCTGAATCTCAAAATTTGTACGATACATATCATTCGCAACGTCCACAAAGAGTTCAAGCATCGCGGAAAGGCCACCGAGAATGCGATTCTCCGTGTACAGGGCGCACCTTCACAAAATAAGTACAACTCAGCTCTAGACGCCCTGGAAAACGGATTTGGGAAACCTACTCGCGAATACATCGAGAAAATTTTCACCTGTCAAATGGTGTGTGTGGGCCAACAAACCTTTGGGCATCGTGGCAACTTACTCAGCTAAAGAACAGTATGTACCGTGTGATTTGTTCGATTGGAAGTCGACCAACTTTATGAGAGCGACAACAGTGTCATGCTCACAAACGGTCTCGTAACTCGACGCCTTTCGGAATGTTGCAGCAAACCATGACGGTAATGATGAACGGCGCTACAGTGCGGCGCAAGTTGGCGTCTAAGTGGTCAGAATCAGGTCTATCTTAAACGCCCAAGGCGACGAAATTCCGCGCAGAGAACGGAAACAAGGTGGAGCGTACAATATCGCTGAAAGTGCCCCTGGTATCTATAGTGCCGCACGCAGGGAGTTCGGATCCAGACGCGAGTGAATTTGGAGACTTTGTGTTGCTCTTGCAAAGTATTCACCCATGTCAAAATCCCATGTCGACACGTAACAGCAACCCTACGAAAGGCCGGCCAACCTCACGGAGAAGACGAGGTCTTCTTCACCGCTTGTAAGTTAAGTACGTACAAGGCTGCATTTGGAAACATGAGCGTCAGAATTGTTGTCGACGACGACATTGTCAAGATCCCACTATTCTTCCATCACCTCTTTATCGTCAAGCAGGGCGGCCAAAAACTCGGAGGATCCTAAGTGGAGGTGAACCAAGCGGGGGGAAAACGTATAAGTGCAGAGGGTGCAAGCAACCAAATAAACACAATATTGCTACATGTCCATATCACGCTTTTGGAGTGCGTAATTCACACGTTCGAGTAGGACGAACAGTAAATTTCGGCTCACCAACTAGAAGGCGAAGACCGTGTAGCCGAGTTAAACGGTATCGATTCTTTGGAAGTACCCCCCGCCATGGACCTTAACAGTGATGAGTTGTAGGGCACTGGTGGATCACGTTGCAGAAGCCAACACGCCAAGCGAAATGGGCAGAGGCGATTTTTCTCTCGAGGCGGCGGAACCTCAGAACACCGACAGCACAAATCGCCTCAACATTGCCTTTATACTGTCGTGAATCACGTTAAAGACACTAGCATAAGAACTTAATCCAGTACACATCAATGATCGTCCTACAATATCCGATGGCACCAATGTTACATGTTGTTTCGATCCCATACGAGCGCGTAAGGTTTTAATTCGATATGGCTTCGCCCACATAACCCAACCTGTCCTTGACTCGCTTTGCGGGGAGACATCTCCTCGGCGCTCTTCAGCCACTACCACCTTCACCTTCATCTTCATACAACCCTCACTCTCTTCGCCAACCAGGGTCGACTCAAGCAGCTCTTCAATCCGGACTTACATATCTAGAATGCGCCTTAACCTTAACCGCCCTGCCCCTTGCAAGGCTCAGATCGTACATGGAGCTGTTTGTGAGACGAATGCCCCCGGTAGTGTGCGCCATCTAAGGTTTGCTGATGGGTCCACACTGAGGGAAAGGTCCACATTGGGGGAAATTGCAAGTGTTAGGTCCACATTCAGGGAAATACCCTTAGCCAATCCGTAAGCAATTCCTAATCAATGCATACCCAATGTAATTTCGATCATTTTTTGTACGAATCAAATCCGGTGCCGGATCTTTTTGTCGAGACCAAAGATTGCATTTTAAATGGAAGCGGTGCCAGATTTCTGCGTCGTTGTCTGTACAGCTCGCCCGAGAAAACCGGTATTGTTATAATCGGAGGGATCATGGGATCCGTCTCGAGTGTGCACAGGAAACCGTATGTATGTTTTTCTATGCAGAATACAAAGAGCAAGTGTGAGAAACGGCTGAGTAACTTCAGCTTTGACTCTTGCCCATCTTCTCGTCTACATGGTTTTGTCTCTTGTGCATCAAATCACAAAATGAGGCGGGTTTAGGGGCGGACAGAGACTTCGCTGTCTGCACCGCCGCCGCCAATCCGGTGTCCGGCACGGCCCCGCGTCACCTGGTGAGACTTTCGATGCACATGGACGTCGCAGTCTATGACCGGTTCACTAACGTCGGCAAGATGGAGCCGGCGCCGCCGACTTAACCTATCGCAGCAGAGCAAGCTGTCCAGTCAGCGTTGCCCACACGTGCTTGCGTGTGCGATGATTGGCACGCCATCATGACTGGAGCAGAGGCAAGTCCGTCAACTGGTTCTCTTGCTCGCAGGGAAATTAATTGCGGGTCTTGAGCCTTTTTGTCAGACTCGTCCACTTGTCGTTTTGCTCCGGTCTTCAGTAGCCGCAGCTTCAAGAGTCGAGACAGTCAGGCGTTTAACTTCGTGACAATAATGGCGTTCTTCACCTCCGAAGACCTCAAGATCGCCTTCAACTTCTTCTGTACCGTGTATGGCATCGGGACGTTGGGCTTGCCGTCCAATTTTGCTCGCTCGGGTGCCACGATCGCCACGATCGCCCTTATTTTCATGGGATTGGCGAACATTTGTTCCTGCATCGCCATCTCGCGCGTCATGTTGGCGGCTCCCAAGACTGTCAAGACGTACGGTGACGTCGGTGAGTGGTGCTGCGGACAGACTGGTCGTTACCTCGTGCTCTTCGTCCAGTTCGGCGTGTGCTGTTTGGTGCCGTGCGCGTTCCTCGTGCTTGGCGGCATCCTGCTCGACGGTATCTCTCCAGACGCCTTCGACCAACAGTACTGGAGTATCATTATGGCTGCAATGTTACTACCCGTGATTCTGACGCCGACCCTCAAGGAAGGTGCTGCTGCCGCCTTCGCTGGCTGCATTGGTACGCTTCTTGCCGACGCCATCGCTCTCGGCGTGCTCGTGAACGGCATCGGTTCAGACCATCCGTCTGTGATTAGCCCGGACTTTGACTTCGGTCAGGTGGCCAGTTCTTTCGGTAACTTGGCTCTTGCCTACTCCGCTGCTGTGTTGGTCCCTGCCTTGCAGCGTGAACACTCACAGCCTGAGCGTATGCCTCGCGTGGTTGCTACCACCATGGCTTTCACGGCTTGTTTGTTTCTCATTATCGGCACAGTCTCGTACTCGTTCGTTGGATGTCAGATCCCGGGGAACCTTCTGTTTGCGATCGGTGGTTCAGCTCTCGATCTCAACGCCAACCGCGGTGCTGTTGTGCTGGCTTACATGTTCATGCAGCTGCACATCACCATCGCGATGTCCGTAATCCTGAACCCCGTGCTCTACATCGCTGAGCGCGGCATTCTCGGCATGCACAAGCGTCCTGTTCTTCCTGTTCTAGACGAAGAGTCTCCAGCATTTGAAGTCATCAACACGCCTTCGCAGCTCAAGGACCGTCCGTCAACTATTGGTAATACGGCGGGTCCCTCTGTCACGTCCATGGCGGACGCCGAGTATGATTTGTCCCCGGACGCTCTGATCGAAGAGTACCACAACAGTGGCCCCCTCGTGACCGCCAAGTACATGGCGCTTCGTGTTGTCATCGTGGTCATCCTTCTCGTGATCGCCATTATTTTTAAGGATCATTTTGTCGACTTTACCGACTTCGTCGGTGCTTGGGCTGTGTCAATGGCCTGCATCATCCTGCCGATCTTCTTCTACTTAAAGGTGTTTTGGAACCGCACACCTTGGTACGAGAAGGTCATTGGCGCATTTATCATCGTCATCTGCGCTGGTCTTGGCGCCTACGTGACGTACACGACGGGCAAGAACCTGTTCCTGAACATTGTGAGCGACAAGACGTTTCAATACTGCCCCTCGGGCTATGACGAGGTCGTGTACACCAACGAGACTTTCTACGGCAATAACTAGAGCGTCCACGGTTAGCATTTGTTGCGCCAATACGAGTGATTAAGTGCTGCTATGCATAGTACCGCTAAGTCACGATGGTGTCACGCTGGCCCTGGTAACAAACAGACTCTTATATTAGCTTAAATAAAAGTATCATCTTATTGAAGTGCCCCACCCGAGCACATGTAGATAATGCATTGATCGTGATGCATATACAGATGTAAAGCTCCGTACACAAAAAAACTTCAACGTGTAGTCGAGTAACCACCGGAAGGTAGTTGGCACGTAATGAATGTCAGCGCTCATGGAGCGATTTCTTCAGTTCTGACTTCGTCTTCGTAGTGAAGACATTCAGCCACACAGCAATCGACCAGGTTCGTTTACACTTAAGGTGGTAGCGTCAGTTGTACCACAGAACTTCTGAGTCAGAAGCGACTGGTGGCAGGCCCTCCCATGAGAGAGATTCGAGAGAGATTCACACTGGTCTATTACGCCTTATTTACTGGTTCAGGAAGTCTGGTATATCTTCAGCCGGGTTAGCAACACCGGTTCCTCGTTCGAGTCCGGTTGGTGTTCGCGGCGTTTCGCCTTGGTTGTCTGCTCTCTTGGTTGCCGTGCTAGGTGTTGTTGACTGAACCATAGCCTTGTTCCTTGTATCCTGATGTCCGCCTTCCGCGTTCCCACTTTGCGATTGCCCTGATCTGCCTCAGACTTGTCTCCCAGAATTCGGTGACGCTTCCGTCAATTGTCACTTCTTTTGTCTGAAGATGACCCTGTTTCGTTGAATCCAGAGACTGGTGATGCAAATGGTGCATAGTATGCTCCATAGTCGCTTCCAGGTTGTCTCGTGTTCGATAACTGAGTCCGGGTACTTTGTGCTGATCTCCTCCTTGAGTACTCCGGATATTGGTGGTGCTTGCCTGCTAGTGCAGTTTGCCTGAAAGCCTTGCAGCTCTCCCACCTCCCATTTCTCTGCTGTCCAGTGGCATATCAATTTCTGCCAGCATGCCTGGGCGCACAAGGCACTCCCATAAAATGTGCTCCATGGTTTCCTTTGTGGCCTGGCAGCATTGCAGTTTCCTGCAACTGCTGTCATCTCCCCGTCCTTCATGGTAGAGATTCAGCTGCCGTACCGCCACCCTGTACGCCATCCAGACTTGATATTCCGTGAGCTCTTGGCGATGTGCCCATGATCATTTGGGCATTTGCCCCAGCGCCGCCGCTTGCCACGTACAGATGGCTGCCGACTGTCCCAATCGCTCTAGCGTCCTGCTCAATCCTCGTCCTGGTCCCTTAAATCGCTTGTGCGGTTGCTTCTTCAGTGCGAGCATCATGTGCTTATTGGCTGTGAGTCTGGCACTTCCCATGGAAACTGATGTAGCACCGGATGCGCGTAGAAGACGATTTCCACTGCTTCCTGCCGCTTACCAAACGTCCGGCAGTCTACTATCGTCTGTTAAGTTGCTACATTGTCAGGGCAGCACTCCAGTGAATGCCGTCTTCCTGCTGTCGTAAGATGATAACTCCTTCGTCTCCTGATCCGGCCTCTGTTGGTCTTCCTTCCATTCGGTTTGATTCACGCGCAACCCACTGGTAGTCATTTTCTAAGCTTGGCTGGTGTCGGAAGTATAGCTCCCTTGAGGTTTGTAACTCCTCACCTATCGCTAGTTTTGGCGAGCCCAGCAAGATCGCGATTCCCCATCTTCTCAACTTGGTTTGTCGGCGCTGACTGCTTCCTGTTAGAGGGATTTCCATGACGTACGTTCGTTCCCCTGTGCGTTGCACGTGAAGCTCTGTGATTGTGCATTGTTGGATGGGATCATACTTACGCTGAGTTAACATCTCCCCCTGCTGGTCCCTGATCCATGGATTGTCTGTCCACAGATATGTCAGCTAGAAGCTGACTTCCGCTGTTGACATGCTCCGATCCCGTGAGGTCAGTGCCCGTGGAAGCTCCAAAATCCATTACTCGTCTCGTGTCCAACTTAAGGGTCGGCCAGAAGCTGCTCGTACTCTTTGGACTGTAGTCGTTGAACGTCCGAGTTGGTTGCCTTTGCTGATCCGATCCACGTGCCCAGAAGTTGGTGGAGGGTGTTTCCTGCCGTTCACTTGCTGTGAGGAAGCTGCTTCGCTCGCACTTGTTGAGGGGTATCCCTTGATTCCCACCCAGTGAGGCATCTCGAAAAGCCCAGGCCTTCCAGGCCGCCGAATAACGATCTGTCCGTTGCGTGAGACAGAGAATAGCATGCTTCGTCCGTTGTACCTTACATGCGATTGGAATGGAGACAAGACCCAGTCCTCCTGCTTGCTTTGGCGTGAAGATCAACGCCGGGTTGATTTTGCGGCGATTGGTCTCCGTACTGGTTACATGGTTGCTTGTGGAGGTTCCGTAGCTGTTTGTCCGCCCACTCGGGCAGTTCAAAAACTGCCGCTGTAAGAAGCACCAATGCAGCATGATGGCATTTTTTAGATTTTCAGGATTAAGACACGTAACTCCACACTCGTCGTCAGTTGCGTCGCCCTTGCCAGTCTGCGTTGCACGTTGCGGATTCGGAGTGCCCAGTTCGTGTCTGTGAGTTTCCCTGTGCCAACCGCGTATCCTAGGTACCGGACGGTGTCGCCATGCTGTAGCACTGGAATGCCCATGAACTCCTCCAATTTCACCGCAGTGTTCAGGAATATGATTTTGCTTTTGGTTGGTTATACCCCGAGGCCTGAGAGATCTCCGAACTTCTCCACGATCGCCATTGCACGCTGCAATTGATCTGCCTGCTGCATGAAGACTGTGGAGTCGTCAACAAATGCTGAAAAATTGTGCTCTGCTGCTGTCGTTCCTGGAACCTTCAGCCCTCGAGTCCTGCTGTCTTGCTGGGTGGCGAGCGCCAGAATTTCTGCTGCCAGTAAGAAGAGCAGGGGGCCAGGGGACAGCCTTGCCGTATCCCAGAGAGTATTTCCTGCGGATCTGATAGCTGTCCGTTCACGAGGAACCTGGCTGTGGTCCCGTCGTGAAACTTCCGTATCATGTCGATAAATTCCTTCGAGAAGCCCAGCTCAGCAGGGCTAACAATAAGAATTCGCGAGGCACTGTGTCGTACGCGTTTTTGAAGTCGAGGAGCAGGATGACTCTGCTCAACATCGCTACGAGTTCGGGTTCATTTTTCGCTGTGGCGAGCATAGCCAGCATCATCATGACTGTTTTCATCATCTGCCGTCCATGTACAAATCCTTGCTGGGATCCGCCCAATTGGCTTTCCTATCACGCGCTGAGCCCGCGTCGCTAGTATCTTCGTGAAGACCTTGTAGTCTGTTTGCAGCAAGGAGATCGGACGAAAATCCATAGCGTTGTCCGAGTCTCCTTTCTTTC
The DNA here is from genome assembly GCA_033558025.1 of Phytophthora sp. 'mugwort'. Lineage (NCBI taxonomy): Eukaryota > Oomycota > Peronosporomycetes > Peronosporales > Peronosporaceae > Phytophthora > Phytophthora sp. 'mugwort'. The sequence goes on along the minus strand of JAUCEF010000008.1, from coordinate 1,338,187 downwards.
GAAGGGGAATGATAAGTCCTTCCAGGAATGACTGCGGCGGGTCGGCCCCCCTTATCAGCGCATTCCCGATAACCACCATGGCTGGAACAAGAAGCGCCTGCGCATCTTTGAATAGATCATTGTTCAAGCCGTCTGGACCAGCAGCTTTATGCCTGTTGAGTGCATCAAACGCTTGAATCACCTCGTCCTGGGTTATGGGCTGCATGTGGTGTTGGTTGTCTTCCTCAGACAGCCGTCGGGAGGCCGGGATGTGGACGAACATGTCGAATTCGGTCTCCATTTGCTCGGTCAACGTGATATTGTGGGTTTCCCCAAGTATCGGTCTCCATTCTGAGCCGAATTTGGCCGCGATCGTCATGCCCGATTTAGCAGGTCCTCCCATGAGGCGAGGCCGTCATGTCCGAACTAACTTTGTTACTGTACAAGAGCAGCTACAATAGGGATGAATGACTGATCATTTCGCGATCGAGGATGACCCGGGGAGTTTCTCGAGTCAGATGACGGTACGCGACTTACTAGTACCTGGCAAGTGGAAACGCAACTGCAAATGCGATGGTCCAGCACGGTTGAAGACCGCCGAAGTGTTGACGTGCGTACGACGGTGAGGGCATTGGGGAGTGATTTTTCTAGCTGAGACCGTGCATAATAAACCATGGTTTGTGCAGCTTCCAAAGGCGAGTGAGCTGCCCAGTCATGGCCTGCAACACTACCACCTTGCGACGAGGCATCCTGTGCCAGTGCATCGTCGCTCATCCCCCTTTTCGTCGACAGATCCGTCTCTCATCCTAAAAGAGACGGGCCTAAAGGCTAGAATGCGCTCACAGCGGAGACTTCCTGTGGTCTTCTCGCCCTTGTGAAGGCTACCTGTACCAGTATCGCACGCAGCATGGAGACGGCACCGAGCGCCTCGACGAATCGGCTGATCGAAAGCCGCCAGCTCACGGGGCCAGCCAGGTCTCCGCTGATTGGAAGCGCTACAGTGTACACTGATCGACACAAGGCCAATGGCCCCGCCCGCTTCTGTTCGTGTCTCTCAACGCAACCAACTCGGCTTGGTAGACCGTTCATTTCCCGTTTCTCCCCGTTGACGACAAGCCCCCCTCCCCTCCATTCATCGGACGGCGGTTTAACATTTTCGGTTTACTATGCCGTTCTTCACTCTTGAGGACTTCAAGATCTCCTTCAGCTTTTTCTGTACCGTGTACGGTATCGGAACGCTGGGTCTCCCGGCCAACTTCGCTCGTTCGGGTGCCCCCATCGCCACAATCGCGCTGCTGTTTATGGGTTTTGCCAATGTTTGCTCGTGCATTGCCATCTCCCGAGTGTGCCTCGCGGCTCCCAAGAACCTCAAGACGTACGGTGACGTCGGCGAGTGGTGCTGCGGCAAGATCGGACGCTACCTCGTGCTGCTCGCGCAGTTCGGTGTGTGCCTCCTCGTGCCCTGCGCCTACCTCGTGCTTGGCGGCATCCTGCTCGACGGCATCTCTCCGGGTGCATTTGACCAGCAGTACTGGAGTATCATTATGGCTGCGATGCTGCTGCCTGTTATCGTGACGCCAACACTGAAGGAAGGCGCATACGCTGCCTTTGCTGGCTGCATAGGCACAATACTGGCTGATGCAATTGCTATCGCCGTGCTTGCCGTAGGTGTTGGCAACGACCACCCGCCAGTTCCCCACCCAGACATCAAGTTCAGCGAGGCGGCGTCTTCGTTCGGTAATCTTGCGCTCGCTTACTCCGCTGCTGTGCTGGTACCCGCTCTCCAGCGTGAACACTCCCAGCCGGAACGCATGCCTCGTGTTGTCGCTACAACCATGATCTTCGCCGCGTGTTGCTTCCTGATCATTGGCGAGACTTCGTACTCGTACGTCGGGTGCCAGATCCCGGGGAATCTTCTGTTCGCTATTAACGGCACAGCTCTGGACCTGGACGCGAACCGTGGTGCTGTTGTGTTGGCCTACATGTTCATGCAGCTTCACATCACCATCGCAATGTCTGTCATTCTAAACCCCGTGCTCTACATTCTCGAGCGTGGGGTTCTAGGCATGCACAAGCGTCCTCTCCTGCCTTCAGTGGATGAAGAGTCTCCGGCTTTCAACGTCATCAGCACCCCTCAAAGTCGTCTCGGGGAGAAAGACGGCACGCCTCCTGTTAACGGCCGTCTTTCCGTCACATCCATGGCTGACGCTGAGCACGATCTGACTCCAGAAGCTCTTCTTCGTGAATACCACAACAGCGGACCCGTAGTGATCGCCAAGTATGTGACACTGCGCATCTGCGTTGTGCTTCTTCTGCTGATCCTTGCCATTCTATTCAAGGATCATTTCATGGATTTTTCAGACTTCGTTGGCGCCTGGGCGGTCTCTCTCGCGTGTATCATCCTGCCAATCTTCTTTTACCTTAAAGTGTTTTGGAACCGCACTCCCTGGTACGAGAAGGCTATTGGCGCTTTCATCATCATCGTCTGCACTTGCCTCGGCGCGTACGTGACGTACACAACCGGCCACGACCTATTCCTTGACATCGTTAGCGACAAGACCTTCCAGTACTGCCCTGATGAGTTCGCGGAGGTCGTGTACACCAATACTTCGTATTACGGCAACAACTAGGCGCCCACGGCTGCTCCAACACAAAGGGAGATATGCTGCTAGTGTATATACACAACACCATATCTCCTTTGTGGTGGCACGCTGGCCTTGACCGTCCTGTTGTCACCGTTCACGTTGAAGCTATTATAGCTCCTCATAGCTTATAGGTAAATAAATGGAGTATGCTCTATTTGCAACAAAGGTTTAGTAGCATCCTAATTTAGGATCGGAATAGAAGTTGCAGTTTTGTGCTCGGCGTTTTATTGCAATGTCCAAGTGCCGGCTCTTAGACAACTGAGCCGCAAAGCTTTTTGGCGATGTTTGCCAGGATTTTGCGGCCGTACGGGATATAGCTCGCCGAGTACCTGCAAGTGGAACACCAAACGATCATTAGCAACCGCGATCATGCAGTCTGTCTAAATAATTGATAAAAAATGTACCAGACAGCAGCTCCACACTGGATGAGCACCATTAACAACACCACCAGACCGAGTTCCGGCACCTGACATTTCAAGATAAGGTTAAAAAAATCAGCTTCGTCGCCAACATTTTTTCACATTGCAAAGCAGCGTACGAACCGCGATGGCGACAGTCAGCACCACGACGATCATGAGCAAATAAATGACGGTTGCAATACGCCGCACGGGCTTGAACATGAGCTTCACCTGCTGCTTCGGACCCACTAGGAAACCCGAACTGATAACGTCGAGACAGCGCACACAACGTCAGCAACGCGCACACCACCTCAAGCTCCTAGAACCAAAGCCCCGTCGTACCCACAGATCGAAATGATGTTGCCAAGACTGTAGGTGATGCCGAACTTGGTGCCGTTGTCGGAGCCCGCGATCAAGGCGAAGGTCGACTGGCATGAGCAACACCAATAAGTACGACGCCAGAACGACACATTAGCTCCCACACTCTGTCGTCCTCATGAGACTGCAACGACCATTGCTATTACCCCAAAGCTCACGAGATACCCGAGCACGAAGCACGACACGAAGCCGATCATGCGCTGCTTCTTGGTCAGACTGGGGCACGTGCTGGTGAGCGAGTCGAACTCAGACGACGCTGGGGTGTCCGACTTGGCGGCGCTCTTCTTGTCGCCCGTCACGCTCGCCAACTTCTTGCTGGCATCGCTCGCTGCGCCGGCCACCTTATCGCCGGCACCGCTAATCACCAGCTTAATCTGGTCCATCGCGAATGTGCAGGAATGAACGGATAACGGACAGGATGGGTTACAAAACAAGGGTACGCTGCAACTTGAAAGTATCAAGAGGAATGTCCCGAACGTACCATAATTCTGGCACACCCCAGGTTGTGATAACTCCACCGAGTGATAATACGTCGGTTCTCTGAACTATTACAGCCAAGAGGATTGTCTAATATGATCTTTGATAAAAATGGCTACGACATTTCGCCTCCTTCTACCACATCAACTGTACACCGTCAGCAAGCCACACCAATTGTACACCGAAAGCTAGCTACCAGTCCCAAAGGCCCATCAGCCGCCATGAGCGCTTTGTTCCCGGCGCCCGTGCGCTCGTACACAACCTTCTCGGACGCCACGCCTTCATCCGCATCAGCCCCTGCGTCTTCCCAGCGTGCAGCCGCGACCCACATCCCGCGATACCCGCTCCGCGTCGAGCAGCAGTTCGTGCCGCGCCGCAATGAGGACTTCGGCGGCGGCGGTGCGTACCCGGAGCTCCACATTGCCCAATTCCCCTTGGGAATGGGCAAAAAGGGCGGAAATGGGTCCAGCGCTAAAACTAACAGCGGCACCCTAGCCCTCCAAGTACGTGGCGAAGATGGCAAAGTGAGCTACGACGCCATCGTAACCCAACAGCATCGGGACAAGACCAAGGTATACACCAAATTCAGCGATATAGTAGAGAAAGTTGGGAGCGCGGCGGCTTTAGCGCCGCCCAGTAAAGACGAAGAAGTCGAGACGGCCAATCGCACACGAGATGCTCTGCAAGCTTTGGTGCAGGGCAAAGTGGCCAGCTCTCTGCCGACTAATGTGGGGCGTCAGAAGAGCGTCAAGGAGACGGCCAAGTACATTCGTTACACGCCCAACGACCAGGGCACGTCAGGCGCTCCGAAGCAACGGATCATCCGCATGGTGGAAGTGGCGAAAGATCCCATGGAGCCGCCGAAGTTTCAACATACCAAGGCCGTGCGTGGCCCCCCGTCGCCGCCAGTGCCGGTGCTGCACTCGCCACCGAGGAAACTTACGGTGGCAGACCAACAGTCGTGGAAAATCCCGCCGTGTATTTCCAACTGGAAGAACTCGAAGGGGTTCACTATTGCACTGGATAAACGTCTAGCAGCAGATGGGCGAGGACTGCAGCAAGTTACTGTGAACGACAACTTTGCCAGCCTGTCGGAGGCGCTTGCGATTGCAGAGCGAAAGGCGAGAGAGGAGGTCAACATGCGTGCTCACGTGCAGAAGAAACTGGCCATGAAGCAGAAGGAGCAAAAGGAGAATGAACTGCGGGAGTTGGCGTCTAAGGCACGTATGGAGCGTGCGGGTATCCGTGCGGACAGTGGAGATGAGAACGAGGACCGTCACAGCCGACGTCGCCGTTCGTCCAGCGTTGGCAGTCGACGTCGTGGCAGTAATGATGGGGATGATGACAGTGATGTTGAAGGACGACAGGAACGCGACCGCATCCGTCGTGAGCGCAAGAAGGATCGTGAACGTGAAATGCGCATGGATAAACTGGGCAAGAAGGGCAAGCTCGCGCGCGATGGAGATCGTGATATCTCTGAGAAAATTGCGCTTGGTCAGCTCCAAGGTGGTGGTAAAGCTACCGGCGGTGATGGCTTGTTCGACTCGCGTCTGTTTAACCAGTCTCAGGGAATTAGCTCAGGCTTTGGCCAGGAGGATGAGTACAATGTGTACTCAAAGCCGATGGTGGACCGTGGCAAAGCCAGCGTGTACCGTCCCAAGGGTGATGATAGTGCTTTTGACGCTGATAAGGATTACGAAGAGCTCAAGGGTGGTCACCAGAAGCGCTTTAAAGCTGACAAGCAGTTCCGTGGCACAGAAGCTGTAGCGCAAGGTGGTGGTCGCGATGGACCTGTGCAGTTCTCATATGACAACGTCAAGGATGAGGACGACGAAGGTGCTACCAAAGCGCGTACACCTCGTGACGACATCCGTCGATCGGCCCATGACATCCCCCCGCAGAAGACTCAGTCTCCGTCGGGTTCGCCTCCACGATCTCGGGATCGTGGCCGTTCATCGTCTGGATCTCCGCTTCGCTCTCGAGGTCGTGGCCGGTCTCCGTCAGGTTCGCCGTCCCGTGCCCGTCGTCGTGGTCGCTCTCGCTCGGGTTCTCTGCCGCGTTCACGTGGTCGTGGCCGCTCACCGTCTGGATCACCACCACGCTCACGGGGACGTGCTCGTTCTCCGTCACCATACCGTGCTCGCGATCGCTCGGCACCTCGTGGACGTAAGCGGTCACCTTCGCGCTCGCTTTCGTACTCTCGAGAGCATGGTCGTCCGCGTGCACGTTCCCAGTCTCCCTCGTCCTCACGTGGCCGTAGTAGCCGTCGTCGCTCGCCGTCTTACTCCCGATCTCGGCGATCTCCATCCCGCTCCCGCAGCAGGGACGGCGACCGTAAACGTCGACGCCGTTCGCCCAGTGATGACAGTGGCGATGATCCGTTCGGGCTGGATCAGTTCCTCACTGATGCTCGGAAGGGAGCTGACGATGAGCGTCGCTCCCCTGGCCGCGACCGTCGCCGTCGCTAAGATGATGTAAGAGCCGACTTTGGCAAAAAAACAACAGAAGCAGCAAAATGCGTGGGGGCGACTTGTAGCGCAGTTATCTAAGAGGTGACAACTTGGTAAAGTGCTAGTGTGCCTTGCATGTGTAATACATGTGATTGAATTGATTGGCTTGATCTGCTGTGCTTAACAGGTTGTGCACAATACTGTGTTCCTTAACAGGACATAAGCGTGCTTTTAAACAGGTTTAAACAAACACGCTAACGTTGACAGGTAAAAACATTGATAAAATGGACTAAGTGTTTGTTTTCTTACGCACTAACATACAAAGCAGACGTTGGCAACGTTACAGGTTTCGCTGGTACAGTGTTAAACTTGCTTAATACCTTACAAGAAGTAGGTGCCGACGACCATGACGGTAGCAGCAGCTGCACCTATGGTGAGCTGAGACGCACCGTTCGAGCCAGATGCGCTGGCAGACTCAGAAGCCGCCGTCGAGCTCGAATCACCCGTTGATGAAGACACCGAGGGCTCTGAAGTCGCATCCGTCGTCGAGGTGGCCGAGTCACCAGCAATTACAGATCCAGTCGAGCTGGAGGAGCTTACCGAGGTATCGACTGTAAGGCTTCCATCACTAACAGTTGCGCCCACACCGGTTCCCGAGGCCGCAGTCGCAGTCGCAGTGCCAGAGACAGGAGCAACCGTAGTAGCGTTAGATGCATCTACAGTAGAAGGAGTGACGGTCGTAGTCGTGGCGGTAGTCGTAGCTCCGGTCGTACTAGCTGCAGCAGTGGTTGCGGTCGGGGTGGTGGCCGCCTGGCCGGAGACACTGGCAACGGCAATGGCAGCAACGATGAGAACTTGGAAATACTTCATGGCAATTGAGTCGTTGAAGAGTGGGAGTAGGAGACTTGAACGCTTGGAAGTGGAAATTCTAATGAAAAGTTCCGTTGGCACGAGTTGAGGTGGAAATCTATGAGGGAGAGGCATGCGTTAAGATACGGAGTTGGTCGCTCTCTTTTTCCACCTGCCTGGTGGAGTTGTGGTTCAGCCATGTGAGTCTCACATGGTCAACCTGCTGTAACGAGAAAATTATGTTTCTACGGATAAAGTGGCAATCTGCTATCGAACACGTGGCAATGAATGAAGAGGCCAGGGCATGTGTGATGTGCATTCATGACGCAATGAAGGACAATTAATAATATCCTGGGCTTGAAGGCCACAGAACACGTGATGTGCTAGTGTTGGTCTTCGTAGTCTTAGTCTTGCTCGTTGTTGACGTTTTGAGACTTCATATGCTGCACGTGGATGATGTAAGGGACTGCGCAGGAAGATGAAGCTGGCGTCAATGACCGAGTCACGGACGACATCGTGACTCCGTCGCTGACGCCAGCACCATCTTCCTGCTGGAGCACGTGCTCCACATACTGCGCATTGTTTCCATCGGGGAAGCCCGTGCTATGGGGAAAATTGATGAGATATCCTTCACCCACGTGGAAGTGCGTCATGTAGAATCGAAGCTGCTTCAAGTACCCCTCCGTCTTGTTTCCGACTGTCGCGACCGCCTTGAGCTCAAGGATCACCGGCTTTTCCAGCTCTAAGTACAGATCCAGACGTCGGCTGCCGACCCGCTTCCCCTTGTACTCGATGGCGATTTCCTTCTCGATCAAGACGGTAACTCCTCGGTCTTGGAGTTCCCAAGCCAGTGCTCGTTGGTACGTGGCCTCGCGGTTGTACTGACCGAGGACACGAAAAACTTCATTGCAAATGGCTGGTAGCTCCTTTTTGAGCTGACTGGAGCTTGTGATTCTGGGTAGGTCCTTGGTTGACGCATCTTCTTTCTCCCCGAACGAAATCTTGTGCAGCTTTTCAGTGAGCTGCGCGATAATGTCACAGGGTTTGCCATCGTTATCGTGCTCTTCTTTGTTGTTGCCACGATTTTGTGGTGGCAAATTGCCACTTGTAGTGGCAATACTGGCCTCGTCGTGCCCGCGATTTTTGCTTAGGGTGTTCATCTTTGATGCGAAATCTTCGAATGAAGTTTAACTCTTTCGACCTTCCCAACGGCAGATGAGCCATTGGCACTTTTCAATACAAAATCCAAGTCAGTCATATTTGTATGGCGTCGTGGCTAAACACAGTAAGCAATAACTCCTCCTGCTGCTACAACTTCAACCACGTGCCGGTCTTGCCTCGATCAAAGGACGGTGTCCGGTGGTTACAGCTACCGCTGACCTATGCTACTTAACACGAATATGCACGGCAGGCGGTAACTGCGGTCCTTACGCGGTATGGCTATGGTATGATACGCCGGAGATCTCTGGCCGCGTGGAGCACGGCGGCGCGGGCTTTGATACCGAGGGCTAAACTACCTCCTGGTGCCTGCACCGTACGTCCACTTCTGCCTCGGTTTCGACGCTCGACCATCCGGGGCTTTGATACCCGAGCGCGTCGGCCGCTGACCAGCCGGGGCTTTGATACTCGAGCGCGTCGGCTGTTACCTCGGCTTCTTCCTGCCGGGGAAACTATTGCACGATACCGATACCGGTTGGGACACACATGCTGCTCCGTCGGCCAGCTGAGTTAGTATCGTCGTCGGTTGTAGTAGGTTCTCCCTGCTGTCCGCTCGTGTCTCCGTCGCTACCGTCAATTCGTCGTCGTTATTAGCCTCTTTCCGCATGCGGCCTTGCTTCCATAGTTCTTCGTAATCGGCTTGATTGATCTACAGTCGTTAAGCCTCGCCCCCGTTAAGTCGATTACCCATACGTCGTACTTCAAACTCCAGTACGTACCGCCCAGCGCGGGTACGATACTTCCGTCGTCTGCACTCCACCACGGTCTCGGTCGGCTGCAACTTCTGGAGCCGGGGTCTTGCTGACACCAAACTGTCGGTTCCTCTTTGGCCACGCCCGGCGAAAACGTGAACAACTTCACCTTCTTCTGTACGGGCATCTCGCTGTGAATCTGGCTGATCTGTTTGTGTGACTGCTACGGATCGTGGGCCTTCGGCGGGTTGAGCTTCCCGTTGCTCGACTGCAACTCTAGCAGGTCTAGCGAGCACTGCTCTCGCGAACGCTCGCACCGGGCTGAGGTCGCGTGACTGCCCAACATCGACCACGGCGGTGTACGGCTCCCGTCGTATCTGCGCTCTTGTTCTGCTGGCCACGGAGTCCGTGAGCGTATTACCGTTACCGGTGGCTGCATTTCGGCTTCTCTTTCGTTGTTCTGACTGCATATCTGGTCTCTTGCGGCCGCGTCGTCGTTCAGTGGCGCTGTGTCTGCTTCGTCCGCCACGCGTCGTCGCTTTCCTTTGCCCTTGGCCTCTGCTTGTTGACTAGTCCCTGGTGCTGCTGAGGGTAGATTGGTGTTTGCTGTTTAAGCTGCTGCAGCTTCACCGCCCCTGGTTGTTGCTGCTGCGGTCGGCCTATTTTTTTTCACCATTCACTGATGCCTCTATTTCTGATGCGGGATCGGCTGCATCCTCCGGATCAATGTCTGCGGCAGCCACGGCCTCTTCCTTCAAATCGAATGCTACATCCGCTGCCATCTGGTCCAGCAGTGGGTCGGATAATAATAGGAAAGTAAGAATGAGCAATAGGTGACGATGTCTTGGCCCGATTCAAGCATCTTCACCAAATAATTATCGTAACCGCTCGCTTCCACAATCTGCCCTGGTCCTCTCCAGCGATGACCCAAATTTCGTGATGCCCGGCCCGCGAGAAGGTCGGTATACCCACACTAATTGCCCAGTCCTGAACTTCGCCTTTCCTCGCACATTCCGCTGGTTGTAATAGGTCGCCTGGCGAGCTTGCTCCTTCTGTAGTGCCACCGTCGCTAACTCGCGCGCTGTCGCTAAATCTCTCAACAGCGCTGCGTGGTACTCATTCAATGTCGCGTACGGATATGCTAACCGGCTTTTCATCAGCAATTCCGACGGGGTCCTTAACTTTCTTCCCATCATCAACTCGTTGGGTTGATACCCATGCGTGGCGTGCCTGGACGAATTGTCGGCGTGTAACGCATACGGCAAAAAGTCGTCCTAATCGTCCTGCTGCTCGTCGACGTACAAACTGATCATATCCTTCCATGTGCGATGAAAGCGTTCGACTAGTCCAAGCAGATTCGGTCGGTACGGCATCGACTGCTTGGTCTGCATCAGCGATAACAGCTCTGCCGTCGCTTGGCTTCCGAATTCTCTCTCCCCTTCCATCATTATTTCCAGCATTGGCTTAAAGATTAAAACTACGCGTTCCATCAGGAATCGTGCAATAGAGTTCGCTGTGTGTTCCTTCACTGCTATAGCCATTGCGTATCTTATTGTGTAGTCGACCGCCGCGATCACATAGCAGTTGTGTCCAACCGTGATGGGTAGTGGTCCGGCTACGTCAATTGCGCAGCGGTCTTCAACATCTCCGATGCGTACGCTTCGCAACGGTGGCACAGCTGCTTTTGGCCGTGCTTCTCTTGACCCGCAGTCTTGATACGCGGAGACCCACTGATGCACTGAATCTCTCATCCGTGGCGACCAATACAGCCTCTGCAGCCGCTCGTATGTCTGTGGGCCGCGAAGGTGTCCGGCCCATACACTATCATGCATCTATTTGGACGCCAGCGCCCAGTATACCGTCGGCAAGATGGTTCTCTTCTCACTATTGCCAACATCGATCTGAGCAATGCCGTCCTCGTCGATAGTGACTTCCTGCCCTCGGTACGCTCCTTTCCGCAGCAATGCTTGCACCAATACCGATTTGCTCTGCTCACGCTTGATGTCTGCGTCGGTGAATTGTACCACTCCTAATTCTGCTGATTCGACTCGATAGGTTACTGCGGTGCGGGCGGCACCATTGATTATCTGGGTTATTCTGGCTTCCCCCGCTGCGACCTCTGGTTCTGGCCGGCCGTCCTTATGTTCCGGTATAGTATCGCCGCTATTTCCGTCGTTGTCCCCATCGGGCACGGGATCAGCTTCGATCTCTGAGTGCCAACTTCTGCCGTCGCGGCGCGTACTAATCGGCCCTGACGATGGTTCGGCTTCGCTTGCGAGGCACATCATTTCTACTTGAGCCACAAGGTCACACTCGTTCGTCGGCTTCCCTATGGCCGGATCGTCGGCTGTGTCACTCCCCTCTTCATCGCTTTCCCCGGAAGCTGGCACCGGCCCTCGTGATAACGCGTCTGCTACGTGATTCTCATTACTTAGGCGGTACACAATATTGAAATCGTACTCCTGCAAGGTCAGCGCTCAGCGATGCAAGCGTCCAGTTGGTTCTTTGGTTGCCATGAGCCATTAGAGTGCAACGTGGTCCGTCACTATTGTAAATCTGCGCCCGTACAAATGCGGTCTAAACAGCCGTACCGCCCATACATAAGCTAAGCACTCCAGTTCTGAGATGCTGTATTTTGCCACTGTCGGGTTGTTTACCTTGGATGCGTAGGCTACCGGTTGATCACCAAAGCCTTGGTCTTGCGACAGCACCGCACCTAATCCCGTTTTGGAAGCGTCCGTGGTCAGCTTGAACGGCAGCTTGTAGTCTGAGTACACAAGCACCCGCTTCGTACTTAGCCACGCTTTAGCTCACGCAAAGGCTTCCTCTTGCGGTGATCCCCACGCCCAGATACTCGATATCCGCAGCAAACTGGTCAGTGGCGCCATGCGGGTGCCGAATTCGGGTACGAACCGCGTGTAATATCCTGCGAGGGCGGTAAATCTGCGTACCTGATTCTCGTCCCTTGGTGTTGGGAAGTCCAGGATGGCTTTGACTAGTCGATGGTCGGCTGGATTCCTTTCGTTGTCAATTCGTGCCCGATATACTCCATACGTGTAGTTGCAATGTACATTCGATGACTTCAGGCTAAGACCAGCGTCTGTCAGTCGCTCTAACACAACTGCCAATTCCACGACATGTCGAGCTACACTTCCTTTCGTGAAGATAATAACATCATCTAGGTAGACTAAGCAGAACAAATCCAGGTCAGTCCTCTAAGCACACAATCCATCAGCCGTTGGAACGTGCTTGGGGCGTTGCACAACCCAAATGGCATACGGCAGAATTGAAATAAACCCTGCCGCGTAGTGAACGCCGTCTTCGGGCGATCCTGTGGTGCCACTCCCAGTTGCCAATACCCCGAATGCAAATCCAGACTTGAGAATCGCATTGACCCGTGCAGTGCTTCCAGGGTCTCATCGATCTGCGGTAGTGGATACACATCTTTTGCGGTTACTGCATTCAGCACGCGGTAATTAATGCAAAATCGCACACTGCCGTCTTTTTTCTTCACCAAAACAACTGGGAATCCCCAGGCGTCTTCTCCTTCTTCGATGACCTTGTTCGCCAGCATATCATCCACTTCTTTATCAATCAGCGCGTTTTCGGTTACGGCCTGCCTACGGCGTCTTAGCATTATCGGCGCCGCGTTTCCGGTGTTGATGTTCTGCTCGACGTTTACCTTTGCTAGCGGCGGACATCCGTCCTTCTTCTCAACTGTTTCTGCAAACTGCCGTAGGAGTGTGACGACTAAGTCTCGGTCGATCGGCTCCATTTCTCCGATGTCTATCTGGTCTTCGTCTCTGGGTGGGGGAGCGTCCTCCTTTTTCAACGTGGATATCCACGCAGCCACTCTCGCACGGTCTAGCTCGCCATTCATCGACAGCGTCTGCATGGTCTCGTCCCATGTCTCGTGGGTATCCAAGTTCCTAGTGCCTCTCGTGCCAGCAACCTCTCGCGCTTGCCTTCCATGTTCAGAACGACTACACGTACAGCTCCATCCTTCACTACGTCCACCGTCGGCGCCATCAGCAAGTGGCGTCTGGTACTCGGCTTTGTTATGAAGATGCCGGCAGTTCCTTCCTCAGCGTCCACGACCATCCGGACTATACTGCGTGCGCTCGTCCTCGGCTTCACTGCCAACCTCACAGCGGCATGTGTGGTACTCCCGTCTTGCCGCAGTGACGTGATGCCATGACACGTGAAGGGTAGGATGACCATCTCTCCGCTTTCATCCCAGTATTTCAGCTCCCTCTTGCTGAAGTCATTTTTTGCTTGTTTATCGACCATCGAGTCTTCTCCGATGAGAAACCCATCGGCTTGGCCCTTGACTACCAGTGCATCTACTGCAATCCGTTATTGGTACGGGGTGGTGCCTCGGAAACGCCAGGCGCCCAACACTCGAGAGCGTCCCCCGCCAAATCCTTCTACGACATATACGGGCGCTTGCCTGATCACGCAACGGCCATACTTCCGCAATTCGGCGCCTACTACGCTGAACTGGGCGCAGTTATCGAGGCGTACCTCGTGTGTGTACGTCTTGGACAATGCTAGCAGAGTTGTTGGCAGACTGCTCGTGCCGCTTGTAATGGTCGACCGCAGTTGTGCCATTCGTAGCATACTTCCGTCATCATTTCGTACGAGTTCCACATCTCCGTAGTTGCCCTGCTTCACGTACTTATACACTTTCCGCGGCTTGCGTTTCTCTCTCTTGGTTCCGAACACGTGGCTCTCGGATCCGATAGGCTTTTCCTGATTCGTCAGTCGCTGCTTCTGCTGCAGTCGCCATACCGGCGCGCTGCCCGGTACTGTTTCGACGCTTTGACCGCTTGGCGTCGTACAGACCGCATGTCTGCTAGCGTCCTTGCTCCGATAACACATCAGGTACGGTTTTTTCGAACTGTTGCATGTAGCTTAGACATTCTTCGTCTGTCTTCGGGACTAGCTGGCCCCCCTGTAGGATCTATTTCCTTCGCCTTCCTCAAATCCGCAGCGAACTTGCGAACGTGCCGCCCGGTGCGTCGGATAGCCGCTACTGCAATGGACGTTTCCTTCCGCCTCCGACGTGGACTTATGCCCGATATGCCTAGGGGTACGTTGAGCTTCCGCCGGACCGCAACTCGTAGTACCTTAGCGCGTTCCTGTTTCCGGAACTCGCTTACCAGTATCTGGCGCACTGCAGGTATCTCCACTTCTCTTCGTCTCTGTCATCGTCGAGCCGCCTGTGTACGTCGTCCTCCACTCAGCAATAAGGTCGCCTGCTGCACCCACCGGCGGCATCGTCCTTAACTCGTGCGCGTCTGCCGCGGTGTGCGTGACCTGTTCAGCGTGCTCGTGTGTCCTGGCTGAAGTGACCAAATCCGCGTGCGTGTCCGCTTCCTTACCACTCTCCCCCTGGGTTGGAGCACGGTTCAAAACGACCCCGTACTCTTCCCCTTGGTCGGAGCACTCGTTGAGGTTGGTGGCGACGATCGTTGATCCGTCGTCTTACGAACTCCTGCGTCTAGCCGGACCTGACATTGCTCGGTCTTCCTCATCCTTCTTGCAGTTCCTCGGCCTTTCCTCTTTCTCTTTCGTTCATTGGGGTGGGTCCTATACTTGACACTAGAGTCCCCGCCTCTACTGTCGCGACTCGTTTCCCGGCACCGGTGTCACGGCTGTCGCACCCTGTGTCGGCTGCGTAGTTGCTGCAACGGCTGACGGCGTCGGTGTTGATGCCATTGCAAACATCGTCTGACTTCGTGCTGGACACTCACGCCACCAGTGACCAGTCTGGCCGCAATACTTGCAGGTCGATTCTGCCTTCCTCTGCTTAATGGGTCGGGAGTCCGGTGATCCGTAATTCTCGACTCCCGTACGGCCTCCTCGCCCTTGTCCGCGTCCTCTGCCGCCTCTGTCACCTCCATAATTGTTGTCGTACCCAGCGTGGTAGCTGCTGCTGCTATTACCTCTGTCGGCACCAATCCAGGCGTCTTCGTGACTGTTACCGTTGTTCGGGCGCTGGTTGCCCTCAACCGGGTTTGACAACCCGGTTGATGGCGGTGATGACGTCATCGTCATGTACTCCTGTCTTGACTTCCAGCGTTCGTGCTGCTCTTGTCGTAGTGGCTGCTGGCTTGATATTCTGGTCGTCAGCACTGGCCGTGCGACTGGCTCCCACCAGCAATGACAATGCAGCCAAGGAAAAAGGGTCATTCTTCAAATTTTTGGCCAATCCATTGACCGGTTTCCCTTTTGTGTCGAAGGTGGGTGGAGTGTCAGCATCTCCTCCCAGCCGTAGACCGAGCTCTGCCCAATCGATCTTGTCCGCCACCTCGTTTTTTACTTTCCTTGCTTTTGGGGGTCGTTTTGCATTCGTCGTTGCCGGGCTCACGGTAATACCGTCAGGCGACACGCCAGTCGGTCACTTTGAAGCCTTCCCGGAACTCCCCGAAGCTGTCTTCGGCGAAGTGCACTGCGTCTTCCAACGTCTGCGGCTTCGACGCGCGTACTTAGCTCGCAGTCTGCTCATTGTTAATGCCATTGACGAAGGCGCCGATATACCAGACCGAGTCCAGTCCCATGCCAAACCAATATTTTGGAGGCTGTTGGCATAATCACTCAAGCGTTCGCCTGGCTGTTGTACTCGAGCGGCTTGTCGTTGCTGTATCTGGAAGATGTCATCTCTGCGCCAGTACTTCTTCTTCAAGGCCTGGACCAGGTACGATATGTTCCTGTCCTCTTGCTGCATATTTTCCGATAGCTTCAGCAGCCATTTGCTTGCTCCCTCTTTCAGATGTTCGGTAACATCCGAGTAAAGCTCGCGCGCCGACCATGTTTCACCGCCCAGATCCTCTTGTCATTGCACGGCTTGGGGAATCGAGGCCAACCAAGCTTCAATGGACTCGCCGGATGTTCCTTTGAATGGCTCAATTTTCAACTTCTTCATCTTGTGGTGCCGTGGTTGGTCGCTGCCGGTGTAATTACGTACACGGATGCTGGCTGAGCTGGTGGTGGTGGTGGTGGATACAGCATGAACCGCTTCACCATGGCTTCCTGCTGCTTTGTTGTTAACGCGTGCCACCAGTTCATCTCTTCTAGCTCATCGCGGGGCTGTTGTCGCGCCCGAGCTTGGAGCTACGGTTTTGCGCGTGGCTGATTCCTCTGCTGCTGTTCCACCCGCATCTGCTCTTGCTGCTGGTCACTAATCGACTGCGGTGGCCCTGTCGGTGGTTGTGGTGGTCCTGCTGGCAGTTGCGGAGGCTGATTCCCTCCCGCGGACGGTTGGTCTGCCTGCCTGGTCGGTCACCTTCGTCGCTGCTCGAATGATAATCGGCATTGGCTCCGCTGGGACTCGCTAATGCCACACCGCTGCTGCCGACTACCGTTCCGCCATCGCCATCGTCTTGGTTATCTGCATTGTTACTCAATCGGATCCGTGACCGAGACACCCACCATCGCTTTGGTGCCGGCGGCATGTGGCTAGTTGGCATTCCAGCGATAACTGCTGCCTGCGCCCCTCCATTCGTCGGCGCACTGGATCGCCGTGCCGCACGGTCGCTTCGTGCCGTCATCGTTTGGTCTCTTTTGCTGTCTGCTGTTGCTGCTCAACTCTGCTTGCTTCTGCTTTCCTCCTCAGTCCTCTCCGTAGGGGCTGGAGGGCTTAACCAGTTACTTCTGTCTGCTTGCCGTTCTTTCCTGCCGTATTTCTGCTTCCGCTTCTGCTTTTTCTTCAGCTTCAGACCTTTTGTCTTATCGGCGTCTTGGAGAGCCACAGGGCTTAGCCTCGTAAAGGTCTTCCTCGGCTATCGGCTGGAGCCCACCCGTGTTGGAAGGCCCTGTATGACCACCAAGTAAGCTATCACCTCCTGCTGTTACAACTTCAACCACGTGCCGGTCTTGCCTCGATCAAAGGACGGCGTCCGGTGGCTACAGCTACCGCTGCCCTATACTACTTCAACACGAATATGCACGGCAGGCGATAACTGCGGTCCTTACGCGGTATGGCTATGGTATGACACGCCGGAGATCTCTGGCCGCGTGGAGCACGGCGGCGCGGGCTTTGATACCGAGGGCTAAACTACCTCTTGGTGCCCGCACCGTACGTCCACTTCTGCCTCGGTTTCGACGCTCGACCACCCGGGGCTTTGATACCCGAGCGTCCACTTCTGCCTCGGTTTCGTCGCTCGACCACCCGGGGCTTTGATACCCGAGCGCGTCGGCCGCTGACCACCCGGGGCTTTGATACTCGAGCGCGTCGGCTGTTGCCTCGGCTTCTTCTGCACGACCACACGGGGCTTTGATATCCGTCTCCTGCACACACTCGGCGGCTATACCAGCGATCGGTGTTTCCTCTTCTCAGCTACGACCTGCTTCTCTCCTCCTAGCACTTCGGCTATTCGACTTCGGCAACCGGCTATATAAGCCGTATGAGTTGTGGTAGTTGATATTCGGCTTAGTGCTCTGCATTAAACCAACAGGCAATCTGCTTTTCAGCTCTTCTCTGTTCTGCGGCAGATCGAAGACTGACCGCTCCCTTGTCTTCGAATACTTCCTCAGCTTCGGCGACTCCTCGTGCTAGCTGCTAGGCGTCTGTTCACTAGTGCCCTCGTCCGTCCGTTGAAAGATCGCGTCCACCCCGCCGTCTTCACTGGTCTTGATCATCCTCGGCCGCTGCCATCCGTCCTGCTGTCCTTTCGGTTGTGGGTGATCTTCTAGCGCTCTTACGGGTTTCATCGGCGGGTCTACCCGTTTGGTGTCGGCCGTTCATCTTGAACTTCAACGTCCGTGCTGTCAGCTCTTGTACTTGAACTCCATCTTGGTCCTCGCTGTTGTCTTCCACCGGAGCGACGAGTCCATATATTATCATCATTCTTACTACACTAATGATCCGATTGGAATGCGGTCGAGAAGACACCGCACACCCTGGTGAGCGTTCAAGGTTCTGGGAAACTGGAACCCGCCAGCTTACAACACTGGTAATGCGTGAACAACGCGCGGCAGCCGGTGCACCTATCTTGACCTACTAGGTGGAGATCCGGTAGGTCGGCCACGGCATTTACCGGAACCAGCGCTTATTTCCCTTTTCAAGACATGTTGCACACAGTGTCTTGTACGTACGTATACGGTCATGAAGCCTGTTTCTCTCATAAAGATAGTCTCCACACTGTAGTTAGGCAGTGCTAGCCTCAGACCACTTTTTCTTCTTTTTGAGATCGGTCGAGACAATTGTCAGCAATGCCTCTCCATCTGCCGGATTGATCATAATATTGAATGCATTTTCACCATTGTGATCGTATCGGTATCCCGTATGCGAGGGGTCTGAGGGGGTTCTGCGATAAATGCTGAAAAGGAAGGTTAAATTTGGTGGTACCCCTGCAATTGTCCTTAATACGCTCGTCCCCCGATGAAGAAAGATCTGAACAAAACTTTTCTTATCGAGGTACAGTACCTTATTGTCACGTAATACTATTGTTAGCTAAGACATCTAACAGTTGTATGTATCAGCCTTCCCTACTCTTAGCGTGTCGAGTCTTGAGCCGCCTCAGCTTTAAATCGCGGGGGCCGCGATCCCCGACGAATCTCGTTCCGGTTCCTCTCCAACCACTGTCCAATGCCACCAGCCAGTTATGTAGCTTTCATGTTCCCTGGACCTTCAACGTCTTGACTAAGTAAATCAAACTCTATGACCCCACGATGAATTTTAAACCAATCCCGTCATCTGGTTATATTTCATTTGAGGGGTGCCGATGAGATCCTGCTCTCGAATAAAGTTCGTGGACCTGCATATCGCGCCACTCCTCTGCTGACACAGTCGCCATGTTCTTTCCTCGGGTATAATTGTAACCAAGACCTCATTGTACGAGAGGTGGCGCTAAGGTTACTCTCTAATCTGGAGAAGTCGTACTGTGACGAGGTATTTAACAAGAAGTTGTTCGTATGTGGACGAGAAAATCAAGATTTCCGAAAAGATGGACCTGGTGTCGTCTGCTTACACCATAGATTCGTCGTAAAACTGCCTGCATGCGTTATCTTTGGTCCACCCCTTCAAACAGTTTTTTTTTAAGGAAAAGCGGGTGTAGCGACGCTGTAGTTTAAAGAGGGATCATGGAGACACGACTGAGTCTGCGGCAGCGATTACGGCGACTTGGAGACAGCAACTGAGTCTGTCACGACGGAGGCCTCAGCTCGAAGTCGTCGGGAACCACCACAAGATTTGGAAGACGAAAATGACGACGATGAAGGCTAAGCTGACGAAGAAATCGACAACGAAGAGAGCGGCGACGATCAAAGCTTTAAAATGGAGACGGGCTCACAGATCATGACCTTGGAGCCTAGTGACAAGTGCCCCACTGCATCCGTAGTGAAGCTCGTATTCAGTCGCAGTGACCCTCTTGGACGCCCTCCAACCGTCTGCTTCGACTACTACCATCTCTCGGGGTTGTAAGAGACTACACTGGCATGGTAATCACTACAGTGGACGCTCAGGTGCTTCAGCTCTTGTACCGCACGTCTTGGGAGCGCAACTGTGTCAAAGTGCATTTGCTGCTGCCGGTTTCTTCCGAACTCGTAAAAAGTGGACGACGTGGCACTTGGCGTGGGCCAAACCCGTCCCGAAAACCCAGTTCAAACGCTTTCGTAGTGATCATCCGCACGCGTTTAACCATTTTCCCGATCCTTGGGTCATTGGCCGTAAAGATTGACTCATGAAGACGCTTGTTAATTATCGTCGACGGTTTGGATCGATTTTACGACTTTTTCCCGAAAGTTTTTCACTTCCAAATCAATTTGAAGCTTCCGTCGAGCACCTGGAGTGTAACGAAGCTTTCATCATTGGAACTTTCCCTCCCGCGGTTGTAAACGGAAACAAGGACGCAAACGAAGCTGCACGACTAAAGACGACTACGAATGGACCGCTGTGGATCATCAAACCTTCAGTTTCTGCCTGTGGTCGTGGGATTCGTCTTCTCACCCATCGCGACGCTTGTAAGCTATGTGAAAATACTCGAAAATTAGCCACCAAGTCGAAAAATGGGAAGAAACTTACGACAGCACGAATCATCCAAAAGTACGTGGCGGATCCGCTCTTACTGGGCACCGGCGCTCGATACAAATTCGATTTGAGGTTGTACGTATTAGTCACGAGTCTGGATCCGCTTCGGATCTATCTCTTCCAAGAAGGAATCGCTGGCTTCTGTACGTCGCCGTACTCGCTCGAGAACCCACGCAATCGCTTCGCTCATCTGACCAATTACGCTATAAACAAAGGGAATGATGACTTTGTAAAGAATTCCGATACCCAGCGAGCAGATGCTGGCAGCAAATGGAGTCTCTCGGCGCTGTTCGAACACTAAGACCCAGCAGCTTCTGGACGAGCCCGAGACGCTCATGCGACAGCTTCGTGCAATCATCTGTAAGACCATCATCGCTGCTGAAGCGATTCTTACACCACTTGTCCACCAGTTTGCAGGTCAAAGTTCTTGTTATGAACTTTTCGGCTTTAATCTCATGTTGAACTCCAAGCTGCGTCCATGGCTACTTGAGGTCAATGTGTCGCCATCACTAATGGGAGGTTCACCGCTTGATCGTCGCGACAAAGGCTTGCTACTAAGTGATACGTTCCACTTGGTGGGGTTACAAGTACCAGTTACGAACGTACCCCGCGACAAAATGCCAGTTAATCTCGAGTCTCTGTCTAATTCTTCAAAAGAAACGTGTTCTTTGTCTTCAAATCGCCCAATCCGACGCAGTAAAATCATGCGCTCCACACCAATCAACCCGTCAGCTACACGAAGTTGTATTAAACCCAGCAATCGAACGGTTTGGCACACATCACTTGGATCTTTTACAAGTAGCGACTGGGATCTCGTACGAGCAATGGACGACGAACGACGTGGCCACTTTGACCGGGTCTTTCCCCATTTCTTGGCCTCGTCACAAGCAGCAGTGGAGGAAACTGCGAGTTACTTGCAGTGACTGGTTCGTCAACAATCCGCTGGCAACAATCCTCATAGTCGTCTGCGTCGTCAGGTCCCAGCAATTTAATGATTTGTTTTAGATATTCAAGTCGTCATCATCCGTCCCATCATTTTCAGTCTCCTCGTGCCCATCGAGTAACTCGCTCTCTTCCTCCTCGTCTTCTTTATCTGCCTCAGTCATTGCAGCGAGCGAATATCTGCTGGATATTCCTTGCACTGGAGTCAAAGCACTTGGCGTTACTCTCGTACTTGGCACCGTGCTGTTACCAGAGCTGGTACTTCCTCTCGAGCCTTCCAGTCTGACCAGTTCCGGCGAGATCAATGACAAGGAACTTGCCTTTCTCCGAGCAGGACTAATAGCACGATGTAACCCGTGCAGCACTTCCGTCAGACTTACGTTTTCTGTCAAGGCAGCCGCGTTTTCCACTGATGGTGGCTGAACTGTACCGAGAATGGCCGCTAACGCTGAGCCGGACGGCTCTCGTGGCCCCAGTACAATCTTGGAAGCCTCCCGATTCGAAAACATGTTACTGCGTCGTCCATCATGGCCACGGTTCAGCCGTAGCGCTTCTGGGGGCAATTCCAGGATACGGCAACTGTGTTTAACCTTGAGAGTCACCGCCACTTGAGTCATTTTACGTTGCAACATCTCCAGAAGTTCAGGAGACGGCGTCTCTGTCCAATAAAGTGCGTGTGTACTGGATCCCGTACTGCCGGTAGTCGAGAGGTTACCACCAGGACCGTTGTTCACATCAGCTTTGGGAAGCTCCGAGTCTCTAACGTCAATTTGAAGCGCATCCAGACAGCGCAACATGATGCCACGCAGCTTGGCATGCTCGCGATTCCGCTGTTCACGCAGTTCATTGTACGATCGAATGCTCGCGAGGGTCGTTTGGACACGCACTTGCATATCATGTTCGACCTTTTCGTTTGCGTGCATGACGCCTCGAACATTGGCACGATTCCTCTTCTTGTCGGTAGTTACTGAGGCTAATTCCTTCTCCAGTGCTGCTACTTCATCGGCCAATGCAAGGTTTGCTTTATACTTGGAAAGTAATTGCTCTTCAATTGTCGCAAATTGCTGCTCGAACGCAGCCAAGTCTGGAAAACCCATCGAGTTTTGAACGACACGGAACGCCGTCTACAACATAACAGCAATGTTAGTAAGCTACACCAAATTGTGTACCCATATCTACCATTTTTTATCTTACGCAATAGTCCAGTAGAGTGTTGAACTGACTCGTCTTGTTGCCGTCGGGACTCGTGGATGCTTTCTCACCACCTACTCCACTCCTTGTTGAGGGCTTTACTGTGTTGAATTGCAGTCTCGTTAACGCTCTACCTGAACTCCCAGTCTCTGTTAATCCGACAATAGCGTCTCGACGTGCCGAGTTGCGTTCTTGCACGGCGCCCATGAGTTTCGCTACATCAACAATAACTGCGTCTTCAGGAGGCAAATTGAGTTTCTGCGCCTCCAGATCCACCTCAGCTCGGCGTTCGAGCTCACTGAGCTCTTCTGAGAGCTGATTCCGCACCATTTTGGACGCATAAACTTTCTCCTCGTAAACCTGATTCGCTTGAGCGACCTCTTCGATGTCTTCTTGAAGTTTGTGTCGTACTTTACGTAGTGATAACAACTCACGACGTACCCGATCGACGTCCTTTTTGACTTCTTGCTGCTGTTTCACGAGCTTCATAAATTCTTCCTCAGCTTTCGATAGTCGGTGCTGCATGATAGACGAGCAGTGTGCCACCGCCACGTCGTTCTCACGCACAGCGTTCACACCACGCAGTTTCCGTCGCAAAAGCCCAATTTCGGTGTCTAAATCTGCCTTTTTGGTCTCCAATTCCACGAGCTGCTCCTTCATCACCCGGATTTGGGTCATGAATGTGGCATCACTCTCTAATAAATGCTCCACGGTACCTTTTGTTGGATGAATAGCAATTGTCGTCGCTGTAGAAGACGTCGACCTCTTTGGTAAAGCTCCTTTAGGCTTAATCTCGTTCACGGTAAGGGTAGAAATTACGGGTACGGTACTGCGACTCCGTGGACGCTGTTCGTCTACATGAAATGACGGTACTTCAGACACTGCACAGTGGAAGGAATTACCGGTAGTCACACCAGAAAATTCCAACAACGCGGTACATTTCGTCGACCCGAAAAGTGCCAAGCGGTTTACTGCTGCCGATTTCAGTACCGGTTTACACGACGTGGTGAGTATTGGATTGGAACTAAAAGCTCGGCTGAGACCTTTTAACGTCGCAGCATTTGCCTTCTTCGCGGTACTGAGTGAGTCACTAGTCGGGCCTGCATATCCCTCTACGAGACTTCGAGGCTGTCGCCATGGCATCGTCTGGGATTCCGGAAGCTGCAACGGACCAGAACGTGACCGAGGCGGCAGTCGTTTTCGTCGGTAAATAGGCTTTTCGGCAATGTGCACCACGTACTGATTCGGGTTATCCGGCTGTGTCTCCACGCGTTCAACTACTCCTGTCTGTTGCATCAGCTCCAGTGCGTGACGGTTGCCCAGCAGGAACTCCCGTCGCTTTCCTAAATGATTGTCCAGTAGCGCGTTATACTCTGGGATGCCATCGCTCGGGAGGAACCGGGTGGAGAATGGACGCACAGAGGCGGCTTTAGCGTAGTGTTGATCCATTCTGACCGTATACTCTTCGAGCCCAGCAGAGGTTCGATATCCTCACGCAGCCATGCCCTCCACAATGTACGTCTGGGTTTGACGGACGCTATTTTGACCTTACTCATGCCACTAGACCAGAAATAAACCCGAGAAAATGTGCTCCAAATACACTTTTTATTCGTTTTATTTTGACCTGCTGGCGGTTAATCACCAGTCTCCAGTCACGATGGACTTACGTGTACAACACGTTGAGTGAGCGTGCTGCTCCGTCGTGATGCGCAGTCGGTTGGAAGAGCATTGGACGCTCCAACGCACTGAGCGTGGACGTTGACGAAGTCAAAGGCAAAAAGCTGCGCATCACGTCGACTTGAGTAGTGGATACATCGCGCAGACTCACGAATACACGCACACGACGCTTCCGAAGCTCCCCCTACGCAATATTCATTCAAAAAACCTCATCAGCTCTTTCACCAAAGACATACAGCTCATTAAAACGTACATGAGTTAACAATGCCGCAGGGATTCCGGTCACAAACTGTGGCACTTCAAGAGGTCGCACGGGTGGATCCATCTTCATCTCCTCCGTCACGCTCGACGTCGCCAGCATCCTCAGTTTCGCCCCAATTTCCCCGTCTGCACCATACTGATCCGCATAGATGGTCGACAGCTGCGAGTCGAGACACACGACATCTTCTGCATCCACGTGCTCCCTCAACTTGTTGAGCCAGGGCCACGTTGCCGCGACGGGCACTTCCTGCCCCACCAGCAGCGCGAGGGTATTGCCCTGTTCCGACACCTTGACCCCCATTTTCGACAGGATCAGACCGGCGGCAGGAGACGAGCTCACGTCCGCCTGCAGCTTGCAAGGCGGCTATAGACACACATGGTAAACGTTGGCCGCAAGGTTGAGTCAACATCATGTCGCAAGTGGATGAAGCAATTAACTCGTACACAAGCCTGGTCGTTGGTCACTAGCGTCCCCACGGGCGTCCAGGAAGCTGTTAGCTGTTGTACGAACTGCTGAGCTGCGCCGGGCATGGCGACGATCAGGGTCTTAACTTTAACAGGTTCCAAAGCTTGAAGTCCTGCTAGTTGACGCACGGGGCGGCTCCACTGGTGTACGACATATAGCGTCAAACATGTAATAAAAGGTAACCTTTATTTTGGTGGCGAGAAAAATTACGCGGAAGATGGCCTTGCTCGAGGCGATGTCAGGGGCGTCATAGGGCGTGATATCGCATGCGCGGGAGCTGAACGTAAAGGGGAGAAGAGAGAGGGGGTAAACATGTGTCAGGGGGATATACGAAGAAGTCAAACGCACCTGAACTCGCCTTCCTCGGCGAAGCGGAGCGCGAGTGCCATCTCTAATACTTTAAAAGTAGTTCAAGTATACTACAGTATTTTAGGTGTTACAGTACGGTACATGTACATACCGTCCAGCTACCAGTAGGTGGTATTTTACTGATATACTTAGTATACAAATCTTAACAAACCGGTATATTTCCGGTAATTGCTTAATTTCGGTTGTGACGTCAAAATTTGAAGAAAGAGATAATCAGAACGAATGTTACAAACAACACCAGTGCGATCTCTGTATGGATAAATCCAGACTACCGTCCAGCTACCAGGTGATATTTTACTTATTTACTTAGAAGTCGGGTATTCGCTCACCGGTATATAACCGGTAATTGCTTAATTTTGGTGGTCGTCAAAACCCGAAGTTAATTTAGAAAAAGTTGATAGCAGAACGAATCGCCTACATTTGACCCGTTATGGTTCATCGCCACTTCTTCGCCTGCGACTCTTTTTCCACCTCGCGTTTCTCAATGGCTGCTGGGTCTTGAGGTATCATGTGGAAAATCCATCCCTTTGAGCACCGTCGAGACGGCAGTAAAATTTTAGCGACATGCAGTAAGGGGATTGGTCCTGGGTCAATATAATAATACCCTCGTCGCCTGAACATTCTTGAACGCTCCATTATATACACTCTGAATGCCATCGAGTTCGTCACGGTTTGATCTACCTGAATTTTGACGGTACCAACTACTGGCCTGGAAAAACGCCAGGATGACACGAGGAAGGTTTGCCAGCCGGAGGGACGGCGAATAACTTACGTAATTTTTTTGTAAGCTTTCCCGTGTCACTTTACATGTTCTGCGTCGATAAAAACAGCATAGGAGCTCGATGCTCGCACGTCAAACCATGTTGACAACGTACCACAACTCATTCGTGACTGTGTTCCTCAGGGCAATAGTTGATTCCTCAACACTTAAATCA
Organism: Phytophthora sp. 'mugwort'; assembly: GCA_033558025.1. NCBI lineage: Eukaryota > Oomycota > Peronosporomycetes > Peronosporales > Peronosporaceae > Phytophthora > Phytophthora sp. 'mugwort'. The sequence goes on along the minus strand of JAUCEF010000008.1, from coordinate 1,312,228 downwards.
ACCGTGCAGTCGAATGTGTGACCATTACGGGTCTGCAGCCGGACGTTAGCCATGTTCTCACTGCCGAAGAGGATTTTGCAGAATGATGCCAAGTGGGTGAGAGGATCTAAGAGAGGAACTATTCATCCATCACGTGACTTCATCTTCTCGTTTCCAGTTGTCATTTCCAGTCTTTCAATCATTTTTTCCTGTTCGTCGTCATTCTCTGCAGATGGCTCACGGGTACTTCCTGGAAACTCTTTCCTATCAGTGTGACAAAACGAAAAAAGAGGTTTCATCAGCGCACACTATACAGCAGATATGCTGCATACCACACCTCTGCAAACTACATGTACAGTAGCTACGCTGAGTATATTCTGTTTTGATTTGATATTCTAGTTCATACACCGGGACAGATAGCTCCACAATTGTAAGGTCATCGCTTTTTCATTCGTGGGAAGCGTGTATTAATACCAACCGTGAATCATTTGCTCCCAATCTAGAATATGGGAATATCGCATTCTGTGATGTTAAAAAAATATCGCGTTGAATGATGGCGACCAAACCGAGAGTAATCATTTTGCAGAACCGTTGTCTTAGATAACGCAAAGATTGATGACATGCAATTCCCTAGGATCGATTATTGTCATCACGGATAAGGAGACACCTCCACCTCAAGTCACGTCGTCAACTTGACGCGTGTCTAGCCATCCAATAAGCGGCGTCCCGTCCGGCGTCCATATTTTTACATTAGCAGCTCAAATTGCGGCAATTATGGTGATAGTTGTGCCAAGTACCTATCGCATCGGTCCATTCCTCGACTTGCAACTTGTGGGAGTAGCAAAAGTCCCTGCCTTTGTCAATCCACATAAATTTAGCACGACCACCTGCTCATGAATGGAGAAAGACGTCTCGCATGCGAAGGGTCTTCCAACAATCAGTAATAGTGTATACACTCACGTTGTAGTGATACGTATATCGCACTTTCAGATGACGGGATAAGGTTTTCAAGATGTGTTGGCCTCTGTAACTGGCTTCGCTGCTCGCTTACTGTGGCCATTGTCACTCTGCAGTCGTCATCTTTCCATTCAAGACCATTCAAGACCCCCCAAGAAGAATGAATCACAGCTTACTTAACCCACCCAATAGTCATTTCCTGAGTGACGCCGTGATTGGGGTCCTAACAGGGCGACACTCACACGCATCAACCTACCTGTTCGACGATCTTGACGACGTGAGCAAAAACATCCACATACCGACAACTCACAGTCCCATCCAGTGGCTAGCTGCACTGACCTAAGCGGCTCGACTCAAGAGCAATTACCGAGCTCAGAACACCAGACAACGCACCTAACGTCAGCGAACTGCATCGAACTAGGCATGTATCAAAACCGCTGGCACGAATTAAGTACTGCTGAACGATCGGCGCTGCCTCCATCGACAACGTCGACGCAGAACACAACAACGCTACCGGACGAAACTGAAGGAAAAAACAACGTCCCTTGAAGTCGCTGTTGGACAACTACGAGAGCAAGTTAGACGACTCGGCAAAGAGCGCCAGAAGATTCCACCAAACATTGCAAATACGACGGTGCCCCTCAAGGTGGTAGTGGAGTACTTTCGTCTGTTTCGCCACGGATTTCACCCCACCGCACCGGTCTCAGAGCTCTGCAATGCCACTGCAGCGCTTCAATCCGACCCAGCGTTTGTACAAACGCAATTTTATCAGGCTGTTATGACGCCAGACGTGCAGGCCAATATTGGATTCGGTGTGGAAGCGGCATTGGAAGACTGGAGGCTCATCTCAGTTCATCATGACAACCTCCTGTATGACCTTGAAAGGGTAGAGCGAGGACCAGGAGGCTCCATTATCGCTAGTATGACGGGAACCACCATTATCACGGAGAAAATGCTGCTCATGGCATTTCCAGTCCTTAACAATCGCAGCGGATTAGATACATGGACCCCACTCGCGGCAGAGCTCCTCGGCCAGCGACTTGTTGTTCCCAGCACTGTGCGTTTCGACTTTGAGGACACAAACGCTCGGGTAGTGAGTGTTCGCTACGAGGCCAACATGTTGAAACCACTATTGCTGTTGCTACAAAGTGTGTAAAACGTCTCAATCGTACTGAATAGCGCTCTCGACATCCACTACTGGAGTAAGAGTGGAGGCCTGAAGTCTTCAAACCATCATGCCTGCATTCGAGAAGAAGGACTGAAAGGGAGCGTTATGCCTTCATAATCACATATATCGTGACCATAACCCAAAACTATATAAATTAAAGAGTGAGTAAATTGTCGTTTGAAACCTACCCCTTGCCCATCTGCTATCCTATTCTGATCTGCTGATTAAGCCGTATCCGTACAAGGTATAACGTATACAGCCGCTGCCACCCCCCCCCCCAACAAGCAAACGCGTGGCTCCAACGGGAGGAATATGACGCGTGTCAGGGCGGGCAGCACGCAGAAGCGTCCCCTCCCTGCCGATCGGAACGACAGCTGCGAGCGAAAGGTATCAGACGTGTCCGAGTGTTCGTCGCTGGATGGGTGGGTGCCATCACCGAGCCCCTGTGATGCTGAGTAGACGGAGACAACAAACATCGCCAGAAATTTATGCACGGAGCGGATTATGGTCGCTCCACCGCCTCGAGATATCCAGTTTCCATCGTGAAGGCCTTCGAGGCCTACCTGGCCATGTATCAAGCGCAGTCGTTCCAGGTAATTCTTCGTTTATATCTCTTGCATTTTTATTTATTTTAACAGGCATATATGCTCGATAGGTCTTCCGTGCTAGGACGAATACTACTGCGACATAGCGTAACGGAATTATCAATCGCACAAAGTCAAAGGCAGCCAAAATTCCGGAGGAGTGAGAGCAGTAGGTCAGGACGTTCATCTGCACTCACTACGGGAAGTCCAATTGCAAGGCGAGCACTAAACGTCCACGGCAGGAGAGTCGGGCTAATGGTTGCAAGGCGCAGGTACAAACCTTCCTTTATACTGTTGTTGTCGAGATATTCGGGTTCATTTGAGCTCGGTCGGCTCAGTCGGGCTCATTCGGGCTCGGTCAGCTTTGTTTTGATCCGGGATCATTTGGGTAGTGTTCTGGTGTCGTTCGAATATCGACTGTTTTGCGATGTGGTGCTTTGTTTCTAGATCAATACGTGTGTGCAAGTTGGCGACAAAAGCACCAGCACCATGACCTTTGCCATCAAGATAACGAGGTGCCGCCTCGAGCACAACCACAGCCTCTTGGGACGTGCTTCCCTTCAAATCGGATTTCGCTGGATGAGATCACGTTACAAACTGTTGCCAAGCTCCGGAAAGCTGGTGCCAAGAAAACGAACACAATATCAATGACAACTCGGAGAGAAATCCGAAACCTCAAGATGTTCACAACCTGGTCCGGAAGTTCAAGAGTCGGGAAAACGGAAACGGCCCAACTACCAGCGCAAAGCGGTTGAAGAAGTGGATGACGGAGTTCGAAGATGTGGCCGGAAATGTCGGCCGCATTTTCGTTGACAATAGCAACGAAAATGTATGAGAAACATGCCGTTCACTTGCATTTACCGCTATGAAAATATCTAACTCTATGTTATAATTTTCGTTTGGCAGAAAGTTGTAACATGCATTACGCGGCAGACGAAGCAGGTGTGGTCTCTCTACAGTCAAATTCCAGAGATTTTGCTGATTGATGCGACCCACGGGGCTAATCGATCCAAGTATAAGGTATTCTCTTTCATGGCACATGACACGTTTCGTAAGGGTCAGTTTGTGCAGCTGCAAAATGAGTAATTGCCAACGTTACTGACAGCCCTGGAGGAGGCCAAGACAAACAATCCCCCCCTGGAAGAAGTTGCGCTGCGTGTTGACAGGCAATGACTTTACAGAGATGTCTGTGCTGAGGAAAGCATTTCCGAACGCCACGATTTTGCTGTGGCAGTTTCATGTCCTGAAGTATCTCAGGGAGAAATCGCATCCACCGACTACGGGTTTAGCTCGTGGCAGAAAGAACAGCTACGTGGAGTGATGAACCTGTTATTCTACGCTAAGATAGTGGCTGAATAGGTTGGATATTCCGTACGGGATATCCAACCGGCGGGAGGCTCTGCTGGAAGAATAGCTGAGCGCGAATTGTCTTCCGAACGGCAAGTGTCAAGGTCAGTCGGGAATTGGTTGGTCTCAGTCGGGCATCAGACGGGTTTGGTTGGGCCAAGTACCCGACGGACGGGTGCAAAGACTGATTTCCACCTCCAAGAGAGATTCATCTTCTGAGCCTGGAGTTGCCAGGCTCCAGGCTTTGCCAGGCTCAGAAGTTGAATCTCTCATCTTGGAGTTGCCAGGCTCAGAAGATGAATCTCTCTTGGAGGTGGAAATCAGTCTTTGCACGTCCGTCGGGTACTTTCGGAAGAACTGGAAGAACTGTCGAAAACTGTGGTGTGCACACAAGCGTCAGATCACGGTGATACTTGGAAATTACACAAACAACAGGTTGGAGGCTTTGTGGAAACAGTTAAAAGAATGGATGGATCTTTTTATGTCCGTGGGTGAATGCATCGCTTCTGCTCATTTACTACCAGAGTCGGCAAGAACGACGTTTCATGGATGAAGTGAACAAAAAGGTGAACGTGCATCATTCCGGATATGACCGTGAGATGAGTCTCGTGGCGAATCTTGTCAGCGAGCACGCGTGAGAGCTGATACGCGAGCAGTATGTATACGCGCTAGGTCGAGCTGCTTACGATTTTTACGAGAGGTGTCCGGACGTCTACTTCATCAAAAGCACTTGTACCGATGGTTGCGCGTTGAGTGAACTGAACGCAGAGTATTCCGTCTCAAAGAGTGACTGGACATGCTCGGGTTTAATCATGAGCACTCGCTTGTTGCCATGCCGGCATGTCTTCTTCCTCAAAAATTATCTGAGCAAGGAATCAGTGATCCCGACACAACTACTGAACCACGTTGGCTGATTGCATCTGTACGATGTGCAGTCGAGTTTGAAGAGGCCCCTGAAAGCTTCATCGCTACTGAGTCTTTTTCAATCCGGCGGGTGTTATCGACGAACGAGCGTCCATGGGACTCAAATTCCAAGTTGCGCGAGGAGATGCCATTGCTAGTATGATATGTGATACCAAGATGGGGCTTGAAATGGTGGAGTATCGTGAGGTGATCGCGTATTTACAGGAGGTGTCGCATCAGATAAAGAAGGGAAATTTCGGCAGTTCTTCAAACGTGGAACAATGTGGACCTGAAGTCGGGGTCGCAGCTTGAAACGGAGCATGATATTCAGGTGATAGAGCTACAGTCTGATTTATCTCAACCTTCTCCTCCAGTGGTAGCCAACCAAGCGCCTTCACAACCTATCTCGTCCTTCAAAACAAGTCGGACAATGACACTGAAGTCCAGTCGGGCGACTTGCAAAGTCAATCGGGCAGTCAATCGGGCCAATAGTCAATCTGGCGAATATGGCCAACCTGGTGATCAATCGGGTTGTCGGGCGTGGCGGGCGGTCAATCGGGCGTGTCGGGCAGCTATCCGCTCGGTCAATAAGTTGTTGAAGGACGGGCCGAGCCCAAGGAGCAGCGGGTGACGATGGAAGCGGCCAACGAGTATGCCTTTTGTATCAGTAGCCCACCGAGATTCCGTGGACGATCGAAACAAACAGCTACGCAAAAAAAGCTGCCCGCAATAGAGCCGTTGCCACTGCGCAAGACGACTCAGATATGTTCGCGTCGAACCTGAGTCTTGCCAACGTCCAGGATGCTGTAAATAATCAGCCTACCTACGCGTCGCTGGCGGCTCTACTGACAAGATTCAAGCTGTTCCATTTTTGCAAAGAAACCTAGAGCCCCAATTGCCCGCAAAATTGCCTCATTGCCCCCAGTGACTCCCATTGGTGCTATCACCCCGATATTTAGAACAGACCTCATCGAGAGATACGATCAAAAAGTATGAGTCCTCCAGGAAAAAGACTCGAACGCTGGCCGCGAAAACCTAGGTGAGCAGAAAGTGGCAGTGGTGATTAGTGGTATTGGCCTTTATTCTACAGTAACACTTACCGTCATGAAAAAATGACACGAGGCTATAAAGCGTGTCCGTCTTGTTGGAAAGGCTATGAAGTGGGTTGGAGCGATCGACCTCACCATTGCGATGCCCAATGGTTACTAAGTCGAGCCAGACCCTGACATACTTCTGAAGCTCAAGTCAATATCTGCTTGTCTCCGTACATGTATGATCAACGCATCCCGAATGTTCTGACTCATCACTAACATGTGTGTGTGAGTATGCTGTTGTATACAGACAGAAACACTGGAGCTCGTTGACAAAACGGCATTGGGCGACGACACCGTCAATACGCTGATGTCGAGTCTGTTTGCTGAGAGAGCCCATACAATCAGAGTGGACACATCGATAGCCGAAAACGTAATGAACAGCTACATGCCGGTCGCGAGCATGGATAACATTTATCGGCGTGACCTACGAGAAAATTTGGATTCCTGTCATCTGTGGCGGGAATCACTGGTGCTGTATCATGATGGACCTACAGCTGAAAGATGTGAGCACTACGACCCAATCATGTCGAGTTATGCAGCTGGCGTTCGTGTGCTTGCCGAAACGTTGGTTGGGCTGCTACAAGGCTTCGCGCCAAGAAAATAGCGAATACATCCCTATGCGAGTGAGCTTGGAGTGCAAGTCGACAGCTACAACTGCGGAATGCACATGATGATTGCATTCGAACAGTTTGCTGGCGCGGAGAAGCTGAGTTTGTTGAGTATGAAGGAGCTGCGGTTCTTACGCTATCAGTACCTGTGTATGTGCATTTAAATTCAACGAGGTGTCTGTATTTTCATATCAGGTTAAACCTCACTAGAGTTTCTGCTCTTTCATATCTAAGTTCCTGGGCGTAGTGCACTGCCGTTTTGGCCGACTCTTGACCGTACACCGACCATTTCCAACAATCGCTAACGAGTGGGGAAATCATTCATGTTTCTTCGTTGGTGAGGTGTAACGGCACCCCTTAATCAATCCAATGCTGCTCGGCCACGAAGGAAATTATTGTCGATGTGGAATCAACTTCTGCAGCAGCCGACCAGCTCAGCACATGAGTTTTGATAGTTGAGAAGAACCTTGGGCTGTCAACACGGGATATTCTTCAAAAGCGCTCGATAGCCACCGACCCATGACCTTGGTTGCAAGCCGGTCCGCACCTGCGTTTTCTTGAGCGGCTCTCTTGATCGTTGTAGCCATATCCTTTGCGAAATACCTGATCCAGACGCATACGTATGCATTTTAAGCTTTTTCAATCGTAATATATATACGTATAGTTATCCTTGTTTAATGATAATAGTGACATCGACATCGTTTATATATAGCGATGTCCTCGAATGTCCAGTGTTAAATGGGCATTCAAAGCGATTTGACGCTAAATCGACGGTAACATGTGATATATGAACAGGGGTTAAGATGCAACAAATCGGACTGACGTTCTGGTTATATATAAAGAAAGGGGCTACGTCGTATATATAGAGCCTAAACGGCTATAAAGCGGTCGATTTGCAAAAAATAGGACATATCATGTGACGTTCATAATAAACACCACCAGATAAAAGGATACCCTCTAGAAACGAAATCAGCCCATGCTGAAACTTTAAACCACTGAAATTTCTCCTAATCTGAACCCCTCCAAACCGGATGCTGCAAAATGCAGCATTAGCAAAAAGACTTGAAGTTTGTATGGTATGCATTTTCCCTCGCCATCGAGCATACAAACGTTAAGACATAGGTACGTCTTGTCTCTGTTCGCGCCTTTTTTTCTTTCGAGGATGGGATCAGTGTTTGTCTAAATTTAAATATAATTTTCGACAGGTAACATCTGTGCCCACCTGATTTATATCATTTTGCGGAGGTAACGGGCACCACACGAGTGCTCTCAGTCAGCCCCCTCCTCCGCCTTACCAAATCCGCCTCATTCGAGGATTTGCGGACGAGGGGCACAAGTCGAGAGGAGAACACAATGGTGCGGCCGATAGGCAAAATCTAGCGCGATAGCGAAGTGACGTGGAGGGACCTTCGTTCAAGTCCGTTTGAAAAGAACTCAAGGGTCAAGGCTAGGCGCGCAAAGCACCACCGACACGCAGTATGGACGAGAGGTACCGGTACATTCGACCGAAGGGAAACCGCAACGGCACGAACGGCATTGGCTACTTCCTAGACGAAGAGGCAGTAATTGAGTACTACTCAAACGGTAAGTTTCGTTTGAATGCTACTAGATATGGTGGCTGATCTAACAGTTAGTGTTATGACTTTTGTAGTGCTGCGGAGCCAAGCACGTGGAGCTGCTCTAACGCCTAGCGCAATGCCCACCGCGCTTGCACCAGGCGATGCTCAGTTTGCTGCTGCTGCCCAAATGTTCGCGATACCTATACCGCCCATATAGAAGTAGCAGAAGCACGTGAAGCTGAACGTGCAGTTGAGGACCGCGCACATATCGCCACGGTATCTACAGCTGATGCACCTGCTGGTGATCATGCCCCGTGTGGCAGTATCACAACTACAACGCCACCTCCTACTGTTCAACGTCGCAGAAATGGAAGGAGGCCATCGAAACGACCTACTCGCACTGATGCAACCTCCGGGACCAAGGGCAAGGACACCAGCTCGAACCCCACAACCCACTTCCCCAAAACTAATTGCGACTTAACCTCTGTCCAAGCTGGCGACGCCAATGGTAGCGACGATGCATGATCAAGCACTTCGTTCGTGCTTGACGATGACACCGTGAATTCGCCTGGTGTACGAAGCGACTCCAACGATAGTATGTTATACTGTATATTTTATACTATCTGGTATGTTGGCTAGTATGGTGTCCGGTATGGTGCATGATATGCTACACTGTATCCTGAATGTTATACTATCTGTCGAACTACAAACTGACTGCTTCGTTTTCTATTCTGTAGCGGACGATGATGACGACCATGAAAACGCACCGGGGAGTGAGCTGTTAGCCGACAACGATGATGAATTGAGCAAGGTAGATGACAGCGAAAGCTCAGCTCTGTTCGGCGCAATGGATTCGGTCGATGAAGCAGAGAGGGATGACGTGGATACGGGAGAGTACGGTTCGGAAGATGACGATGATTCATTGTGCGAACCTGAAGATGCTTGTGACGATCCTGATGAAACCTAAACCGAAATTGCTGCCGAGATTCTCTTCGCGGAAAGCTTTCTGGGCAGCTTCGGCGGAGAAGACGAAGTACTGGCCGGAACTTGAAACGGTGTCTTGCGCAACATGTCGACCACGGGGTGGGACAACGTCGTCGAACCAGACATTCATGAACATCTCATGACGCCTTACGAGCCTGTGGATAATACAAGGAGTTCCCTGGTTTGCGCCAAGGATACTCGGGGGCTACGGCAGAGGTGCTACGACGAGGTGACTCCACCGTTGTGCTATTCTTTTAGTTCATGCCAGTGGTACTGCGGCAGCACATTGTCGTGTGTTCAGACCACTACCACCTGGATGTACTCCCTCTGCGTGTTGACGAGGCGTACCAGCGCTATCGAAAAAAGAAACGGCTGAATTCCGCGCTACTGAAGAAGACAAGACGTGACATCCAGCGCGAGTTGGAAGGGATGAAGCCGGTTCAACCACACGAACTGTTCAACTCCGTGGATCTGCTGGCGCAAGGAGTTTTGCTCTTAACCGTGAAAAACGGGCCAAACCAAGTGGAAGTGCCGCGCCCCAGAGTGGTGAAGGACTACCACGCCTTCATGGAGGGATATCCATAACCAGTTGCACCTTCAACGATACTCACTCCAGCGCGTCCTCCGTTTTCGCAAGTACTACAAGTCGTTGGTGCTGGGTTTGATTGACCTGGCCATAGTGAATGGGTACACCGTTCACAAGGCGTATCACAAGAACAAGGAGTCTCGGTAACTCCACACGTGAAGTATATGAAAGCGATTACATCTCCAGTTGTGCCAGTTGAAGCCGGCAGATATGTACGAAGCCAACACTTTGCGCGCAGCGCCAACCTTCCCAACCAGTGTACCCGTTTCGACCGGCAACACCCACGCATCCACGCACAGACCGCGCCAATGTGACGAATGACGAAATGAAGCATCGCAGGCGAAACGGCGACAGCGGACTTGCAAGGTCTGCTCTGTTGTCCGAACCGGCACACAACGAACATCCACAACGACGTTCTACTGCAGCGACTGCAACACTGCGTGGCCAATCTTTCTCTGCATGCGTGCGTGGCGTGAAATCCGGGGAGTGAGAAGAACGTACTGGGATATGTGGATACGGAATGGATGAACGGAAAGCTGATCCCAGCTGAGAATAACAGAGATATTCGAGTACGTGTCAAGGCAAGTCGAGCGTTACCAGGTTCACCATCGACTCCGGGTTCTCCATCGACTCCAGGCACTCCGGCTACTCCGACTCCGCGCAAAAGACGTCGAACGAACACGTAGGCACTAAGTTGCATATTATCATGCCGCTAAACTGAATAAATACAGGATACGACTTTGCAAAGTGTATTCGGGTAGCTACAATACACTTTGAAGTACAGCATGTTCCGCATGTCTTCACGCATGCCCATCCTGCACTGCATCCTGAACCTCTTCTTTCACTCAAGGTTGCATGTCTTCACGCATGCTCATTCTGCACTGCACCCTGACCTCATCTTTTCACTCAAGTTTGCAGCTATCAGATGATTGCGTTACCTTGTAGAGGTGACCCCCTCCGACTTCGTACGAGCATTTGTATGGGATATTTTGGTTTCAACGTTTTTGAAAATGAGATTTTAGGACGTGCTAGTCATATTCACGATCTGTCAGTGACTGCCCCGCTTTCTGCTATACGCTGCAGTATGCACCATAACAGTGGATGGAATATACGGGGTATGCAGATTATGGCAACTTTAGCACAGCTCTAACACTATAACCCAAATCCCTGTTCGGATCCCTATTCCGTTTTATAAAAAAACGTCAAGTCAAATTAACCTATCAACTGCAGTTTAAGCTTACCTTTTGATCTCCGGTTTGGAAGGGGTTAATACTAACAGTTTATTTACAACAAAACCGTGTGTTCATTCCTGAGAAAAAAAGAGTTCCAACATCAACAAAAAAAAGTAGCGCAATGCAAACACTGACATATATTCAATCGTATTGCTTCCTGCTGTGCCGAGCTCTCTCCACGTCAAGCCCTAATCAATACAGTTCCAGCTCGGACCCTACGCACACGATTTCCCCGAGGCGGCCATGGAGCCCGCCGAGACACCACCAGGGCCACCAACAGATCCTTCAAAGCCACTCATGCCCGAGCCACCGCCCTTGCCACCTACTCCTCCCACGGTGCTGGCCGTGTCAGCTAAGACGCCACCGTCCGCCGTCAGAGTGCCTGCAGCGGTAATAGTCTGGGCGCGCGTCATGTCCACGCCGACGGAGATCCAGGCCAGCACGCCGTCGGAGACCGAATCGCCCAGCAGCACATACTCGAAAAAGGGATCGAAATTCTCGGCTGCCTCCTCGGACAGGATCCTGTCGTCGGCGTTAGTCGTGAGCTCCTGTGTGTTAGTGATGTAGGGCGCTGTGAGCTCCACCTCGGTGATAAGGTCCTGGTCGAAGAAGAGCTGTCCCACGTGCGACGCGTAGCCTCCCGAGTACGTGTTGTTCTCGAGCACTGTACCGTTGTAAGTTCCGATGATGTGGATGTGAGTGGCGCGGGACGTGTAGTGGCCAGGAAAGACGGACGTATAGGACGCCATACCGTCCTCATCTGTGGGCGTAAGTCCGCGCAGGAACGTCTTGTCGACGTTCGTGGTGTCGGAGCTGTCACCGTTTCCGCTGGCCACGATACCCGAGTACACGCCCGTGGCGTTGCAGTGCCAGAAGTCGAGGTACAGATCCGGCACGGGATCGCACGTGTTGACGTCAATGATCTGGATCTCCGCATACAGGACCACGCCCTCCTGGTCCTCGCGGATGTCGGAGCGCACGAGCTCCCCGTTAACGTAGTACGGTCCCTGCGTGACCTCGGGCTCGAGGATGCACTTGACGTCGTCTCCGAAAAGCGTGCTGGCGTCCGTGTCGGTGGTAAGGCCTGTGAGGTTGGACTTGTGGCTGGTGGCGAGAATGGTGTCAACTTTGAGGCGGCGTCGATCGGCTCGGAGGCGGTCGGCCATGGCGGCGCGACGGGAGACGGCACGCTCTTGCAGTCGACGGGAAGCATCGGAGCTGGCGCAGTCCTTGAGTGAGCGCTTGCTCTCGGCCATGAAGAGCCGGCGCTGCTCAAGGCGCTCGGGCGTGCGGCCGTGCGCGGCTACGCTATTGTGGAGCGCAAGTGTGGCGAGCGCAACAGTGACGACAAGGAGGAAGGTGGAGATGCGGACCATGGTTGTGGAAGGTGGTGGCGCAAGAAAATGCGAGACTGTTGTCAAGTTGGTGGTGTGGTAACTCGCAAAATGGGAAATGAAGAAGGGTGGGGTGGCTCGTTGAACTGCCATTCCGAGGGTGCTGCCATATTGCTGGTATGGTTTGGATAGAAAAGGCTCATCTCATGTCCTGTTCACGGGCATCACGCACGGCATCGTACAGAACATTCATCGTACAGAACTCGTTGATCATCCCGGAGAATCCGTGCACAACATATCGCACCAGTCGTGGCGTGTTCAGTCTCTGTCACACAATATAACTACCGCTTGTGATAAGCTTACAGTAGCTGTCCCCGCCAAGATATGGTAGGAATCTTACCCTTGCTGTTTCAAGCCGGATGTAAGCAACGGTCCGGTCCGTGCATCTCTAGCACTGGTGTATTAATTAGTATCAGCGATTCGCTGGCAGTGATCAAAAAAAAAATGTGAGTGCAGATTTTGTACTCGGAGCTCGGTACTGTACCGTGGGAGCCTCACGCGATTTGCACGGGTAGCCGATCATGAGATCAGTCTGGTGAATCGTTGATGATACCAATGGTATTAATACTGGAAGGTGCTATCGTTACGGTAAAATCCTAATACACTGAAAAACATAGGGATTGAGTTCCTGGTCTGAGTGCTGCAGATGCTTATCTATGCAACCAAACAATGGTGGTCATGCTCCGTGGAGCAATTTGCGACCTGTCCTCCGAAACGACAAAGATAGCTGTGTTGAAGTACAGCGCTCTTGCACGGTTCACTCGTCTATGTGGACTGCGGGCACGGTTCACCCCGAACCACGTCCTGATTGGTCGATAACCAAGATAGCCATCTTGGTGGTTCAGAGGGGACAACAGGGAGTAGACATAAGTGGACAGGTTTAAGCATTTTAATCTACTCACTTTCGGCATTTGCCTCTCACTATTCAAGCTTCACCTCAACAGGTTAACAGCCGCAGCTCGCTACTCTGCACAAGATTAAAAACGCCTCGCCGGAACGCTCATGATGACGACCAAGCGCGCGGAAGTCTTCCTCGGAAGTGGTAACTACTTCCACTGGGAGGCATGGCGCTGGCCCGGAAGGGGCTGCTCGCACATGTGTAGGGCGTCAAGGTGGAGAATGGTGTCAAGGAGACGTGTATCGTGGACTACGCGAAGGCGCTGGGCATCATCACGCAGGGGGTTGAACTCCAGCACCAAACGAAGATCCGTCCCGCGACACGAGCCATCCAAGCGTGGGGAACGCTGCGGAGTTCTACAACCATACCACGTTCCATAACCGTGCACGATGACACGCCGTCTCCATGAGTTCAAGATGGAGGACGGGGGGGGGGGGGCATGGAGAAGCATCTGGACGCTTTTGACGAGCTCGTCGTCGGCCTGCAGACGATGGGAGAGCTCGTCGACGAGGCGCGGCAGCTCGTGGTGCTGCTAAGCAGCCTCCAGGTCGAGTACGAGCTGATCTCGTCCATCATCGAGAATGGCAAGGACATCACGCGTATCGAGGTCAAAGTGAAGCTCCTGAAGGAGTACGAACGGTTGGAGAAGAAAGACACGGTCACGGAGCGCGCATTCAAGATGAACACCGGACAGTTCAAGGGCGGCAAGGGCAACGGTCCGAACAAGAACGCTGGTAGCTTCAAAGCCAAATGGTTCAAGTGCAATCAACTCAGGCACACGATGAGGGACTATCCGGTACGGGACGCTGCCGGTGATGACGATGCGGTATTTGCCGTGGAACGAAACGACTCGACGGGTGGTTGATCGATAGTGGTGCGACGACCATATGACCGCGCACCCTTCCGATCTACTCGAGTACAAAGAAGTGGCCGCTGGCATCGAGGTCACGATTGCGTATGGCAAAAAGCTAAATGTGGCTGATCAGGAACGGTGCGCTTGCTCGGTCTAGACCGGAAGCGTATCAAGATGGTGGAAGATCTCCACATCGCGGGTACGATAGACGGATGCTAAGCTGGCAGAACGCGGCCTGAACGTGGAGTTTCAGCGTTCCTCATGTATCATTTGGGGCGACGCTAGCGAGATCGCGCTGGGCAAGATGGTTGGCAAGGCATGCATGTTGGACTGCGATCAGGCAGAAGAACGGTTCGTCCAGTACGTTGCTGGGGCTGACAGCCAGTGGGAGCTTTGGCACGCGCGCATGGGGCATCCCAGCAGGACGCATTAGCCAAGACACACCGCGCCACGAACGGTGTTCCGGCTGCGGGGCAAGCGTTCCAGATATTGTGTGGTGGATGCATGAAGGGGAAACAGACAGTGGAAGCGTTCCCGAACCGTTCCAGTTCGAAGACGTCGCGCGTTCTGGAGCTTATCCACACGGATGTGATGGGACCGATGAGTATGCCGTCGAAGGGTGGTGCCGAGTAGGTCCTGGCGTTTGTGGACGACTACTCGCGACACGTGGTGGCCTACTTCTTGAAGAAGAAGGGTGAGGTGGCCACCAAGCTGAACGAGTTCATGATGTCTACGAGAAGCAATGGGGGAACGCCTTATGTGTCTCCGGTTGGACAACGGAACGGGGTTTTTGAACAAAGAGGTGCCGCAGATATTTACCACGAACTGTATCATGCACCAACGAACCGTACCGTACCCTATAGCCCCCAGCAGAACGGAGTGGTAGAACGGATGAACCATACTATTATGGAAAAGGCTCCGAGTATGCTACACTACAAGGGCATTCCAACGGAATGGTGGGCTGAAGCAATGAGTACATCGGTGTACCTCATTAATCGCTCCACGAACACACAGCACACAACTGTCACACCATATGAGCTAAGTTTCAAGGTTAAGCCTACGCTGGATAACCTACGCGTTTTTGGGTCGTATGGGTACGCTCACATCGACAAGGCGAAGAGGACGAAGCTGGAATCCAAGAGCTTCAGGTGCATGCGCCTCGGCTACCCTGAGAACGTAAAGGGGTACCGCGTGTTTGACTTGAATGCTTCCAAGATAAAGGTGACACGCTCTGTGAAACTAGACGAGCATGAAGTGGACGTTATCTACGACACGCAGCCGGCTCAGAACGGAAAGGTCATTCATGTGAGCAAGGACGCTGACGATGCAATCACGCTTGCACCGGTGGAACGCCAACCCGGGGTGGAGGAACCTATGGAAGGCGTTGAGAACGACGTGCCGGACGTGAACATGGAGAGCGCGCAACCTTAGCAGGACAGTTCCCACCTCTGCTGATGCCGGAAGAACGGTCTGCTCCTACTGAACTCGAGTTGGCACCGTACCTTGCACAGCCGACCGTGCTCGAGGACGATCGAGTGGTGTTCAACCCCCGATGTACCGTTCGAGACGTCTCCGCGAACCAGTGTCCTTCTTCAAGATGGAACGGATGCTGAGGAAGAACGGAAGAACTGAAGGAAGTGATGGACCACCATTTCCGAAGCGTGCCAGGATAGATGAGGACGGTCTTATCGCAGAAGCTGCTCTCGCGTACGCTGCAAGCATTGATGACGCAGTGGACATACCGGTGACGCATTCGTAGGCAATGGCTAGTGCGCAAATGGCGCGAATCCATGAGCGCTGAGCTGCTCTCACACGAGCGGAACGGTACCTGGACATTGGTTCCACGAGGAACGACCAGCCGTACTATTGGGTGCAGATGGATATTGCCAAAAAACGTGACCAGAACGGTCGCGTGGTACGCTACAAGGCACGGTTAATGGCTAAAGGAATTAAGCAGAAGTACGGAGTAGACGTCTTCGAGACATACTCTCCGGTGACGAACAAGAACTCGATCCGAGTTGTTCTCTCGGTCGGCGCTGCGTATGAGTACCGGATGGATCCGTTGGACGCTGACACATCGTTCCTCAATAGCGATTGGAAGGGCTGTGTCTACATGGAGGTACCCTTTTGGCATCGAGAACGTTCAGGACTATTAGTGCTAGCTGAACAAGGCCATATATGGGCTGAGGAAAGCTGCAATTCTCTGGAACAAGAGCATCCAGCGGGTGTTCCTCGAGAACGGATTCAAGAGCTGTGGTGCGTCAGTGTGTCTATGTCAAGCATTCCAAGAACGGTTTCATTTACTTAGGTCTCTACGACATGATTATTGCGGCGAAGATTAGCGATGAGATCCGTGACATGAAGGACGGGCTTAAGAACGCCTTCAAGAGTCCATTCGTTGATCTTCGAAAACGTCGACCAGACCAGCTGGTTGGAGGGTGGGTTTACCTGTTGGACACAGCAGGGGATATCTATGTCATCGCCGAGGACTGGAACAGTGGAAATAGTTACACCGCTCCCCAAATTGCTCTACTGAGACGGAGCATGACTATAAACACCATTGTTTGGTTGCATAGATAAGCATCTGCAGCACTCAGACCAGGAACTCAATCCCTATGTTTTTCAGTGTATTAGGATTTTACCGTAACGATAGCACCTTCCAGTATTAATACCATTGGTATCATCAACGATTCACCAGACTGATCTCATGATCGGCTACCCGTGCAAATCGCGTGAGGCTCCCACGGTACAGTACCGAGCTCCGAGTACAAAATCTGCACTCACATTTTTTTTTTGATCACTGCCAGCGAATCGCTGATACTAATTAATACACCAGTGCTAGAGATGCACGGACCGGACCGTTGCTTACATCCGGCTTGAAACAGCAAGGGTAAGATTCCTACCATATCTTGGCGGGGACAGCTACTGTAAGCTTATCACAAGCGGTAGTTATATTGTGTGACAGAGACTGAACACGCCACGACTGGTGCGATATGTTGTGCACGGATTCTCCGGGATGATCAACGAGTTCTGTACGATGAATGTTCTGTACGATGCCGTGCGTGATGCCCGTGAACAGGACATGAGATGAGCCTTTTCTATCCAAACCATACCAGCAATATGGCAGCACCCTCGGAATGGCAGTTCAACGAGCCACCCCACCCTTCTTCATTTCCCATTTTGCGAGTTACCACACCACCAACTTGACAACAGTCTCGCATTTTCTTGCGCCACCACCTTCCACAACCATGGTCCGCATCTCCACCTTCCTCCTTGTCGTCACTGTTGCGCTCGCCACACTTGCGCTCCACAATAGCGTAGCCGCGCACGGCCGCACGCCCGAGCGCCTTGAGCAGCGCCGGCTCTTCATGGCCGAGAGCAAGCGCTCACTCAAGGACTGCGCCAGCTCCGATGCTTCCCGTCGACTGCAAGAGCGTGCCGTCTCCCGTCGCGCCGCCATGGCCGACCGCCTCCGAGCCGATCGACGCCGCCTCAAAGTTGACACCATTCTCGCCACCAGCCACAAGTCCAACCTCACAGGCCTTACCACCGACACGGACGCCAGCACGCTTTTCGGAGACGACGTCAAGTGCATCCTCGAGCCCGAGGTCACGCAGGGACCGTACTACGTTAACGGGGAGCTCGTGCGCTCCGACATCCGCGAGGACCAGGAGGGCGTGGTCCTGTATGCGGAGATCCAGATCATTGACGTCAACACGTGCGATCCCGTGCCGGATCTGTACCTCGACTTCTGGCACTGCAACGCCACGGGCGTGTACTCGGGTATCGTGGCCAGCGGAAACGGTGACAGCTCCGACACCACGAACGTCGACAAGACGTTCCTGCGCGGACTTACGCCCACAGATGAGGACGGTGTGGCGTCCTATACGTCCGTCTTTCCTGGCCACTACACGTCCCGCGCCACTCACATCCACATCATCGGAACTTACAACGGTACAGTGCTCGAGAACAACACGTACTCGGGAGGCTACGCGTCGCACGTGGGACAGCTCTTCTTCGACCAGGACCTTATCACCGAGGTGGAGCTCACAGCGCCCTACATCACTAACACACAGGAGCTCACGACTAACGCCGACGACAGGATCCTGTCCGAGGAGGCAGCCGAGAATTTCGATCCCTTTTTCGAGTATGTGCTGCTGGGCGATTCGGTCTCCGACGGCGTGCTGGCCTGGATCTCCGTCGGCGTGGACATGACGCGCGCCCAGACTATTACCGCTGCAGGCACTCTGACGGCGGACGGTGGCGTCTTAGCTGACACGGCCAGCACCGTGGGAGGAGTAGGTGGCAAGGGCGGTGGCTCGGGCATGAGTGGCTTTGAAGGATCTGTTGGTGGCCCTGGTGGTGTCTCGGCGGGCTCCATGGCCGCCTCGGGGAAATCGTGTGCGTAGGGTCCGAGCTGGAACTGTATTGATTAGGGCTTGACGTGGAGAGAGCTCGGCACAGCAGGAAGCAATACGATTGAATATATGTCAGTGTTTGCATTGTTTATTTGAGTGCAGGTACTTTTTGTTGTTGTTGGGGCTGTAGACCAAGTATTTGTGATATATACTGTCAGAAATTGTGTGTAACCTGACTGTGTTTCAGTATGCATCAAGTTGAAGTTGCTGAATAGGATCTCTAAATACTGTAAGCGTAGATGCACCGTTATCGATAGCGACACCATCAGAGTTTGTAGCCTCCCAACAATCCCGCCCCTCCCCCGCAGTCGCTAGCTAAGATCGGATCGGATATACCCGGATCCGAGATCTTGGACCTTATCAGCTTCAAATTCTGGTAACTGTTTGTTTCTTAGACATCGCGGTCAAGTGGATTTCCCGCAATTCATGCAGTATCGCAGCAGGATCGCATAATTTCGATAAAGCGGTTGGAAAATTGTAGCTGCTCATGAATGACTGCATAGATCTCAGTAATTTAGAGAAGAGCACATCCTCCACTGACGGTAAATCCTTGGTGTTAGTTTCTAGACGATTATTCGACCGACGAGAAAGACGGTAGCCTTTTGATCGTTGTATTAGACTCACCCGTCGGATATCGGCGACGCAAATCGAGATAGTTCAGGAACTGCGAGATGCATCTGAGGATCGCGCGACTACCCAGAGAATCATTCAGTCACACTTACAATAATCACGGAGTCCCAAGTACTTGCCGCTGGTTTCACGATACACCACAGTGTATCAGAACCAAATTACCTTTGATTCGAACTACCTTTGGGTTCCAAGACGTCGTCGTGATCCTCGCACGGTGACGGTTTTTATTCGGTGCATGCAGTTGCAAGTGGAGCATTTGAGACCGTCAAAACCTAACTGGTCTTAATGCAGTTTGGTTTATTGGTATACCGATAAAGATCACTAATATCTTCATTTTGAGCTATCATACCGTGTTGAAAGTGATTTAGTTCAAGCGTGAGCACAGTACGTTGATATGAAACTACTCTAACTAAACTTTCAACAACTGTTTTTATTATTGATGAATGGGAGCCATTTCTTGCATCCGTTTCGCTTGATTCACTGGAACACTGTCAAAAGCCTAATATATATTTTTTTGCTCTGATACAAGCATCAACACACTAAAAATGTATGAGACAGAGCTCCTCTACTTTGGTTTCGCTATCTACCTCTTTGTTGCTCAGTGCCTTCTTACATCGGGCTTGCTTTGAGGCACGTGCTTCTTCTAATACAGAATCAATGTAAAGAGTGTCGCTGCGTCTATCCCCTAAGGAAGTCTCGCGCAGTAGAAGTTGTGATCTGTCGTGAAGTCGCGACTTCTATTACGCGTGAAAAGAAACATTCATTCTTACACCACGACGTATTCATCACCACTTCGATATGCCGCTTCGCCACCTCGTCAGCCGCTAGTTCCTCGCTGATGTAGACATTGTCCTCAGCCGACAGGCTGGAGAAGCAAAGATGCACTAGCAATGCTCTCTAACCTGTCGTACGGACTGGCGACCCTTCCTCTGGTTCTGGAATCCCGAATCCCTTGAATGGTGGAACGACGCCTGCGGCGCTTTTGGACCGACCCGGCGGCTGCAAACGGCTATTGCTTCATATAGTGGATACTTGCTTCAGAATGCTCCTTCAACTGGTGGTGTCGGCTTTGGGGTACTCCTCAGGGTGCGAACAGTGCTAGCCCTTCTATGACTATGTTCCCTTAGCCTGTCCGGACGACTACTGCAACAGGAGGTGTTACTACGTCGAGTTCGGTGCCTCTCGATTCTTATGGGGACGTTCCAACTCCGAATCCGGCGCCTCAATCATCTTACAGGGTGCCGACTCCGTCGGCTGCAGGAACGGCGAGTCAAGCGTACGTGTTTGGAGGTATGCCGTCTCACATCAGGAACGCTGTCAAGATGATTCAACGTTCGATGTACTCGGACAACGCCGCGGGGGATAAAGCTCGAGCGTTTTGGAACGCTTTCGTGCGGGTTACGGAGGGTTTCCACGAACAGCTGCGCATTAATGCGTTCCGAGAGTGTCTGAAAGGCAAGACTGGAGAAGATTGGTGGACGTACTCCCGGATCAGCAACCTTGAGAAGTTTAGAAGTACGGTTCTACAACCAGTTCATCTGCTTGGCTCCGCTTCAGATGATCGATCGTCTCAAGCGTACCAAGCGTTCCCACGGAATGTCAGCGGAGGTTTGGGGCGATGTAGTTCAAGGACTCTGTGATAAGGCTCAATGCTTCGATCAGCAGATGCGCTACCAAGTACTTCCTGTCCAGTTTGAGGAACCGCGAATGGAAGGCCGCTATCAGTACGTCAATGGTGAAATCTATTCCGCAAGCAGTTGCCGTTTTACTCTACAAGAACGTGCACCTTCCTGTCGAGGATGACGCCGACTTCGCCGACGAGGCCGCTGCCAAGGTCTCGATGGAGAGCGCGATGCTGCCGCAGATGATGCAACTACTACGCCAGAACCAGGACCTGATCCTGCAGCAGCAACAGGAATTGTCTCGTACCCAGCCCCCCCCCAGCGTTCTGGGTACGCTGCGGCCACGTACGAGAACGCGGTTATGTCGGCTCCTCAGCAGAACGCCCCTGTCGGTACGCCTGCGAGCGTTCCTCTAACGCCAGTTCGCGGCATTCGCATGGGTCCTGACATGCACACGCAAGACGGCCGTACTTTGTGTGGGCGACGCCATTGCTGGACTGCAGTCGCACCAACTGTCGCCGAGCGAACGCTACGTGCCCGAACAGCGAGCCGAGAGTCCATATCGGAGTCGAGTGTGAGGTGCCGTCGCAGAACCGCTACTCCGGTGGTGGGGGTCACAGTCAGAACCAAAACCGAGGTCGCCGGCAAGGAGGAACACGTGCGTGTTGGACCTGTCAGAGTATCGAGCACCTTGCTGCCCAGTGTCCTTTGGTGAAGTCGCTCCAGCGGTTGTTGGCGCAGGGAACAGGCGAGCGTGGCTGCTGCGAGCCCAACCACTACTCAACAATGATGAGGGCGTGAGGGAGGGGAGTGTCGCTCCTCCCTCTGGCCCTTCGGACGACACTGAGAGGTACGCTGCCCGATCCGTCTTCGTATCGGCTGCGGAGGAATGGAACGTACCTGGGACTGTGAATGTGGTGGCCAAGCCTCATGTGAGAACGTTGAAGACATTGCTTTGAATGTGATTGGAAATGGAGAAAACCCATGGACCCGATGTTGGGGGTACGCCGGATGACCTGTGTAGAAGAAGATGCGGTACCCTGTGCCGCGGAGATGGAAGAGGCTGTGCCAGCTAAGAACGTCGTGCTTGTCGGGGAACCCGAACTGAGGAGTAGCCCCGAAGGTGACATTGAAACTGTGAAGAGATAACCTCTCAGAGGAGAGCGTGATGATGAAGAATACGTACAAGCGTACCGAGCCCCGAGCCCCTCTCGAGTGAGGAACCGTCGGAGGAGGAGTTGTTCGAGGTCGTAACGATTCCTAACGGTAAAGCACCAGACGATGACGCGATGACTAATCCCGTGGACCCCGTTACTGTCAACGAGCCTGAGAAACCTGCAGCAACCATGAGGACGATGGCACTTAGAATAGAGGTACGATACCTCCACCCGATCTCGCGAGGCTGTTTCAAAAGAAGAGCTGGATGCTCTTGAGGAAGGCGTCGCCACTGAGACGGTAGATGAGAAAGAAGACTACGACAAAGGACTAGAAGACCACCTGTTTCCTCTTGATGAGGTGGAACTAAAGAGAAAGATGGTCGATAACGCTGCCTAGGCGAAGGAGCCAACTCTTGAGGAGCTGAGCGTTCTACTTGACCTGCCGGCGGAGACACTCGAGCGAACGCGTGAGTCGTCGCCTGGAGAGCTGTTCACACCGGAATATCGGCTGAAGTGGTATCGAGGCACGCTGGTTGCGTCCAAAGAGGCCAAGCGAGCCAGCCGTGACTTCCGTGGGAACGCCACTGACTCGGTTACTACGTCTCGCGATAACGTAGTTGCCCACAAGGACGCTGATGATCGAGATGATGGAGGTGGAGACGACGTCGTCGCGGACGAGGTTCTCTCTGTTGCGAAATCGTGTGATCGCAACGTAACCTCGACTGCTGATGTTGTCAAGGGCAACATTTGTGTGACTTTCGTTGGTACGGATACACTGGAGGAGCCCGGAAACGACACGACCGTGGAGCTGCCGTTCCGGCTACGTACTTTGGTGCGTGTAGTGACGTGCGCGTTAGTCCTGGAGGACAAAGCCAAGGTCGAGCCTTCGTGTCGGGTGTGCAAGAAGGCCCTGGAATTCTTTCCGAGCGGTGACAGTCCGTCTTTGGACCCGTTCCTGCTTTCGACAAGGTACGCGAAGCTCGAGCCCGTGAACTTGTACAGAGGGCCGCTGGGACGCTTGGAGATAGCGTAATGGAGGCCGTGACAGCCCAGATCTTGGAACGGTATGCTATGGAAGCCCTTCTGATGCTAACTAAACGAGGGGGACAACACGGCTTGTGTTAAATACATCGTACTGCTCGAGGTGTTATATGGAACAGAAGCTTCAGATTAAACTAGTGAGTTTTGACTGTTCATCTCTATTCGCGAACGTACTGAGGCATCCGGTAACCACCCCATTGGTCTGGAGAACGATGCCGACGTGCAACACCTACATCTGCATGGTAAGGACCCCCCTGAGGCTGGACATGAAGAAACTGGGGCTGGTCGAAGTGGAGAGTGCTGCTGGACTTGAGGATGATCAAGACGTTGGGGATAGCCCCGTTCCTGAGGGTGTGCGAGTGATCTGCTCGGTTGCGAGCGTGGAGGCTGTTTCTTCTGTCTACCTTGAGGATCTACGTGCTCAGCTTCTCATCGACACTGGCGCCATTGCGATCCTGGTGGACTCCCGCGTGCTGACACGTCTGGGTCTTTCAAAGGCGCCGCTACGAACCTATCAAGGGAACCTGAAGGGCGTGTCGGGTCAGGAGTTGAAGGTCAAATGTATGATTGAGCTTCCCTTGTGACTGGGAACGCTGGAGAGACTGAGGACGATTGTGGTGGTCGATCGTCTCCATGTACGCTATTCTGGGTACGGATGCTATCAAGGCGTTCCGAGCTGTCATTGACCTGGACGGAAAAGTGTTGACACTCAATGAGTCAGGCGAGAAGGTTCGTTTGGGTGTGCCCCGAGTTGAGGAGATGTGCGTGCCCCGAAACGCGTCAACTGTGAGACTGTGTCCTGGCGGTCAAGCTCTCGTGGTGTCTGATGCCATGGGAAAGGCACCTGAAGGATGTACCGTGTTAATGGAAGGGCTGCCTGAGCTGGATCCTTTGGTGAAGGTAGCTCGGACGCTCTGCTCGGTTCGTGAGGGCCAGAGTATCGTGGAAATCTGGAATGCTTTTACGGAGGAGCTCGTCTTTTAGAAGGGAACGGCTCTTACTGCGGCCACCGTCGTACCAGAGTCGGCATTCCAGTCGGTGACTGCAACGGAGAACGTTCCTTCTCCCCGGAAAGCTGACGATTCTGAAACGGAATGTCGAACGCTGTACAGATCGACTCCATAATCGGCACCGCGACCACCGAGCCTGCCTCTTCTCGAGAGTCGATGCCTGGCCTTAGGAGGCGTACTTGGCGCGATTCTAAGCTTGACGAGGAGCAGCAGGAACCATTGCGGACCATGCTGGGAACGTTCCGTGACTTGTTTGTGGAGTCGTCCCTTCAACCTGGGTGTACCGACCTGTTGAAGTTCTCGATCGACACAGGTACGCACCCGCCGATCAAGCAACAGCCGTATCGTACCTCAAATGCTGATGGTGACGTGACGTGATGGAGGCTGAGATTCAGCAGTACCTGAAGAAGAACTTGATACGATCATCGACTAGCCCGTGAGCAAGCCCCGTCCTTATGATTCGCAAGCCCGATGGAGGAATACAGTTTTGTATTGATTATCAACGGTTGAACGCTGTTATGATCAAGGACTGCTACCATATGCCTCTCACCGACGATATCCTAGACGTACTTCGAGGCGGGAAACTGTTCGCGACCATGGATATTGCATCTGGGTACTGGAACGTACCGACGGCGGAAGATAGTAACGAGAAGACGGCGTTCACTTGCAAGTACGGTCTTTTCGATTGGCTGGTGATGCCGTTCGGCCTGTGCAATGCCGTTCCGGCGTTCGAGCATCTTATTGAGAACGTTCTGACCTACCTGAAGTGGCGTACTTGTCTCGTGTACTCGGACGATTGCGTGCTGTTTAGCTCAGATTTTCCTACTCACTTGATACGACTGAAGCAAGTCTTGGATCATTTCAGAGCCGCGGGATTCAAGCTCAAGATGAAGAAGTGTCATCGGGGGCCAGGTATCGTTCCTGGGTCACATCGTTACTCCGCCCGGCATTCTGCCGAACCCTGAGAAGATCAAGACCACCATGAACGTGGCGAGACCTTATAATCTCCACACGGTTCGAGCGTTCTTGGGGCTCATGAGTTACTTCCGTCGGTACATTCCTGGGTACGTGGCTATTTCGGCGCCAATTGAACGTCTAAAGGTGAAGGGAGATGAGTTCGTCTGGAATGACGACGGTGAGGCTTCATTCTTGCAACTGAAACGGCGTTTGGTGGATCCCCCTATCCTAGTGGAGTCCCCTATCCTGGTGTACTCCGACTTTACCAAGCGGTTTAAACTCAACGTTGATCCTCGAGAATTGCTGTCGGTGCGTGTTTGATGCAGACCGTGACGGTAGAGAACGGGTGATCGTCTACACCAGCAAGCTGCTGGTTCGCTCGTAACGTAACTGGAGCAACAAGACGGACGGTACCCCTTAGATTGAGTGCTAGGGTATCGTGTGGCCCACTCGGAAGTTCAGGTGCTATCTAGACAGGAATGAGTTCGATCTCTACACAGACCACAAGGCATTGACATGGGTTTCAACGAGACTAAACGTACCACTAACGCCAAACTAGCACGGTAGGCGATGGAACTGTCTCAGTTACGGTTCAAAGTGTACCACAAGCATGACACTTCAGTGGGTCATGTGGATGGACTCTCTAGGCTGCACGCCGAAACGATTCTCGCGCTAACTATTTCGGATCTACTCAACGAGGACGCTGAACCGTCGGATGAGGGTTGTCGAGGTCGGGGAGGGACCCACATCGACCCCAGCGGTCGACTCGACGGCACATCGCTGTGAGAAGAAGCGCCGTCCTCAAGGAACGCAATCAATGCTTGGATCCACTGAGTACGCTTCTGGTCTTCCATGAAGCGGTCTCAATCCAAACCGAAGAAGTCCACCGGCGAATTAGCCGTTTGGCCTCGGGGTAGCTCGTTTTCTCCAGCAGACTCTTCATCGCCGCGAGCGTCCGAGGGTCCGTAGTCTTCTTCATCGTCGCGGTCAGACGTTGCTTCGGGCCCTTGAGGAGCGTGGGGCTCCCCAACCTCGCCTAAATCCCGTAGTGCAACTTGCACAGCGCCATACGAGTGGCGACACTAGCCTCACTGTGCCTTTCCTCGAAAAACAGTGATGAAGGCTTGGGCAGGTGAAGCGCATTTAAAACGGCTCTAAGTATGGAGACATATATATTTTGTTTATCGCGGTCTCATTTGTGGTTGTAGGCTACCTCATCTACAACTTGTAGCTGCATAGGATCCTCATCTGCCACAATTATGTCTTACGCTAGTCTACTCGACAGCGCTACCCGTAGGGCGTCAACTGAGCCAAGTGCTTCACATCTCGGGAAAGTACATGTAGGCAAGGGTATTTCTTACAAAACCTGATCGTGTTACTTTCGAAGTTCGCCAGCACATCTAAAAAAATATATCTAGAATCCTAATTCGCTAAGTCTTCTATCATGAGGCACAACTCGTGTAAACTACGAAATAATGGCGTCAACTGGCTCGCTGCGTGACGATATAAATGGTTTGGTTTCGCGCAAGAAGCAAGAGCTGCAGTTAATCAGAGACCAAGAATTAAAAAATGTCAGACATGCAACTGTGTCCCGCCCTTTTTTCACTGTCAAAAAATATATACTACAACGTACAAGTTCCGCAGAAGAGAAGCTCGATGAGGTTCCAGTGCAAGAGCTTCGTCGTACATTTCTTTCGCCCTCGCCCAATGTCCGCGTTGATGCAGTAAATGTGCATATTTTTCGTAAATCGACACGAGATTCGCAGCATGCTTTGGCTTGTGCATGTCTTGCTCGCCATCGTGCTGCTGCTTCGCCACATCGACCAGCAGCCGCTCGAAACATCGCTCGGCCTGATCGTTCTTCTCCAAATTCGTAAGAACCAACGCTAAACGCAACTGATTGTTACTATGCGAAGGAGATAGAGTCAGTGCTTTCTTCAGAACACGCCGAGCCCGTACCAGGTTTTCTCGACCTTCGGACGCTAGAGCCGACAATAGATCTGCATATCCGCCCATAATGTTCACATCCTTTGGAGCGACATCCAGTGCCTTCTTGTAAAATTCTTCACTTTTCGCGTAATCTCTACGTTCTCGCATTAACAAGACGGCGAAATTTGCCAAATTTTTCGCATTGATTGGGTCAGCGATAATAGCGCGTTGAAAGAATGCGTAGGCTTCGTCAAATTTTCCACAGCGGGTGCAAAGAAAGAGTGCGTAGTTACCGAGATTTGCTGCATGGTTTTCGTCGAGCTTTATCGCATTCTGGTACACTTGAAGGATCTCATCGGCATTGCGCTGGGCTTTCTCCATGAATCGAGCCTTGATTCCAAGTTTGTCGGCTTGTGTTGGCGCTCGTACAGTTCTTAACGATGATCCAATGCTTTCTGAAGTAGAGATGGGCACCCGATCGCGCCGAATATGAACTGAAGCAGCGGAGCGGAGCTCACTATGCAATTGCCTTCGCTCGTGGGTGTCCATTTGACCCCACAGATCCGATCGCAGGCCATTGGGCATTGACCGACAACGCGTCAGAATGGGCGTTTCAGAACTAGGATCTGCCTTCTGCAAAACGAACGACTTTTTGCAACATTTTTGTGACGAAGGCGAAACTGAAGTAGAATTGAGGGAAGACTCAATTTGACGAATGTGCTCCAGCAGGTTGAGTTCCTCTTGCCTCGTTGATTTGAAGATATCGGCTTGAATTTCCATGACGTGAAACTTGGCTACTGCCATAGCTTCTTTCGTCCTCTCAGCCAGTCTTTTCAGTGTTTCTTGACGTTTCTTAATGAGGAGCAACGCGTCTTCTTGCACTAACTCAAGCGAGATTTGGTTGTTGGTGGAAAACAAAACCGCATCGCACGTAACAAGTTCGTGGCCGAAGTAATTATCCTGTAGTCGTCGACGCTCATGCTCGAGGGCTTGCAACTTGGCTGATATTTCACTAAGAGAGATCTCTATCCCGGCCTGCAACAGCGATTGGTCTACTAGTCGCTGCTGTTCTTGTCGTGCAGTATGCAGTTTTGACCGCAGCTCGAATAATTCACGCTGCATGTTTCCCACCTTGTCCCCATCATCTCTCATCTCCTTCAGCCTTGTAAACGAAAGCTGTGGCATTAAAACACTGGAAGATTTTAACTCGAGTGTGGGATCGTCACCTCGCTTGGTACTCAATGAGTCGTAGAATATAAACTCGGTCGCCATAGAGTACGCACTAGAGCTAGTTTGCGACTTCATTTCGTCCGCTTCCTCTTCGTCGCTCGAATCTACTCGACTACTTAATATCTCGCTACAATCCTCAATTTTTGCCCTTCCACTTTGGGTTCCTGACATAGTCGTCAGCCGCTGAATCAGAGCGTGTCGTCTCGCTTCCCCTTTCAATCCTGGCGTCTGTGTCGAAATCTGCCGCAATTCCAGCGCACCACGCAGCTCCGAGAGCGATAACTTGTCCAACATTTGTGTAGCATCTTCACCGTCTCCAGCGGGTATCAAAGCCACTTCACCACTCGCCATCTTCGCATGATGCAGTCTTTTGGCCAATTCATCTCGCCTCGCTCTACCTCTTAAATTCTCCGTCGCTGTTGACACTCCCAGCGCCGCTAACGCGTCTTTCAGCTCCGTCAACGACAACATCTTCAATCTGAATTGCACAATTTACACGACAAAATAACTAACTGGTACTGGAAGTATTATATTTCTTAATTTAAAAAATTAGCTTGGCCAAAAATAGTAACGATAGCACAGCAATAGATAAATAGGTGTTAGGTACTGTAATGATGGAAAGGCACCCTGTATGCTCGTTTATGTCCGCTACGAGGAATGCTTGGTTCGAAAGACATCAATATCCATAGGACGAGCACGGAGCGATTCTAGGTTTCGCTGCACATAAGGATTGATGGTAATGATCGAGTTACCTTATCACTGGTCCATGCTCCGCCGTCATCAATGAAGATCATTTTTGACATCCTTGGGACGAAGTCGTGGTTGGGATCAAACGTGTGTTGGATACTTCATTTCCTTACTGGAGCCCGAGAAGAGAGAACGTCATGACTGAGGCAATGAAGACGGGACAAGTGACGTTCGGCTCGCAGCAAGGTTCGGTATTTCGCTTCTCGGTGACAACCGCGAAGATCTGGCTGGAGCAGAAGGAGACAAAGCAGCAGTGGTGAGTTTCGATTGAAAACTAAATAAAATGCGGATGCTTCTACCGTAAATAACACTATGTGGACTGCTAGGCAATGTACCGTGTCATCTGCCAACGATTTCGCACTTAAAGGGGCCGGTATCCCGCATGCCATTGTCATGGATTATCTCGCGGTAAAGTGGTTGCGTTGGATAGGAAATTGATCTTGGTTGAATGAACTTGAACCTAACAGCTAGATGGACTTCTGCTATAGATGCGTCTTGGTCGTACAGATCCGAGTCGAGACACGCATTTTGAAGTGGACCTCATTCCGATGAGCGAAGGACGCATGCGTCTCGACTTTTTACTCAAGTTTTCGATTGCTGACGTCGTGTGGAAGCCTGAGTACCAGTTTGTTCTCCAGCCGATTGAAGTCACCGAGACGCAAATGCTGACGGCTAAGCTGCAAGATGTCATTGACAATTTAGAGCACCTCCACTCAATTGTTCCCGCGTGGGTGGTTGAGGCAACCGATCCTACAGTTCCCCGCAGTGCAGCAGCGATGCAGATCGTCGCCTTGAAGGGCACTCAGTCCTGGTTGTATCTGTGCAGCCTCGCCAAAGGGGTGTTGGAGAACTATGAAACTCACATTGAGACGGCGGTCGAATGGGGCTCAACTGCAGCACACAAGTCACGTGCACTAGTGACCAAGTACTGGGCCATTCTTAAGGAAATCGTGGCGCAGGCCACTGAAGTTGTTCGCCAGCTTGTGCTGGACCAATATGCAGCAAAGGCTTGATGGACCTCGAAGAGAAACGTGAAGTGCTGACGATCATGGGGTTCTTATGAGTTATCATATATTTCTTTCTTTTTATGAGTTTGGAATGTTTCTCTGGTGTTTTTTATGTCTTGCTTTTTTTTGAGTCTCAAAATGTTGCCATACCGACTTCCTTGGCTTATAGTAGTCGCCTGTATATAACGGCCAGCCAATTATAGCTACCTGTCAAAATTCAGATCCCTCTCTGATTAACCGTCAAGCACTATGTCGGTCTTATTACCGATTTAATTCTAATATTTGTGTCGCGGCTCAATTGGCACGACCTGTTTCAGGCAATGGTAGGACCGCTAACCTATATTACAACGTAGTAATATAAAATGTGTGTACGTTATTCAACGTTTTCGGTGTTTTTTCTTTTAAGTACGAAGCAAATTCTAGTATTTATTAAAAGAAAATATTGGGATTTTCTTTGCCACGTCCCAGACGTCAGTCCCAGACAGCGTTGACCTCGGACTTACGCCTGCAGCCTCTCGTT
Organism: Phytophthora sp. 'mugwort'; assembly: GCA_033558025.1. Lineage (NCBI taxonomy): Eukaryota > Oomycota > Peronosporomycetes > Peronosporales > Peronosporaceae > Phytophthora > Phytophthora sp. 'mugwort'. Next base: position 1,281,814 of record JAUCEF010000008.1, on the reverse strand, counting down.
TCATCTTCCAAAAAGACGCCAAAAAGAGAAGAATGGTGTCGAGCAGCCAGGTCTTCAGCATTTTCGCCTCGTGTCCAGGGGGGGGGATTCTATTGCCGTGTTGTGGACAAGGAAATTGGTTTTGACATCGAATTATTCGATAGAGAGACTGAGGAAGCGTGGTAAGTGTAGTTACTATGTGTGCGTGGAAAGGTTTTAAATTCGACATTATGTATCCATCGTTTTTTGTCGATTCTAGGGTGTGCGTGGTAACGCCGAAGACTCTGGATTTGTACGCGGATTCTACGACGAAGATTCCATTCAATAAAGTTAAGGCTTTTATCAAGGTTAGTGAAATCGGGAAGATTTTATTCTACAATCCCAAGAACTCAAATTTGTATCATCTAGATCGGTCTCGCCGGCCTCGAGACTGGACGTCCAGTCCGGGATGCTGTTTCTCGATATGACTAAAGAATCGGACAACACCGTGTCTCTGGAACTGGGACTGCGGATTGGGATCGAAGGTTGCCACTGGAATTCTATCCTGAAGTTCATGCTCGAACAAGTCAAAGGAGAGCGGCGTGAAAAGCTGGTGCAAGCCATTATTGCTAGCATTGTGTCCCAGTTGAGCACCAAGCAGCTACCTGCTGCTCCGACTGCAGACATTCACAAAGGAATCTCTCGGATTTGCAGTCTCGTGGCGATATCAATTGCGAAAGTCGGGACGATCGTCAATGGCTTGGGAATGTTTAGTGGTACTACTTCGCCTTTGGCTCGAGGAATCGCCTTTGCGAGTGTAAGCCCTATACGATCGGCTTTACACTCGCAAAGGTGGCATTTATTGGGAGCCAAATACCAAGTTTGATCGGGGCTTCTTCGCGGTTAAGCACGCGGAACTCCAAGTTACTGAGTCAGAGCTAGCGCAGGTGTCGATTCTACTGCGTTACTCAAACTGCCGATCCTACATTGCGTTCACGGTGTACCAAGGCATGTCGGAGGTTGCGAGCGTCTATGATTACTCATGCGGACTGTTTTCAGACGGGATACGAGTTCGCACGATCCCAGTGGAGGCAAACGACAGCATCAGCGTCAAGTACGTCGGAGGAGGGACTGTCTACATGGCGGACAGCTTCATGGATCTGCTTCTTCTCCCTCCAACCACGAAGTAAATCTGTAGATAGTATTTTTGTGGGGGTGTTTTCTTTTATTAATCGAGACGGCAAGACCGGTTTACGTTGCTTAAAGCACATAAACACAGCGGAGCCTGCTTTTTAGCAGTTCTCCTTCACCACTTGTGGCAATTTCTTTCTTGGAATTTAGACCTTTATCTCTTCATCTTGACGGGCTCGAGATGGAATGCGCAACTGGCTATTTAAGAAAAGCCCGGGACGATCTACATGTATTAATTTTCGGCAGCGATGCGTTTACGTTTGTCAGTTTAAAACAACAGCGAAAACGTTGGAATTCGAGGTAAACGCGGTAAGGGACGAGACGGACTGAGAAATGTAAGTCCTGGAAAGTTCTTGGTCAAAATGTGTCAGTACTGTATCACCGAAAATATTTATCAGCCAAAGTGAAATGAGCGATGATTCTAGTGCCACGACTATTGGAGCTTGTGTTGGAGCTGTTATAGGGACTGCGGCAGCCATGACGTCCGTTCCTGTTGTCCAAGCAGCTGGGTTCACTGCTTCTGGTATCGCTGCCAATTCGGTTGCTGCTAGGATGATGTCTAGCGCCGCTGTGGCAAATGGAGGTGGAGTTGGGAGCGGAAGTGCTCTCGCGGTACTGCAAAGCATTTGCGCACTGGCACAAATGCCATTAGGAATAGCAGCAGCGACAGTAGCGGTGCCCGCGGCAATTGTTGCCGGCGTCCTGGGGGGCGCAAAAAGCCTTCAGCGCGACAAGATCGAGTCGGTGAGGGCGTAAGACCCTCACGACGAGCAAGACCCTCGCTGGGTTGTCGCTATTGAGAAAGGGCCTGGGAATGTCCGTGTACTTCGGTTCACGACGGAGAAGGAAGCGTGCGAATGGTTTGGCAAGAGCTTGTCGATGCGGATGCTCTATAATCCAGAAGGAGACGTGGTTGCGTCTGCCGGTTGGAATCCGTGGTCCCACAAGACGATCGTCGGGCCTTGAAGAAGTATTTCACCCGTTAACTACTTCTACCATTGCACTAACCCCCGAGTAATCTCGTAATGAATGCAATCAATTTAGTTGAGCCCAGATTGAAATGAACATACCCAAAGTTGAAGTGGTTACTCTTCGATTACCTTGTCGTGTGTATGCAGAGCAACCATCAGCAGGATACATTCAAGTTCATGTAGCCAAGCGTCTGTCCGACATCTGCGATCCACGATGGCTCATGCGGATTAAAAGAAAACACTAGAATCCGTCGCGATCGACGCGTGATGGTGTGATGCCAAGCCTGATGCCTCCCGCGCCACTTCATCGCGGATGACCCGCGCACAACCAACCGAAATCGACAAAGATGTGCATGCAACCAGGCGCTCGGATCACGCCAACTGTGCTGGACCTCGCACTCCACCAGTTCAGTTTCGATTGTGTCCACGACAAAATGTGGTCGTTCCTCTCGAGCGGTTCGAACTGCCGCTCGCACGAGTTCCCACTCCAAATTCTACAAGAAGCCATCGATACACGTGACGAATGTAAAGTCTGGCAGGTGCTACGCAATCAACGCATCCGCGACGAGCTCCTCCACAGCACCACGACGCACAAGGTGCCACGCGATCCGCAGCAACAGAAGTACAACGTCTTCACGTGCGTCCAAGCTGCCGTTCGCCACGATCTCCCCCGCGTTGTAGTGGCCATGTATCGATTCAACCCAAAGGACGTGCGACTTGCTACGTGGTATGCACTTTACTGCCTCGAGACGGATCCAACGACCGATCCGCACTTGAGAACCTCACGTGACCTCATCGAACTCGCACAAGCTCAACGTCGCATATGGCTCTGGGATCAAATCGGAGCTTTTGTACTGCTTCGCGAACGTCAAATCACTCCAAGCAGACGGCAAGAGTGTGCACTCGATGCAGTGCACCCCGTTGTCATCATTCCAGACGAGGCGTTCAAGATTATTCTGAGCTTCGTGGACCTTCACGAAGATCGAGAAGCGCGTATCCTCAAGTTCCTAATCGACGCTCGGCCCTGTTCAACATGCTCTAGATTGTGCATTCCTGGTCATTGTAAGGCCAAACGACTGCGTAAGATGGAGAGACGCGCTTCGAGGTGGCTCAGCACCTTATGACACCAACACAATTCTATTGAAGCATACATATGTAATGTAACAAATTTTATATTAACCTCTCATCTGTCATCTTTCAATTTGCGGTCTTTTGATGAGACGGCGTCGTACGTCTCCACCCGATGTCTCGAGCGTCTCTCGTTTCCACGAAGCTCTTCATCACGGGCAAGTGGAAGACGCGCGTCGCATGGTGCACCGCGACGTTTCTCTCGCCACCGCGCGCTCCAGTTCAAGCCCGCACTCGACGTCGCTCATGGTGTGTGTTACAAGTCGCCAGGCATCACTAAAGACCACGTTAGCTCTAGTAAAACTTATGCTAGCCAAGGGGGCCTCGCTCCGCACCAAGGACGACCGTCGGTTCACTGTTCTGATGGCCGCTTGCGCCTCTGGAGCGCACCCAAACGTTGTTAAATGCCTGTTAGACGGGGACCGGGACAGCTCGAACCGTGGAACTCCATTATGGAGTGACAGGGACGATCAAGGCCGCACGGCGCTCGGACTCGCGTGTTTAAACGGGCACGGCCGACTGGCGTCTTTTCTTCTGGACATGATGGACCTCGAGGGGCGAGACAAGGGGCAGAGTCATCTGTATGCACTCAGTATGACACTTAAAAGTGGGAACGAGCGGAGTGCCATGGAGCTACTACGCAACAGAAAGTTGCGATATGTTGTAACCCAAAACAGGGAGGAGGAGAAGTTGACGGTTCATGGAGAGTGGAATCAGACACGGAGTCAGAAGAACGAGGACGAAGAGGGGACGGTGGCGAGTTGTGTGGCAAAGGCGGTGGAGAGCAACTTGGTGAGAATCGTGCAGGAAATGCATCGATTGAATCGACGATGTGTCGGTCATGCAACGTGGTTTGCCTTGTGCAGTAAGAGGGAGACATGTGGAAGAAGCAAGGCAGCCATTGTGCGGAGGACTCATGCTCTACCGGAGTTTGAGGAAATTGCAGACCTGCATCGGCGAGATTGCATTTGGGAACGCATGAAGATGGTGTTTTTGATTCGGTTTTCGTCCATCAAGAAGAATAACTTGATGGAGTTTCATCTTGTGGCTGAACTTCCTGATGCAGTATTTCGCATCGTCGCTGAGTTCTTGAAGCCAAATTTTAACGACGCCGAAGAAGCCCAGAAGGAGAGATTTAAGGCTGTGCTTGATCTGGCATCGTGGTAGACTTGGAGGCCAGACATTGGTGATTGACATGAATCTAGACTAGATGTCCACCAAACGTTGTTGGAAAGGGGCTGCCCATAATGTGCAGAGCGCATCAAGAGCTCGCCCCCCCGCTCTGAAGAGCGTCTAGGGCGGGTCTCCTAGCGTATCAGAATGCGAGCGTGATGACCCGAAGAGCCATCACGATTCATTAACCAGAGTTGCCAGTGACGTAGCTTCTCAATCTACTGTAAAACCTGGGATTGTGCCCAATCACTCTAATAATGCCCCACCGTCCGGGTGGGGTCTTGCGATAAATGTAGCGCCCCACTCTTTTAGTCTGATTTTAATTATCAGAATTGTCAGAATTGTCAGATCGGAGCCAGCATAAACTAATTGCCATTGGCAAGTTGCTACCGTAGGTCGGTCGAGCTCAGGAGCAGCTTTGTGTTTCACCTTTCATTATCAATTTCGAGTCATGCTGATGAAACCCAAGTTCATGGTGGAAAATAAGCTGCATGTAGTCCAAGAACTGGAGGCTTCGAGCGTCAGGTACGAAGAAGCATAAGCTCGACAGGAAGACATCGTGCACGTGCAGCAGATGATCAAGGAGTACAGTACAACATTTAGTACTCGAACATTTATAACATGAATGAGACTGCTGTGTTCATTATCACAATCGCAGCACGAGAATCGAATTCCGTGGGGCCAAGGACGTCAACGTGAAGTCGTTGGGGTCAAGATTCAATACCCCATCCCTTTAATAGTGCCCCATGTAAGCTAACGTAGTGCCCCACGGGGCAGGTATCGCAGGTTTTACAGTACAATATTGGACGATGTGTATATCTGCCCTTATAATCACGACCTTACCCCAGCCTAGCCTCACGAATAATGGAGAATCCTTCAGCGCACAGCCTTGCTAACCTTATATACGTCTTATCCTAGCTGGGGGGGGTTAATGACTTTTCGAGCTAACAACGTTAATAGTAGAAACCAAGTTCGATGCAGAACCTTATCTGTAAATGGTTTTAAGGTCATATCCACCGGATACCACGGCTGATCGCAGGTCCCAGCCTCTTTTAGCGACTGGTCCTAAACCCTGTCTAGCTTTGGGAAACAAAATCAGGGCAACGTTCGGGAGTTGTTCGAAGATTAGCAAGTAAGCGAGGGACGTCGTAAGCTCCTCAAACGAGCTCACAGTAATGGGGCTTCGCCCAATTATAGTACTAAACACTACGTGATGTTAGACGGAAAATTATCGAGTTGGGAAAAGACTTAGGCCACATTAATTCCGAAAATCCGCTACCAAGTCAAGCAATTGTAAGTCAACAATTTACCAGGTAGTCGACCTTGGGAATAGAACATGTATTAAAAAATATATTTTAGATTTTAAATTTACTCCTCTCCCGTACGAATCGTATGGCGAGAGCAGATCTCAATATAATCCTCAACAAGAATGAAACCACTATTTCCTCTCACCCTTTAGGCGTAATATGAATACAAAATCGAGTAGCAGGGGTGCTTAACTATGAGAATAGTCACTTTTGTGCAGGATGTCTGAAGAAGTCCAGCAGGGACACCTGCTACATATGTCATTGCTTCCTGCCCAGCCTCTCTCGTAGTTATCGCTGCATCTCACGAAGTCTCATCCCAGACCTGTCCAAATTGCGCGTTGAATCAGCGCGGACTAGAAGCTTGGTGATCAACTTAAGGTGATCTTCATATCTGCAGGCTCAAGCTCGACACCAGAAGCGAACGATTCATGGTGCACGCGCTCTGTCGTGTCCTAGGCTCGTCGTCATCAGCGCGATGATACCCATCGGCACCACAGCAGTCTTCGTCTGTGAGCTCGTCTATCGTGTTCTCCTATGGTGGATTGAGAAACTCCGTCACTGACATCGGGTTTGAGGTACGGAGAGCTCATCAGCTAGTGGGGCCTCTTATCGGAAAACTGAGCGTGGCATGCGCCCATGCGGATAACTCCGTATTGCACAGGTATGGGTACGCAGCGTAGTGCTGCAAACGTTAGTGTGCGTCGTGCGGGACTTGGTCTCGGTAGTTACAGAGCTGAGCTTTTTGAAAAAATAAGGGAGACAATAAGGTCACGAACGCGGTGATGGGCCTTCGATGCTGAATGAGTGATTGCGGCGAGTTTTGAGCGAGGCCGAAATGCTGTCAGGACGGTGGGTTGTGAGAGCACAAAAGGCTGCATGTACTTAATAGGCTGTTCCGGTAATCCGGTACACAGCTGAATACCCCTAAAAGAAATAAATATTTTGTTCTTGACGTTATGATGGTAGCGAGGGGATCATCTGTACCGAGAACCATAGATTTGTCACGTTAGCATAGCAGCATGACTAATCCGCCAACGAAAAGCACTGTTAGAGTCGCACTTCGCAGCTGTCAGCCTTCCCATCAGGTCGCTTCGACTTGAATTACAAGGAGGAATGGCTAGCTCAACGAGCTGCACAATCTACCCGTCTAATACCCGGCAGTTAAGTGAGAATGTCATACAAAGCGTGATACAAAACTCAAAGCGTAAGTCTTACGTATTCACCATTCAAGAAGTTAGCGCCCAAGATAGAATCTCGGAGCAGTTTTACTCGAGTCAAGCTGATGAAATGGCCTTCCAACTTCCCAAGAGTACAACATCCACCAAGTCCCGCTTCGAATGAAGTCCACCGCCACACACTCGGAAGCCTCTATCTCAACGCAACAAAGTGCCGTTCTCTAGTCAGGATGATTCCGATACTGAAGCCAAACGAAAACTCCTGAATCGTCGACAAAATCGGCGGGAAATTCAACAGAGATATCGACAACGGGTGCGGGAGTTCGATGTCGCCGTCGAGGTGGCCGTCATGAAGCTTCAAGGCGAAGTGAGGCATCTAGAGCTACATTACGGACGTTGTGCGCGCAGGTACCGACAGCGACAACCCCATGGAACGTAGCTGCCGAATATTTTCACCTCTTCCGTCATGGCTTGAAGCCATCTTTAAGCACTGATTCAAGCAAACTGATGGGGTTTCTGCGAACGACGATGGCTTCTTATGTGATGGTCAAGAGTGGATCGGGTATCGAGGCGCTGCTTGATATTTGGAGAGAGATCTCTCTTCGTCACGATGATCTGGACATTCAACTGGTGAGGATGGAATATGGCGAGGGTGGGTCGTTGGTCGCGACAATTAAGTGTTTCTTTACCATCACGCACGCGATGCTGCGCCAAGAATTCCCGCATATTATCGACCTTGACGGTAGCCTCTCGCCTTTTGCTTTGAGGCTTCTCGGGCAACGGACCGTGCTCTTTAGCGGTGTGCGCTTCGACTGGGACAGCGCGACGTCCAGTATGGTAGCGGTGCTGGTAAACAATTCAAGTCAGAGATCGTGTCCCAGTTGTTGAAGCTGCTAGGAAATCTGGCGGATATGGCTTTCATGCTATGGGGTGGTTCCGAATCGTAAGTGTGCCAGCAAAGGCTTCATTCCAATGTGCGATCACAAAGACATTTTTTTACGAAGATTTCAAAGAAATAAAAATTCTAAAAAAAAACGAAGGTTTTCAATATGAACTTTAAACTGGAAGGAGTAGAGCTCCCACTGCGTGTTGTTCACAGCTTAAAACAATACCTGGTAACACTGAATAGATCAATCGGCATTTGAGCATAATCAAACTTCACGAAGCGAACAAACTGGTATCGGCGCTTAGCAGTATCCGTATTAAGCATCTCAGCAGGATATTCCTTGTCTGGCCAACGAAGCATATGTACAATAATGTTACCGCGGTGGAACAAGCGAATTTCTAGTATGTTTTATTCTTGCAAGTTTGGAAAATAGAGTCTCAAAACTGAGGAAGTCAGTTTTTAGCGATGATCCTGTGAGATTTTAAAATTCCTTGTCCGTGCAATTAGCAGCATATCAATGCTGCACAAATGACAACTCGTGCTTGCTGGCTGCAATTGTCGGCTCGGGAGGAACTACCTTATCTAAGTGAAAATCTACTTAGATGCAGGTTCCAGATGTCATTTCTGGTCGATGATAAGTGAAATGTAGTATTGTACCGTCAGCGGAAGAAGACAAGGTCGCTAAAGTCTACCCTGTGTTAGCGCTAAGTCAAGCGCCTTCCACACCTGCTTTCCGTTTCTTCGACCAGATGCCGCTTGGGCGCTCCAGCTTCGTCTTGAGATAGCGAAAAAAAGCGGTTCGAAGTGCGGCCTTGTGCGCGTCTCGCTGTGTCTTTCTCGATTCCTTATCACACTTGAACTTCTTGGCAAGATCGCGCCAGAAATTGGCAGGGCACGCGGACACTTTCGTGAGCTCATTTCCAGCTAGTGCAGGGCTTGTATTATTGTAGCTTACCAACCTTCAGGTTGGGGAAGCTCGAAGATCATAATATCACCGCACAGTCACCAAATATTTTTGATGGTTGTGCGAACCTAACGGTCTGTCGAAATCTAACTTCAGATTTAAAATCATATGGTTGCAAGTCTAAGTAGATTTTCACTTAGATAAGGTAACTCCTCGTCGGCTCGGTCTCTTGCATTCAGCTGTACGAGTTTATTGCAAAGGAACAAACCAACGGCAAATGTGGGGCCGTGGCGGACGGCGTCTGGATATCAAGCCGTCGTGTCCACAACGAAGCCGGAGCGGAGGTCTGGCGGAAGTAACCACTAGTTGCTACTACAGAGAACGCGCAACCAACGTCTACAGGATCGTGGCACTGATAACCACGCGTATCAGCCATGCTCTTACCAAGCAAGTGCGACACGACGGGCTGTTCGTGCACAAAGCGCGACCACATGTGTGAGAAGGCGTGCACCTGCTCTCGCGATTGCCCAAATAGGTGCGTGGAGCGAGAGCATAACGCAGTTGCTAAGCGCAGTTGCAACGTTTATATTGGTGGTGCAGGAGTCTTGCATACTGGAAACGGTACTTATTGTATAGACTAATGTGGCGTATATTGGTGGTGCTTGCAGGTTGGATGGTTGTTCGTGTTCGACTGGCGAATGCCGAATCAGTAAGTGTTCATGCATACGGCGCTGCGTGAGTGCAATCCGGACGTGTGTGTGCACGTGGAGCGAGCGTGCAAACAACCGTGTCGATTTTCGCTGAGGCCGCCGCCGCCACCGATCGCAGAAGCTCCCATGGTCAGCAAGCGTTCTGCTGATCAACGAAATACGACAAGCAGACCAGGACGCACACGACGTAACCTTCCACCTGGCATGATTCGAGCCGTCTCACACCGCTTGGACCCTGGCCGCCGCCTCGACCTCGCCCAACTGGTCGTTCAGGAGGTGCTCGAGCAACGTATACACCGGTCAACGACGCCTATCGTCTTATCTTCCAGGTCGGCGTCATCCTCACGGACATGAGGGTCGTCATTATCCTGCTGGACGTATACAGTGCTGCATCTTCGAACTGTGTATAATAACTCAAATGCATACTTTTGTTAACTGACTGCAAATCAGAGCGCTAGAATAGATTACCTTCCCTGGCAGCTTACGATAAAATTGCCGCGTCATAGAGAAGCTTTATGTGACGTCAGCGCCTTTCAGTCGATGTGGTAAGCCTCGCTGCAATGTTGTTTCTTCAGCCAGGGGCAAAATCCATAGGTTGCCGTCTAAGTACTGCATAGGATGAAATCGTAGCGCGGGCTACAGCAGCCAAAAACTTGATTTTTTCAATGCAACGATTATTGGGGCTTGATCGGTAGGGTATCTTCTCAGATGCCGTCAAGTAGTACTTGGTGAACCCCTTGTAGAGATTGAACCACGTTTTGTCTGCATGCACAGTATCATATATGTGATGCATCCGGCAGAATCGACCACATACAAAAGCAATCAATGTTAAGTAAAAGTCAACGTAAGGGTAGCCAAGTGGGTAAATTACACACTACAGTACCTAGTGGCACAATAACATGCTGAACTGCTCACTGGAGACGCCGAGTCTTGTGCACATCAGTCAGCGTCGGCTTAACGCTCGACACTAACCGCCGGATAAGACCGTCATGTAGATGGAGTTGCTAAGTCGTCGATGGAATCCCGGCAGCTTCAGCGAGGGAGTGCTGAGTCTTCCCCAATCAGAGCGGGACCCTCCGCCACCTCCTCGGGTGTGATCTAGTGGCCTCGTCGCGGCTGGTAGTGGGTCGAAGCCGTCAGGGCGGTGGAGGCGCCACGCATCTTCCAGACCTTTTTGACAGTGTTCAGACAGACAGAGAAGGCCGCCATCTCAGCCGCAATTCCACATCGTAGCAAGCGGTAGCAGATGCTGCGCTGCGCGAGGAAGATGACAAGTGGCACACAGGTCTGGGAGAGGGGATGTCCGCTTGGCCTGTCGCTCGAGGCATAATGGTGGACAGTGCGTGATGTTTGTGGTGCTGGCAAAAAGGTGGTGTGGGCAGCACATAGGGAACTCACCTCGGGCAGCCAGCGATTTTGTCGACTTTGGTGACTTGCTCGGCAGTAGCTTTAACTTGTATGCCTACCACACCCCTTTAACACCCCTTTTTAAACCAGTTGCATTCTTGTGCGGTTTGCATAAAACACTAATGGCCATTTTGTCGTTCGCCAGAGAAGTATACGTGATCCGACGCGGTGAATGTTTATCACCAGCCATCATGTCCTAGGCGTGCATTGCAGTTTCTTAAGCTGTAGACCATGCTATGGAATTCCAGAAGCGGTAATTGACAGTCAACCAGAAATTGGTCTTGTATGCAAAAAGGTGGCAAGTATTGTGCCTTGCATAGATTTTTTGCCGCCACGATTTAACTGTCATCTCGACTTCCACGAGAAATAAAGCTGGTAAAAAAAAACAAGGCATGACTAATAAATCTAGGCAGTATTCAGCCTTTGTCCAGGGCACTCCCATCCATTCATAAACAAAGTTGCCACCCCTAGGTAAGCTTCTCCGCGGATTCGCTTCCAACTCACGGCCGCCATACTGACTTGCTATTATTCCTAACTACACAAACAGCACGGTAGTCAGCAGCTCGGACGCCAACAAGTCCGGCAGACCCACGGAGGCCAGCAGCACGGAGGCTAGCTGCAACGAGATCGGTAGCACCTGGAAGCTAGTAGCACGGCTCAAGTCCTGCAGTCCGTCTAAAGCAGTCGTCGAGTAGTCCTCAAGACATAAGTACGTAAATGACGCGTTACAAGGAGTCGTTACGCATATGCTCACTGGTTACTGCATTTTTAACAAGAGATCATGGCTGTCCAAACTCCTCGAGTAGGAGCGCTACCGCTAGACAAGATGCTGCACGCTTCTGTAGTGTTCCGAACCGGACCTCGAGAACATTGTCCTCGAAAAGGAAAGACCAAGCAGTTCGCGTTCATCGCGAACGAGAGATTCCAAGTGGCGAAAGTGCTGCGCTTCCTCGACAGCCCCGAGCTTGGCGAAAATCCTACACTGTTGATGGAACTCACATCTTCGTGGAGTCAACGAAAAATTCTCGTCAAGTTGATTGTGGAGGTTGTTGACGGCACTTTCGAGAGGCTGCTTCAGGGCCGATGAACCTGTATCACCGATGTGGATGTGCGGAAGATGCAGGCAGCCGCTCTCCCCCGGCCGGCTCTATGAGGCTTTTTTGTTTGAGTTTTTCGCGCGCCTGACGCCACCCGAACGACCACTACTTGGATTACTCCGAGCTACAGCAGATAGCCTCTAGTTTTTGTTTGTATGCGGCGACCTCGCACGGTAACATTCTCTAGCTGCTTTCGTCAGCACCTTACGAGAAAGATTCCTATCAAAGTTCAACGCTCTGCATATTGTACTTTCAGATACTTCAAAGAAGACGAAACCTCCGAAGAAAGGTTTGCAGCTCTTCAATATAAAACGTAGGGTATCCCTTTACATACAAATCCACTGTGTCGACAACATCACTTGGCCATCGTGACGTAGTCTTAGAGGGCTTTCGCACCTCTACTACTCCGTCGGAAAGAAAAAGCATGCAATGCCGCAACGTTCGAGCTTTCGGGCCAAGAATATCACTCACGTACTGTAAACTTACACCGTACACATGCATCAAGAACACTGCATGCTATCGAAAATCGACGGCATACATTAAAGCGTCCGATTCGTCTCACGCCAATGGATTTTTGAGGCTTCGCGGACACCACTGAAACGTGTCCTGGTACAATTATCCTGAAAAATGATCACTTGTATATAAACTGGGGCAAGTCCTTACGTAAGCAAATGGCGACGGTTTACTATAGGTTGTGTGGATATTCCGATCTAAAACGGCAGTTCAGTCATCTGGAGCGCTAATTAATCGATGCTTTTGTAGCAGCTGATCCGAGGTGTGAGCTTTGAATCAAATCGAGCACTCTCACTATGGGAGCTGATATTTTGGATGCAAACCACAATATCACCAAAATAACACGACGGCATAAGTAGCAGTAATGACTTACCGGTACGCGGTATGCGGTCGTTTTTTTTTTACACCAGTGTTTTATTAGTGTGTTGAAACTTTCATCTTTAGAGGATGTTTCTTCACCAAGTTTCCGAACTGACAGTGAGGCCTGTGATCATGTACATGTACGCATCTTGCCGGAATGTCATCGCTCGAGGTATCATGGTTACAGTGTCTTGCTTCAATAAAGAACGAGCAACATCGAATAACCTGCTGGACGCCACGCTCCCGAACACTATACACGTTTTGATCAGAACTACCGATTTAATAAACCGACGGTAGCGCTTCCATCAATCACAACTCATTACCGAGAATTCCACAAATCAAAACTGTCAGAACGAGTACATTGGAAGAACGCAGGAAGTTCACCAAAGTGATCAGTTCATTGCGCGCGTTCGAGGAATGCGAACGCACTTCCCAACTTGCAAGCTCCTACCGACGAAAATCGAACGGGGGTTACGCCGACAAGAAAACGAGGCTTCCGGAAGCGCGTGTGACTGACCAAGGAGCAGGAGCTGCCAGTTTGCCGGCGCCGTACCACGAACTGAGTGCAGTCAATCCAAGCTGTTCAGTTAGCCCTCCAAGCGAGGACTAGCGAAGCGTCAACTCGAATTATGGATTACCGAGCAGCTACTGGCCAGCCTCCGCCCCAGTCGAACCGGCTGGCACTAAGATATTTTGAAACGCAGCATAGCACGAGACTCCATCGGATCAACATTCCTTATTTCATAAACTAGAGCTATCTACACCTTTGCCCGGCCATAACTGGCGATGACGACAAACAAAGTTATCATAAAGTTTATTGGAAGATAAATAAAAACAATTTCTAACCCCTATTCCGCCTAATTAATATGTTTATTGCAATTGAAAGTAGCCCAGCCCTCAACCAAAATTGACACCACAAGACCTTACCGACTGCAATCAGTACGGTGGTCCAACTTTGGTTGCACATTAGGCAGCTTTGACTGCAGTAAAATGTTTATTTATGTGGTATATTTGTTAACACTATAACTTAATGATTGTGTTCCACAAGAATCATGACAACTTTGCTTGGCGACATCGCTAACAATGGCCAGACAAAGCAATAGCCAAGGCTGTATTGTGCCACGCGAAGAAGAGCGCAAGTTCGAGTGAAGGCTCATCCTTCCCGACTTCTTCAGCTTCAGAATTCTCCCCCTTGCTCGCCGGGGGTGATCTCAGAACGACTTCCATGATTCGTACAGCCTCCCTATCCGAATCACCATCAGACTGCGTCAAGATAAACGCTAATAATATACTCCCATCAATAAACCCTGCTACGTAGCCAAAGCGATTTGGAAGGAATAAATAAGGGCGAAATTACAATGATTGGCCTCTTCGAACTCTAGTTACTTTGGGCAGATATCCGAGGTATTAAGTGACGCGGTGCGCTTATTGAGAGGGGGTTCTGTACTGCAATGGTAAGCGATGGCGCCACCACCGGGATGCTTACGTACTGCAGTCCATCAACCTGATGCCGCGTCCTTGGTACGCCTTTTAGCTGCATTTAGCCATGGCTCTGGAGTACGGAGGCCGGTGCGAGGGAGCTAGGCGCCTGAGACCGCCGAAGTATGCTCCGCTGACTTCACGCGCTTTTGAGGAAGCACGCACAACCTCGACGACGAAGCTTATTGCTTTCCTTTTTTTGTCAAAGCGTTGCCAGGTGTGCTGCCGCGTACCCTCACCCGCTTAAGCGATATATAATGTTTCCGTTTTCTCTGTATTCCATTGAAATATCCTTTGATCACGCAATTTTTCACACTGGAACAGGATATTGACTTCTAATATTATGTTACCGACTAAGTTTTGTTCGAAGCCGATTTTTATCCCAACGAGACGATTTATTCCAGATATCAAAGTACTTTACTGTATGAATATCAAATATATTCAAATAGTAATAACTTTGACTGTCTGATATATTCAGTACGATGAAGAACACCTCCGTCTGATACAACTTTGAGGCAAATACGAGTGTGGAGGTAGCGAGGATGCAAGAAAACAGGTCCGCTGATTTATGTAGGTAGTGCAGACTGAAGCTGGATCCGCTTTGTTGATCAAGTCAGAACCGCTAGAAGTGCTCAATCGTCTTTACCGTAAGGTCCTGCTATGTGTCAGCGCCCCATCGGACTCCTCTAAGCATTCCTACTTGGCTACTACTAATGGCTTCGCGTTACGTTATCTGTCTCCATTAATAAAAGTCCATCTTTTTGCGCAGGGCGAGCGCTTCACACAATATATGACACCTTGATCTAGCGTCTGAAACTTTTCAGCAGTATCTTCTCAACGCCAGCATTAGCCACATTGAGTCCCTCTTCGCGATATGAGGATGCATTGTCAACGAACACTAAAACGCGCCTACATTGCACGCATATATTCGTCGCGATCTAGCAGCCACAGCCGGTGAGGATCGGTGAGACTTAAACTCGGAGCTGCAAGGCTTCTTCTTTCATGGATTTGCCGCCTGCTCGATGAGTAGTAACGGCACATTGCTGCTGCCCCTAGCATTGCCGCACAAGACAAGAGTGATGCGCGACTTGTCTTGTTTCCGCGCGGGGGTCGCGTGCAAGCGGAGGGAGGCTCGATGTACGTTGATGTGGAGTAGAACCTGGTTTCGTCCATATTATAGACGTCCTGACCCGCACACTGACCAATAACGCTAAGTAGGCGCTAACACGCGGAGGCCACCGTCTGTAAGTCCACGGCCCCAGACTCGCCATACGCACTTCGCCAGCGGATGCCATACAGCGCCTGCAGGGTGCGCAGCCACGACGGTCCTACTCGAGATTGTCCACCCAATGAATATAGAGGCGGCGCGCAAGACTTCGCGCCTGCCCGATGATCATTTGTCCAGAGAGGGCTGGAGGTCTTCTCTCTCCGCCAGGAACTCCACCACGCTGTGGTCGAGCTGAAGCTGGTACGGCGGGCGATGTATCTTGCGAGTCAAACCTTCGAGCGCTAGAGGTGCCGGATACTTTCTTCCTTCAGGTTGCGTGATATGACTTAGTTCTTTTTCTACCAACGCCACGGTTACCCTTTCGTTTGCTGTCAAGCTTTTAATCTGCACGGGAACGTTATCAAGTTGGTACATTATGATGCAGGCAAGGCGAACACGAAGTACTACTAACTTTCCGGCTTCGTCGAGTACACAAACAGTTGCAGTCGGAATTCGACCACAGTCATCTTTCTTCGCTGTGTGCCGCCCCTTGCTTGCACGACTTGGCAGTCAAAGGTTTCTGGATTAAGCTTGCGTGAACTTACGCTGCTTGGTGATGATGCCTGCTTTGAAGTGATCATCTCCGCGCCTCGGCCAAGTTGTTGTACACTCTCCGGTGTTCGAGTACGCTGTCAAGTTCGGCAACGGCGACACGCTGACGGTCACGGAGGCGTGCCTGGCAAAGAATTGCGAGGTGGCGAGTGACAGCAATGGTGACGGCGGCGCTGAGCGTCCGGTCGGCAAGAAACGCAAAAAGAAAGAGAGAAGCCCCAGTGCGACTACGCGGTCGCCGTCTTGAGAAAGGTCAATAAACAACACATCTCGACGCGTACTGGCATCCGCCACAACACTCAAGCCAAACTGGTGTCGCCGACGACGAGCACGGTGAAGCGCCTGTTCTCCATGTGTAAGTTGATCATGACGCCGCAGCGCAGCTGCATGCTGCCTGCGAACTTCGAGCTGATCGCTTTTCTGCGAGATAACCGCGAGATGTAAAATCCATCATCGCTCATTGAGTCTGATGAGTAGGTGCTATGCAATGCGCATGCACGTGCACACTGCAATACATTTATATTGGCCCAGTCATTCATTTCGGAAATGCATGCGTACTGCGGCCGTTATTACTGCTCAATGTGAGCCTCCAGTCCGTGTTTTACTGTATTTTCCGGAGCCTGGTGGAAGTGTACTGAATTAATAATGGTTTCCGCGTTAACTAGCTATCATTGATAAGATCACGATGAAAGAAGAATTCTATATTACGATTGATATCGCTCAAGGCAAGTAGTAAGATTCATCATTTGAGCTTACTTTGTTTATGTTGTCCAGACTTTTAGTCCACAGCGCGACTACTGGGAGGCTGTACATGATCGACATTCCCGCGCCGTATAATAATTTGTCCATGACCGTCGCATGGTCAGGTGGCCGAAGGCAGTCTTGGACGATTCGGTCTTTCAGGAGCCGCCCAATCCACTCATGACGACCGACTGCGTGGTCATCTGGTAGGTGCTGGCGAAGACGATTTGGTAGGTCAACCGAGCGATGTAGAACGGGTTGAGCGACCTGCTCCCGGTTCTGACCCGTCAATGTTAGGAAAGTTGGCCAAGGGGTCACGCCGATCAGCACGTTGGCCATGTAGGGGTTCTGATCCCAGCCGACCCAATTGTCAGCTTGTAAGGTTTCTCCAGGTTGCGTCGGGAACGTATAGGCCGGCACCAAGTTGTCCGTCCGCCTCGTGCGGGTCCGTGTTCAGCGCGTCGGACTAGTCCAGCTGTTGTATCTTGACATATGGGCGCACTATCACGTTGAGGCCGCGGTGAGAATTTTGTCCCACACGTGCTCGGCGTCGATCATTACACAAGTTGTTTCACCTCCAAGGGCGGCCTAACTGGTCTCTGAGCAAGCGCATGCTCATGAGCTGTCCATACATGGTGTCCTGTTGGTGGTGTTGGTCGCCTACAGGGAATCGTCGCTCGGGAGACGCCCGCGCTTAACATTCTGACTCGTGCGGGTCACACGTGGCGCCCACGAAGGGTACGACGGTGGCTGGTCCATGGCGCCGAGCTAATGCCCCCCCCCTCCGGCTACTTGGACATCTATGGCGGGCGATGTTCGCATTTATCGCCAATCTTCTTGGTTAGTCACGGTGGACATGCAAGGTCGTAAAAGTAGAAACCAAGACAAATCATGCAAAGCTGCAAGATAATGAAGCGGCTTGAATAAGGTGAGAAGCGGGTAGAGGTTTTACGAAAGTGCTGCCTAGTCGCCTTACCTTGCATGTTCACCGTGAGGGAAACATTTAGTGCACTAAAAGGTGAGACAAACACGATAAAAAACACAGTAATTGACAGTTCCGGACCGGAAACCGGAAACCTGCAATAGCGCCACACTAGTTCAAACAAAAACATCTTCCAACCAACGGCAACTTATCCATTCCGGACGGCGGTGAAAAGGACCAAATCGGAACTGATGATTCCACCTCCGACCACTCATCGTCTTCTTCTGCGTTCTCCGGTGGCAACAGCTGGACGGACGGCGCGTGGCACAACGGACTGACGGCGACAGCGGTGCGGCGGATGGCAACTGGTGGTCGATGTTTCGGCGAGCGGCAGCGGCGCGGTGGCTGGTGGGAAGTGGTATGGCGGGTGGTGGCTGGTGGGCGATGTCACGGCGTGGGGAGGCAGCAGGGCCGACGGCGGTCGGAGGTAGCAGCACAGCAGAACGACGGTGGATGACGGTAGGTAGGTGATGTTAGAGACAATGCTAGTGTAGCTAAGTGGTAGAGCTAGAAGCTCTGCTTCCAGGTTGCCGGTTCGATCCCGGCCTCCAGCAATATTGTTGTCACTAGTTGTGTCTATATATATATATAGACACAACTAATTTAAATTATGCCTGTGCTGCTGTGAATATAGGAGGTGATCCCTACGAAAGGTATGATACTGTCCAGATGTGTGACGTGGGCTTACACGAGCCGACAGCGGAACCATGTGCTTTCAGAGAGAGGAAGTGCGCTGGAATTGAGTGATACGCATCAGGGTGCGACACCGCACCGGCGCTCCCGCAGCAAGATGCCTTCGTTTGATCTTGTTGTGGTCGAAGGAAGGAGCCATTCGTTCGCCGTCCGGTCCATTTCTGGGCAAGCTCCCAAATCGACTGCTTCCAAGCCTCGTACGCATTGGCATAATTATGTGGAGGTTAACCAGGTATTTCGAACGGCGCCTCATACAGCACCATGAGTATATTCACAGCAGCATTTGCATGGGCGCGTTGGTTCTGCTCCTTTTTTTAAGCGTTGCCAGATATGACTTGCGTACCAACTCAGAAGGCATCCTGCCAGCGCGACGATGTTGCAGGCGCTGGGACCACAACAAACTCAACTGCAGGTAATCGGCCAGGGCCCCTTTGCACTTGCTCCGTACTCGGAGGTGGACGTGCGCAGATGAGGTTGCGCATCCTAGAGGCGGCCAAGCCGCTCATCAATGATGAGCAACTGACTTAATAAGCTCTCTATAGTTGATGAAAGCAGCGTATCCCGCCCTGCTACCAAATCGCCGACCTGCGTGTGATTCATGGCCCGCCAGTGAGCTCTGAGATGCACTCCCCATTCACAGCAAGTTGCTGCGGAGATACCGACCCCAAGGTGACCATGCGTGACAGCGATTCTGCGCTCCAGGACGTACATATACCGAGACTCAAAGACAGGATTTGTGCTCGCGCTTGCTGTCGCGGCAAGAACTGTTTCCAGACCCATCAGCAGCGAGGCCATGGTGGCGTCAAAGCATTCAGAGCAACGTAGGAACGAGCGTCCTCGAAGCCCAGCACATGGCGTTGTGTAGGTCGACGAGCTGGCTGTACCCCAGCACGCAAAACCGCTGCTGATAATTGGTGTTGCAACCGTAGGTCTGGCGCTGAATATCGCTTACACTTTAGCTACACACGGATCCTCTTTTGTCGATGTCCATATGTAGGCACAACGGCTTGCTTACGACGTCAACAACCATGCCCACGAGTTGATAGCCAGCTTCGGCGACGCATTAGCGTACGCGGCGGCTCCTCGACGTAATTAGTGGCCCGTCATACCGGGCGTCACACCGCGGTTTACAGCGGGCAGCATCAACTTCAAGGTATCTCCGATAACCTCGGTAATATAACTGGCGATTCTTGTCTCTTCCTCTCACGTTTCTGTTATGGCGCAGAGCTATTGTCCTCCTCGTCTAACAGCTAACCCCAATATATTACAGCTTCCTCCTGAAAATAAGGCTGGTTTTCAGGATGGTCGGACACGGCAAAACGCGGAGCAAGCGGACACAAGTACTCAAACTGCTCGTCGTAGCAGGTAAAGAGAGATGGCAACAGTACAGGCTGCACTGTTGCCACTTCTCTGGTGACTTGTATATCGGCACTCCCTGCACGACTGAAGTCTTAATTCGTGCAATATCTACAAAATGTTTCCCAGAAGCAGCAATAGATAGTTTTGTTGCTTCCGAGCGAAGCGTGCATCGACTTTCTTCCAAAGGTCAAGGGAACAGCGTTATGTATCGCCTTGAGACCAGTAGATACGTCAGCAAGAGTTGCTAATAATTCAACAAATACACTTAGGTTGTTGACTGAATACACCGGGGCGCCATTGATTTGCACACTAACGCGCAGGTTGCGCTCCTCGATGTGGCTAGCCATTTTGCCACGGGTTTTAGCAATTATCTTAGTCATTGAGCGACGTAGATTCGCGCTCACGCAGCATGTCCACTTGCAAAAAATATCCAAGCCGTGTAACATTGGCCAGCATGCCATCCGAAACTCAGATTTTGTTACACTTTTTCGTCTGAACAAAAACGGAGAAAGGTGTTAGAAGTGGTACATGTTCTAATGGACAGAATAACTGCTTCGGTATGAGCTCTATGGATGTCATCGAAGTCGGCTTTCGACAACATATTGATCTGAGGAGTTCACATCTTATCAGCTGCCAGCTGCTGCCTAACAGTTCTCTGAAGGGTGTCAAGGCGTCGCGAAGCCCTCCTCATCGCGACTGTCCTCTTCGCAGTCAAAGTTGTAATGAGCCTTGAGTAAGCGGCGCACTCTATATTATATTATACATTGTTTTTCTTGTGGTCTGCACTATAAGCAGTAAACCGCTTCAACTTGAAGTGCCGATAATCCAGCTTTCTATTGGCCTGAGATATTTTCAGCATTTTGGGAATACCGGACTATTCTAGAAATAAGCTGGTATACATTACCCTACCTTTACCGTATTTGTCGGATCGAGTGAGACAAAATTACTGGCTGAAACCAAGTCCAAATAAAACCTCATTAGTTTTTTTCGTGAGAAGCGCTTTCCGCGCCAATGGCACCCGTCCCGCACATCGACACGTCCAGCATGTCGCGCAGGCCGAAGAACAAAAAGAAGAAGAAGTATAAGGTACAAATGTCGCCCTGTCATTGTCTTTTGTTTACAGAAATTAACCTGGCATTGTAGGGTGCGTTTTGGTTTAGCTCTCCGTTGGAAGCTGCCGCCACCTTTCACGTCACCCGTGCTACTATGTACAGGTGGCGCAAGGACGCAGCTGAACTAAAAGAAGCTGCCTCAAAAGCACCTAACAAGTATTTTAAGTTGTCGGAGCCTAACAACTCCCGTTACATCCTCTATCCTGAGCTGGAAGTACGGTAATACATGTTGTATAATGCTATGCGAATGCTATCTCGACGTATTAATTTTGTTTAATGTAATGTCTCTGTAGTTTACTCGAATGGATCCTTTTGATGCGGCAGACAAAAAGCCTATGCGTCACAATGAAGTGTTTCATGCTGATGATTGGCAAGTTTGATGCAGCGTTCTCTGCATCAAGAACTCGTTGTGCCCTCCTGTCCTGGACAGTTCGCTTTTTAAAGCGGAACAAGCTGGTGGTCCGCCGCATCACGCACAACGGAACCAAGCGTAGAGCTGACATGCAGGTGCATTTTTGCTTCAATTTTTCTTCTTCTTACTGGCTGACTATATTAATTTTTTTTGGCTGATTTGAATTTGATTATTGGTATGAAATAGGAAATTGCTGACGTCTTCTCAAGAACGATAAATGTTAAAGTTGAGGAGGACGGGTTCTTTCCGCCGTGTTACACAGAAACAATGCGGTACGACGGTCTCAACATGGACCAAACAGGTGTTTGTATCGACAATCCTGGGCGCTTGACTATCGACGTTCGTGACGCCAAGAACGTTAATGTCGTGCATGGGATGGGAGACAGTGGTGCTCGCTGTAGTGTGTTTCTCTGCGCGTCTGCGTTGGGAAAAAAACTGCCCGCGTTTGTGGTATTCTCCGGTGTCCCAGGGGCAGACGCGTACACGGAGGTGTCCAACCCCAACTGGGGCCACCCCAGCGTTGTTCATACCACCAAACAAAAGGCGTGGTGTGACCACGCTACAATGATGAAATGGATTGAGGAGGTTTGTATTGCTGTTTCACAAATGTTTTATTAATTTAATGTTTTACTTACAACTAGTGTGATGTTATGGCTTTATTAGATATGGACACCATCAGTTGAAGGGTGCTGTATGTTAATATGCTGGACAGTCTGCGAGTCTATAAGATGGAGAGCGTAAAGCAGACCATGAGGAGACCTGCTGCACGAAGGTGTAGTATATCCCTCCGGGAATTTTTACCGGGCTCAGTCAGCCTATGGACGTGAGTGTAATGCACTTCTTCAAGAGCAAGATACAGTACGTTCCGCTCATCTTTGCTGTTCGACTTGTCTTAACTACTAACGCCGAATATGCTCAGGGATCTGTATCTCGAATGGCGCAGGGACCACGACTTCTCTACAAACGCGAGCGAGCGATGTTTACTTCTATCTCATATTATCGGTAAGGCTTGGGAACAGGTGGACAGTAAGTCCATTATTAGCGGCTTTAGAAAGGCAAACCATATCCCAGTGGGCCCTCGCGATGCGAGCGGCAGATTCAGAACGCATTTGCTACCGCCTCCGCAAGATGCTGTTGTCCACGAGTAACGTCATAATAGCTCTTTTTACTTTAAATTGTTGGAGGTTTTGATGTCCATCAGAAGGGGTGTCACCCTTATGTATCCGATGTATCAGTTGAGCCGAATGTATCATTCGATCCGACAAATATGGTAACGGAAATTGGACAATACTGCATTGTGACACTATTTGGCTCAGCTTCATTGACTGTCGTGGGAAGGTTTGGTTCCCGGGCTACTAGTACCGGTATCCTACAATAAGTACCGATACAGTAACCTTTTTTGGTCCACCACATCACATTTCGGTTCGTTTTTGGCATGCCGCCGGCTAAGGTGCACTCTGGGTTGCAGCTGCAGGTGCTGACGCTGTACAAGAAAGCGCTACAGGCTGCCACCCGCAAGGATCAGAACACGCTACGCTACGTGCGTGAACGCTTCCGCGAAGACGTACGTCCGGTGCGCTTGTCGCTGCTTTCTTGGTCGAGTTCTGACCATTTTTTGAATATAAATGACGCGTTATGTATTTTTTTGTCCCTCGGGCAGGTGGCAACCGTAGATCGCAAGGACTTTGTCGTAATTGAGTATATGCTGCGCAAGGGCGAGCGCGATCTTAAGATGCTAGACAGGATGAAGTCGGCGCACTTTACGAGCGTCTCGCACCAGAATTAGGGCAACTGTAGACACCCAATTCAGTAAATCTGGGTCGCGGATATGACAACCACCTAATGCCAGTGATCCCGAGTGTTGGGCGATGTGTTACTGCTACTGTGCCCTACAGGAAGGAGTTACAAAGTACCAGGAGTCCTGGGACGGCCACTCCCACCACGTTAGAGACCTTTTCGTCGAGCTAGAACTAGACCCCGAACTGGGCTCGACTCGGCTGCCTGGAGAGCTGGACACTTGGAACGACGTATCGTGGCTTGCGCTTGGGGCGTCTCTGACTCGCCTTCAACTGTATCTCGAACACTTTGGTTGGGTCTTGAGTGAGATCAGCGCTGATAGGGCCTGTCCCTATTACGGACAGGCTTGTACAGAAGGTGGAATTGTAATCCGCAAACCCCTCTCGTTGTGAGTCGCATTTTGCTCCGCGATTGTGAAATACCATGGTACTGGATAAGCTCACGGCAACGAGAACGTTATAACGAGATGTGTGCAGGCACGTATTCCCGGGCCCCAAAACCATTTGAAAATTTTCATGTGTACCAATGTGTATGTCTTTGTATTTAACATGGTATGACTCACAGTTTTTTTGGTTGTATTAATGTTCTCAAAATGTTGAAATGCTGCACTTACGAAGCAGTCATGCTGACAGCACAGTATGGGAAGGCTTACATGTATACTGGGAATACCCGAAGAATGAGGGGGTGGACAGCCTCAACGGATTAATTTCACGGTACATGTACTGCGTACGTGAAGGTAATCTCAGTCAACATTCATACCATAATAAATTGTTGGTATTTCCAGCTACGTCGTAGTTGACTGAATAAAACTACGCCGAGTCGTGCAACGCATGCTACCCGAGTCAATTTGTTCCGGTTGGCCGACGATGCGGACGACTCCAAAACCGGACGCTATTATACTTAATCACAAAAGAACAACGGTGACCTTTCCAGAGAGCTACAAAAGCATGTTGCCAATGTGCTCGTTCAAGTTGAAGAGTGCGAGATGATCACCCTGTCTATTCAACTTTGCGGTTTACAAGATGTCTGGATTTTCCTAAGCCAGGTTAGAACGCCAGTGTCGAAAATTGATCCGTTGTACGTGACTCACCACAGGGCATGGTGCTTCTCTTGGTTGTTTCGCTAAGAGACTAACACCCAACAATTGTCGAGTGCGTTGAATTTTGGTATGCGCGCGTCTTCGTTCTATTATTGCTATTCTCTCAAATGCCGGAACAAGTTGAAGATCTGTATGGAGATCGGCTACCGTGTGATCCCAACAGGGAAATTGGATGGTAGTCTGATAAAGGAAATACCATTCCTCCGACAGGTGGCGCCACTCCTCGTGGAAAGAAGAGGAGCTTTGTTCCGCCGAAATATACAAACAATTGGTCACATAGATATGATTTAAAATCCTCGGCCTCACAGAATAACTGTCCGATGGACGGCGACCAACAAACCTCAAGTCAATGGCATATAACGGATGAGGTGGCCAGGAACTCAGCGAGCGAGGCTGCATACACGACATTATAAGTGCTTTCTGTGCATGGGTTCACAAGATACCACTGGTGTTCAGACTGAACTTTTGAGAGTACCCTTTACAATTAAAATGGTGGAGATGCCCGCCGCACGCCTCAGGAAGAGCCAGACGTACGACTACTCTACTACTGAAGCCAATCCATCGCGTCGATGGCTCAAGTGAGTCGTCTCGACGCTTCTAATGCCGTATCGCTAGACATATTGGCGGCGAG
Source organism: Phytophthora sp. 'mugwort' (assembly GCA_033558025.1). Classification (NCBI taxonomy): domain Eukaryota; phylum Oomycota; class Peronosporomycetes; order Peronosporales; family Peronosporaceae; genus Phytophthora; species Phytophthora sp. 'mugwort'. The sequence goes on along the minus strand of JAUCEF010000008.1, from coordinate 1,256,910 downwards.
TTGGTTGGACCGAACCGGCGCCAAAAAGCGAAATGCAAACAAATTTGTGCCTCCAGTGCCGTAAGAGGTGCTTTAACCGCAGCAGTTTCTGCCGCAGCGGACCAGAGCATCTCATAAAACGACACCCCGGTGGCAGTTCACGTCTGCCTAAAATGCATGCTAATGATGCTCTTCAAGCGCAGAGACTTTGTGGGCGATATGTATCAGCTTCGTCTCTTCAACTTCACTTCCATTGGATGAACCTATATCTTAATTTTTACCAATCCATCTCTTATGCTTATCCTATTGGTCGAAAAGCCCGCACCAACCAAACCACCAGCTCTGCCTGTTGTGCTCCACCCAGTCATTCAATTGATCACTTGGGCCAGTACGTCAAAATGGTGGTTAAGGCGTCGGAGATCGCGCCTGCCGCTTACGCTGAGGGAAGCACCAGCGATGTACGGAAGGAGGACGACCTGACGTACGACCTGGGCAACCTGGCGGCGTTCGATACGCATCCTTTCGCGTACCAGAACGAGAAGGAGCTGGCTCTCCATGCCCGTGAGAATGTGCAGCTGCTGATCAACCGCATCTTCGAGCTGCCGCGCGAAATGTCGGATATGGGGCCTTTGGCGCATCTGCCCGCGCCCGAGACGGTGATCCCGCGCGAGAAGCCGCTGCCCAAGCCGAAGGTGGAGACTAAGTGGGAGAAATTCGCCAAGGAGAAGGGTATCGATAAACGCAAGAAGACCCGCAAGGTCTTCGACGAGGCCTCTGGAGAGTGGAGCCACTCGTGGGGCTACCAGCGTGCGGGTGACGACATGAAGGACTGGGCCGTAGAGGTCAAGGAAGGAGACACAGAGGACCCCTGGACCCAGCGCAAGCAGGAGAAACGTGCTCGTGTCGACCAGAACCTACGCGCACAAGCCAACAACTTTAAGCAGGGGCGCGGTAAGCAGCTCGCGGGCATTGCTGGTCGCACGCCGACCGGTATCCCTGTGGAGCTTATGAACACTGATGATACCAAGGCGAAACAGCGTGGTAAGGAGGGCACCAACAAGACTTTGGAGAAGGTGCAGTTCTCTACAGCTTCCATGGGCAAGTTCGACAAGATGCGCGAGGGCGAGTCCGAGCGCAAGGTGAAGGGCAAGCGCAACCACTTTTTGCCGACCACTGGTGCTGAGACAACCGAGAAGGAGCGTAGCATGAACGCGCTGAAGCGTGTACTGGGACGCGAGGAGAACGCCGGCAAGAGCAAGGGCAAAACCTTTGACGATGAGGAGGACGCTGAGGGCGGCAAGCGCAAGAAGAAGGGCAAGAAGCTGAAAAACTTCACCAAGGGCGCTACCAAGAAGCGGCGAATGAAGTAATCTGGTAGTAGCCAGATGCATGATGAGAGGTGAAGCGGAACGCTGATGCAGTAGATAAAGTGGACTGCTTCGCTCTTCATAGAGAGATCACATAATATATGCTGCATGTCGACCCAATGTACGAGCATCTTCCTCTTTATCCTCACACTGCTGCATGATTGTTATACGACAGGATCAAGATCTCGATCTCGAGATGTAGGCCACAAGCGACACCTTGCTTCAAGTGGTTGAGCCACAGCAGCCTCCACCCACTGCAAAAGCAGCATATCATTTATGAAAAAATGTCAGCACCTCAGCAATAGCTTCACTTGGACCGATATCCTCCTTTTAATACCGTACGTACTTGGCATGTTAATGGTGCCGCGGTGGTTCACTCCTCCCATTCGACGCGGACCTCCGCGTCCGTTGCCGCCCAAGCCGCGGTTCGATGTCGATCCTTGCCCGATGTTGCTGTTGGGACGCGAAGCAGTCGAGGGGTCCTGAATATTGCAACGCAAGAGCAGTCAGCATCCAATTCTGCAGCGTCAACGCCCATAAAACACACACACACCAACCCACCGAGAAGAGCGACGTCACGCTGTCCAAAATGCAACATACAAAGCAGAAGTCGTCAGATAAACATTAAGAACGCACTCCGCAGGTACGTACAAGAGTCCCACGAAGTTGATGGCACCCCAGAACATGTCCGTCACGATGGACAGACGCCACGGCGAGCGCTTGGCCACCACATCGCCTCCAGTCACGTACGTCATCGTTTGGTGCTCGCAATGTGCTATCGCTTTTCACGATGGAGACCTGACGCTTCGGCAAATTTGTCTGTACCATAATATGTACCATGTGATCGTTGATTTGGTACCTTCAGCGACATGACCATCACTCCTTGTGATCCGCGCCTTTGTGTGGCCAAAACACGAGGAACCCACCCTACAGACAAGGATGGCAATGACGATGGGCATGGCGCGCATCTTCGGATGCAGCGCCGCGACGACTGCGCGCGTGGGGACCAAGGCCGAGGGCTTGTACACGCTCTCGCGCCGCTGGGCTTCCAAGAAGGCCGGCGGATCCACCAAGAACGGGCGTGACTCGGAGTCCAAGCGTCTGGGCGTCAAGAAGTTCGGCGGCCAGAGCGTGCTTTCCGGCAACATCATCATCCGCCAGCGCGGCACCAAGTACCACCCGGGCACGGGCGTGGGGCTGGGCAAGGATCACACCATCTTCGCCACACGCGATGGCTTCGTGCGGTTCTGGTACAACGTGCCCAAGAAGCGTCAGGAGGTGTCGGTCAAGTCCACGCGCGAGGTGCAACGCGCGGTTGCTCAGAGCAGCGCGTAGAGGACGAGAGAACGATATAGACAGAAAGAGCAGAGCCGGCAACGTGTTTAACAGTGCTGAGGATTCTTTTGTCTGTGCAGTGCTAAGTGTGGGGTGTTTCAGATTAAAGTTTTCGGGGGTGCAGGCGCCGTGGCTGGCGTATTCGTGGACCTCCACTGCTTGCTCGAGAATAATCGGCTGCTCGCGGTCGTTGGAATTAGGTGTTGGGGCGTACTGGGCGTCGTGAGGACGGCGATGGTCGTTGCTGTAGTCTTGCGTGCTGGACATCAGGCGGGCGGAAAGTTGATCGTGCACGCGGGAACTTGTTACGGGGACCATCCAGGGTGTGATGTTAAGCACCATGCTTACCACCAACACGAGTCTGCGGACCATCGTAGTTATGTTAGGCTGCTCAAGCGAATACTCTCCTTCAGCAATACGTATGAAACCGCCCTCAACCTTGATAATGCATTTTTGCACTATATCTTTAGGGGGTAAGCTTTGTGGAAACTGCTAACAACTTTCTTTTCATTTAACCTGCATTCGACTGACTCCAGCACGATATGCCTGACTTCGTGGACGGACATGGGGGTACTAAAATACTTCAAGGTAATGCGTAAGGCGATTCGATGATATGGCGATCCCAATTTCGTCGAGATGCAGATTCACTGCAACACCTGTGATGGCTATCATTCCTGCTCCTCGCAATCAATTGCAACAAGTTAAAACAAATCCGTAAGCCTCATGTAACTAGCGTTTAAGTTAAACATTAACCCACTTATTCTTGTTGACCCTGTGGGAGCACGACAACAAAAATCGCTTCATGGACTCGTTGCATGATCCAAGTTCGCAGGACACCGAGATTTACAGCGCATTTACGAACATGTCGCCTAGGCAAAATATTCACTCACATCCACCGAACAGGTTTTTTACTTTTAAGAAAATAACCAAACTACTGCAACCTGACCGCACGAAGATTGGTCACACCTCTATCGAGCCGAATTAAGCCGCTCAGAATTACCAACTTACTAACCTTCGTGCACATTTAATGACTTACAGCAACTGTTACAATCGCTTTTAACTATTTCGATATCCTGTCAGCAGAGCGATGTACGTGGAGTTTACTGTACGCTCGACGGGAGTTTACCGCGCTGCGTCGATGCAGATAGAAGGAAACCTGGCAAAGCAACTGTACATGTATCTTAATAGAATAGCGAAGCAACACCAACAGAAAATGGCAACTCGAATTGTCTGTCTGTCTGTTGAAAGCCGGGGCCGATCAGGAACGGGTTTGACTCAGTTTCACTATTGCATGGGTCATTCCGACGATTATCTAAAAGCATCTGTTTTATCCCATAGTAAAAGCGTCGCGCAGCACCATGTACACGTGGCCTTCCCGTCGGGAACGGCCGACGCGGCATTGCATAAGTGAACTTCCTACAAACTCAATACGCCCGCGACAAATGGTGCGCTCAGTAGTGGCGACATTGGCTATAGCCATGGTGGTGACCCCCTCAACGGTACAGGGCTACGCCAAGTACGTGAAACTGGTCCCGAATGGCGGCAACGTGCCCAGCAACACCAACATCGGTCACCTGGACGCGGCCGGCGAGACGGGACTCAGCGACTTTGGCAAGGCGTTTTCCACGGCCAGCAACGCCTGGACCACTGCATTATGTCAGGAAGACGCGGACGGAGATGGCTACACCAATGGACAGGAACTCGGAGACCCGTGCTGCACATGGACGACGAGCAACACGGCCGGCCTCGTCATAGACGGCGTCAGTGACCCATCGGACGCGTCCAAGACCCCCACTAGCAGCGAGCTTAAGGCAGACTGCACCAGCAGCGGTACCTCCACGTCTACGAACTCTACAGGTAGCGGCGACTCGGTGGGCGACGTGGTGGGCACGGTTGCCCCTGCCGGGCCCTCAACGGGCGGTTTGCCACCTGATGACGACGAAGACGACTCGTCAGAGAGCGCCGTGTTGGCTGCCGGTACCACGATGACGACTATTAGCAGCGTGGTGATGGGCCTGGCAGCGCTGGTGGCTATTGCCGTGGCATTGTAGAGGGAAGCAGCTACAGTACTTGTCGTTTGTACGGTTATCAATCTGTGTGAATTTAACAAAGAAATATTTACTGAAGTTTCTGTAAGTTTCTTTAAGCTAAATGGAGTCGCTGCATTATGTGTACAATTCCCAGATAAAAACATTGCCTCTGCAACTACCTGGTATATGCTGATAGTCGACGCGCGATCCGAACCGAAAGATGGAAGCGAAGGTGTGGTAATGAATTGAAGAAGTAGAGGCAGCAAAACTAGCGCCGACCTTCCCCCTCCCCAGGCTCCGATTGTTATCTCGATCACCGCCTCGACAAGTCGCAACTGTCAAGTGCACCCGCTCACTTACTTTGGTGATGGAATCACGAACACAATGATCAGAATGACCACGAGCAACGCGATCACGCCGTATAACTTGCACGCCTGTCGAAAGAAAAGTAAAAGGTAAAAGGAAACCAAGCGTCAGTCATCCTAAGCTCGAAAGTCAATCACTGTTGAACTTGAGTATACAAACTTGCCTTCTTCTTGCGGGCGTTGACTTCCCGCGCCGCCTGTTCTTCCCTTGAAATGTCCTGGGTGGCATTGTCCATCCGCTGCAAAGGCAACAAGCACACCATCATATCGTTAGCTTCTTTCGTCTGCCGACACAAAACACTATCCAGGCGTACGCTGCCGATGTCATCGATCATGATGTTTTGCTCCACGACTTCGCCATTGATGGCGTGCGCCTGGTTCTTGAGGCCCACGACGCCGCCGTGAATCTGGTCCAGCAGGGCGTCCTGCCGCGCCTGATCGTCCGCGCGGCGACGGTCAAACTGTTGCTGGCCGTCCATGTCACGGTAGTTTTCCTCGTCACGGGGCATGCTCCGGTCTCTCTGCTTGGTGTCCTGAAAATCTGGTGAAGGGCTCTCGTGTCTTGAGAGAAGGCGAGTCTTGCTTTCCTCTCGCTTTATATCGGCGTCGAGATGACGGCAGAGATCGGCAGCTGGCTGGCTTCTTTTGTGTGCGACGCAAAGTGGCGTGTCCCACACAATCTCGGTATTTTTGGCGGTTAAAGAGCATTATTGCTACTAAACTGTATGTTTTGCGAGTTCAGCTCAAGGCGCTGGATGCGACGACTTTGTGGTCGATCTGCTGGTCGATCACTCCATCAACAATAGTCATAGGCGGCAGACGGCATGAAGGAGGGCTGCTTGGGCTTTCCTCCAAGTGTAAATATTAACACTACACTGTAAGGCCAAAAAGTGGCCTCGACAATCCACTTACATTGTACGCCCCTCAAAAAAAAAAAATCCACCTGTGTGGGTTGCAGCTAGTATACGTATAGCTGCCAGCTACATGTACTATAAATAATAATACCTAGTTCGCACCGCTTCCCAATCCCAGCTCAGTTGCCGTATGAGTAATGGTGACACAGCGTGTAGACGAGAATGACAGCGCATCCGATTGCTGTGTGCGTCCTGGCAGCTTGTCCATCGCGCGGCAACGAAGACCAACCGATATCCGCATAGCTGCGATGGCCGAAGCACTTCACGTGCCGATCAGTGGCTCTCTTAATTCTGTGTCGTACTATGCGAGCAGGGATCCATCTGGACTTCATAAGGTTTGCCGCTGCAACTTGGGCGGCCATGTGGCATCGTACGGGCATAGACTGGGGGAGTTCCCACGCCTTTGAGCAGGTACCAGCGTTTGTCCGCCCTCGTAGCTGCAGCTTGTCCTATCGTGCTGGGCACGTTCATGATCTTGATTGATTGAGTGTCGACTGGTTGAAAGCGCATGAGCGCCGCTCCGATGTCGCTCATTCGCCGACTTGGCTCTGAGCGCGCACTCGACAATCAAGTTCACCCTGCGAGCATCTACTTCTTTACCTGAAGACTTGATCCATGCATGTCCGCCGCCTTGTCCTCGCTTGTACCCTGGTCGTCAGCGTCACCTGCGCGCAGGACACGTACAGCTCGGCGTCCACCGTCGTCTCTGTGTCCACGAGCGCCATGAGCTCCAACTCGGGCTCAAACACTGAGGACAACTTCGACGACTCGGGCAACACTCTCCTTTCCACAACCACCAGTGACTCGAGTACCCCCGAGGAGACCGACGATACCTTATTGGACGTGTTCGCAAGCAGCACGACCGGCCCCGTGGACGCCGGCAGCACGGTGGAAGCCGACAGCGCTTCCAGTAACATCGCCATCATCAACGCGTACGCTGGTAGCGCCGAGTCCGCCGTTGACGACGCCGCCATAGTCGGCTCTTCGGACTCAGCCAACACCACTACAATCGGCAGCGCCAGCACCGACACCGAGGTGACCAGCCCCAGCACCTCTACCTCTGCCGACACAGCCACGGAGTCGTCGACTACGTCCACGACCTCAAGTTTGGACAGCGACATGCAGACGACGTCATCGGCCTCAGCTTCCTCGACAGTAGCGTCCTCGTCCTCGGGTTCCAGCAGCGCATCGTCGGTTGCCGCCTCGTTCGGCGCCGCCGTGGCCAGCGTCCTCATCGCCGTTGTTTACTTCACGTAGACCATTCGATCCTGAAGCAGCAGTGGTGTTGTGTGTAAGCAGCAGATAATAAAGGTGCCGTTGCAAGCATTTCGTCCAGCAAACACTTGCTTACGGGGTGGAGTGGACAGCACATTTTTTTTCCTTTCCCGACACGGGCAAGAGATGGTCAAGCAAAGCTCCGCCCCATCTCTTCAACGTGAACTTCCCCTTGCCTCGGGAGCAATTGCGTCGACTTCCTGTCACTACGATGGTATTCCCCCCACATCGTGCTCCGAGCGCGCAGCTTTCGTCTTGCAAAAAGACACAGTATCCGATGAGCAAATTCATTTCCACCAGCAGAGTCGGAATTCGAGCCGGATGACGGCGATGTGGTGATATGCTCGATGTTGCGAGCTTGCAATTTGCTTCCAACGGTGGCAATACACGCTCACCTTATGCATTCTTCACCTCCGCAATCTCGCTATTGCCACTTCTGGTAAATGTATAAGTCACACGTGTCCAGCAGCGCGTCTTGGACAATGGCGGTAGGATTTCTAGGAGATGATGTTGAAGATGACCACATACGCGATGGGTTGCAAGTGACACGTCTCTGGGTAGGGGTCAGATACCAACCACCCAAGTCACCGTCATTGACTAATAATAGCATGACATCAGCTCCGCGACGCTATCGACATTGTCGGAGGAGGAATCCATAGAGCACGTTGCTGTCCGCGCCATGCCAGCACCAGCAACATGGCCACGCTCGTTTGACGCCAAGCAAGCGAAGGCAACAGTGCGGGTACTCGCACGCGCCCACTCTTTGACTGGCCAAGGGGATGGGATGACAGATTGCAGTTGTCCTGGATGCTGAATACCCGCCTGTTCTCGTATGTCGCGTTCCCGCGCGCACATCAATTGCGGTCACCGCTCGACGTGCGCAATGACCCTCGCGACGAGATCAGCAGTTCATTCTGCAATTTGCCTCCTCAGCGGTAGACCTCCTCCCTCCACCTCTACCACCCCATCCAGCCTCTACGATGTCGACTTCTGGTTCAATCGCCACGTGTACCTCAACTGAGCTGAGCGCGCTGCTCACGAACCAGTTCATCACCCAGTGCTCGACTGACTCGGGCTATCCGTTTACGAACGCTTCCATCCCGACGCAGGACATCATCGACCTCATGTGCGCGTCCTCAGCCTGCCGCAATCTATTGTCTGATGCGCAGAGCTTGAACCTGTCGGAGTGCCTCCTGCCCGTGGGCGACAAAATCCGTCTGCTGGCCGACCTCATCAACTACGTGCCGGCCCGCTGCCCGTCGGCCTCGGGCAGCGCCACCACCGGCTCCACCACCACGGACAACACGGTCACGGCCAGCTCGACGGCTGGCAACGGGACTGCCGGCTCCACCGACACCGTCACCGTGCCATCCACGACGTCGCCTACCGCGTCGTCGGGCACTACCGCGCCGTCCACGGAAACGACGGCATCTGCTGCGGCTTCAGCTTCGGCTGCGTCCTCGTTGTCGGGCTCCAGCGCCGCGGCGTCGCCCATCGGCCGGACGTTAAGCGTCATGTCGATCGGCGCGCTGGCCGTCGTCACCTGCTTCCTATAGACGGATGCCTAAGCGTCTATAAGTTGCCGAGATCACTAGACCTCCTTCTTGCTACATTTAAGACAGCTTTATCGTATGAATGGCATCCTACAAACTTGATTTTTATTGTCTTAACAACTTTCGTTTGGCACAGAAATTTGGTGCGTGGTCAATTGGCTGCGGTTCCTATATCGTATACAGTAGTATCCGTTTGCCCTTTTCGCTGGCTGAAACTTTTTACGACTGTAGTATTAAAATGCTGACTTCCAATTACAACGGAGGGTACAAACGTACTTCGCTGTCTCGTGCAGTGCGTTTGGATGTACTACGTAGTACTGCAGGACTCCCTGTCACGTTAAAATTGTGCTCCGTCTTGGGAGGGTGAGAGTCCTCCCGGCTCAACAATGTCTTCTGTGAGTTCAACCTCGAGCTTTCGCAGAGCTGTCGTCTGCAGTGGTAGAATCCTCTTACCTCTGGCTACTAAGAGGCATCATGACCTACATTTGTGCTGCGACAGCATGGCAAATCAAGCAAGCCATAGACCGCCAAGCAGTTGCTGAGCTCGTGAGGTCATTTTTGCATTGACCATAAGTGCGAAACCATGAGGAAGGCTCAGCTGGCACTTGCAGTACGTAACTTGTTGCCACCTGACACGCTTTGGTCCAAGAATCAGGACGACACTCGCCTCGAAGACGGCGAAACGGTTTTGATACTGGTAGCTAGAGTTTCCGACCCGCAATTGGCTGTGAAACTCATCGACTTCGTGTGTCCGCACAGCGCCAACTTCTGGGCGAGAAATTCCTGGGGACGACATGTGATCATGGACGTTTGTTACCGTGGCGTGCATCCTTCGGTTCTACTGCGTCTCATCAAGTGGGCTCGGAAGTGCAGCCTCAATGTGATTGCTCCAATGTCGAGACTCGATAGCAACGGACTAGACGCGATGGAACTCGCGATCCGAGGAGGACACGGAGCTTTGGCGTCCTGTCTACTCAACAATTACGACCCAACGTCACACTACAACTCCTTTTGCAACCATTACCCGCTAGAAGTGCTGGAACTTGCCATCGAGTCCAAGAACGAGCAATGCATACAAAAAGTCCTAGCTAACAAGCGCGTCGTTCGTCATCTCCAGCCAGGAATGACAGCGCGCTTGAACTTGAGCATGCGGTGGATGCAGCGCCAAAACTCGGACAAGAGGCTTTTCAACGTATTCACCAGCGTCAGGGCTGCTGTGCGCTGCAACCTGCCAGAGATCGTCCAAGCCATCTACAAGATCAACCCCAAGGAGACTCGTCAAGCCGTGTGGTACGCCGTGCACAAGCTCAAATCGCTCGCTCCGGTCCGTGTGTCTCCAGAACTGCGGCGAATGGCAAATTCTTATCTGCTTGACAAGATCTGGCCGCAGGTTAGTGCGATCATGTTGCTGCAGCACTGGGAGATGCTGGCTGAAAAGCAGCACGGGTTGTCGTTGTGGCAGCGAGTGCGACACCCGCGACGACGTCGTGACTGGAATACAATAGCCTCGAGCCCGTGGGCCATTCTACCGAGTGAGCTGCTTTCGTGGATCCTGAGCTTCCTATTGCCATGCGAAACGTCAGAGGCGAAGCAGATAGCGATCTTGGTGGAGTACTAGCATCGATATCAGAGCTCGCAATTACTATATATCGGCTTACCCGGCCCGTCCACAGATACCGTCTAAGCTTAATTCGGGTTCCAGTACCCAACTAATCGGGTACACGTGATACCTACCTAACCACGGAGTGATGAAAAATAAATTGACGAATGAATTATTGCAATAGATTTTGACCAATAATGTATTGCGGTCGTATACCGGTTAGATACCAGTTATTGTTTGGGCTGGAGTAGTTTACTTCAAAAATGTATTACTACGTCCTGGTAGCCAACCATCCTCTGCTAGGCATTCCTGATTTTACCATAAACCCCTCCAGCCCTCCCAACTAGCCCCAAGATATTCGTTGCCCCCGCATGTACTCCCGCCACCTTCACCAACAGGCAGGTGGTCAGCTACAACTTCCGACCGTGCCGCGTCCAATACGACGAGGTGATACTCGGGTACGAGTTCAAAGAGGAAGTGCAGGCGGTGGCGCCCGGCGAGACGGGGTCGCTTGCGCATTACGTTCAGCACTCGGCCCAAAATCTGTCAGTTGCCTGGAGTGGCTGATAAAGTACACTTACCGCTCTCGTTTCGCGACAACAAGCTTGCGCGACGGTACGCTCATGCTAGTCATTTATACGCAATTTCTGGCTGATTGACTAACATCCCTTTACAATAGAAGATGCAATATCAGGTATTAATAGACAAACCTGAAGCCTGTCTTTGTAGATACACTCCAAAAAACGTGTCATAGAGGAAGTGAAGCGAGTCACAGAGCGCGCGGTCGCGGTAGAAAAGCCAGATCGATATGGCCTCTCTTTACGGTGGAGCCATGACATTTGTTGATAGCGAGGACGACGAGCTTGCTGAGTTGCTGCCGTCGGCGGTCTCAAACCGCTGGCCCCGCGAGCTGTTTGAAGAGCTCAAGGACGTGGTTACGGTATCCAAGGCCCTGAAGGGATCGGACTGCAACATGCTCGACGTCCGAGTATGGTTTGACGGGCACATCGCAGCTAAAGCCCCATACGCTCGCTATCTCGGTACGTGCCTACAGTGCTCATGTTTCTCTTCCTCGATTACTAACGTGGATTTTGCATTGGGCCTTTATATGCAGCTATAGTGTTTATAGCACCTATTCGAGGCTGAAATTGTGCGCGTTCTGAAGGGCCAAACGATCGACGCGCGCTGAAAAGGTGGCGCTGGAGTTTTTTGTGGCGGCGCCGAAGCAAGAGGGTGAGCAGCAGGAGGAGGCGGAGAAGAAGGCGCACGGGCTTTTGTCGAGCGGATGCAGAAGCGCCGGAGGGTCGAGAAGTGACAGTTAGCTTACGAGCTACTGGTGAACCTCCCTCCGATGCCAAACTTGGTCGATCGATTCTTTAGTATCGAACCACGTTTGGTTAGCACGCCACGCTCTGCAGCCTTACCCGCCCGAAGCGGCAAAATGCTGACTATTGGGACGCCTGACTGGCCAGAGCTCCAATTAATCGGCAGGTATGTAATGCAACAATATACTTGATTACATCAATAATCTATTTGTCTGTTTCCGTTCACTTCATTAATGCTTCGTCATTTAGGTTGCCTCATGCTCTAATAACCTATTTGTTTGCCTGGTTGCAATAGATAACAATACAATATTTAGCAACGCTGTACTCAGCACGATTCGGAAACTTGTGGGCTAGCGCCGTTTGGATAGAGATCTCGATATTTGCAAAGAAGTATTAATTGTTGTTACTGAAATTTCCATATCTAGCAGCAAACTGCGTCGCCGACTCTCATGATACCAACCTACTACCGAATTGGATGGAACCCTGCACCTACGTATATAGGTGCAGTACAGCACCACAATCGCCATCACTGAACCAGAGGAAATGCCTTATCGTTGGTCAAAAGCCTTGCACAAAATTCTTTGAAGATAGCCAGATCCCCAGTGCACCACTGGCGAAGGAGAGCGGGGCCGGCCTAAATGGGGAGGCAGGAATCGCGAAACCGGCAAGCGAGCGACGGTTCTTTACGGTCAAGAAGAAGCTACTCATTATCAGCGAGTACCAGCGCCTGGGGTGTACTTACTACGGAACGGCCAAAACGCACGGAGTGCAAGGATACCAGATTAAGCGGTGGGTCGACAAGAAGGCCGCCATACAAACAGCACCATAGCGCTAAACTCGCGGTCTTACCGTTCATACTGGATTGAATCCTGCAAGCAAAGCCGTAGACGATGGCTGCCGCGACTACGTGCGTGCCCTCCTTTCGGAGGACATTGCGGTAATCACAAACGTGATCATTATAAAGGCTCAGTCGCTGGATAGTGAGATTGTGATGGTTCAACTAGTGCTCTGCGCTGGTGGGTATACCGGTTCCTGAGGTGCTCCAAGTTCAGCGGTCATCGAGAGCGTGATGAAGGGCTTCGTGGACAGTGCTGTTGAGCGTTAAAAAACAAAAGGCATGCTGCACGGCACGCCCACACGTGCGTTCGTCAACATAGACGAAACTGCTGTGATGTTTTAGACCAAACTCACTCGGACTGTGAACAAAAAGGGCAAGCGAACGGTGTTAATTCGAAACAGCGGCTTCAACTTCGCCAGAGCTACGGTATTTCACCATATTTCGGTTGCGGCTGCTTGCCTATAGCTCATTGTCACGGTTCAGCTCATCTGGTTTTAGCTCGCTGTCGATCTACTCGTTCAGCTTCTCCGTGAGCCGTCGTACGAGAAGGAGACCTCGTCAGACACGTCCTCGTCGTCCACGTTAGAGTTCAGCATCTCGAACGCGTCATCTCCACATAACAACAACCTCCCCCGACTCGGCTTCACTGACGTCGTCTTCCTCTTCGCCACCTCCGGCCTCGGAGCCCGCATCCTCTTTCTTCTCTTCCTCCGCCACAACAAGTGACTGGTACAACGTCTCCGGCGAGCTGTCATCGTCGTCAGACCCAAAGATGAGCCGCAGCCGGACTTCTCCGCCCTTCTCGTTTTTCGTCGTTTTGACCGACGCGACAAGTGGTGTGGCATCTGCCGGCGCCGTGATAGTCTCCAGATCCTCATCTTGTTGCGGAAGCATTAACCCCCCCCCCACTCACCGTACACAGTTTACACTTCTTTGTTTTGGGCTGCATGCATATCGAGTATACATGTCTGATTGCGTTCATTTATGTTAGATATTGTATGTGGAAGAGTAGGTGGGATGTTCCTATTTATAACTCGTTTAGTATGGAGATGCACATGTGGGGCGGGTATGCGAGCTCTATTTGAAAAGAATGTAGAATGAAACATGTATACTCATTAGACATTTTGCTGCGTCTTTTATTAAAGCCGGCGCGACATCAGGAATTCGCTCCAAGGAACCGTGACACAGGAGTAGAAATCGAAACGAAATGGATTATCTTTGACATCCAGCAACCTAACGTTGTCCCTACTCGTGCGCACTCTCCTCTTCTTCGTCACCTTCATCTGCGTCGTCTTCATTGCACTTGCCGCCCCGAGCGCGTATCTGCGCGCGTGTTTCCTGGTACTCCAGCGGGATGTCGTACCCACAATTCCAGTTTCCTAGTAGACCTGATGGCAGGTCTCGTTCGGGTGAGGCCCACCGACCCTAACAATATTGCATAAGTAGAAATTAAATGCGCGCACACGTTAGTTTATGGACCTAACCACACTCAATAGTTACGTACAGTTTGTTTCCGTCTGAGAACGGGTTGCAATACCACGTTGTATTCATGCCGCGCGCCGGCGCCTTACCAGTGGTTCGCGCAATGCGCAGCCGAAACCGGCTCCACAGCTTTTCACACCCGCTGGCAACGCTTTTTCTTGCCCGCCGCTGTTTTGTGGAAGTCTAGGTTTTTCAGCGAGACGTGTTCCTCTTCCTGCCGGGCATGAAGCGGACGTGGGGAGTGCGCTGTCGCCGGTGACGGCGGTACAATGTTGACCAGCACAATATCAGTCGTAATTAGTTACATGAGCATAAGGTAATGTAACTATAGCAAAGCAAATTTACGTTGGTAGCCGCCTGGAACTCCGCGGTACGCTTCTGTAGAAGCGATCAATCGCAACGACGTGGTGCTCCAATCGGCTCCTGGGGGTGGCCAGACGCAGGACGGCAGAGGGGATCGACTTGGCGTCAACAGCCTGAGGCCCCGGGGTACTGCTTTACGCCACAGTATACCTCAGGCCTTCATGTTACGCAGCATACATGCTTTGAACGAAAACAATAGCTCCCACGTACGTCAAGTATAATGATGGACTTAGCCAATAGAAACAGTGAGGGGCCTGGAGTCATTTTTGTCTGATGTCGTTAGCAACTGTGGTAGCCTCCACCGAGACCACCACTGTCGCGAGGAGCAGTCTTACGCTGTCTCCCACATCGACAAGATGGTCGAAGTGCTTCGTGATGAACGTCTTCGGCTTCTTGGCGATCGCCTTCGGCTGCTGGGCGGCCACCGCTTTCTTGGCAGACGTCGGCTTCTTCGCATTTGTCGGCTCTCGGCTGGCGTCATCTTCTTCTCACTTGTTGGCTTCTCGGCTGTCGACGGCTTCCACGCACTTGTCGTATCCCCACCCTCACCAGTAGCCACCTGTTGCACTCGCTGCACTACTTCACGGTTGCGCAGCTCATACGCTCGTCCCTTTCCATTCAGCGGTCAGGGTGGCTGCTGATGCCTAGTCGCAGCGGCCCTAGCTGCTGCGACGGGGTTATCCAAGTCTGCACAACAACAGCCTAGTTAGTTAAGCCGTACACACTACCATCATACCAAAACATACGTACAATAATTTGCCATCTCAGAGGGCGTACGGCGCGGGGCTTCGTCGCCTGTCATGTCTCCGCTTCTTCTTGGCTCTTACAATCGTCGCGGCCAATTCTGCAATGTTTGGTGCCTGCCAGCTGCCGTTGTGTGCCAGAATATTTAACTAACTGTAACTTACAGATACAGCTGTCTGAAAACTGCAAATCGTCGGACGGAAACGGTGCTTACAGACTGCAAGCCTTGTCCCGTGCGATGATTTGCAACAAATGCCCCCTCGCTGCGCGTGATTTGCTTTCCATGGGAGGAATTACCTTATCTAAGTGAAAATCTACTTAGATGCAGATTTCAGATGTCGTTGTTGGTCAATGTTAAGTGAAATGTTATATGGACCGCCATGTTAAGTTCATACGAACTTAAGCTAAATTAGTACGAGCAGAAATAGTCGGACATCAAAACTTTCTGACCAGAACGATTTTCACTTTTGTCTTTATGTCGCTATTTGTAGATAAGGTTGCACGCGTGAACTTCGCTTTCTACGCATCCTGGTCTATGAATAAACATTCGGAATGTGAGAAACGTTGCAGTGTGTATTTACATAGTTCGTTTCTCCCTCTGTCCTAGCTCTCGCCAACGTGGTAATCTTGTGCAATTCGTGCTAGCCCGACAAGGTTCCGTTCACAAGTCCAGCCTCAATTTAAATTTTTGGAGTCCGCCTTACACTCATTACGTTGGCTTTCAACTGCTTGCTGAACTTAGAATGCCGCCGATGGATAAGTATCTCAAAAGCACCCCTTTCGAAACGCGCCCTTTACTCTGGATCATGGACACGCGAAAGAAGCTGTTGCAATGGGCATTTGCGGGCGGATACTAGCCTAATGGAGACGCCTAGGACGAGTGTCGATTTTGGAACCGCGTACAACAAGCGGAAAAATATCGAGTGACACTTCGGGACTCGACTGACTGCGCAGCAACGTTAAGCAATTTGCATCAAGATATGGCTTCCAGGTTTTCGTGAAGTTCAACAGCGCGAAAACAAATGGCTCTGGAAACGCGGCAAGTTTCTGCATGGTCAGCAAGCAGTCTCATGACACTATTCAGCCAGGCGGAAGCTGCGATGTCCATTCTTCGTCAATGTGTCCAGATACTGGTTCTGATGGCTAATGAAAAGTCACGAAGGCCAGTTTTAGTCATAACCACGCGCAATTTTTCGGATTTACTACCGCTCCTTGTGCAAAAGGGTCTGCCACTGAAGCTGCTACGTCCCCGCGCAACACCACGATCCAGACAACAGAAATGGTTGCGCTGGTTGAACGAGAGATGCTACCGGCACACAATTACTCGACAGCTACAACAAATGGAGCCGCAATTACGAAGTTCCTGAAAGGAAAGTGAATATCAGTCGCCCGTATTGTCGTGTCTAGAATTAAGGCGCAGATTGATGAACCTTTGCATGGGGATCGACTGGAGAGTTACCAAAACCTAGAAGGTTACCTGAGACTTATGGCTGCTAAGAACCCAGGCTGTGCCTGGCGTTTCGAGAAGTTTGCTGACGGGCAGTTTAGAAGGGCGTGCTTTGTTCCTGGTGTCGGGTCGCATATAGCGCGCAGATCACGGCGCTTGTTTGGATTTGATGGGGCTCATCTCAAAAGTGAGATGAATCAGTACGGTGTATTTCTTGTTGCGACCTCCAAGGATTATAACAAATCCATACTTCCTTTTGGGTTTAAAATAGCTCTGAAAGAGAATTACGAACACTGGGTGCGGTATCAGTCCGTGGTGAAAGGGCCCTGGGGGGACATCGGCAGATTCACTGTTGTGTCCTATCAGCAGAAAGGACTTCTCTCTGCCGTGCACGACGTTTTTCCCGACGCCGGACACCGGTTCTGTTTAAGGCACATCATGGGAAACATCACAAGAGGGGGTACACCGTTGGCAAATGAAGATCGCGGCCTCATTTGTAAAATGGCCCGCAGCGATTGCGAGAACGACTTTAACTTGTTTAATTAAGGTTGAACTGGCTTATACGAAGCCAAAAACTGTACAACATCATAACCTAGATCCTAAACACTGAGTCAAGTATCAATTCCAGCTGCATTACAAGATGCCAGTTTACGGAGAGATCACTTCGAACCTATCGGAACAGGCAAACAACTGGATCGGGAACGTGTGTTGTAGCGCGAAGCTTCTCGACGCTTTTGTTATGTACTTCCGTCAACTGAGTCGATTGGTATCTCAGCACAGACAGCAGGTCACCATATGGGCCAAATTGGATTCTGGATCAAGTCTCGTTCCTTTCTGGATACCAAAATTGAAAGCACGGACTTTAGCGGCCGAAACATGCGATGCTATTGCTTGCATGGAAGGCTCGTACGCTGTTCAATTCCTTGGACCTACTAAGGAAAGTGGGTACCTCCACCCCTGGAGACAAGTTGACCTACACAATAAGGATTGCACCTGTGGGGACTGGGTTAATACTGAATTTCCGTGTGTGCATGCCTTAAAAGCTGCAGTGATGGACCGAACTTCTATTACAACTCTGTATGATGCAACGCGCCTTTCTGTAAGTCATTCGGAAACAAGTACAATGTTCCTTTTAAGCCATGGCCCGCGAACGTTCAGCTCGAAAGGGATAGGTCGATCAAGATGCCCCCCATTGCTGAACCTACACAAGAGAAGGGGAAACGTGGATTGAAGCCAGGACCTAAATCCAAGCACAAGTGCAAAAAAGCTAAAGGTGGTGAAAAATAGTACGAGGGGTACGTCGAAGTAGTTGCGTTCGTAGTATATATTATTCAATATATAACACAAAGTTATCTGATCATTTTTGGGATTTATTTCGATAATTCGTGTAATTAAACTCTTTTTGGGGACATATACAGACGTATTTACACTGACTCTGACCAAATAAAGGCATGTCATTGTAACCAAGAGCAATTTATTCTGACCGCATTTGGAGAGGTATCCACAAAATGACACAAATATAACTTAATATTTGTATGTCATTTGCATGGGTGATATCATGCGTGTACTGTATTACCCATCTCAGCCGAAGTCGATAAGGTTGCTAAAGTCTTCCTTAGCTAGAGCTTTAGCCTGCACCAACGGCTGAATTAGGCGCCTTCCACACCTGCTTTCCGTTTTCTTCGGCCATGAGGCCGCCTGCGCGCTCCAGCTTTGTCTTGAGGTAGTGAACACGGCTCGAAGCACGTCTGGCGGCCTTGCGCGCGTCGCATTGAGCCTTTCTTGATTTCTTGTCGCACCTGAATTTCTTTTCGAGGAGGCGACGGAGGTTGGCAGGCCGCGCAAATACTTTCGCGCATTTCCAGCAAGTGGGGGGCTTGCGTTGCGTGGCCTGCCAACCGTCAGGTTGCGAAGCTCGACTGGCGTGCGAACTTAACGGTCTGTCGTAACTAC
Source organism: Phytophthora sp. 'mugwort' (assembly GCA_033558025.1). Classification (NCBI taxonomy): domain Eukaryota; phylum Oomycota; class Peronosporomycetes; order Peronosporales; family Peronosporaceae; genus Phytophthora; species Phytophthora sp. 'mugwort'. The sequence goes on along the minus strand of JAUCEF010000008.1, from coordinate 1,238,340 downwards.
TTAGTAAGTACTTCACATCTGAAATCATATGGCTGAAAGTCTAAGTAGATTTTCACTTGATACGGTAATTCCTCCTTTCCATGGCATAAAACAAGTGCACACGCTGCACATCTCGGATATATCTATCCTCTACCCCCCTCCCCGTGCATCTGCAGACAAAAAAAAGGAAATTAACTTCGGAAATTCCAACCGCTTGTCTTGAAATTTGTATGAACGTTCAAAATTACCGAGCCATTTTCTATATTAAGTCGGAAAATGTATACTCGATATACTCGGTGAATGAGGGACTAAGAGATACTCGTCCAAAGTACTGGAAGCAGGGCTGCCGATTATGACATATTTATTTAGTGGGAGTGGCGTTGATATATCAACTAGCCGAGCGCCGCCGCCTACGCGGCGATGGGTTTAGTTTTGATCCCAGTATATTGAAACCCGTCGGAGCGCAGCGGACGCGGGCCGGCCCACATAAGAAAATATATTTTAATTTTCAACCAATCGTTTAACTATACTTCCACCAATGACCGCCTTCAGCGAAAGAATGTGTCAGCGAATGAGGGCCGCCTTCGCTGCGCTCGACAGCCAATGAGATTGCGTATAGAATCACGTTATGTCGTGACAGACAGACAGATGGACGGAGCGACGTTAGCGTTGAGTTTTAGGATAATGACCAACACCAAGTAGAACCCTCTGCATAAATAATGTCATGTAGAAAAAGGAACACATACATATTGCCATTATGACGGTTATCCATGTGGGTTTCTTCAGCTTCTGAGACTATCAACAGTACCTATATCCCAGTAGCTCGCGTCTGGTGGAGAAAGAGTATTTGCTCGAGCGTAGCTGTAAGGCAGATATTGCGCTCGTGGCCAAATGTCGTCCGAGCAATACTGAAGCACCTCTCCACAATAGTAAAGGTGGAGTGAATACTACGGACCAGCGTGTACTTCTGCACATACAGCGCAAGTCTTCTTCGTTGAAGGCGCTCGACGAAAGATGTAGCATCCACTTCGTCCGATGCGGGCTTTGCGGTGTCAGTTACAGCAAAAAGTTGCAGTACAGCTTTTCCGCCCGGGTTAGCCGGTGTGTGTTACCGCACAGGACACGAGCGCAGCCCTACTCAAAGTCGCGGCATTTATGGTAATTCGTGGTTTAAAACGAGCTTTCGGTCTGTAAATCGGCGGATAACAGGTGGAGTTCAACTTTCGCGATATTGCACCGATACCTTAAGCTTGTCGAACACCTTGACTAGGATTATTACGATAACGCAGACGTTATCCCCGGTCCTCAAGCAACCGTCGTCTTCGCACGCTCCTGAAGGAGCTGAACGCAGTGGAATCAGTATCGAGGGCGATTCAAGGAGGCGCTGACCTGCTGGACGTGCACGAATGGCTTGACGGTCTTATTTCCATTAACCCGCAATGCGCAAATTATCTGGGTACGTTTGCTTTTTCAAAGCTCTTAAAAAGAAAACTAACGGTATGCATGATCAAAATCCACGAGTGACATCGTACATCTATCACAAGTAAGCTAATTAGTCGATCACTAAAACGTAAGACACAGAATAAAAGAAGGGATACCCCAGTTTAACCGATTGTATCAAGAGTCCGTAGCTTGGTCATCAACGCATGTACTTCGGCAAGATCTGACTCATGGTTTTGAAGGTCCTCTTGTACCGCTCGGGTGAGTCTGCGAATCCCGCTCGACCCATGGGACACCAACAAGCGAAGCGAGTCGTGTGCTAACTGTAATTGTCGCCTACAATACACAGTCATTAATCGAGCTGCTCGCCGAAGTCTCGCGACAGCAGCGTGTCGGCTAAACAATAAGTGAGGTTATGCATTCCCCACCTTGCCATCCACCTCATAACAGGCAAGCTCCGAGTAGGGCTCGGACATATGGGTCTATCCATCAAGGATGAGCCCAAAGCGGTCCGGCATCTCGGGGGCGATCGACCCCTCTATTACCACAGAGACACCTTCCATTGCAGCTTGCAGTGTCTCGACGCATGCCAGATCCAGTGTCGTATAGCTAAGAACGAACGAAATATAAATGGTTAATATGAGTTAAAATGTTTTTAATCTGGGTTAATAAATAACGCTTCACTTACCGTCTCGTTGATCGATTTTCACAAAACGTGAGAGGAAGTTGCATATGCCAACCCCACACACCCCGAGTCGGCCATAGATATGCTGTGAGGATTTTGAACGTAGATCAGCAGCGACCCTGTCGCAGCAGTCATGGCCTCGAGCAATTTGGCCTCGAAATTTGGATGCTCCCGCCTGACGTGCTGCATTAGTGTGGCGAACCCGTTTCGGCGAGTTTGCATTCTAAACGTGCCACAACGACATCGAAAATATTCGAGAATGACTTCATCGAAGTCGTCCCGTCACGGTTGAAAATAAACCCCAGTGACTTGGACAGACGTGGATATTGGTCTGGTGGCGATAACCATGACTGGAAGCAGAGGGAGCAGAGAGGGATTGGATACTTGGTGGTGGATTGAAAAATGCACAATGACATAGAAATCGCCAACCCGTACTCAGCAAATATGGTTGACTCATAACTTTGAGGTGCCTTTAACATAAATACGGTTGGTAGGCTTTCAAATATACAGTATGATATGTAATGGACTTTTATCAAACCCATTTATGAATGATATGTATGATCATTATTATTATGGTCATGCTATTTCAGCAGCCCTGTCTGGAGCTTGCAGTGGGGGACGGAATGAACAGCGACAAAGTTCACAGTGACAAGTGTGGTCAACAAGCAGGTTAAGCAGGAGAAGCACCTGCGTCGAAACCCCGTAAAAGGTTGTTCAGCACCTACCAGTGTGTAAGGCATGGCAATATATGCGACCTGGATGAGCTATTTTCGTGTAGATCTTGTCGCACATATTACACTTGTACTCAGCCACCTTGCTGTCCGTACGACGACGCTTTTTCTGGTTCTCTGCACAAGCGAGATTCTTGGTGCAGTGGCAGCGGTGCGTACGAATTTCGTTAGATTCCAGACACTTGAAACCGCAGAACTGGCAGGTTTTATGACGAGGAAGAACGCTGTTCACCACGTGAGGCTTCGCTTCAGGCTTTGGTAGGATAGATAGCAATGGATTGGATGGTGCTCACAGTCGAATTCAACGTCGCGGTGTATCAGATCTCCACGAAAAATGGTGCAGTAGCCCACGGAACTTCCACGACGCTGGCGGCATTTTCGTCGCAGAAACGGAAGCAGCTATCGAAAACACGCAGACGTGTACCTTTGTTCAAGCGTAAATCATGCTGGGCGGCGCGCGGGTAGTCTTGGTGTGGTTACTGGTCGCCTCTGTTGGACTGTGGACGAATGAACGAAAACGTAGTCGGCGTCCATGCATTGCCGAGGCTTTTTGTCACCGTACATAGTGAAATCTTCAGCTGTCCGATTATCCCTCAAGACTTCTTCTCGCAGCATTGTTCACGCCGCGGGGCTTCGGCGCGGCCTCCCACTTCCTTGAAGACGGTCACTTAGTGCGAGTCTCCTATTGCAGCTTCTTGACGACGGAGGGATGGAGGTGGAGGCCAGGAACCAAGTATCCGCAGGCTGGAAGAGATTGTTTGGTCTTGGACGCTATTTCGGAAACGCAACAGACCCAGACTGATGCAGCGGACACGCTGCATGTTGTACTAAACTTTAAAAAAAAATTCTTGACTATTCTTGGATAATATCCAGCTGATCTGGAGATTGTACAAAGTCTGAACAAGCTTTCCTTTTCTATGAAGTGGGCCTACTCGAAAATGGCCTCCTTAGATTTGCCCTAACATGTTTCATGCAGACTGGAGAGATTTCCATAATCAGTGATTTGGACTGAGATCTGTCAAATCGAGAGGAATTTAACTATACAAGTAGATCAGTCATTGTTTGTCGCAACATAAGTAGGTTGTGTGCGAATTGTAAGTAGGTATGCATGATTGGTTTATATTCAAGTTACTTTTAACTACGCGCGAGTAAAATTAAAGAGCTGAAACGACAGAATGACGCAAGTGGTTTCAGTCAGCAAGAACACAGCGTGGAGCCGCAGTCGCAGAGAGGGCAGCCGCCACCAGCTGCGGAGAGAGCGCCACCAGCCGCCACCAGCAGCGGCAACGCAGAGAGGACCACGGCCAGCAGCAGACAGGGAAGCCGCCACCAGCAGCACAGGGAGCGGAGTCGCCACAGCAGCGGAGAGAGGGCCACCGCTACCATCCGCGGAGAGAGGGCAACCGCCATCAGCAACGCAGAGAGGATCGCCATGGCAGGTGTGCGGCTGGTACCACAAACTACAATGGCAGCACTAGGTGTTGCCGCTTCTTTGGTTGAGGCTGAAAGTTTAGCGGAACTTCGAGAGTTGAGACTCCTTCGCAGTGATGTTGACATTGCCTTGGATCGAGCATCACTCCCACCTACGGCCAAGTCAGAGACCACGGACGTAACTTGGCGGTATTGACGTTTTGCCCGTCAACAGGGCTTTTCGCTTCGGGTGGTGAGCAATAGCTGGCATATGACAGCCCGAGAAGGGAACGCAAGGTATGTGTGCAAAAGACTGAAGAGGCAACAGCCTTCGGTTCCAGGAACTACTGAGCAATGTCCATTTTCAATCAGCGTCTACGGGCTACGGGAGCAGTGGAAGATAACGCAGATGTCCTTGTCACACAACCACCACAGGCATGCTGTATTTTAAGAGGACACATTTGTGGAGGCAAGATTATCTGCAGATACGTCACGTCAGCGTCAGCACGATGTACCTTACGAGACGATGCGGGGCATATTAGAGCGTGAAATGTTACCAGCCTACAATGGGACCTGGGCCAGTGTCACTGGCAATTGCATATTGGGGTTCTTAAAAGACACGCGAATCACAACGAATAGGCAAACAGCTTCAAAGCTGAAGCGAGATCTTATCGAATTGTTGCGTGATGATGCCATCGACAGCTATCACAAACTCGAATTATACTTACGCGTGGTAACGGAGGCAAATGTATGCTCCGGTTTTGGATTTAAGAAGAATGATACAGGTATCTTTAAAAGAGCCTGCTTCTTTTCTGGTGCATGTTTGCAAGCAATGAGACATTGCAACCATATTATTGGTATTGATGGAATCTACTTGAAGGGTGTTATGAACAAGCGTGGTGTGTTTCTTTTGGCGACTATGAAAGATCTTAATGGCTATATTTTGGTGTTTGGCCTTGCCCTAGTGGAGCAGGAAGACTACTCTAATTGGCTGTGGTTTCTGACACACATGAAGGAAGCTATTGCTGCGGTGGGTCAGGGATGGAAACCAACTTTTGTGTCCAATCGTCAAAAAGGTCTAATCGCGTCTGTGAGTGAGCTGTACCCGGAACCCGGACATCATTTCTGCGTTAGACACATTATTTCAAATGCTTTGAGAAGAGAGGATCAAAGCTGTCGCCAGCCGAACAGGCATTGATTTTCAGATGTCGAAGAGTGAATGTGATAACGACTATAAACTCGACAGCTCGAAGCTGTGGGCGCACGTCCTCTCGCTGTGGAGTATTTGAACGCAATTGAAAAAGCTCACTGGGTTACGTATGCGTTTAGTGAAGAGTACAATCAACCGTCGTACGATGAAGTGACATCCAATCTTTCAGAGGCAGCCATCAATTGGCTTGTGAACGATGTGTGCTCATCATACCCCATGGAGGCGTTCGAGCAATACATGATCAAAGTGGTCGAGCTTTTACTGCCCGTAGACAAGAACCCAGTCGAGGTTAATCTGCGCACAACTCGAGTCACAAAATCACAACTGAAGATCCGGTCGAGATGCTGGCGACAGTGTACATGAAGAAGCTCACAGGCTTAATGTTGTGGTATTGCAGATCCGGATAATATGGAAGTTGACCGGCAGCTGGAAGATCCACGTCGCCAGCAGCAGCCATAACGGCGTCAAGGTGATGGATCCGGACCATGCGACACACACAGACTCAGGTCTGTATATGGTACGGATCCTGGATCCGTCTCATGGGGTGAGGTCTAAGAACTAGATCCGGTCAGTTTAGTGCACACCGGGTTGAAGATCCGTAGCTAAAGGGAGGTAGAGTAGACGGGTGGCCAGAAATAGGTTAGAGATGGGATCCTGGGTTATAAGTAGTCCGTAGGATAGGTTTTGGGATGGGATCCGAAGTTAGATAGGCTAAGGTATAAATCAGAACCGAATTTACATTGGAAGATAGACTTGACTATAGTATAGGGGATTTCTATTGGCCCCATATATAGACCAAGTCTAAACTTGGGCGATCTTCCTGCACGTCGTGCAGCCCCAGGATAGCTTGGCCAGGTCGCGCTCGCCCCTTTGGCTTCTCAAGATCCCGCTATTGGAGGCGGCAAGCATTGTAAAGGAACAAAGACAACTCCGATAAGGAGCAGGACACCTCAAAATGAACAACTCCGGATCTCGTAATTCTATTACGGATCCACAAGGTCTACGCAAAGAGCTCTAGACCAAACCAACTCCGGATCTCGTGCGCAGGAATACCCGCGCAGATCCACCCCCTCCCAAGTCCCCACAAGGACGTCTAAAGCCCACCAGTGCGCACCTCGTGTGAACGGGAGAGTAGTACCAGCCTGCCGACGGGTACAGAAGGTGAACCACTCAGCAACAACACGGCCGTTGGAGTACCCCCTCCGTTAGTCGGTGTTTGGGCACAGTACGTGTGAGTTGGGATCCTACTGAAATTCAGTGGATCCACTCCAACTCAGTGGTGCGCGTGCCCGGATCTCTTGGCGACGCAGGATTTCACCGTGAGTCCCAAAATGATGCGCAAGGGAGCAATGGATCAAGAGATGAAGCGCCGACGGAGACTGGATCGCCGACGGCGTCACTGAATGAGAGATCCACGGATCGGCAGAGCCCTGGGAGGAGCTCTACCGACAGAAATGAGGATGGTCTGGCAACGGATCAGGAAGCGAAACCTCGCTTTCCTCCCCAGGCCCCTTCGGGGACCCCGCAGGTCTTGACGCGAGTCAGGACTGCCGGACGAAGGATCTTCCGCGAAGGCGAATGACACTTCATCCACCACCACCCCAGCGGCCTCAAAGTGCCACGTCTAAGAAGAAGAGATCGTGCTGTATTGAAGTCTACCTGGTCACGATCTAAGCTGGAGTCGGCGTACATGCGCACGGAGCTGAACGACTTCCCGCGCAAGGACCCAGTGATACGGATCATGCAGCTGAAGCAGCTCGGATCCCTCACCGGACCTGTGTCGCCCCCGTCGTCAACCACAAACAAGCCGGACGCCGCGATGAATCTGCTGAGGATGCTGGAAGAAGCCGGCCTTACGGCAGGAGCGTTCGACGCTGACGACCTGTTCCAGTTGGACGCCGACATGATCCGGATCTCGGCCGCGTCGCTCTTCAACTTGCTGAAGCCCCTCGTGGGCGATCGATTGGCGGCTGCAGCGCCCGAGACCAAGACCGCGTACTCGGAGCCGCGACGGATGTCGCTTGGACCAGCCGGTGCCGCGATGCTGCAGTCACGTTCTACGAGAACTCTGGCAGATAAGATCCTGGCTCCGCGTCCAAAGAGGCCGTCGCAAGCCCGGATCCGGTCAGCGGGTCCGGCCCAGGAATCGACGAGTGGTCTGGAGACGTACTTCCAAGTGGCTATGGAACGTTTCCTGAGCGAACGTCAAGAGGCCAGGGCTTCGCGACCGGCTCCGTCCGCACGCGGTCCAGGATCGCAGGATATCGACATGGAATCGGTGGGATCGCAAGATCACCACCCCGAGCACTGGGAGTATGATCCGGATGGTCTCGACATGGGATCCACGAGACGCACGGCTACGACAGCGGCAGCAGTCGTTCCGACTGGATCGTCGACGGTTCAACGCGTCAAGATATCGGCCATCTCGGATCTGAAGGAATTCACAGGCAAGGATCATGACGAAGAGCGTGCACGAGAGTGGATCAGCAAAGTCAAGTCTGCATTCACGAGGGATCAAGCTAGAGACGAACAGAATTGCCTTACTTTCGCGGATCTGCTTACCGGACCCGCGAGGAACTGGTACAGGCAGCTAAGCCGATCCACGCGGCGAAGTGGAGTGACTTGCTCAGGAGCTTCCAGACGCAGTACTGCGGATCTCGGTAGCGTGGCAATACTACCACGCACGCAAGCGCACAGAAGAGACGCCGCTGGAGTATCTACACCGCCTCAACGTTGCAGGCATGCGCGCGAGGCTGAAGATCAAGGACGGCGACTCGAAGGCCCGTCGCGAGCACGTGGAACACTTCATCGAGACTCTGGGAAACCAGGATCTTGCGGACCAGCTCACACTGCTGCGCTTGGCTGACGCGTATCTGATGGAGGACGTGCTGCGCGCGCGAGAAGTCGCGCCAGAAGAAGTCGACCGGATCCGGCAAGTACCGATCCAAGCCGAGTCCTGCACCATCAACGGCACCGGCCCGTGCTGTATGCGATATTGTACTGGCCACCCGCATTGGTACACCAGATTTTACTTTTGGCTGTAGCTTAGCTTCTAGGGCTACCACAGGGGTTTTCTGTGCAGCTGAAGAAGTGCCGTTCCACACAGGTAATATATTCTCTATCTGTTAGTCAGTTTACTTTCAAATTTGCCACCATGAAGCCAATCCCCCCCCCCGAAAAACAACTGATTCTCAGGACCCACCGCTATTTCCTTGCAGAAGCTCAGCAAGGACTCGACCCCAGCAGGCGTGCCGTACGGCTGCGTGCTCACCAGTGTCTTGGCTTTGGTATGGCTACTATCGCACGTGTTGTCACAGCCGAGAACAAGCGCGATCGAGCCGATACCACGGCAACTCCTGCTGAACCACCCGCTCAACTGAAGGGGTCAGTTCAAAAATACGGTAAAATATTTAAGCAAATCATTACCGCACGAAATATTGTCAGAAGTGCGGCAGAGAGGACATCCATCAGATCGGTGTTTCTTCGTGTGTCGTGGCTTTGGCGATCTCCACGATCACGGCAAATGCCAGATGGAAGAATTCTACAACCTCATCCGTCAGTGGTTCGACCCCAGCAAGCATCCGGGACTACTACCTGAGGCTGCTGAGAAGATGTTAACCTAGGACGATCGCCGGTTTTGAACCCGGTACGAGACGAGCGTTCTAGCTCACTCATCTACGCATTCGTGGAGAAGAAGCCGAAGGATCAGGTTAACGGATCGCGAGCTAATCTATTTGGTAATACATATGAACTTCATAAGAAACGTACGGCTATGGTTGCAAGTCTTCGACCTGCTGACGACTATCAAGGATCCGGGGTCACGATGATTTTGGATCTGCGGCCGACGAGTCGCGCGGATACTGGAAGTACCATGTCCCCGGCAAACACTTCAGGCAGGCGAAAGCGGAGAACAAGATCAACAACGTCAAGGCTGTGGCGCTTCTTGACTCAGGATCCGAGGTGTCAATCATCGACGCCACCTTTGCTCGTATGGAAGGATGCCATATCGACACAAGTCAGAGTCAAGATTGCCTCGGAATTGGTGAAAAGCTGTATGCGTGGAAGGACGCTTACGGATCAAGCTTACCTTGGCGGGATTCTTGGTGTACTTTCTACGACGTCTGTGTGGGAGACGATCTGCCGCCGGACTACCAAGCTATCCTTTTTTTTTGACATGGACTGCATCCACCCGGCTGAGAGCACCCAGTTGTCAATCAGGATCCGGGGTACACGAGCCTTTGACGTTTTATGGCTCTCAATCACCGCAGCCTCAAGTCCAGGTAGTCGCATGAGCTGAGCCCCAGTCGGATTAGCTTGAATGCAACAGCACTGCTTGTGTTAAAAATTAAACTTGGATATGTACCACATTCCTTCTGCTACATGCGATAACTTAGAAACAGGTCGCTTGCGATCACTTCTTGGGGCCTCACGTACTCGTCTTTCCAAAAAGGAGACAAAAATCAGCTACAGGCAATATTCCTTGCACTTCCAACGCTTGTACAGACCGCAGTTCTTGACACACTAGATAGACATGTTAGCGTTGAGGGCATAGTCTTTTATAAAGTTGCCTGCATCACCTACAGTCTGGAAGGTAGCATGCAACTGCACGCCATTATAGCCATGCACAGCCAGCAAGTCTATCGGCATCTTATTTGTTGAATGTTGTTGCAGCGAGGAAATGGAGCAAACGACTCCCCAAAAATAACACCTTGTTCAGAAAACAAAACTTGAAACCACTAGCCCAACCAATCAGCACGCCTGCCCTTCGTTGTGGCTCTAGAGGATTAATTCGCTCTTTGTTGTGGCTTTTTGAATGATAAACATCACCCAACAACTACCGAGCGGCGATGTTGATCCCCGATCCGTTGCTTGCCAGTTCCATGCTCTATCGCTCCCGCTCTCGGCCCCCCAATCCGCCGTTACAATGGTAAAGCCTGAAGTTAGAGTCTGCCTCCAGACAATCCTCTCGTCCGTGATATCCTGAATAGTGGTGATGCACTCCGGGTAGAGATGAAAGAGCAAGTGGTTAAGCATTTTTTTGTGATACCAAATGCGATAATATTACTAGACAGAGGCTAGTAACTATGAGCGGCGCAGTGATGTACCATTGTTTGGCGCTCTAGTTTGTAACGACTCCAGTGAGTGATAAAGTTGCGTCTCTCCCAAAGATAGCATACTGCAGAGGATTGCTTGTATGTATTTTGTACGGTCTCATGAACGGTACTGACCGGTACGGAGCAGTTCCCCATCTTTGTCTCCTCTCCCGATCCTCTACATGCGGAACTGTGCCCTCTCGACGGACGCCATTTCTAAACTTGCCAACTGCAGCTCAAGTGTTCATTAGTGTGAAAGAATGAAGCTTTATCTGCTCGCCATCGCCGTCGTTGTGGCTCTCGCGGCCTCCAGCATCGAGGCGCAGACTCTTGGAGACAGCGTCGTGTCGGGCAATGACGACGGCGCCAATATGATCACCGACAGCATCGCCGACAGCACTGCGAACAGCGCCACGTCGGACGAGACTGCCAACACGGACACTAACCTGACCACTTCCTCATCTTCCACCACAGAGTCGGGCATCAGCAGTGACGACAGTGACACGACCTCTACGGACGCCTCGGTTGACGTCGGCAGCTCGAGCGGCGCCAGCACGGACAGCTCCAGCTTTATAAGCTCCAATGTCGACGCTGCCACGAGCCAGAGCAGTGCCGAGAGTGCCAGTGCCTCGACCAGTGGCAGCAGCGACGCTCCTCGTGCCATTCTTGCTGCTGGTGCTAGTGTGCTCGCAGTCGCCGTCGCTGCCATGCTGTAATGCTGCCCTTGCCGTCCTACTGAGTTAACCAAGAAATACCTACTGTACGCACTTAAAACCTCATGTTTATTGTTATTTGTCTTTTGTCTACATCTGCAGCTAGAACGATCAGCTTTTACACTCAATTTGTATGGGGTTTCTCTACTAAATCGCAGCAGCACTGCGTTCACGCACTATAGCTCATTCGAAACAAATTCTTCCAAATCAACCGCTAAAGTCGAATGAGCCGCGTCTGCTGGGTGCGAATAGATCCTCATCGTTCAGCGTCTCGACAAACTCTTCCGTGTGTTCCTGCGGCGTCGACATCGTCGTTGACATGGGCGAAGAGGCCATCGAATTTGCTACCGAAGCAGCGTCGTCGTCCTGTCCGCCGCCACGTGACTGGGATCTGAACTTTCGTTTCTTCTTCTGCGCTTCCAGTTTCCTCTGAGTCTCCTTATCAACCATCTGGGAAATAACGTCCACCATCTCGGAATCGAGCGGGGCCGTTGACGCACGCAGCGCAATCTCAATTAGCTTTGCATGGTTCTTCTCCTCGTATTTGAATTTGCTCTTCAATTCTTTCCGCTTCCGCGTCGGGAAAAGTGTCGCCATCATCGAGAAATTGGGTCCGACTTGGCTTAAACAGTAATAAAACTGTTTTGTCTCCTCTTTGCCCCAGCGCTTGCCCGGGCCATTCGGATGCGAAGAATTGTAGCGAGAGCTCGAGTGTCGCGGCGGCAAGCCGCTTTCTCCGCCTACACTGTTCTCGCCCAGAGCATCCGCTGTGCGCTGCAGCTCGTCCCCCAACTTGATCGTGTTCTCCAGCACAACCATCTGTCCATCAATTATCTGCACCTGTGGCGTCACTAATGAGCCAGCGAACGCAGCAGACTCGGATGACACCGACAGCGAACGCACACGATTGAGTGCGTTCATATTTAGGAGGTTAGAAGAGCCTTCCCCAGCTAAACCCGCAAGCAGTGGCGTATCTGAGGCAGTTTCCTCGCACTCGTGGCGATTCATCCGCTTGCCTTTGGGCACAGTAAGCGCCAGCTCGCCCATCGTCATCTGAGACGGCTCCTTCTTCAGTAGTTCCTCCATCTTGCTGCGAGGGATGATACCGCCACCGATTCCAGTCACAATCGACGAAACTGAGGACGCATTCGAATTGCTGCACTTCCTGCGGGCCCGAGTCTTTTTCTCACGTACAACCAGTGCTTGCGAAGTGTCACCCTCTTTGCTATCATCTCCACCTTCTTCGTCCTGGCGAAGAAGAGACTTGGCCCACATCGTTGCTCTCTCACGCGCAGGCACGTAAACCTAAAAGAACAGCGAAAAACATACACATTAGCGCAAGGCTCTTTAGAACTCACTATAAGAACAATGACTTGCGTTCATCTCGTCCTCAGGCAGGTCCAGATCATTCGGGTCCACGTCCTCATCACGGTCGTCATCCGCTTCACTGCCCGTGCTGCCACTGTCATCTGTCTCGCGGTAGGTTGAACGCTTCACCTTTCTCCTCAGTGAACGGCGCTGAGGTGTGGTATCGTTGGGGTTCGTCTGCACTGACGTCGCCTCCCCGGTCTTCCGGCGCTTTGCTGGCACTGGGCGCTTTTTCTTCGTCGGAGCGGTCTTGGCGCGAGTAACCTTCGTAGTGGTCACACGTCGCGACTGCTGTACATCAAGCTGCACATCAGGGACTTCCTTGGTGATCTCCGACGATGGCTTACCGCCCAGTATGAGCGGCGACGCTGGGCCATCTTGGCTGCGAAGCTGCTGCTGCTGCATAGCTGAGCGCCGAGGCGACTGGTGTGGCTTAATATCCAGCTTCCGAACCAGTCTCTGGTTCATCGCGTTCTGCGGATCCACTGCCGGCGAACTGCCAAGACTTCCACCATGAGGACGCATAGCCGGCGAGTTTCCGATACTCCCAGCACGCGGACGTATCACCGGGCTCGCTCGATACACGGGTCCGGCCGATGTAATCTTGGCCAGTCTCTCTGGACGTGGCTGCACCGGAAGCACTGAACGCACAGTTGGCACCGACCTCATGGCGAGACTCTTCAAGAGAGCACTCGGCGACGTTGCGGATAGCGAGCCACCGATTGCTATGCCACCAGCTCGACGAGGCTGTGACGCCGAAGTACTAGTGACCGCGGCAGCCTCAGTAGTGACTGCTGCAGGGTTGGTCACTACCGCAGGCTTCGGCTTGGCAACAACCGAAGGTGCAGCCACCGTCACGGGCTTGACGACGATTGAAGCCTTGGAGACCGCAGTTTTGACCACCGGAGATGCGGGCTTTGCAGCATTTCGAGTGCTTGATGTCAGTGCGGTAGCTGCTGACTCCTCCGAAGCCTTCTGAGCCTGCAATTAGCAGCATAACACAACCGTATTGCCGGCGTCAGTATTCTCCCGTCTTTAATACGACGTTTCTCGGGTTAAAAAGTGTCTTTTCAGCTCGAACTTCGCACCTCCGTTGATTTCAAGGCCTCTGATGCATTTATATCGTGTTTGTTGGCCTCTACAGTCGCCGGCCGCTTCGCTCGTGGCGCTACAAAATGACAAAATGGCGGGGACAAATGAGAAATCGAAGGCTTGCGGCCAGTTCCGTGCGGATTTGGACCGGAAACGCACCGTTCGACGGCTTGGCGCGCGGCGCGATTGAAACTCGTGGGGGTTTGCGGCCCTTGCTCTTGACTAACAGCGGAACGCGCGAAGCCATGTAGTCGCTCAACGCTTCGTGCCACTTGGCGCGCCGCAGAAAATGTATGGCGTTGCGGCAATGGAGGGTGACGATTGGAGCAAATCATAGTCGTGTTTTAGCGAATCATATTCACTTTATACACTAACGTACTCGCCCGATTAAAAGCTCTCTTGGTTGTCTAAGAAAAAAAGGAAAAAAAAAAAACAAGAGGGCTTTTAAGTTAAAAGAAAAACAGGTTTAAACTCGAACTTAGCTTATCTAAAACCTAGTTGTCGATCAAAATACACACCCAATGATTGGTCTAAAGTTGGACTTTTTGACGAATCATGTTACGGTTAACTTCAGACTTGCGATTGGTGATTAATCCCCACCCAGTCAAAACTGGCCACAACTCGAAGGCCACGGGCAGCAAGGCAACCGGCACACCCTCAAGCGAAGCTCCCCCTACCTTTTATCTGTAGACGAACCATGTCAGATCCTGTGGCCCGTGCACGTGAGATCGCGGCGCGTCTTGCGGCGGCGGCGATTCCAGGCGGTGACGCTCTGGGCAAGCGCAAGAGCCGGTGGGAGGTGCGCCCAACTTACACTCGCTTTTAGTTCCGCTATTTAGCTAATTTGATGTGGCTATTTTAATGTGGTGATGTACTTTTGTGTATTTGATCCATTCAGGGAGATGGTATGTTACTTTAGTCCGAGAAGTTGAACTTTTTGAAATTTGTGACGACTTACGTGACAACTTTGTGTTATATTGTTGCAGTGGATGGCGGCGCGCGACCTGCACCGGGCATGGGCGACAAGAAGCGCAAGAAAGTATACATCCCCGTGGACGTATATCCGGATATTAATTTCATTGGGTTGCTGATCGGCCCCCGTGGCTCCAACCAGAAGCGCATGGAGGACGAGTCGGGTGCGCGCATCTTGATCCGCGGCAAAGGGTCATCCAAGGACCCCACGGGTGACCCGGATGAGAACGAGGAGCTGCACGTGTTGATCACTGCTGATACTGACGAGGCCGTGGCGAAGGCCCAAGCTGCTGTAGAAGATATTCTGTTTAACCCGCAGCAGGCCATGAAGCTCAAGCAGGAGCAGCTCCGAAAGGTCGCGGAGCTCAACGGCACGTTGGTCGAGAACTATGGCGGCTCTGGGGATGGTGACAGTCACTCGAGCGGTGGCCAGGGCGGTGGCCCTGCTCACTACACCCCTAGCAACGAAGGTCAGTCGTCGTCGATTGATATGAAGGTGCCGCGTGATCTGGTTGGATACATCATCGGTCGTGGTGGTGAGACCATCCGTGACTTGCAAATGAAGAGTGGTGCGCATATTCAGATTGTGCGTGAAGAGGAAGGAGCCCCGCAGACTCCTGACCGCTTTGTCAATATCACGGGCAACCAAGAGGCGCTGGATCTAGCTCAGAAACTGATCCAGAACCTCATTGATGAGCGACAGCAGAACCACAACTCCGGTGGCTTCCGCGAGCGTGACGATCGTGACCGCATGGCGCGTTATGGCGGCATTAACCCGGATGGTACCGACTCGGTGGAGCTATTAGTGCCGAACGAGCGCGTTGGACTCATTATCGGACGCGGTGGGTGCACGATTAAGGCTATTCAGCAGCGTACTGGTACGAGTGTCACCATCCCGCAGAGCCCGGACCCGAACCACCCCGAGATGCGTCTGATCACCATTCGTGGTACGATGGAGGCGAAGGAAGCGGCCAAATTCGAAATTCAATCTATGATTAACGAGGAACCGGGTCAGCGACAGCAAAGCCACGGGATGGCCTCGGGCCAAACCATTTACATGCAGGTGCCCAACGACCGTGTTGGTGTTATCATCGGCAAGCGTGGAGAGACTATTAAGGGCATCCAGGACCGTCACGCTGTGCGTATCCAGATCCCGCAGGTGGCGGACCCGGGCTCAAACCCGCCCGTGCGTACAATCTCCATCCAGGGCCCTCCACAAAACCTCGCAAGTGCGAAAGAAGAGGTCGACATGGTGATCTTGCAGGGTGCCGGTTCTCACGGCTTCGGTGGTGGTGGCCGGTACGGTGAGGAGAGCAGCTATGGAGATTCTAGTGCTTATGGTCAAGCTGCAAGTTATGGCCAACAGCAACAGTACGCCAGCTACGGAGCCCAGGGCCAACAGGATCAGTACGCTTCATACTACCAGCAGCAGGGCCAGCAAAGCCAGTACTATCAGCAGGAAGCCTCGGCCACCGTTGTAACAGGAGCTGCTGCGGGTGGGGACCAAGCAGCGGCTTCGACGGCGACTGCGGATCCGAATGACCCGAACGCTTATTGGAATGGCTACTACGAATACGCAGCATACTACGGCGTGGATGCGGCAAATGCGGCGTGGGGAGTCACTGGTGCCGCTGCACAGGCTAGTGCTGAGGCTTATCAGCAATATCAGCAGCAGGCAGGCACGGCTGCTGGTGCTGCCACTGGAACTGCAGCTGGCGATGCCTCCTCTGCTGTCCATGACGCTTCTAGTGGTGTCGTGACTGCCTCTTCTACTACTGCTGCTACTAGTGGCGCACCTACGACTTCGACCACAGCTGACAACAATGCTGACTCGTCTTCGGCCCCCGCGAGCGCAACTTCACAGGTTCGTTGAGTGCATAATTGTGTGATTTGGGTGAGGGAATCCCGTCTGTCGATCTCGATGCTTGTACTTTGCTCGATCGTTGAGTCGGTTTGGTGTAATGCGCTGAGAGTTGTGGTTGATGGCGAGCATGAGACGACGGAATGGTGGCGATGTTCTTGGTTGTGATGTGGTGTTGATGGTTATTTGTTCCCTGTCTTGTGCCTATGTGATGATTTGGTCCATGGTCCTTGTGGTGCAATGTTTCATTCACTCGCTGCTCAAAAAAAAAAAAAAAGACGCAAGGACCCCCAGGTACGGCGTAGGGTTCCAGTTGTAGTGCGTTGTTCGACTGGAAGTGCGAGGCCTCGAGTTTTGTGTACGAAGATCAGCGGAGGAGACGCGGACCAAGAGTACAGAGAGGTCGATGCTATAAGAAAATTTGGTGCAGGAGGACAAGAAGGCGTTTGCTGCATAGTGGGTGAATGGATTAGGGTGATGCTTGTTGTATCTGGTTTGTTGCCAAAGCTGAGCTGTACTGAGTCGGATTGAAGCGACATCTTACACAAGGAGCTTTCATCTCAAGCTTGTCGAGTCATTCACGCGCGGACAGGTAGGCACTGAAGAGAGGACATGGGAGAAAACGGAGACTACCCACAGCAGAACACTCGTTATGAATGCAACGTTTGTTGCTCAATTGTTTGGGAGGTATCAGGAGTATCTGGATTGTTTGGTAGTGCTGCGGCACGTATTACTTGTGTGAATTACAGGAGCAAGGCACGCTTCTTGTCAGTGACACCACGACCTGCGAGAAAGAGTTTGACTTTGTGAGCCTCGCTCGAGGTTGCTAAGACGATTCGGATCCAGTGTTGCGCGTTGGCAGGGTTGTAGTCGTCGCCGAACTGCTCCAGGACTCGTGACAAGCGGAAACGGAAGCTGTAATCTGTCATATTGACGGATGCATACAGCATATCCCGGTAGTACATGATCATGAGCACCTCTGTGGCCTCAAATGGATGCTGAAACAGGTATGTACAGCGATCGAGCGAGAAGGTGACTGGGCAGGGGAAACGACACTCAAGTTTGCCGACATTAAGTCCGATGGTGGTAGCCTGGAAAGCCTTGCTGTCAATAGCAAGATGGTCCGTCCGGTCAGAGCTGCTCAATGCCGTGAGAGCTGGTACGTTTGCATGCCCCGTGAGGTTGTACGTGGTAGTGAGTTGAGCTGTGATGGCCTGCGCTCCGTTTGAAATGGTCTTGAGTTGTTCGGAGAGCGATGGTCGTAGACTGGGAGATGGTAGTGGTCGTCTGAAGGCAGTGCTGGCAATTCGACCTCTGCGAGTTAGTGGTAATTCTTGCTTGGGTGCCGATGCTGCGGCCAGGAATGTTGCTGGACTTTGAAGCAGCTTCGTTGTAGGCACTTGAGTATCGATGTCGATGGTGATGCACTGCCGCGTGGAGCCGCCTCGGGTAGACCGATAGAGCACGTACTGAGGAAAGGTCTCGCCCTTGAACGGTGTCGACGCCAAAGCTGCTTTCGCAGGCATGTATGCGACCAAGTGTGGCTAGAAATGCCAAGCTCGATGATGCGCACTTGTGTGGCGCTGGGTGATACGCTGCTTGACTTTCCACTTGCACCACGATCTCATTTACGGCCTTGTCTGGGTCGAGGGCAAAAGCTATACAGCCAAGCACTGGAGGATAACTAAAAATACGTCCTCGTCTTCAACACAGGAGATCATGATACGTGTAGCATGACATGAAACACCTCATCAAAGCTGTAACGCGGGAGAGTATCGTGAGAGAAGAGAGCAACCCCCAGTAGAGTTGACCTGACATGACGAGAAAATGTCTGAGATACCAAGTCACAGGCTGTAATGGTCCCACCTTGAAAAATATCTTATTTTTTGACGAATTCATTACTGCCTGGCCCGTCGACACTAACGCATCCAGTTGTTGCACGGGCGGTTGAGGTGTTCACGACGTCGTCAACTGTCGATCATTGCAACAAGCAAGACGTGACAACGACGTCAAGATCCTTGAGTCGTCAACCGCCTTGCCACGTCGGTCGTGGCGTCGAGTGACGACAGAGACAAGAAGAGGAGACGTGGATATTTGACACATCGTCCGGCGCGAAAAGATCTCGGAATGAGAGGCATCAAAGCTTGATAACGACCCTAAACAAGAACATTGACAGCGCCTCGAGTGGGTTCGCTGATGTGCAAAGGATTTTATCGTCATTATTGCTGTTTACGTCCCGGTTCTCGTGCACTATTTTGCCTACAGAAAATACTACACTCGTTCGTCACCCTCCATCCATCTCCTGGTCAATCGGCGATGGAGATACTAGTATATCACAGAGCTGCCAGTTCATTGCCTTCAATCGCTGTTCCTATATCTTGACAAGCTCCGCGCTGGACTTTGAGGGTTGTCGTTGGACATGCACATGCTGCCCTTTCGGTTACCAACGGTGGTCCATTACACACGCTTCCCATTCAACAACATACGCATGTTATTTCACAGTCTATCATCTGTGATTGGTCGATATTCTCCTATGTCCCGTATTAAATAGTGTATTTGACCATACTTTTCTCGTTTTTCCAGTGCCTACTCTTTTTGAACCTGATCGGCCACCTGTCGCGGTGCGGCCGAGTCCCCCCCTCTTTCGAAGAAGCCACAAGCTAATA
Source organism: Phytophthora sp. 'mugwort' (assembly GCA_033558025.1). NCBI lineage: Eukaryota > Oomycota > Peronosporomycetes > Peronosporales > Peronosporaceae > Phytophthora > Phytophthora sp. 'mugwort'. Next base: position 1,219,120 of record JAUCEF010000008.1, on the reverse strand, counting down.
GAGAAGCTGAGGCGCTCTACCCTTCAGCGCATTTTGTGCCACTTGTGCGTGAAGGCAGTACCTGTGGATAAGTAGTTACTATGAGTACAGTCACCGCGAGCGCGACGGACCCAATGCAGCGCGAACTCTCGGCGGCCGAGCAGGCCGAGGCAGAAACTGAGGCGCAGCTCGCCTGGGAACGCGAGATGGAGCTGGCTGTCCAAGGCCGTGGCCGCACGCGCAGCCGCTCCATCCTCGCGGACGACGAGACCGAGCCCCAGGGAGACATCCGTCGGCGCGACAAGACGCTGGCCGACGACCTGCCCGCCGCAGAGACCGCGGATAAACGCTCGCGAGCGCGTTGCTTCAGCTCGCGTGAGGTCGGCGGGAACGAGGACGGTGCCGCGCGATCCAGGAGACGCAGCTGTTCGTTCTCGGCGCTAGAGGCACCCAGAAACCTTTCAATAGCTGCTGCAGAGGACACAGAGGAGGAGGACATGGACCCAGAGAGCATGGCTAAGCGTGCCGCTTCGCTGTCCAAGATTTACCTGGCAGGCTCGGCGCCCGTGGACGTGTCGAAGCTACAGGACGACAGCAAGATCGTGGGCGTCAAGAAGGTCGAGGTGGTGCAGCCCACTGGCGCGCTGTCTGCTGCTGCACTGGACGCGTTGTCCGAGGGGCTGCAGCTGTCCGTGGACAACAGTCCCATGCCCTCATCAGGATACGGAGGCGAGCAGCTCACAGAGGAGCAGCTTGAGGAGAAGAAGATGGAGGAGGAGGAGGATCACAAGCTTAAGGCCGAGAAACTGTCCGCGAGGAGTTCGCTGAGTGTCCGGGCCTCGCTGTTTAGGAACAAGATGTTTAAGAGCACGTCCAGGTTGCTGGGCAACTCGGAGGAAGGGGCGAAAGTGGAGGCACCGAGAAATGCTGACAATAAGGCGACATTGGGAGCAGAGAAATTGACCACCGAGGTGACAGCAGTTGCGACCCCCGTGGCACCCAAAAAGAGGCATAAACTGAAGTTGCTGTTGCTAGGAGATAGCGGTACGTTTGCTGTGTGCGATGGTGAAAGCTGGGCCGACATACGTGGAATACTGACCTGGACGTGACGTTTGTTGTGGACTACAGGCGTCGGTAAGACCAGCTTGATGCGTGTATTTTCCGGTGACGAGTTCTCCGAGTCGATGCTGGCAACTGCTGGGTATGTAGAGCTTTGTTGTTGAGATGATAGCCCGACAGATCGAACTAACGGTTGTCCTGGCCCTACCGCAGTGTGGATTTTAAGCTCCGACACATTAACGTTGCGGATGAAGCGATCACTCTCCAGATCTGGGATACCGCAGGCCAAGAGCGTTTCCACCGTATTACTGCCAGTACGCGTGATGTTTTACAGTCACGTACTTGTGATAGTTTGGATTTCTAACGCTTGATTTTTGTCTTGGTATCTTGTAGCATATTACAAGGGCGCAAATGGCATTGTCCTCGTATACGACGTCAGCGACAGGCGCAGTTTCGACAGTACGTGACTGGATATAGCAACTTTGTGTGTTGTCACCTAGATGGTTTATACTGATAGTAATTATGCACAGATGTTGGCTACTGGATGAATAACATTCGGCAGTACTCATCGCCATCGCAGATGCCTGCTATGCTGCTTGTAGGAAACAAGATCGATCTGCCTAACCGCGTAGTGTCGATGGAGGAAGGCCAAGCGGCTGCAAGCCAGTACGGCTGCCGATTTATTGGTACGTCGACGAAATACTTCTATCGCCGTTTGGAGTAGTGAGGGATGTGGTCTAACTGGGATAATTTTTCATTTTTCTACCTGCAGAAACGAGTGCAAAGACGTCAGAGAACACGAACGGCGCGCTTGAAACTATTGCACGTGATGCCTTTCTGATCAGCGTCAATCGTGAGTACATGCTACTGCTTTTGCGATCTTTTTGCTGTACGTGTAGTGTCCTTCTAACGCCAGCACTACGGTATCGTTTTATGCAGCCACGCTAACACAGAGGATGGTAATGGACCGTGAGAAGACGCTCGCTGGCAGACGCCACAAGGAAAACTGCGTCATTCAGTAGAGATCGATCGCTCTTCTCCGTCCTCCGTCCGAGGCCACCGATATCAAGATTAAAGAATACTCTTTCCAAGCACCAACAACAGAGGTTGTACAAGCATGCCGACTCGCCGTCTCACTCGGCGCAGCAATGAACGAGGCAGCGGCGACTTAGCAGCACCCATCCAAGACATAAGCGAGTATCAGACAGACATGAAGGCAAGCGCGACAAGCCGAGTGCGTTTTCGTGGCCACTAGCGCGTACCAACTACAGCAAATCAACTACAAAAAATCAGAGCGAAGACATCAGGGAGTACTACCGATAAGGGGGTAGTCAGTCTCATGGCCAACAGAGCGCACAAGCCGATATTTAACCGATTGTAGCAGACGTCTGACACGAAATATTAACAACTCGCAGCGTACATGCAGCTCTGTATTGATCTACCAGTAGTTTACTGCTTCTCTCTGTCCGAAGGTCGTGTCTGCACCCTGGAGCGCAGGAATTGCTCGGCCTCGGCCTTGCGCTCTGGATTGTTCATAACTTCCATAAACTCGCGGGTTTGGCGCGCCCGAGTACGGTACGCGGCAGTACAAAACACCCTGCAGCAATGGCATCAGATACATCGTGAGTTGACTTGAGATGTTGGGAGCACTAGGCCAAGTGAGACTTCGATGTTACCAGGTGCCGCCCCCGACAAGCCCGAAGGCGCCAATGGCCCAGTCACAGGACGATCGGATGAGTCGAGTGGTGCGGAAGCGGTGCGCGCCGATGACGGAGGCTACACCAATGCCCCACATGAGACCGGTGCGAAAGCACGGAGGGTTCTTGAGCACCACGTCCGTTGATGAGGAAGAAGACGCCATTTCGATCGTCAAGTGTCTTGTTAGAAACGTGCGGCTCGATGCGATTGTGTACCGCTACACAAAGGGTAATACTGCACTTTCTAGTTAGTAGTCAATTCTTCACAATAAGTACACAATACGAATAATATTAATTTTTATTACTAGACCCGACTAATAAAAAATTATACTCAAAAAATATTAAGCTCCGTACTACTTAGTGATGTTAATTACCGTGGGATTAACTCCTAATAACTACGAAGCGGTAATTAGTGAGGTTATTACCGAGCGGTAATCCTGTTCCCTTACAAATATTCGGTTGGGACGAAATATTTTTGTTGTCTACATGTTTTCACATTCGGACATTTATACTCGGACCTGAGGCTCCAGCGCAAGGCTCATGACTTCGCACAGTTGCCGTAGCTGGTGCAAGCCGTACGTGCGCGGCTGCAGAGAGCCGCCTGTCGACTCGAAAAAGAAAGACGATGCGCGCAGACACGTCCAGCGACGCGGAGACGGCGCTGCAGGAAGGCGACTACATCAGCGCCAACGGCACGACCGGCGGGCGATTAAGGGCGAGAAGAAGTTGCAGAAAGCTGCGATGAGCAGCGAATTGGTGCAGTTCATGAAGTGGGCGGACGCTCAACGCCGCAAGGAGGTGTTCACGAAGGCTGACACTCCCGAGAATCCCCGCGAGGCCATTGCGCACGGCGCGCAGGGCATCGGTCTGACTACTAAGCATTTGTTCTTCAGCTTGGCGCAGTGCGTCGCATGATCGATGCGGTGGAGCTGGACTCCTCGGCACAACAGGAGGCGCTGGACGTGCTGTGCACGTTCAAGCAGGGCAACTTCGTGGGACCTTTCGCACCACGGACGGCTGCCCGAGACCATCCGTGCCGGACCTGCAACACGAGGGCAGTGAGCTGGATGAGCTGTAGCGCAGGCGATGTAGGTCAGCAAAGCGGAGGTGCTGCCGCGCTCGGAGGAGGCGAACTCGATGATAGGTCTGAGTGGCCGTCGTCTGGGCAGCGTATACCCGGCCATCACGGAGATGCAGGCGAAGGCCGTCGCGGAAGTGGCCATGAAGGTGGCAAGCGAGGGCATCTCGGTGCACCCGTACATCGTGATCCAGCTGGTGAGTTCGTTCGAGGAACTGGGGCAGAAGGTGGGGGCTGGCCAGGCGGTCGTGCAGGACGTGGTCGGCAAGTTGTTTGACTACAAGGTGGGAAATATGGTCGAGGAGCCGCACAGTGCGCGGCAGGTCGGCATGTTGGCCAAGGTGACGGAATTCCCCTCGTCCGGCATGAACGACCCGACGCAAATGACGTTCGGCATATCTCGCGACGACGCGCAGGCCAAGTTCATGTCGCACTACGTGAAGCACGGCGCGATTGAGAAGGACCCGTTCGAGACACTGGACCAGGAGGGCATGGGCGAGCTGGTCCGGCTGGGCATGGAGCGCGCGACGCGACCGAAGCTCGATCTGGGCATCTTCCTTGAGTACGCCGGCGACTCGCAGTCGATCCAGTTCTTCGAGATTGTTGGGCACAAGTTTGTATCCTATGCGCGATGGTGGCGTCATGCAGCTCTGAAACGGAATAAGGGCGCCAACTAGCAGAACTAGATTGATTCGAAGATGAAGCAGCGGCGCCTCTGTGAAGACGCAACCAGATCTGTGATCGGCAAAGCAGAAGATAACACGCATACGGCTATTAAATGCACATCCGTTAAGTGAATTGAGCTCATTTACGCGAGCAGACCACGATCAACGTTGCTGACTTCGAATCCCTCTACTGCGCACGCTTCCCCTCACTGTCGTTCGGATAGGAGTAGAATATTTATCAGCATGGGTGTAGATCCGCCACACTTGGTTCCTTCATCAGCGCGTGGAAGATGAAATTCATCTCTCGTGGATACGCTTCCTGCAGCTGTTGTCTGGAAGAGCGGAAGATCAGTATGCGTGCATCTTATCTGACCAGTACTCGGGCGCGACGTCGGCTGCGCGGGTCTCTTACCTGCGGTCACGTGCGACATCGTTGACCGCAAATTCTGGTTGTCAAGGGAGTGGCCGGCTGGCGTCGAAGCAAACATAGATCGCCGCGCAGCTGAATTATCCTGGTGAACCCGCACACGGGTGTCGTTATTGCGATGGTGACTGGCTGCTCTCTGCGTTTCTTCATCACTGAAATAGCCGTCTGTACTGCTGTCACTGTCGCTTTCGTTGGGGTTGCGTCGCCGTCGTCCTTGTAGTGCAGTTGACTGGTCGATGTCTTTTTCACCTACATTTGTGTACAAGAAGGCGAGTGTCTCTACACGAGCAGGCTTCAGTCGATTCCGACGTTTGTTGTGAATGAAAGAGTGAACACTCCACGAGCGCTCACTTGCTGCCAAAGACGTTGGGATACTCAGCACACGCGTCGCGAAGTCCCTGAGAACAGCAAAATCGGTACTCTTAAGCCTTCACCAATGGAGCGGTGTGTAGCTCGAACTCTGCTCCCATTTCTCCGGTGACCATCCATCCTTCGCGCGAATGAACTTCATGACAGCATCACGAAAAGTGATTGCTGTTACTCCCGGCGATAGGCCTACGCCCACAGCCAGCTCAACAACACATGCTGTGACTGCGTTGTCCAAGTCATTACCATCAAAGTCTTCACGAGACTTGGATGGGTTCAGCAAGAAAGCCGCAAGCACATACTCCCGCTTGATTGACTCCCACCGCTTTTGAAGAATTGCTTTGATGCTCGAGAAGACATTTTCCTCGAAGTCGTCATTCTGCGCACGGAAGTCTCGATGGTAGCGTGGCTCTCGAAAATGATGATAGACCATCGAAAGGCAGCATCCATCTTTTTCAAGAGCCCCAGCGCATTGACAACAGGTTGAACTAAACGTAAAACAGCCGGGCCTTCATCCAAAAGCTGCTATTGGCGAGGATTGCCTTTATCCGATTGAGTTCCACCTCAGCAACCTCATTGCGATTCAGTAAGATTTCGTTCGCAATAACTTCACGCAGCACTTCCTCATTTCGGACAAGACTGGAAATGCAGTTGGTACTAGAGTACCATCTCGTTGAGACTGGAATAACCAATGCGCGGCGTCGTTGGCGCGATCCCATTTGTCGTCATTGCACCTCCCGGAAGTGATATAGCAGCGCAGGCCTCTTACGGACGAACATAATGACACTGACAGCACTTGAGGACATCACCGAGGTACTTAACTCCAAACATGTCCTTCAGCACCAAATTGAGGGTGTGTGCAGCGCATCCATTGCAGGTTAGGGCCGGCATTTTTGCCATTAGCAGCTCCCAGGAATTGCACATATTCGAAGCGTTATCAGTGACCACAGCACACACAGATCCCTTGCCAACGACAGTCTCAACCTCACCGATTACTTGGTCAGCGCAACAGCCATGTATTCTCCAGTGTTTTTGTTGTCTCGTGTTCGAATCGAGGACCAAAAAAAGAAATTATTGGCCGAATAAATGGCGACTCCACCATGAAGTTAACGAGTTCACGATACGCTCGCTGTTAGAATCCGACCAACCATCACACACCACCGCCACAATAGTTTCGCCCTCTAACACCACCTTGACATTCTCCCACTCCTCCGTGTACGCTTCGTCGAGCAAAGCACTGGATAGGTCCTGGCGGATGGGGAGGGTCATGCCTGGTCGATATCCCCCACCCGGGCCCGTTTAGGTGACGCTACATCGCCTGCTACGTCGCGAATTTGCTTGCCGGGTAACGGCGCGAACTTAGCACGGATTCCGTGTGGAACCTTTGGACACTGACGGACTATGTAAGGAACCATGCTCTACTTGGGTTGCACGTGGCGCAGCTTTTGAAGCAGTGATTGCAGACTATAGACTATATCGGGGTGCTGCTTGCCTGGTTAGGCCCACCTCGGAACGGTGGTCGCGAACTCACTCCACCAGGATGCAAAGGAGGACCGAGGTTGCTTTCAGTTGCTCGATCGTCGCCGCAAGCACGGTGTTCTTCGTCAGATTCTTCCGCCATGTTGCTGGGAAAGATGGTTGATTCGTGTTGTGTCAGCTAGTTAGAAGAGAGGTCTGTGTAAAGATCGTGCCGCGCAATTTCAATTTGAAGCGTTGGCGTAAGCGAAAAATTCCTGCCACACAATGTTAAACAAAACGGTAATACCGCTACTAACTTGGTAAGAGGAGCTACTACCGGTATTTAGGTAATACGTTGCTAAGGCTTTTCCCCTAGTACTACTACTGTATTTACAACAAATTTGACAGTAAGACAAAATAGTATCACACATTTTTATATCCAAATGCTATATAACAATTCGGAATTCTAATAGTATAGTAGGCGGTGTTACAATCGTATCCGTTGTCTTTGCACTTTTAAGTGCTTAAAAGCATTACACAGCAACTCCTTGTTTTAGCAGTAGGTGACGTTCATTCTGCTTGCACAAGATGGATCCGTCATTCGCTCTCGTCGTTCGGAGTTCGGCGCGCAGGTCGAATGCGAGAGGATTTTGCGCCAATGGAAACGTCGAAGGCATCGACGACTTACCCAGTTATCGACGACCCGACAGTACAAACTATTTAGTAAGATGGAGCGCCAACGCGGCGCCAAGAAGAAACATCAGCTCAGCTATCTCGAGCACGAAAAAGACGTCTGTAATATCAAGCGCGTCGCAAAGGGGGATGGCGTTAGATCGGGTGTTTGGCGTCAGGTTGAAGAGTTCTGACGAGCCAAAGAAGACGAGCGCGCGCGCCAGGTTTGGTTACCATAAATTACCCATCAGTCAATTCGTTGCGCCACATTCATAAAGCATGCCGCGCATGATACTGTTACATAAGTTACGTTAGTGTTGACTTTTCCCCTTTCATAACGAAAGTTTCATTACCGTACTGTATCTGGCAACGAAAGTGAGCCAGCTTTAGCGGATTTCTTACACCCGAGCGGGTCCGACTCTCACTGTATTCATTCGTAGTTTGGATAGACGGCGTTGCGGAGTATTGGGCGCATTGAAGCACATAATTTCTCTAATTTTCGTGGTACAGTACGAAGAAATCTCCAATCGATATTCAGTGCATTAGACCTTTAGCTCACATTTTGACTTGCAGTCTGCATTCGACGCAAATCACAGGAAATTATCACACTGGACTGGACAGGCCAACACACTGTTGGGTGCGTCGAGAACATTCGAGTCCCCGGATTTCAACCTAAGATTCTAGAATTGCTGCTAACCGAATGATGTTGGCAGGACTCTATACGCAGCGACGGTGTGACCACTGCACCAAAAGAAATCCTCATTTCTCAATTAACTAGCACTCCACTGAGCACTATGGCACCCTCCTGAAGAACCACGGACCGGATATCTGACCGCCAGCTGTCCGCTGCTGACGTTGCTCAAGGCGTATCTACGTTGGTGCAGCTTGATGCTGATCGTCAAGCTCAACGTAAAAGCGTTGCAATGTCCATCACGGACATTCTGACGACGAAGCCGACCCTCCGCCTCCTGTGTTTCACTCTTTCGTCCATAAGGACTCCGTGAACGTCGCGAAGCTGACAAATTTCGCGCCTGTCGAGTTCGAGCGTCTATGGGTGTATGTTCATGGCCACATCCGCGAGAACTGGAATGTTGAAAGGGGGCGCAAGTTCATATAGCGACCTAAAGATGTGCTGTTCATGTTTTTAGCATCGCTAAAGCACTGTGGGCGATGGGACACGGTGGCGAGTGTATTCAAGATCAAGTCGGCCACGTTCCAGAAGATGATGCTGGCGTTTGTGGAGTTGATCTCCCCGTATCTTTACGACAAGTTTGTGGCATCGGCAGCGGACAAGTTCACGATGGAGACGTTGGTGCTTGGCGGCAACACCTTTCGGAACTACCCGTGTGCTCCCTACGCCACGGACGTGACGTTTCAAAACAACCAACATGCCCAGCGGTACCCCGAGACCTGGGCAGTGCTTGCAGACAAAGGCTATCAAGGTCTTGTGAAGACTTTCACACAAAAACAGCCCCCACGAACGCTTACGCTTGAGCAAGTGCAAACCAACGACCGCATCTCCCATACAGAGTCATTGTCAAAAACGCTTTTGGCCGAATGCACACGCTTTGGGCATTGTACTCGGGCAAATATCGCTGGGATGAGGCAACTATGACATGCTCTTCCGGGCGTGTGTTGCCCTTACGAACTTTCATATTCGGATCCTTCCTTTGCGCAGTGAAGATGGCGTGCAGTATGATAACTATCTCAAGAGACTACAAGTTATCGGGCACGACGCTCGGGTCAAGCGACTTGCAGTGCAAAAGCGCTATCGTGAGAAGCGTAAGATGCGGCTGCGTCGTATGCTTGCGGCTCAAAAACAAATCGGTCGTCCTGGCGGATATTCGCAGGACGACAGTAGCGACGAAGAAAGCGCGGACTTCTTCAGCCATATCAGCACGGCATTTGATTGACGGGGTTGTAAGTGCTGGTTACAGATGCCTAGTACTCTGCTAAAGCACCAGTCTTACAGGAAAAGATGTACGTAAATGTCAATGACAAAGCACGTTCTTGATATCACTGCATATCTGGCATTATATGCAACCTTTGATGCATTTTTCTAATATTTGCTACCGGGGTTGGTACCCCTGTGAGTGGTGCCTATGTGACTGCGTAGGTGGAATCTGGGTTTGAGATCTATTAAACCGAGAGATCAATGTTTTTTTTTTTTTTTTTTTAACAAGATCGCCACAACACGGGCGGTGCTCTAACCATTTGGAAGCCGCTAAGGCCACCCTTGTGAGCAAGTACCGAGCGTCTCAAACTCTATGACGAGCACTAACCTGGTGGGCGCGTTTTAAATTACGGCTCCTCCCTTGTCGCTACCGTTATTCCACCATCAGCCTAGCGCCCCGCCTCACGAAACCGACGACCATTTTGTCCTGGTACAATACCAGTACACATACTGTATATGTAGGTATGTTTCCAGAAGTCAAATCCCATGCACAAAGTTCCAAAGCCGCAACCCGACCCCATTTTCGTAAGAGCTGAGTGGAGGCATCACCTCGACGAACCATTTCATACCTTGCGCTGACCAGCGAACAAAAGGCTTGGTCACTTGATGGCAAAATGCAAAGTGATTGATTTAGGTCCTTAGTTCGCAAACTTCTTGCTACCTCTAAGCCTACAGTTCTACCTACTGGGTACACTCTACTGGATTCTCTACTGGATACTGAGTTACTTCAGCCAATCAGGGAGTGCCACATAGAGCCCATCATGTACCCACAATCTTGTACCCTCCACCCATGGCGTAATCGTCCGTGGCGTAAACACCGTCCCATAAACACCGTGACGTAATCTTCATCTCGTAATCACAGGATGATTGCGGTGCCACTGAGTGAAGGTCATACCGGTATCCTACCGGTATACAGCAGCTGGTCGAGACGTCTCCTTGACAACACGAACAGCACTCAAGCCATCCCTATCCAGCTCCCAAGCGAGATGCGTCCGAGCAAATTAGTGCTGGCGATTATGGTCACGCTTCTGGCAAGCGACGACGGCGCAGCTACTGCCAGCAATAATGATATCATAGCGACAATCGCCAAACCCGTTGACGACAGCACGCGGAAGTTATTGTCCTTCGAGGCTCTGAACTCGCCTGCCGATTCCCGCAAGTCGACCGACCTCTCGTGGAATGAAGAAGAACGGATTAACTCTGGGGTCATTACATCAGGCGAGGGAGGGCGAACGGCAGCTGGAGTTTCGACTACTACTACTATAAACAATGGCGACGGCACAATTACTAATTCCACGTACTACAATAATGGACTGCTCCAGAAGATCGAAAAGTGGTGGAAAGGGCTCATTCACTCCAACCGAAGCTCAAATCGTCGACTCCGGCTGGCGATGAAGAAATTAACTGCATCAAGCGGACACAAAGCATGAGTCTTCTGAACTAGAACTGTTGCCGTTTTTGTGAGGTATTTTAGTATACCATCGATGTTCAAAATTATAGAACTGTCAGTTTGTTTTATAAAAAAATAGTTTTAGTCAGTTTGTGCATTCACGGCGTCTTCTCTCTCAGTTGCTAGAGGGTTCCGCTATAATTGAACAATGGATCGTAGTCCGTTCGTCTTGCCATGTAACAATCATGCCAGCGGCAATCACCTAATACAGAAATATTGTCGCAGTTGCACCATCGTTTCTCGATATTGGACGGGTGTTCAAAAGCTGACGGGATTACAAACGCTATTATCCGATGGAAAACATCACCAGGAAGACACATTAAAAGACGATTTCGGGGTCCGTCCAACCCGGTTCGTTTAGCTCCGTAGCGCTCCAGACAGAGCTCCCGAACATGATTCCATCTCAAGCGTCAGTGAAATACCTCCCCAATAGAAATAAGTACTCGTGATACAGCTGTCAAGATGCTGACTCCAGCTTTAAAGGATTCGTGGACTTGGTACCACACGGCTCTCGATACCTTTCGTCGGTTGCACTGGTTCAGCACCTGAACTAAGCTAAGCATGCCATGATCCACAGCAGCGTCAGTGCACGTAGAGATTGTCCAGTCAAATTCAGGTGCTCAACTGCCTCGGTAACGAGTAATTTCGGGTTCTTCAATTGACGTTTGGATCTTTCCATGAAGAGCGACGGCTAGTGCGTGGTTCTCACTACCCGAGTCGATAGCTACCTTTAATACTCTGAAAGGATGATTTTGCTTGGCATACGCCAATGTCAATTTTGCCCAGAAGAAGCGTTGTCACGGGTGTATTGGCCTGTGTACTGGCCAGTACTAAAGCACTTTGACCTCGCGAATCGCGATCGTGCCATTTGAACTTCGTGCCACCACAAAATTCATTCCAAGCGAGTAGAGCTTCAATGACTGCCCGTTCAGCGTCCTGCATACACGCATATAGCAAAGTATGTCGGCGGTGGCAGTCGTGGGAACCAAGAAACGCTCCTCTCTCCACCAGCAGCTTCATCATTTGTATGGCTCGCGTCGTATCAGCGTGGCTGGTAGCTAACATCAAATACGTTGCTCTATCTGCATTGCGAGCGTGCACCAATAAGGGCTCAACCTCAAGTAGTTGTAGCATTGTCTCGAGTAGCTTTCGTAGAAGTCGCGGTAGAGATCCGGAGGACGATAAGGGTAGGGTTTATCGAATAAATCTTGATCGAAGCTGGTCGGAGATAATTTTGAAAATGGGAAGGCTCAACTGGCGCGATATGGGAGCTTCTTTCAGGCCTAACGGTCGTGGACCACTGTCTTCGCTTGCAATGGCAGACTGGAGGTGACTGGAATTGACATCCTTGCTGAAACTAATTTTCGAGTACCAGATATTGCGAGTGAGGAAGAAGCTCTCATCGTTTTAACGCCCGCGTTCCTCAACAATCCGCAGGGGTAGACCTTATCGACTCCACTTCATCCTCCAACTACAGCGTTCCGGCGTCTTTGACCAGTGCTGGGGGGACCTCATCGGCCTCAGGGTCGTTCATTAGCTCGTCCATCAGATTGTCCCTGGACGCCTCGGCGTCCCTTCATCTTCGACCTCACCTCTGTTGAAAGCTTCTCTATGGACCTCTTCAATAAGTAGGTTAGCTAACGCGCGCGAGATGCACTTCATGGCGGAGATAAGAGCGTGAACTCATGTTCGATCTCCACTCACCAATGGCTGAAGTGTCCGCGCATGCTGATCTTTCGCCGGTCCTGTCATTATGGAGTTCCTCAGACAACCACCAGCTATAGTTCGCGTCGATAACCAAGCAATAGCAATGCAAGTTTTCAGATTCCTCGTCATTGTTGCTCTGACTGCCGTGATCCTCGACACGGTTGTGAGTGCCCCGCAAACGGACTCCACCACTACTGAAGAAGTCTCGAAGGACGCGCTCGACGTTATCCTCGGCGCATCCAGCATGTCCGGCTCCGTTATCGCGGGTGCAAACGACTCAGCATCGGGCACCAGCGGCGCCTCCTGTGTTATTCCCGCCAGGGTCTTCACGACAGCTGTAGCGCTAGCTGTTGCTACCCTTGCATGAATCGAACAAAGACGAAAAAAAATACGCTCGTAGTAGGTAGCTCTAGCGCAGAGCCACCAGATGCATCTTCTCGGCAACACGTACTTTCATGATGAGTCTTATTAATAAACGCTTGCGCTTATCGAATAACCGCGGAATTATACTTTTTGTTGTTGTCTTGCTCAACAGCAAGCGATTTTATACTCAAGTAAACCAGTCCAGCGAGAGGGTAGGTCGGTGGATATTGCGAGTACTACTCGAACTTTCCGAACACGATTCATCAAATCGATCGAGCGAAATCGCCCAACACATCGACCAAACTGCAAAAAACAGAATAAAACGCGACGACTAGTAGGTGAGCTGCACTCTACTTTCCTTTCCGCACTCACGAGTCTCCTTTGCTATGGCGTCCGGCCAGCGCTCACAAGATCCTGCCACGGGAGGAAGATTGGCCCGATCGCGCCGTCATCCGCGCCCAGTACCATATCCTGGCCCTGTCCGGCCGCTACCTCGAGAGAACCCGCCGCTCCAAGTGATCACGCGGCATGAAGAGTGCCCACTGGCTCCGGGGCTTCTGCACCAAGAGGGTTCGCTGACTTACGAGCACCTGCTGCGTCAAGAGGACTCGCAGCGTGCAGGAGATCGCCGCCCGAGGAGCACCTACTACATGAAGAGGGCCCGCTGCGCCAAGGTAGTCTGCTGCGTCAAGAGAGCTTGCTGCCTCAAGCCTACCAGCCTCGCGGTGAGAGCTCGTTGCCTGAAGGATCTCAGCTGCGTGGAGAGGGCTCGATGCTCGAAGATCACCCGCTACACCAAGAGAGCTCGCTGTATGAAGTGGATCCGCTGTCGCAAGGGGGTCTGCTGTGTCTAGGGCACCTACAGCATCGACAGATTCCACTCCATGAAGAGAACCTACTAGGTCGACAGAGCGTGGTGAGTGGAGGGCGCTTAAAACATCGAGTGAGCCTGCCAGGGCAAGCCACTCCTCAGCCAGCTGAAACGCTGCGTTCACCGACGTAGACAGCAACGGAAGATCAGCCTCCTGCTTCCACACAAGATCATATTTATCAGCTGGTGGTGCGATCCTTTGTTAAGACCACCATCGGACAGCTGATACATCGGGAAATACGCTGGATGACATCATTGGAAACGGCAGCTCATTCAGCGAGATCCTTCAGAAGCTGTGGGGGCAGTTTGACTCTCGCGTGAAATGCAGAGCCGTGAAGACTGATGATGTTTGGTCTACGGAGCTACCCAACGTGGACGAATGGTCAAAGGTGATGCAACTCAAACTAAAGAAACGCATTGTGTACACTGCAGAGTCTGAGCAAGCGTGGAATCGATGGCTAGTAAAGACGCGTGGTGAAACTGTGGCATTCTTAATCTACGAGTTTGGTATGGCTATAACACGGGCTAAAATCTGAATGCTTTCAAATAAGCGTGCATTCGCCCGGAGCAGATGACCGAGCAGGTGCGACGGCTGAAGTTTCGCTTCGTGTCATTGTTGCGAGCCTTCAAGAACAGTGGAGGGGGAGGGCGACGTTCAGCGAAGAAGCGGTTGTCTGGCGTATGTGGGGTAATCATATCACTCGCAACCTGAACAGATCTACTCGGGAGGCAGCGGTTGCACAGCCGCCACTTGACGATGTTGCGAACCTGCTTCGGCCATCCGACTCGACACTCAAGCGGCACCTGTCAAACCTGGCGCGATCGGCAAATGTGGCGTTAGACTGCGTGAATGGCTCTTTGGAGGACTACGAGGATCTCCACCGTGACTGGGAGACATTTGGTCAACACATGGGGAGACACAGATGTGGTGTAGTGAACGCCAGATGAGATGGTTCACATATGGCAGTTAAGAGACAGCCACGGTACTATCCGCTGAGTACGAAGTCAGCTGGCAACTCGGCTATTTGATTGGATGAACTCAGTCGGTCGCTGAGCTCGGGTGATTACATTGGGATCTTTGTGAAGGGTCGGTCGAGATCCGAGCGAACTTCATTTCACTTGGTATTTGTATAGGAACATAGTTAACAATAAGAGGAGCCCCTTGGGGGCTCCCGGGAGATAAAATGATAACAGAGTAACTCTTTCCAAGTCCAAGACAACTGTACACTGTCCGGTAAGTCCCTGCACGGGCCGGATTACGGTTTCCATCGACACCCGAGAGGCATAGCTTGTGGGGTGTTGAGTGGTAGCGCCAAGGGAACTAGGTCGGCCCGAGGAAGGGCGTGTCTCGCCAAGCGCGAAGGACCAAGTCCTGCCGAACTCGGCGGGCCGGTACGTCGTACAGCCCGGGTACCGTAACACTTCTAGCCGAGAAGCCTTTGCTCTCGGCGACCGTCAAAGCGCTAACGCGCCGTCGTCCACTCTATAGCGGAGGACACGGGATATCTGAGCCAGCGGTAGTCAGCTCAGCTGACTTTTGTGAATTGACTGGCTTGGGCACTTGGTCTCAGCGGAAGCGAGACATCACTGTCCCGGAAGGGCCGAATCGCTAGGGGCAACCCAGCGCAGGCTAACAAGGGCCGACTAGCTCGGCTATTGTTGTGTTTCTTGCCTAGTATCCACATCTGACGATTTTGTGTGTGCTGCAATACCACACAGACAAAACTTGGAGACGCGCAGGAGCATCATCGAGGGGTTTATTCGAGAGATGGCTCCTCCGTCCCCTAGCACAGTGCCGGGTCCATTGATCGAGCTCGTGAACGTCAACGAAGTTGACCATGCCGATTGGAGTGGGTGGTCGCAGTTCATGTGTACGCTTCCTGTGTGGAGTGACAGTCATCAGATTCAAGTAGACCAACTGACAGCTGATGGAATCAGAAGGAACTAGTGCTGCATGGTTGGTAGTTATCTACGCCTCAGCCGTAATCGCCGTGAAATCCAGAATATCGTGGTTGCACTCGCCGAAATTGAGGTCTGGTGTTGTTCGCTTTTTGCTCGATAGAGGTCCAACAGGATCGAAGAAGCCTTGGATTCGCCAGCCGCAATGCTCAAATACTCTGCCCATGTTGAATCCCTCGAAGCGACGAAATGTCTGGACGACAAAAGGCAACAAGTCTTGCTTGCTTGACTCGATGTAGTGGCGCTGGAAAGAGGGCTTGACATACCCAAAAAGGGATTCTATCGGGTTGGAGAATGGGCAGTAGACTGGGAGGAAAATGACAACGACAACGATGCTCCAAAGACAGTGGACAATCGCTGGGTCCCGATGAATGGCCGCGCCGTCGAGGATCCATACCGAGTTTGGACCCGGATACTGGTGAACGTGTCCTCGTGAAGAGTACACAAACTGTTGGCAGCACTGCGTGAACTCCATTCGATCAAATGTCCCCTCGGTGTTGAAGTAGTCTATGATTCCATTGACTCCAATGAAAGCCAGCACCGAAACCTGTGGCTTTCTCTCAAAGTCGCCCCGAATAGCAACTTTCTTGCCCTTGTGAGTGTATCCACGCTTACGAATCATGCCCCGGTTATCGAAGGAGACCTCGTCGAGGAATACTAAATTCTGGTGGCTCCAGTCCACGTGGCTGAGTTCTTTTGTGAAGCGAAAGACGTCTTGCTCCTTGATGTGCATGACACGACGCTCCAACACCTTACAGGTCAGACCATCCTCGTGGATGATGCCCAAACCGATGTTTTTGAGATTGCGATGCGATGCGCGCGCGTGAAGGCGTCCTGCGCTTCGTCCAGGTATGCAAGTGGGTGCTCTTTGTAGTAGTGAAGCAGCCATGCGCGATTGTCAGCAAATGCCCTTTCCTATGCGGGCTTAGCGCGCTGGAACACTCCAGTCTCCTCGTAGGTCTTCATCCAGTTGTTCAGGGTGCGCTCGGACTTGTTGAAGATGTGCGCGAGTGCCTCTTGCTGTAGCTGAGTTTGAGTACGCGTGCAGGCAGTGATGCACCGTGTTGGGATGTGCATGCTGCCGCGTTGCCGCTTCCTCCATGGTCACTCCAACCTGTTCACTTCAACATGATGTGTATTGTATCCTGATTCGACAAATTAAGTGGTTCTAATAAATCATTTTGGCCAACCCCATCGACTTGTCGTTCGTTGGTGAGTTGTAGGGGGGCGACTCTAATCGATCAGGTTCCGCAATTTTGGCCGGAATTGGCAATAACTCTTCGATTATATAGAATATCACCCGCTGTCGTTGGTCGCAGTGAGACTCTTGATGTTGTGCTGTAGCCCATTTCGGTGGCGACAGATAGGATAGGGAATACAAGCTCTTTTATTCGGATGCAAATGCATTTCTCACAACGCTTGCAGCAAGGGTGTAGCATAAGGCAGCGCGACTTGCAGAGCCTTATGAAGGTTCGCTAGGAGTCGTGAATCGAGAGGTCCATTGCCATTTTGTGGTCTGATTTGAAGCCACCTCGGCCCAGCCATGCACGTGCCTCCCCCCCCCCCCCACGAGGTCGGGGGGGGGGGGGGGAGGGGGAGGCACGTGCATGGCTCGTCCTCTTCGCGAGTATGAGACCTGTATGACGACTGCACACTCTCGGGTAGCAATGTGTGTTGTCGTCGCCGTGCATACTCTACGGCGAGATGTAGCCAGAAAGCCGCGCCGGAAACGTGCGGTGTTCACCTTCGAACCGGAGGTCACGATGACTACATTGTCAGACGGTTTCAGTCCACGCTGTCACTTCAACGTCACGATATCTTTTTTTTTTTTTTTTTGCCATTGCCGCTCTTCCAGGCGTTCAGCACCGCCCCCGGGTTCGGTGGGGCTTTCATGCATTGGTAACGGCGCCTTACCTTGTTGCAGAGTGTTGCATCGGATGTATGCAGCCTTCAGTCTCATTCTCACATTTACTTTCAAGTGCCCAAGTCTCCTCTATCCACCCCACCTCCCAAAATGAAGGTCTTCCAGTTCCTCGTCATCGCCGCCCTCGCCATCGCCGCCGTCAACGGCCAGACCTCGACCGCCGCCTCTGCTACCGCTGCCACGACGTCGGCCGCCACCTCGACCGCTTCTTCGGCTGCTGCGGACACGACTGCCACCGCTTCCACCGCTGCCTCGACGGCTGCCTCGGGTATGGACAGTAGCATGAACATGACTTCGAGTGGCACGATGGACTCAACGACGGCCACGAGCTCCACTGGTTCCGCCGCTGTGGGCTCGCAGGAGTCGACAACGGAGTCGTCGAGCGAAACGGACGAAACGAAGTCTTCTGCCACGGCCGACGCGAGTGCCTCGGCGTCTGGCTCAGCTGGCTCGAGTGGCGCTTCCCAGGTCGCAGGTGCCATGGGTGCTGCCACCGCCGCCGTGCTGGCCGTGGGCACGTACTTCCTGTAAGCACACAACTATCCGCTACACTGGACGCGTATAGTAGATCCCGAGTACAACAACAATAACGTCCGCGTCCTGAGTGGCGCCGACAATTCGACGTGCATATTGTAGATAGCAGACCACCGCCCTAACAGAGCGAAATAAAGCTGCGTCCCCATTCTCAACGCCCTACTATCACCCCTAGACAACAAGATACCCATTTCAGTGGTCGCCTTTCGTCAATCTAGACCATGAGATGCACCCGGCGCAACCCGGATTTGCTTGCTGCAAGTTTCTGAGCAGCCATCAAGATCATAGGTACAGTACACGCATACGCTGGCAGAGCGGGGGTTTGCCGATGGGTTAACGCGTGGTGAAAAGCCGCTGGCGGCGTGACTTCGCTGGCGTGCGGTCTGAGAGCGGCTGTCTGGTGGACAGCCGAATGACTCGAACAGTATATAGCTCTAATATGCTGCCAATGCGGCTGCCGCTCCGCCACATGCAAAGACGGCGGCGGCGAGGTCTGCACGTCGAGCGACAGCAATGGATACGGCACCGCACACACCACAACAACACACCACGGCGCGCAAGGTAACTTCAACGACCGTACGAATTAACGCAAAACGTCGAAGATTGCATTTTCGCCAATCCACGTGCTTCATGCACAAAGTTCTCGTCCAATCACATCCCGACAACCCCACGACAATCAACCCTATTCAGAGCATACTTGTCTTACGGTCCTACGACGACGGCTCGACACCAGGAAAGACAGTGCTCGCACGCCATGCCGTGGCCTCACTACGTCACCACGCTCGGTATCTAGAGGCAACCCAGCCTGCGCTCTAAAATTCGTCGATGAAGTAGCTCATTCTCACTTTTACTTCTAAGTGCCCAAGTCTTCACCACTTCAAAATCCCCAAATCTAAATCATGAAGGTATTCCAGCTCCTCGTCATCGCCGCCCTCGCCATCGCCGCAGTGAACGGCC